>CM055070.1:11082566-11265628 GCA_029204045.2 Tillandsia leiboldiana
TCAGGAACAAGGCACGATTAGTTGCTCAAGGCTACTCTCAAGTAGAAGGTATAGACTTTGATGAAACATTCGCCCCTGTAGCTAGACTCGAGTCCATTCGTATACTATTTGCTATTGCTTGTCATTTTAAAATCAAATTATTTCAAATGGACGTTAAGAGCGTATTTCTAAATGGGTTTTTAAATGAGGAAGTTTATGTGGCTCAACCGAAAGGTTTTGTAGATCATAAACAACCTAACCATGTTTTTCGTTTGAAAAAGGCTCTTTACGGTCTGAAACAAGCACCGCGAGCATGGTACGAAAGGTTAACAAAGCACCTTTTGGAGAAGGGCTATACTCGAGGGGGAGCTGATAGGACTCTCGTTGTGAAGCATTATCAAAGCAATTTCATTGTAGCACAAATCTATGTCGATGACATTGTATTGGCGCAACAAGAGATAATGATGCTTCTAAATTCGCGGAGACCATGGAAAGCGAATTTGAGATGTCCATGATGGGCGAATTGACTTATTTCCTTGGATTGCAAATTAAACAAAATGATGAAGGTATTCACTTGAGTCAATCCAAGTATGCAATGGAGTTGGTCAAAAAGTTTGATCTAGAAAAATTGTAATGATTTTCCGACTCCAATGGGAACTAAGCCACAAGGGACTTGGAAGTGAATCACATAGTGGAATGTAGACGAGAAACGTATAGAAGTATGATTGGAAGTCTACTTTACCTCACGGCTAGTCGCCCGGATATATCCTTAGTGTTGGGATCTGCGCGAGATATCAATCTGCACCAAAGGAGGTTCACCTGAAAGCGGTGAAAAGGATCATCCGGTATATCAAGGATCAATTAATTCGGAATTGGTATCCTATGGGAACAAGTTTGGATATTGTTAGGATACTCAGATGCCGATTGGCAAGGATCAGTGGATGCATCGGAAAAGCACGAGTGGTGCATGCTTCTATCTTGGCCATTGCCTTGTTGCATGGCCACAGTAAAAAGCAGAACTGCATAGCACTCTCGGCTGCCGAAGCGGAATACATTTCAGCTGGAAAGTTGCTCAACTCAACTCATTTGGATGAAAAGCGTATTGAGCGACTTCCGCATTTCAGCATCTTCGGTAACAATTCTTTGTGACAACACAAGTGCAATTAACATTTCTAAAAACCCTGTGTTGCACTCTAGAACAAACCATATTGAACTTAAATATCATTTTCTTAGAGAGCTAGTTGAATCAAATACTCTTCAACTTTCATATATTTCAACTGAGGATCAATTGGCTGACTTTTTCACAAAACCTTTGGATCAAAACGTTTTATTCATTTACGAAAAGCAATTGGAATGCTTTCCTTGAAATAAACTTCTTTTTGAAACCTTTGCTTAGGATAGGTTTTGTATTTGTTTTGTTTTGTTCATTATCTATGTTTGTACATAGGACATTAATTGAGCATAGATCATAATTGACTTTAATTGCATCTTTTCGCACATTTAGAAATTTATTATGCTTTTGCCATCATAATATTTCACTGTTGCAATGATCATTTATGTTAATTAAATCATCTTCTAAGTGATCAAAGTCAATTTCTCTCTCTCTATGATCTCTTGGTATAGTCATTATCTTATTGACTGCTTAGTCGAGTATGAAATCGAGATCAATATTTGGTTGAATACTTTATATCTTAAATAATTGATAGCCAATTGAGGGGGAGTCATAGAAAAAGTAAAATGCTCAAAAGATGTGGAAAGAGTTACATCCCAATGAGGAGTGTGAAAACTACCACCACATGGAGGAAAGAGCTACCACCTCGGTCGTCCGAGTATTGTGTGCAGCTACCACATGTATACCAAGCATGGTTGTTCAAATTTTTGATTAAGTAAAATGCATGTTGAAATACCTGACTCCGTCAAATTTCAAGGTTGGTATAAGGTGGGTTTTTAAAGAAAGATGCTCAAAGAGCCACTCTCTTCAACAGATTGTCTAGATACATTATCTACTATATTTGGGATTTCAAACATCTATTGATCTTTGTATTTCATTTTCTTTACTGAATTGATGATTTGATAAAGGCATTACTCATAAGATCATGTTAGATGTAATTGATGGTGTTCAACTTTAAGGGATTTAATTCTTGTAAATTCTCGTTTCATTTTGGATATTATTGATAGATTTGGCATAATCTAATTCTTGTTGTATGAAACGATGATTTTTGTTTAAAGTTGATACACATTTGTGCTTACAATCTTTTTCTGGTTTTTCTTGAATTTCTCTGAAATTTTCTAAAGAAAAAGTTGGAGCCGATCCGGATCGGGCAAGATGATCCGGATCCCGAACGCAGGAATTCTTCTGTGGGCTGACGATCCGGATTGTATCTGCCGATCCGGATCCCGAGCGCAGTTTCTCACTGCGGGTAGCCGATCCGGATCGCAAGCATGGGATGATCCGGATCGCGGCTAGGGTTTTATAAAGAACAAAAGGGTTTTGATTTCTTTTACTCCAATCTTTTGTTCCAAAGTTTCCAGAGCCTTTCTCTCTAGATTTCATCCTTCTTGGAAGCTTTCAAACTCAAGTTCTTCAACTCCAAGTAAGTTTTATTGATCAAAATCTCGGTTTTTCACCGTTTTTTCTCTATTCCTCCTCAAACGTGTGAATTTCTTGGATCGACTTTGTTTGTGGATGGTTTTTTGATCAAATTTCTTTTGAAATAAGAACTCTGGGTAGATTAGTTTTGATTATATGCTAGGTATTCTCCTGATTAACGGATTTTTTAGGCTTCGATTTCTAAAATTTCGGTTTTAGGGCATATAATAAGGATTTTCGAAAATCATGCAATTGATCTATTTTTAAAAGTCCTTTTGCAAAACTAATTTGATTCTTAGTCTCTCTACATGATTATGATTGTTTGGGTACAATTTTTCAAATTTTTGAAAATTAACAATTTTTCATGTGTTCTTGAGTTGGTCTTCACAGGATACATTTTTCACTCGCAATCAAAATGGTGATCACTTGGATTATTTTCCTACTTGCTGCCATGGTACATGTCAAGGATACTGCCAAGCCTAAGAAGGCTAAGAAAGCAAAGAAGACTAAGGTTGATTCCGACACTGAATCAGAGACAGAGTCGATCGACTGGGATAACATCGAAATCGAGCAAGCTGCTCCCATTGTCTCCAAAGGGAAAGCAACTGCTGAAGCTTCAAAACCTACTGCAGCTGAAAAAGGGAAAGCACCAATGGAACCAAGTCCAGTTGGAACAAAAAGAAAAACCGGTGCAAGAAAAAGAGGCAGTGCTAAGGGAATTACCATTGAGGAACCAGTGCTAGGCAGCCTCCTCCACAAGACTTCATCAGCTCCGACAGAATCAAGGATTTTGAGAAGAGGGAATGCATTGGCGAGAGACATGTCAATGTCAAACCAATGAAGGAACGATCGGTAGCTTTTGGGACTTTGTTTGACCAAGTTGGTCTTGCTCAAATTTGCAACTTCCCTGAGACTACTGGGTACTGTCCACACTCAGTTCGAATGTTTTATCAGAACGCTGCAAGTCTGATTGATCACGAGGATGGACGTCGTGAATTTCACACTTTGGTTAAAAATATCAAAATCAAAGTCACACCCCAGCTGATTGGAGTTGTGCTAGGTATGACAGCCAGAGCTGATGGACTCCATTACCTAAAAACTCAAAGCTTCAACGACAACTCCTGGAGAGTTGTAGTTAATGGAATTTGTCTTCCAAATACTCGGTCGACCGAAAATTCTGTTTTCTCTAAAGAGCTACGACCAGAGTATCGGTATATAAACTTCATTGTCTGCTACAACATTCTTCCCAACATGAATACGAAGGTTCTTCGATGGGACAGAATGTTATACCTTTATCTTCTTGGAAATCCGGCTGCATTGATGGGAGCAAACTTGAATATTCCCTATCTCGTTTGGTCAAGGATGGCGCGGTATGTGGAACACTCTCATCCCACAGAAAGACTACCCTACCCAATGATTATCATGCGCATCCTTAGAAAGTTTAAAGTCGATACAAGCGCGAGCTCATACATGTACAGTTTGGGCACCATTAATGAGACGACAATTGTGAAGTCTCTCTCAACGAAGCCAGATGAACCCATAATACCTCCTCACCGGCAACGAGCACAACAACAACGAGCGACAACCTCTGCACCGGCAGAAACTCCTCCTGTTCCACCAGCACAGCAGGCACCTCCATCCACTTCTGATGATGATGCGTCAGTGAGTTCAATCTTTAAGGAACAACAGCGACTCTCAAACGAGCAAGAGCGCATGGCTACTGATGTCGCTGAAATGAAAGAGGATATCAAAGAAGTTAAGAAGGAACAAGCTTCTATAAACAAACGGATCAAGAAAATGTTTCAGAAGCTTGGGTGTATCAGCTCCGACGACTCTGCATAAAGTTTTTCTTCTTTTCTCTAATCTCTCTTTTGCAGGTTTTTAAGTTTTTGTTCTTATTTAGTTCTCAGGTGTTTCTTAATTTTGTTCTATTTAACTCTCCTTAAAGTTTTTGTGATTTTGGCTTTGTTTGTGACAAAAAGGGGGAGAGAGTTTAGAGAGAACTTGAACAATGAACTTGAACAATGATGTGATGTGAACATCAAGGTAAGTGAACATCAAGGGAACTTGAACAATGATGAACAATGCTGATGTGAAATTTTGTATACATCAAGGTAAGTATCACTTCAACTTCAACTTTGGTTTTTATCTTGTGATTGTTTGCATGTCTCGACTAACTATTCGACTAACTATTTGGGCATGTAATATGACTAACAAGTTGATGTTGGACTAACATTTTGTGACATTTGGTTTTTAATTACATAGAAGATATGTTGGTTTTTGACTATAATTCTCTTACATATCTGAATTCTCAAATGTCATGATGATCAGATAAACTCTATCTCTGTACTAGGTTTTGTATGCTAAATATTCTTGAGGTATCTAACGATCTCTTTTTGTCAAGAATGATTTCTTTGTGCAGAGAGTACAGATGTCTAAGTCTAGAGTATGTTTTAGGAGTTTATTTCATGTTTTAAATTTTTGGATCTCCATTGTAAATTTTTGTTGTATGGTGATAGCAACAAAAATATCTTTTTGAATTTTCTTGAGTGGATCTGTGTTTTGTCACGAAACCGCCAAAGGGGGAGATTGTTACGGAATTTGAGTTGGCGTAGTTTTGTGAAAGTCTCAAGTCTTGAAGATTGAAGGTGAAGAAAGTTGGATCATTTAACTCAATCTCAAGAAAGAAGAATTCAAAAGGATCAGGTATGTTTAACCTAAGATTTTGTGTGATCCGAATACTTCTTGTAGTGTAGAAACACTTGGAAGAATCTTTCATTGCATAAAAATCAAAAACTGGACTTGGGACATGTTCAGGATCCGGATCAGGTTGTTCGATCCGGATCCCGAAGGTGGTTTGTTCATACACCAGTTCAATCCGGATCGTAGCCTCTCTTGATCCAGATCCCGAACACTGAGTTTACCATCTTCCTTGAACGATCCGGATCAGGCTTCGCAATCCGGATCCCGAACGTTGATGTTTGGTGAACTATATGAACGATCCGGATCAAGCACTTCGATCCGGATCCCGAACCTTCGTTTTTCTGGAATTACCTGACTCGTTACGACAATCCGGATCACAGCTAATCCGATCCGGATCGCCGTCCGTAAAATTTCCAGAAATGTTAGGTTTTTGATTCTTATCTCCTTCCTAGGGTTTCTAACCTATAAATAGACCCTATGATTCATTTCCTAGGGTAAGCCGATAAAAAGGAAAATAGCCGTCATTTTCATATATCATCTTTTACGGCTCTAGATCCACATATAGAGAAGAAAGGAAATCATTAGAGAACACTCTATGTTTCTTCATCTATATTGATTAGTTTGATTCTAGGTTTTCATACTCACATCTTGAGTTGAATCAAACTAATGAATACTTAGATGGTATTTCCGATCTATCTTTGATCTAAGTATTCGGCGGATCATCACCACCCAAAAACAACAATTTACCCCAAAAATCGGCGCGTGGATTCGCGTGTCCTTGTGGATTCAAGGTTCAACCGCTCTCGTGGATTCGGAGCGAGGCACGTTCGTGGATTCGAAGGGTGCTATTGGGTGAAGACCGTGGATTCGGTCGGACGTCGTGGATTCGACGTTGGACGCCGTGGATTCGGCGTTGGGCGCAGATCGTGGATTCGAGAAGCGTCGCGGAGCGAGCGGAGAAGATCCTCTAGGAGCGTATGGAAAAGGTTGAGTCGTAAGTGTGTACGGTAAATCACCTTGTACGTGTTTTAATTCTAGTGGATTTCTGCCGTGTTATCGGTCCCGTGGTTTTTTACTCCGGTGATGGAGTTTTCCACGTAAAAATCTTGCGTATTATTTTTATTTCCGCATTGGGTTTTTATCGCAACGATTTTTTGAGTGTTTATACGTTTACACCTATTCACCCCCCCTCTAGGTGTTTTTTCCCCTATTTAGATCCTTATTACATATAACCCAACAGGTTTGGATTTTGGACAGTGAAATAGCCAACGACCGATCGAGAGGGGACCGAAAACAGGGGTTACTATTCATTTTACTATTCACTTAAGTCGTGGGTCCCACTAGTTTTCTTGCTGATTTCCGGACGTTCCGACCGTCGGATCAGCAAACGGTCTATACCATTTCCACTCGATTCGATGAGACGGTCGCACTGGCGACCTCAGATTTTCGAGATCAGACTCGGATCGGAAAGGCGGAATTTGTGCTTCGGCAACTATGCCAACCGTACACCGGTACACCCCACTAAGGTTAATTTGTTTTCCTCGCACACATTCGCACTTGAAAAAAACACTCTTTACACTAACACAATTTTCCCGAGTATTACAGAGATGCCAGAGATCGGGTGGACCATGATGGCAGCATCAGCATCTATATCAGAGTGGCGCAGCAGTAGCGTGGATTTATTATCTGCGGAGGACCTTATTCGTCGCCTCAGTGTGAGCAGAGACAGAGGTCGTGCTCCCTATGTGGATCGTCCTGATTTTCAGGCAGATTGAGCGACAACCACTTGCATTGAGCGGATAAATCTGTGTCGCCTGGTTGGAGGGCGCCACGGTAGTGGATTGAGTATCGCAGGTGGGATTTCATCACAGCAGTCGGAGTTAGGGCATGTTGCGTTCCTGCATGGACTAGAGGCAGATTTGTTACCACGTGCACTCGAGGTACAGGTTCCTGTTGGTGTTGTGCATGTGGAGGAGGCTGGTGGATCATGTCCAGTGCAGTAGAGGCCGTGAGTTATGCCGGCTGACTTATTGGTAATTGTGGCAGTTCGGTGTTTTGATCTAGTGCTTGGGTTTTGGTTGGCATAGTGCCACAGAATGTTTGACTTTGACGAGAGAGGACTTTGATCTTCGGCAAGGCAGACAAGAGGAGGCTTGCTTGTTGAGATTACTAGAGCACGCAGGTTATAGCGACAGTGTATGAGGTGCTTTCGGCGGCACCGGGACTCAAGGATATCTCTGTTGCCCACGAGATCCCGGGTGTGCTTTCACCTGAGCTGTTGGAGATGCCGCCGGTTAGGGAGATAGAGATTGAGTTTGACGTGGTTCGGGGAACCGCGCCACCCTTGACAGCACCTCATTGGATATCGCCGGTAGAGCTGAGAGAGCTGATGGCGCAGTTGTAGGATCTGATGGATCGAGGGGTCTGTTTGACCTAGTGCCACACCATTGATATACGGTGGTGATGCCACGCCGTTGATACACGGTGGTGATGCCACGTCGTTGATACACGACTGTGAGGGTACTTTCATGGTTCGAGTGTAGACAGGTCCGGGTGTATTCAATTGCAATTTTCGGAGCCCGGATGACGCGCACGATTTTCAAGGCACCTTGACACTGTTCCGGCGGCGGCGGGCAGCGGTGGAGAGCGGCGGCGCGTGATCGGGCAGGCACAGGCGCAGCGGCGGGCAGGCACGGGCAGCGCGCAGTGCGCGGGCAGGTGCGCGGTCCACGGGGCCGACGTGCACCGGAGGTAGGACACGTGGCAGAAGATGGTTGGTCGGTGCAGTGCACCGGGACCACGGAGCAGGCTAGACTGCCTCGGGACGCATGCCTGGCAGAGTGCGCAGGCGGCACTGGCGCGCCCATGTGCGCGCGCCAGGCGCGCGTTGACTGGAGCCGGCCACGTTTCAGCTCCCCGTTGGGCCATGTGTCGTGCTGAGGATGGCCCCGCACGGCTGTTTGCTGGTTGGCGGGCGACGTGGAGGCCCATGGGCGATTCGGGCCCGCACAGTGTTAGGCCGGGCCCAACACTGTAGCGACCCAGAAAATTCGGGCGCCCGAATATGAGGATATATCCGGTATTTTGCGAATTGTTTTCTGGAGCCTACTTAAGCGACCCGAGCTGCCTTCTTCTTCCCTTTTCCGGCATTTCCGAGCCTCTCCTCGCCACGACGCCTTCAGCAAAGATGATCCCCGCGCTGTGTTCCACCCACTTGAGGATTTTGGGGATTTTTTGTGGCACGCCTCCCGAGGTTTCCATTTTTACGGCGCGGCGCGACGCTCGTCCATTTGTGTTCCCCTTCGTCGTGTTTCGGTGCGAGGACTCCCCCGGCCTACCCCGACCTCCGTTTTAGGCGATTCTTGCGCCGTTGGATCGGCGACGGACAGAGCTCCAATCTTGGTATTTCCTACTTCCCCTTGTTTTGCACTTTTCGAGGTGTTTTTTCGAGCTTACTGTGACATAATTTCTTTGATGGAGACTTGGACAGCGGCGTGGTTTTCCGGCGATATCTCTGCAACCGGGCATCGGATTGAGACTCTCCTGTGTACTTTTTGCATCTACTCGACGTGAGGATTATCATCGTATTTTTCTGGGATTTTTCTGGAAATTTCCCGAAGGTATACTTTTCTTGTTCTTCTGTGCAATGTGATACAGTTGTGTATGTTGTGGAGTTTCGCGCTCATCGCGTTATGGAATTTGTAACTCGGCCTACGGGGCTCGGAATTGTACGTGCAGGTACCCGTTTCAAAGGTATCGATGCGTGGATCGCGACAGTATTTATGTTGGATTTTTCTGAGTTCTCACTGTAGGTGAAAAATCTGCATCTTTAGGACTGTTCCAACAGATTTGTATGTACTTGGATATTTTGGAATAAAAGTGTAACTTTGGACCTTTTGTTGTACCCAAGAGGGTTCGCGAGTGTTTTTGGAACACTGCTAGGAGCCGGGGTTTGCGCGACATGTACCGTGGATACGGGTTCAGCGGATTGTGCGTGCAAGTGGCCACGCTCTTCACCGACCCCAGGTTTGCCTTGGATTGAGCACTTCAGGTGGGTAGGCTTAATTTGGTAACTGTATAAGGTTTTTACATTATGGTGAATGTAAGTGCACTTGTGGGGATGTCACCCCTCTATGACTGATAGCAGCCATATTTGATGTACAACTGATGTGAGCGAGAGGTAAGCAAGGAATGGCCTACTTGGGTAAGATTGGTATACCATAGTAGGAATACTTTAGCATGCTTTGCTAATATATGTTTCACCCATTTTTATCGTTTCTGAGGACAAAAGCAAGCTTGTATGGACATGTAGTTAGGCCATCTTTTACTGCTGCACTACTTTTGGAACTTGACTTAGGAGAAACCATGTTATCATTTTCTCTTTCTTTGTTAGTCAGGCGGTCTGTGTTGCTCAGGTGCGAGCAGGGGTCTAGGGTAGTGTAGCCGGGACATTGGTGTCAGGGACAGGTTGTGTTGGATTGCGGTTAGCAGGGTTTCCGGTGACCACGGACTTTGGGCGGTTGACCGGAGGTCGGTTATAGGACTCGATTATAGACGGCAGGGTATTGCGGCAACCGCAGATATTGGGCGATTGACCGGATATTTATTTATGCACCAGATGGGGTATCTGATTTCTCTAGTGGACAGAGTTTCCCACTATTTGAGTATTTTTGCATCTGATTGAGGACCGAGGCTTCTTTAGTGGTTGGGCTTTCCCACTTTGATCAGAGTCATGATCCATTCCTGCTGATTTATACTTCTGTTACTGGTTACTGAGATACTTTACTCGTGTGGGTTGCTCCCCTCGAGTGCCACTCCGGAGTGTGCGATCGGACGGTTAGAGTGGCCGATCTATTACTTACTTTGAGTCCTTGAGACTCCTATCCCTTATTGGTGTTATGCATTGGCCAGCATACCCGATTTGTCAGGCACAGCAGGCAGTACCAGTTTTACTGGTGGTACCAGATTGAGGTCGTTACTGGCATTTACTTTATTGTTGCACTTGTGTCAGGGGGACCGAGTGGAGTCTAGTAGCTGTGTTTAGACCAGTGCTAGTGTTGTCGGGAACCGTTTGGGGATTGACAGTAGTCCCGAGGTCGTTGTGAGTTAGTCGACCGTTGTGCGAGAGGTTTGGTGATCTTGAAGCTATCCGTTCTGAGAGAGAGAGAGTGGATTTTGACTATAGCCTGCATGAGCCACTACTCGATAGCGAGTTAGTCCGTTTGGATGCCCTACGTAATTCCTGCCCGTCAGCGGGAGGTGGTCGTAGGTGGGGTGCAGGTTTGACTGGACCAGATGTGGCAGTCAGCTCGATTAGGTCGATTGTGCACTTCGTTTGCTAGTGGTTGCGTTCCATTCTTTGATTCTCCCCTCTTGAGCATTTAGATGGAGGCTTGGTAGCTGTTAGGTGACATCAGCGTTCTTGTTCAGTTCCCGCTTCTTTAGTTATTTTATGTCTCTTGAGGACTTAGTGGGCAGACCGTCGGGTCTGGCAGTGGTACCCACTGAGAATTCCCTTTTTGGTGTAGTTCTCACACCTTTTCGGGGTTTTCCCCCTCCTTTTTCCTTCCACTCCTTCGTTTTGCAGAGTCTTAGCGGGTGTTGCTGATTCTGCGGTTGTTGATCGAGGCGAGGGAGTCACGAGCTAGATCCCTACCCGTCGTTGGAGAGTAGCGGTACCCCCTTCAGAGGAGACCTGCAGTAGATTGGCTATTTTGTTTTCCTCTTTTGAGAGACTCATGTAGTGAGGATATGATATGTATTGAGAGCCTGTACACTAATTTATTTATTGGAGATATCTCCCTGTTGAGTTTTGAGCTTTGTATATGAGGATATTGTATCATTATCATTTTTGGGAGATGGACATTGTTGTATTATTTCCAGTTGTACCGTGGTTGATTTTAGTTATACAACAGATTTTCATTTATAGCTCTGATATCTGTTTATTGTAGTACTTTTCTTGCAGGAAGGACGCTTCGCCTATGCGGGGTTTGGCATAGGTGGCGGATCTATTGGCGAGCCCGGGTCGCAGTTTCGACCCCGGGGCGTGACATGATCCCTTATTGCTAGTGCCATAGGAGTCGGATAGTCTTTAGAATTCTCTAATCCAAATTTCTTGACCAACTCCTTCGCATACTTGGATTGACACAAATGAATGCCATCATTACTTTGCTTAACCTGCAATCTAAGAAAATGCGTAAGCTCGCCCATCATGGACATCTCAAATTCGCTTTCCATTGTTTCTGCAAACTTTGAAGCATCGTTGTTTCTCGTAGCTCCAAACACAATGTGTCACGCCCCGCGGTCGAAACTGCGACCCGGGCTCGCCAACAGATCCGCCATCTGTATGGAAATCTCCGCACAGACGAAGCGTCTACCCTGCAAGTCAGATCTATAGCTAAACATGTATCAGAGCTGAATAAGAATAAGTTGCTACAGAATCAAAAACTGAACATCTGAATATATAAAATCCAAAATACATAGTCATCTCCCATTATGAACATGATACAATAAATTTCTCAGACTGTCCAGTACAAAATAAAATCTCATATACAGGGTACATCTACCTCTGACTCTCAAATAAGCTAGTAAGGAACTATTCGGCTACGCCCTTACCTCGATCTGCTGCCTCCGCTCGAACTGAAGCCGGAATAGCTACTTGAGAAATACCTGTCACCTCAGCGGGTGTGAGAACTACTGCAGAAGGTAGTTCTCAGTGGGTACTGTCTCCAACTCTACGGTCTGCCCACTAAGTCTATTAGAGGCATAAGATAATAGGGAATGTTGTAAATAAGAATAGCTCGGCTGGAAAGAAATCTACAGCTAACATGACCCTAGCTACCATGCTCAAAGGAATAACACTCAACTATGAACATGCTATGCATCCACTTGCTCACGAGATGCTCACATCAACCCAATCTCACTTACAGCCAAATCTCGTCCAGTCAAGCCTGCGCCCCTAGTGTATCAACTAGACTGGTGTCCAATCAGACTATCATAATATCACGCAAAGCAGCCTCATCAGGCGCATCATCATCATCGCATCCGGAGCGGCTCTCGAGGGGAGCGACCCCACCGAGGAATAAGCGTGTCTCATCTGGCTCAATAAGCGGGCATCTGCAGGCTATAATCCAAATCTACGATCAATCAGATCGACAATGTCCAGCTCACAACACTAACTCACTGACTGGCGATATTCAATAATTGGGATCACCGTCAACCCAAACGGCTCCCAAAATAAGAATCCACCCAATCCAATAAAAGAAACTGGCTGGAGATACTCAACAACTGGGATCACCGTCAATCCAAATGGCTCCCAACACAGGAATCCTACTCGATCCACTATAGCTCACTGGCTGGAGATACTCAATAGTTGGGATCACCGTCAACCCAAACGACTCCCAGAATAGGAATCGACTCAATCTAATAAAAGAAACTGGCTGGAGATACTCAACAGCCGTACCAATGAAGGTCCTAGAACCCCGAAAGACTAATTGTGGTGACCCAGATCTCTACAGGGCTTCTACGGTGGGACCAGCAGCTTCTGGAGGCCTATGTGGCGTGTCGGTGGTGTTTCTGCACCAATTTGGACACAAGTGATGGACTTCGGGTGTTAAATGGATCACGTGGGTAGTCAGATGACCCCGACGAATGTTTAGAAGTGGTTTCGCGTGAAACAGATATCAAAATTAGACTCAGCGTGAAAATTGAGATTAAGAACACCTTCCCGGATGCCTTCGGCAATTTTTAGAAATGGAATTTGGCAAAACAGACAACGGATTTGGATTCAAGCGCGCGAAAATGATTGAAGTGGGCTATTTACTTGAATTTTTCGAAGCCCGGATGACTTGGCATGGAGGCAGCTGGATACTGTTCCGGCCGGCCGGGCATCGCCGGCGGCGGCGGGCAGTGGCGGAGCGCGGCGGCGCGGGCTCGGGCAGGCGGCGGAGCAGGCGCGGGCAGCGCGCGGGCGCGGGCTGGCGCGCGCGGTGCAGCGGAGGAACGTGCCACGTGGCGTTTCCTGACTGGTTTGAAGTGGACACGTGGCATCGTTGGAGTGGCTGGTGCACGGCCGCGGTCCACAGAGCGGGCGCCAGGTTCCTCGGGGCGCGTGCGCGGCATGGTCGCCGGCAGCGCGACGTGCGCGCACCGGTGGGCACGCCGACTGAGGCGGAACGCGCGGGAAGGCAGCGTGGGGGGCCTGGCAACGTGTCGCAAGGGGAACGGCTGGGTTTGGTGTTTGCTGTGCAGCGTGGCCACGTGGCACTCTGGATTGGCCCGATTGGGCTGTTTGCTGTTCTAGGACACGTGGCGCATCAGGGTTGATTCGGGCTTTGACGGTTTGGGGTACGTTTTCGGTGTACTGTAGCAGCCCGAAAGTTTCGGGCGCCCGAAAGTTTGGACCCATTCATCATTATTTGATTTGTTCGGTTTGGCTATATATAAGCCTTCTTTGCAGCCCGTGTTGGCCTTCTTCCCGAGCCATCTCTCCGGAAGGCCTTAAGGAAGATTGTTCAGCATTTTGTGGGGCATCTCGTTGATGGGTTCCCGGATATTTTGGAGGCCTTGATATCCGCGCTTTTTGCGACGCGGCGCACTACGACGTTTCTTGGATTTTGGCTTCCACCGTCACTTTTCAGTCCGTGAGGACACCCTGGATCACCCCAATAGTATTTTGAGCTGATTTTCATGGCACCGCGTTCATAAGAGGTAAGGCTTCGTTTCCGTGTTGATCACTTCTCCGCATTTAGAGTTTTTGGCATAGTTCCCGAGGTGTTTTGGTGACCCCTTTTCTGCTATGAGATTTTGGACAGCGGAGGCTTGTCGATTTGATATCTTGACCTACGAGCATCGGAATGAGACATATAAGGACTCGATTGATAACTAATCTTCGAGAGGAATGCGCTCGTATTTTTATTGGATTTTTCTGAGGAAGCCTCGAAGGTGAGATTTAAGCTTCTTTGGGGTTATATCCCGCAGTTTTCGCAGTGTTGTGGTTGCTGGCATACCACCTTGTTTAATTTGTATCTTGGTGTGACGCCCCACTTCCCAGGGGGTCACCATCCTAGAACTACTCTAGCTCTAGCACGCTTAACTCTCATGTTCCTCTTGGATCTTGCTACCATCCAAAATGCTATAGCCGGGTTAGAGATTTAGTCCTATTATATCATTTATATAGAGGACTAATCCAAATTCCGGGGGTGTTACATTCTTCCCCCCTTTAAGCCCTGACGTCCACGTCAGGCTCAAGCACACTCACAAGCACCAGGCGATGTGAGACTCGTCTCGCTAGCCTTAGCCGACCCTTGTGAGGAGCTACACTCCACTCACAACGGTCATTAGCCGGGGAGCCTCGCTCTACCCGCTATATAACCCTGCCTCAGCCGAGACTCATCTCACATTTCTGGCTGGTGAATGGCTCTGATATCAACTGTGACGCCCCACTTCCCAGGGGGTCACCCATCCTAGAACTACTCTAGCTCTAGCACGCTTAACTCTCATGTTCCTCTTGGATCTTGCTACCATCCAAAATGCTATAGCCGGGTTAGAGATTTAGTCCTATTATATCATTTATATAGAGGACTAATCCAAATTCCGGGGGTGTTACACTTGGCCTACAGGTGTCAGAATGAGGTGTATAAATACTCGTTTTGGGGCTACTCGTCGCGCGGATCGCAACCGTGATTTTTCTGGAATTTTTAGAGGACTGTATGTAGGTAAAAAATCCCCCTCTTCTCTGCTGGTTGGTAAAAACAGCATGCGCTGTTTTGGGAATATTGTGGTGCTGGTTGGAACAGAGGCTTGTGCGGCTAGATGCCGAGGGTGCGGTTTTGGTAGATTTTGGATAGCGTGTGACTACGCACTTCACCGACTTCGGCTTTGCCTGCTGAAAGCGTTTCAGGTGGGTTGCTTCATCCCCAGAACCGGTGGGCGGTTCTCTAATTCTATGTTAGAAAGCATGCATGAGTAAACGTACAATTAATAGATTTGAGATGTAAGCACGGAAATTGGCCTAGATCTTGTGGATTAATGCTTACCTAATTATTGTACATATTATTTAATCATTGACCTATTCATGTGGGTTTGACAATTTGTAGTAGCGGGTTTTTAGCCTGCCATGTTAGCACATAGTATTTTATGGGGATTGATCATTCGAAGGGACAGGATGTTATATCTATATGCGGGTCTTACTCTGAGGAGATATTATGGATTATGGATCATGGATTTTGGGCAGGTGTAGTCCATAGATGATTTCGGCATGAGTTTATATTTATGTGAAGCTACTATCGGTTATACTCCCTTTTATCTTTCTAGAGGACAAATGCATGCTTGTATGGACATCTTGATAGGCCATCTTTTACTGCTACACTATCATTTTGGAACTTGACTTAGGAGAAACCATGTTTTGCTTCTTTTCTCCTTATTGGTTAGTCTTGTGGTTCATGTTGCTCTGGTTCGAACAGGGGTTTGGGATAGTGTAGTTGCGACTTCGAGTCTGGGACAGGTTGGTCTTGATTGTGGACTTGTGGGGTTTTGCGGCGATCGCGGATATTGGGCGGTTGACTGGATATGTACTTGTGCATCAGTTGGGCGTCGGGTTTCCCTTTAGTGGATGGAGTTTCCCACTTATTGTTTTCCCTTGTATCAGTTTGGGTGTCGGGTTTCCCTTTAGTGGATGGAGTTTCCCACTTTGATCAGAGTCGTGATCCAGTCCTGCTATATCGTGATACTTGTTAAAGGGATACTTGTTACAGTGATACTTTACTCGTGTGGGTCGCTCCCCTCGAGTGCCACTCCGAGGTAGGCCTATGACCGAGCCATGTGTGCCGGTCTGATACTTATTTTGGGATGTGAGCCATGTGTGCCGATCCTGCGGTTTCGAGCCATGTGTGCAGATTCTGCTACTGAGTTCTTGGGATACTGAGTTCGTGAGATTGATGACAGAGCAGGCAGTACCCGGGTTCTATACCGGTTCATTTGATTGGGTTTATTAGGCAGGTACTTTTATTGTTGCACTCATGCCTGGGGGCCGAGTGGAGTCTAGTAGCTGTGATCAGACCAGTGCTTGTGTTGTTGGGAACCGTTGGGGCTAACGGTGGTCCCGTGGTCATGTGGAGTTTTCGACCGTTGTGCGAGAGATCGAGGATCTTGAGTCTATCCGTTCTGAGAGAGAGCGTGGATTTTGACTATAGCCTGCATGAGCCACTATTTATTCGCGAGCTAGTCCGACTGGACACCCTATGTTGATATACTAGGGAGGCGCAGGCTTGACTGGACCCGATGTGGTAGCCAGCTCGATTGGGTCGATTGTCCACCTCGTGTGCGTGTGGTTGCATACCTTCCATTGGTTTTTCTCTTTTGAGCATTTAGATAGAGGCATGGTAGCTGTTGAGTACCTCCAGCTTTCTTGTTCAGTTTTTACTGCATTGGTTATCTTATGCCTCTAGTGGACTTAGTGGGCAGATCGTCGGGCCTGGCGGTGGTACCCACTGAGAACTCCCTTTTTGGTGTAGTTCTCACACCCATTGGGGGTTTTCCCCTTCCCCTTTCTTTCTCCTTTGTTTGCAGAGTCTTAGCGGGTGTTGCTGATTCTGTGGTTGCGGCCCCTAGAAATTTGGATGGAAAAATAGCAGTTTACTAAAATCATGAGTGTCCAAAAATATTATGGGTTCAAGGTCTTGACATCACAAGCACACCACGGCCACAGCCACGGTGGCATCAACAAATCGGAAAGTTCCCGACTATACGGGACAACCGTTCCCTCGAACGGCTCCCAAAACTGGCACAACACTGGCCACAGCTACCAGACTCCACTCGGCCCCCGGGCACGAGTGCGACATGCATCCCACACTATCCCGACTACTCGGCCCACTACCCGGGCGAGGAAAAGCTCTACGTCCAGGAAAAAGAATGCGAGGAATGGAAACTAGAACATACAGACTCTAGCCCCAAAAGAGTTTTCTAGCAGTCTGGTTAAATTCATGCAATCATATGCCGGTGCTAGTCAAATTTCATAACTCATCATTCTACAACAATAATAGCACCTATTCTAGTATGCGGAAATGCTACAATACTAGAATTAGGGGGAAGTCCGCACACTTGGAGGAAAATCCAACCCACCTGGATGCGTGCGTCGGTCTAGAGTCCAAAAGAGCTAAAACTTAACGGGTGCGAACCTCACGTTCTCACGATTCCGACGCACCAAAAATCATCAGAAAACTCCTCCCGGTTGCTGAGATATAAGCCGAACATCGCGATAAGGTCAAACAATAATTTCTTGCACATCTGTCCATAAAATAGGAAATTACCTCTTCCGAGATGCCCTCCGAAAATTCCAAAAAAAATACTGTTGTGATCCTCTCGAAGTGTTGATGTCAATCGAGTGCCTAAACTCCCTGTTCCGACAACCGTAGCTCGAGAAATTGTAAGATTACTCCTCCGCTATCCAGAAAAGTGTCGCAGAAAAAGAGGGTCTAAAGATGCTGCACGAACTCCCATAAAAACTAAAAACAGAGCAGAGCAATGCATATCAAAATCGAAGGCCTACCTGTCGTGGAAACGTTGCCACAAAAATCGACAAAAAATTTCGAAAGATCAGCTCAGGGGAGCTCTCCGACGTAAAGTCGACGGAAGAAACCGATGTCGAAGAAACAGCGCGACTCTCGAGATCATGCAAGGAAAAATAGCAGACGATCTACAAAATATCTCTAAAACCCCAAAAATTGAAGAAGACTAGATTTTGAATCTTACTATAAAAATTGGCACTTAATTCGGATCACAGATCCCCAAAAAAATGGCACCAAAATCTGATTCCAAAATGGCCTATTTATAGCCAAGCATTCGGGTTCCACACCAAATGCTGGGCAAAACAGGAAACAGCAAAACCAGCCAATCGGGTTGCGCCGCGCATGCCAAACCACGAGACAGCTGTGCAAGGCCCTTTAGAAAGCACCACGTGTCCCAGCTACCCATGTGTTCCGCGTGCCTCGTGTAATATCGCAGTTTTTATGTAACGTTTTACCCTCCTGCTAATAAAACTTAAGTTATGGAAAATTGAATTAACAGGTTTACTTAAGTTGATAATCTTGATGTGCGGGTATTTTTCTGTGAAAAAGCTCAAAAAACGGTGAACGGCGGTGCGACCGGATCCGGATTCCGACTTATGGATCCCCCAGAAAGGGGAAATTAGGATCGCGGTAACCGTCGGGTGCATCAAAATCCATATAAGTGATTGTGCACGCTTTTTGAGGAGATAAGGAATTATCTTTAAAGAATTATCTTTAGAGAATTATCCTGAAGGATTTATCTTTAAGGAATTATCTCCAGGGATTTATTAAAGAATTAATAAAATAGAATTTTAAAATACCCGATGTGGATTTGACGGTACATACCGAAAATGATTTTTACTTCTCCCGAAAAGAAAGAAACCCTAGCCGGAGAGAAAGGAAAGAAAGAGGAAAAAGGCGAAACCTAATGGGAAGGAAAAGAGAAGAAGGAAGGAGAAAGCAGAAGGACCCGATTTCCCCCCACAAACGTGTTAAAGCCGGGAGGGTGAACGGATCTCTGTCTCCGACGATTCACGGTAAGCGTTGCTTCTTTCGGCCTTTCGTTTTGAGTTTTCGTGTCGTTTTGGGCTGCCGCTTTCGCTACCCTACCCGTCGTTGTCGCCGGGAAACCCAAGGGCATCACCGCCGCCGCCGCTGCCGCGCGGGGCCGGTGCCCGCACGGTCGCGGCTTGCGCCGCGCGGCCCGCGCGGCTCTAGCGCGAGCCGCGCGGGGCAGGTGCCCGCGTGGCCGCGGCTGCGCCGCGCGGGGTTAGGCCCCGCGCGGCCGTAGCAAGCGCCGCGCGGGGCAGGTGCCCGCGTGGCCGCGGCTGCGCCGCGCGGGGTTAGGCCCCGCGCGGCCGTACGGGCGGGCACCCGCGCGGCCGCAGCACGCGCCGCGCGGGGCCGGTGCACGCGCGGCCGCGGCCGCAGCAAGCGCCGCTCGGGCGGGCGCCCGCACAGCTGCGGCACGCGCCGAGCGGAGCCGGTGCCCGCGCGGCCGCGGCTGCGCCACGCGGGGCTAGGTCCCGCGCGGGGCGGGTGCCCGCGCGGCCGCGGCTTGCACCGCACGGGGCTAGGGCCCGCGCGGTCGCAGCAAATGCCGCGCGGGGCCGATGCCCGTGCTGCCGCGGTACGCGCCATGCGGGGCCAGTGCCCGCGCGGCTGCGTCATGCGCCGTGCGGGTTTGGCGCCCGCGCGGCCGCATGGCCCGCAACACCGCGGAAGTGGCCGCGTCACTTGTCGCGCGTGGGCGCCGCCGCCGTGTCGAGTTGTTAGTAGTGTTTTTGGGCTTATGGACTTGGTTTATCTACCATGATATTTTCTGACCTAACAGCGGTACTTTTGGGGACTATTTTTAGGTCTGAGTGCCGATTTGGAGCGAGGTTCGGTCTCCGGTGTTCCGGTCCGCACAACTGAGGTGGGTACTTTTGATTAATTTCGGTGCGGGGTCGTTCCCGAGTATGTTGTTCGATAAAGTAGATATTTTTGGTAAAATTGCTAATCCCATTGCATGTAAATCCCGTTTGCTATTCTAATTGAGGCGGCTGCGGTCGCAATATCGTTTTATAAATTTGACCAAGGCGGCTGAGGTCGCAGCATCGTTTTCATACTATACTGCTTACACGCACACCGGCGGTTTGGCCACCGCACAGGGTGTATTTTTTCGGAAAGATGGTAAGTTTTACCCGTGTACCCCATACTTGTGATGATGGGGACCCCTCAAGGAGAGGCGGCTGCTACTTGGGCAGTCGAGGGGTTGGTGGCACCAAGAAAATGAGTACGGTAATTGGGGTTGGGGCCCAACTTATTTTAAATATGGGGTAGGTGCCCAGTGAGATCCTGACAGGGATTTAGCGTTACATGAGGGGGAAGTAAATGCTCCGATGTATTGGTTGGTTCTTTTCAGTTATCGCATTTACTTATGTGTTCTACTTTATCCGTCACTGACTACCCACGTTGTGACAGGTCTGCGCAGGGGTGGGAACCGGGACGACGGTGAGGCATCGATTAGAGGATCCTAGCCGTGATGGCTACTAAACTTTATCGTTTCTGGTTATCTCTTTGATGTTGGTTTGTTAAACTGTGTTTTCTACTTGTGTGGTTTCTTGTGGATGTTGGAATGAGGACTTCGACTAGGATTATTTTCTCTTATCTGTGAATGTTAAGATGTGTGATTGCGACTCGTTTTCAAGTACAAACATGGTTTCAAATGTATTTTCAAACCAAGTGTCGTGTGGGCACTGATTTCAAAACCCGTGGATTTATCCTTTCAAGCATAATGGCCGCCTAAGAGAATTTGCGAAAACGTTTTGTAAAACTAGGTGTCGAGTGGACACCGACTTTCAAACCTATGGGTTTATGCTTGTCTGAATGTGATAGTTGTAACTGTTTGGTTAAGTCTAGTCTCTCCTCGTTGTCTGTCATGGTTTGCATGGTTAAAGTAATTGTCGTGCTTGGAACGCCGCGCATACACAAAGGAGGCTCCGCCCGTTTGGGGAGTGCATTTGTAGATGCGGCGGATCTGGTGCGCACCAGAGGCGAGGTTTATACAAAAAAAAAAAAAAGATACGTTTTCCGCTCTGTTAGAACCTCCGGGGCGTGACAGGTTATATGGTATCAGAGAAAAACGACTTTAACCACTGCAGTCAGTGACCAACATCCACAGAGTGTAATACCACAAGTAACTAACCAAATTGATAACCCAGGGTGTAGGTGTGTAAAGTACGAACGTGAGTGTGGGAAAAAGGGATAGAGTCCCAGTGTTCGTAGGTCAAGGTGCTAGACCAATTAAGTCTAGGACTAACTTGGTTTCTTTGTATGCACGGTTAATGGCCCGAAACCGCTCTTCAATCGATGGCGCAGAAGTGGATACGACGATTCCGGCAACAGTGGAGAATCGGCTACTCCAACAACGGTTATGCGACATGGCTGAGCGCTTTCCCTTTTCGTTAGGAAAGACGAACCCCACACGGGTCGCCTTCACAAGGACAGTCTACGGAGCGACACTTTTTAGGTAATACCGACGGTGGGTTTACCCGCTTCCGAGGAGTGATCGACAGGACCACTGTGGTGGGGCGGGAATAGGCCGTTCTACGCACCCCGCAGAAGGATCATGAGCCTGCCGGGGGGCCGAAAACGACCCCAGCCATAACCCGGGAATGACTTTCCCAACGGGAGCCGACCACCCCAGTATCCGAAGACGCCGCAAGGGACCTGAAACACATCAGACAAGGGAACCAATACGCCATGGAGTATCAACATGAATTTGTAAGGCTGGCCAATTGTGTTTCCTTTGTCATAACGGATGAAGCTCACAAAGCCTGCCTCTTCATAGACGGATTGCGGAGCAATATTTTCAAAGTTGTGCAAGCAGTGGATCTTCACACCTTCCAGAATGTGGTGGATAGGGCCACCATAGTGGAGCGCGGATTCGCGGTGACGCGCGCCCGACGAGAGGACACGGAGTACAACATGGATAAGAAACGACCCCAGCCCTTCTCCGGAGGGGGTTTTCTAGCGGGGACCGGCCATACGGCATCTGCAGAGAAGCACCCCGAGGGATTATTCATTTTCGGAAGCACGACCATTGCTTCTGATGTGACAAACTAGGACAGTTCCGTTTTAATGGCCCTGAACCCGGGAACAATATTTCGGAGTCACGACACGGATGAGAGGTCTTATGCGACGACACGACAAAGGACGCACTACCCGAGGGAAGTAGTAGCAGGAAAGACCCCTTACGAAGAGTAATGTTGGTCTTGACCCTAGGAAAACCCTTAGAAGCAAATACTTTGTACCTTCCTGCCCAATAAGGATGTGAAGACTTAGTTGTCTTTGGTGTTGGCTATTTATTTATGGGTTAAATAGGTCCAACTTCTTGCCTCGAGACAATAGGACTTATAAGTTGAGTTGGGTGAGCCCAATAGGTTGAGTGGGGCTGCGGTCCACAATAGACCAAACGGCAAGAGACCCAACAATAGACCCAACGTCCAGGTGGGTAGAGTCCGGTCGAGATCCGTGGCGCTTTGTCGGTATGCTTTAAGTGTATTGGTTGCATATCTCTAAAAGCTCGAGCTTTAGGGATTAATGGTCGGCGCCAACGATCCGAAATTTGGGACTTAGTGGTGTCACCGCTAAGAGAATTCGAGGGGATGCTCGGAAGGGATTGGCTTACTGAGTATCAGGTGCTAGTCGATTGCGAGAAACCGAGCGTGCCGTCTTGGGGCACACCCGTTCTATTCGTACGAAAGAAGGACGGGAGTCTACGATTGTGCATCGACAATCGGGGAATAGATAAGGTCATAGTAAAGAACAAATACCCCTCACCTTGGATTGATGACCTATTCGACCAACTACAGGAGCGACGGCGTCCTCAAAGATTGATCTGCAGTCCGGCTATTGCCAGTTTAGAGTCCGTAAAGATGACATACCGAAAACAGTTTTTTCGAACTCGGTATGGTCGTTACGAGTTTACGGTTATACCGTTTTGACTCATAGTCGCTCCAGCGGTGTTCATGAATATGATGAACAGGATCTTGGAACCTTTCTTAAACCAGTTTGTAGTAGTCTTTATAAATGACATCCCGATCTACGCTCGCACAGACAAAGAGCACGAGGGACACTTGCGAGTGATCCTCCAGACCCTCCGGTACCAGAAAGTGTATGCCAAACTCAAAAGGTATTAGTTCTGGCTCCGCGAGGTAGACTTGTTAGGACACATAGTCTCAGTGTCGGGAATAGTGGAGGACCCGAGAAAGATAGAATCCGTGACCGACTGGGCTCGGCCAACAACGGGGACAGAAAACCGAAGCTTTCTAGGGCTGGCGGGGTACTACAGACGTTTCGAGGAAGGCTTCTCAAAGATAGCCGCTGTCACGCCCCGGCGTCGAAACTGCGACCCGGGTTCGCCAACAGATCCGCCGCCCATACGGACACCCCGTATAGACGAAGTGACTAACCTGCAAAAAGAAACAACTACAGCTAAACAGATATCAGAGCTGAAAGTAAAACTACTGAAAAGCTGAAATCCAAGCACTGTACAACTGAAAATAATACAATATCCATCTCCCAAATACGATCGTATAAAAAGTCCTCACTACATCAGTCTCTCAAACTGTAAAATAAAGTACAACTCTATAGCTCACAACAAAGGTCTCTCAACAGAGGAAAAAGAAGTAAACTAATCTACTGAAGCTCTCCTCTGAAGGGGTACCGCTACACTCCAACGACGGGTAGGGAACTAGCTCGCGACTCCCTCGAAACCGGTCAGAAGGATCAGCAACTGGAGCACCGGAACAGGAGTAGAAGTCCCTGGGGAAAAAGACACCACGACGGGTGTGAGAACTACTTCCCATAGTAGTTCTCAGTGGGTGCCGTCAACAAGCCCAACGGTCTGCCCACTAAGTCTACTAGAGGCAAAAGATAACAGTGCAATGAAATCTGAACAAGAAAAGCTGGAGCTACTCTACAGCTATCATGCCTCTATCTAGATGCTCAAAAAGTGGAACAGATGAAAGTAAATGTGACCACTCGCACCCAAGGTGCTTAATCGACCCCATCAAACTGACTGCCTCATAGGGTCTAGTCAAGCCTGCGCCTGTCGACTAGTAACGCACCTGCCCACTACCACACATCCACATGAGGACGGGATTTACGTGGGGCGTCCTGTCCGACTAACTCACCCCTCGCACAAAACTGCCTCAACAGGCCCATCATCGCATCCACTGCGGAAAACTGCCTCAACAGGCCAACCATCGCATCCACTGCGGCATCTCAGGGGGCGCGACCCCAACTGAGGAAAACGGCGCGGCATAGAGTATCAAACATTGGCATATGCAGGCTATAGTCAAAATCCACGCTCACTCTCAGAACGGAAGGACTCAAGATCCCCAAATATCTCGCACAACAGTCGGAGCACTCTCGACGACTCAGCTGATCAGCTCACACGAAACACGAGACACTAGCCTCTCCAAGAGCTCGCAGCACAAAGCACACTGGCTTGAGGTACTCCACAGCCAGGAACGACCCACAACTCAGGCTAACAATACTGGTCGGACAACACTCAACGACCTGGGACCACCGTCAACCCCAACGGTTCCCAACAACACTGACCGGAAGATACTCGATGGCCCGGGACTACCGTCTGCTCAACGGCTCCCGGCCCCCCCCCCCAAGACAACACAACAGGGATACACGACCTCCTGGGACTACCGTTTATCCAAAACGGCTCCCGGCACAGATAAGCGACCCACTACAACTACCAGACTCCACTCTGCTCCCAAGCACGAGTGCAAAAGCATCCCACACTATTAGAAAGTCCCGTCCTCTCGGGCCACTACCCGGGCGAGGACAACACTATGTCCAGGGATAGAAAAACAGTGTGGGTGTCTAAACATAAATAACCCTAGCCCACGTGAGGGTTTTCTACTGGACTGGTTACACATGCAACATATGACGGGGGTGCTAGGTCAAGTCCCAAATAACTATATTAACAGATGATAAAAGGAATAACAATTCCTACAATCAAGCATGCTACACAAGAAAATAAGCTATCATGCATAGTCCTACATCAGTAGAATTACTGTACAGTCCATAAAACTTGGAGATAAGGCCACCCACCTCGATTTGCCACCAATTGCTCGTAGACACTTGCAATTTGGCCTCCACGCGATCCGCACGCAAAACGATGCCCGCTGCCGGAGTCCGCACGCAAAACGGAGCACGCCGCCGGAGTCCGCACGTAAAGCGGAGCACGATGCCGAAGTCGGCATGCAAAACGGAGTCCGCACGCAAAAAGGTGCACGGTGCCGGAATCCGCACGCAAAACGGAGTCTGCACGCAAAACGGAGCACGCCGTCGTGAACCGCACGCAAAACGGTGCAGTAAAACACGGTCCCTAACACAGATAAGAGCAAGAGGGTCAATTCACAGTCCAAAAGAACGCCCCAAAACTGTGCCAAAAACACCGTAAAAACAAGTGCGGGACCTACCGCGACTGCGCCGCGCCGCCCAACCGCCCCGTTTGGAACACCTCGCGCGCTCCGCGAGGTCCACGGCGCGCCGTCGCACCCTCCAAAATTCCCTCCCTCACACCCTCTCGCTCTCAGTTGGAGAAGAAAGAAAAAGAAGAGGAGAAAAAGGTGTGCGGGGGAGAAAGAAGAAGAAGAAGAGAAGGAAGAGAAGAGGGTGGTCCACGGACCCCAAGTCCACGGTGCACCGGCCAATGGGGAGCCACCAGCCCGTGGTCCACCAAGCCGGGCGCGTGCACCGGGTCCACGCAGGCGCCCCGGGTGCCACGCGGCGCGCACCCAAGCGCGCAACGTGGGCGCGCAGCCCGCGCGCTACACGGGCGCGTGACACCGCGCCCGCGCAGGCGCGGGACACGGGCGCGCCACACGGGTGCGCGCCCCCGCGCCCCCGAGCGGGTGCCAGTGGGGGCCCGCCACGTGGCGGCCCCCGCGCGCCCCCCGCGCTTGAAGGCGCGGTTCCCAGCGCGCCCCACGGGCTGTACGCGCCTCGAACCGCGCACCAGCGCCGCCCCAGGATTCGTGCCGCGTCGCCACGCCTTGAGATTCGTGCCGCGTCGCCTCGAAAAACGCGCACTTCATCCGGGCTCCAAATCAAACAAATTAATAGTCCAATCTCAACGATTTCGAGCGCTGAATCCAAAAACGATGTCCGTTTCTCCAAATTCTCAACCGAAAATTTGCCGAAGGCTTCCGGAGAGGTGATCTTTAATCCAAACTTCTCCCTGAGTCCAAATTTGACATCCGCGTCGCGCGAAATCACCTCTAAACACTCGACGGGTCATCCAATTTCCCACATGATCCCTTTTTAAGCCCGAAATCCATCACTTGTGTCCAAATTGCGCACAAACACCACCGACACACCACGCAGACCTCGAGTGATGCAAACTAAATCCCAAATTGCACCACAAATTCATTTCTTGGGCCCGACACGCGCACAAACACTCCCAAAGGGCACTAATCCGACAGTAATCTCTTAAGTGGGGATTTGGGTCCTCACAGCCGCTCCCTTGTAAGGGGAGAAGTTCGTCTGGACGGCCCAATGTCAGAAGAGCTTCGTGGAACTTAAAGACAGACTCACACAGGCGTCGGTACTCACATTGCCGCAGCCCGGTGAGGACTACGAGATCTATTGTGATGCATCTCGAAGCGGTCTTGGAAGCGTATTGATGCAACAAGGGAAGGTCATAGCTTACGCATCAAGACAGCTCAAGGATTACGAGTAGAACTACCGTACACACGACTTGGAGCTCGCGGCAGTCGTGTTTGCCTTAAAGCTCTAGAGACATTACCTCTATGGGGCGCACTGTAACGTGTTTTCCGATCACCAGAGCCTCAAATACCTGTTTACTCAGAAGGAACTGAATTTACAGCAAAGGCGATGGCTGGAACTACCGAGAGAATACGATTTGTCTACCCATTACCTCCCCGGGAGGGCAAATTTGGTGGCCGACGCCATAAGCCGGAAAGGACAGACGGGGGAAACGGCACTAAGCGCCTTTACCCAACAGGATCAGCTAATTGCACAATTCTCACAGTTGAGGCTGGAAGTAGTGCCGGCAGGTGCAGTTGCGAAACTTCTGTCCTTGGTGATAAGGCCTACGCTGATAGAGAGGATCTTGGAAGGCCAATCAACGGACACGCAACTACAACAAGTGCGAGATAGAATATCCTCGGAACAAAGTGGGGATTTTGTGATTGGTACTGATGAGGAGCTGAGGTTCCGGGGACGAGTCTGCGTGCTCGATTTGCCAGAATTGAGAAAAGAAATTCTGACGGAAGCGCATAATGCCCCCTACACTGCGCATCCCGGAGGTACAAAGATGTACAGAGACCTGAGGCGGACCTTCTGGTGGCCCAAATTGAAGAGTGACATGACGCAATTTGTGGCACGATGCTTGGTGTGCCAACAGGTGAAAGCGAAACATCAGCGGCCGGCGGGAAAACTACAACTATTGCCCATACCGGAGTGGAAATGGGAATGGATTACTATGGACTTCGTAACCGGTTTTCCGCAATCGCAACAAGGACATGACGCGATTTGGGTCATTGTGGACCGTCCGACGAAATCGGCCCACTTTCTGCCTATCCACACGACGTGGACCTGAGATCGGCTAGCGCAAACCTATATCGACGAGGTTGTGAGATTGCACGGAATACCGTCGTCGATAACTTCTGATATGGACACGCGCTTCGTGTCAAACTTTTGGCGGAGTCTGCAGCAGGCACTGGGGACCAAACTGTAGTTTAGCACGGCCTTCCACCCACAGACGGACGGGCAATCAGAATGAGTAATCCATATTCTCGAAGATATGCTCCGAGTTTGTGTGCTGGATCTGGGTGAGGGATGGTCGCATTACCTACCCCTCGTGGAATTTGCCTATAATAATAGCTACCAAGCTAGTATTCAGATGGCCCCGTACGAAGCCTTGTACGGGCGTCGATGTCGATCGCCTATTTGCTGGGACGACTTGGGGGAGTGGAAGCTTTTGGGGCCAGACCTCCTAGAGGAAACGGAGGCAAAGGTGCGCCTTATCAGGCAGCGGCTGTTGACTGCCCAGAGCCGGCAGAAAAGCTACGCGGACCAGAGATGACAGGAATTGGAATTCATGGTGGGGGAACACGTGTTGCCTCGAGTATCACCATCGAAGGGGACAAGGCGGTTCGGCATACGAGGGAAGTTGAGCCCACGGTATGTGGGACCGTTCGAAATCTTGGAGCGCGTGGGTCCGGTGGCACACCGGTTGGCCTTACCGCCTAACCTCGCACGGGTACATAATGTCTTTCATGTCTCGATGCTCCGAAAGTACCTTCCCGACCCGTCGCACGTCCTTGACGCCTCGGGCGTCGAGTTGCGGGAGGATTTGAGCTTCGAGGAAACGCCGATACGGATTTTGGCACGAGAAGAAAAGAAACTTCGCAACCGGACGATCCCCTACGTCAAGGTGCAATGGAGTAACCACGAGGAGCGCGAGGCGACCTGGGAACTTGAGACAAAAATGAGGGAATGTTTCTGTAGTGGTCCAGGTTCCCATGCTATATTTCCCGTGAATCCAATGTGTAAAACACCTGTTGATGGTGTGTCTGATCCATAGTGTATCGAAGGGATAGCACAGATGGACCCATTGAGGTATTTATTGTCATATTGGCCTTCGGCTGCATTTGCCGAATTTTAGAAAAGGTTTTGGGCCAAACAGAGGTTGGATTTGGATTCAGCGCGGAAAAACGCTTGAAAACGGCTATTTGCTTGTTAATTTCGGAGTCCGGATGACCAAAAACGGGCTTCCGAAAGTTTTCAGGGTTTTTCGGTGCATGGGAGGTGACTGTGGACCGCCGGCTGCCACGTGGCAGCCTGTCATTGGGCGGTTCGCGGCGTTCGGTCCACGGAGCGGCGCGGCGGGGTGCATGAGCCCGGCGAAGGACACGTGGCAGGCGGGGATAGGCTGGCTCTCGGTGCGCGGTCCACGGGAATTTGAGCAGCGGTGCACGGTTTGAGCGATGGTGCAGGGTTCTGAGCGGGAACCACGTGTCACGCCCTGGTTGGTGGGCGCACACGGCGCGGTCCACGGAACCCAAAAGTGGGTGCGTGGACCCGGTGTATGGGACGCGTGGCAGCTTCCTATAGGTGGGCTCAGCTAGCGCGGCGCAGCGAAAGGCGTGGAAGCCCGCCTCGGGACGGAGCGCGCAGAGGCGCCTGACGCGGCAGTCGGCCGCACTCGAGTGCGCCACGCGTCGCGACGCGAGAGGCTGGCCGTACTCGAGTGCGCCACGCGTCGCGACGCGAGTGGCGGGCCGTACCTACCCCGCTGACCGCGGGGGGGACGCGTGGCACGCGGCGGGGCCACTTGCATGCCTGTCCCGTGTTATGTGTACACGTGGCGTCACCTCAGGATTTCAGGCGCGTCGGACGGGCAGCGTTCAACCCATGTTGGTGGATTCATGCGCCATTGGACTCACGACAGGTATGACTCCAACTACTGTGTTTTGAGTTTCCTCGGTTTCCGTGCTGACCTTGGAGTTTCCGGAGCTTCCATTTGACCCCTTTTTCTTCGCGGATTTTTGGACAGCACTGCGGTGTTCTAGCTGTATCTTTTCGCACAGACGTCGGATCGAGGCGATTCAGAAGGCATTTTTCATCTACACGACACAAGGAACGCCCTCGAATTTTCTGGGAATTTTCTGAATATTTTTCGAAGGTGAAAATCCTCTTCTCCCTGAGTTCGTGGACACTGAAATTTTGTACAGTTTTGTTTGGGGTGTTTCCCTTGCCGGAATTATATCTCAGCGTAGGAAACTCGGATTTGAGCGTGCAGGTACTCGTTTCGACGGGTTCATCGCGAGGATCGTGACAGTATTTATCTTGGATTTGTCCGGGCGTTTTTCCCAGGTGAAAATAGGGAAATAGTGGGCTGCTGTAATTTGGGACAGATTTTTTGATGTGTTGTGTGATTAAATGTTGTATGTTCTTTTGGGGAATGTTGTGCAGTTTTGTTGAAGTTGTTTGGACCGAGCGTGGACATCACTTTTGGGACCAGGATTTAGCGCTCGAGGTGGGTGTTGTTGTAAACCTCCTACTTTTGATTTCCCACTTGGCATATTAGAGTGTTGCTTGATCATGTTGCTAGTTAGAATTGTGAAATGGACCTGGCATGCTTGTATGAGATTACGGATTCATTGTTACTACTTGCATGGTTAGAGAACTAAATGTTAGTAAGTTGTGTTTCCTTGCTTTAGATGTGTAGTTTAAACACTTGGAATCATGCTAAATCCACATCATGTTGTATGTATAATGGAAGGTTTGGGCATGTGGTTAGAGTTCATATTTTGGAAAGATTATTTGTTAGTGAGTTCCTATCTTTGCAACAACATATTGAAAGTGATTGTATCTTGAAAAGGAAGGTGTTAGGGAAATTCATTATTCTTGTGAAAGCATGTGGTTAGGGCTCGCATCTTGAAAAGCTTATTGTTATTCGATCATGTATCAAGATTGTATCATGTATCATGTATTATGCATCATGTACATTGGAGGTTCCATGCACTTAGTTTTGTAAAAGTTAGAATACTTGTAATTGTTTTATCAAGTAAAGGATTTTGCATGCTTGTATGGTCATCTAGCTAGGCCACCTTTTTCTGCTACACAACATATTGGGACATGACTTAGGAGAAACCATGTTTAGCCGTTCTCCTTTCTTTTCAGTTGCATATTGCTCGAGTTAGAGCAGGGGTATGGGATAGTGTAGTCGAGGTCATCGAGTCAGGGTCAGAGTAGACTCGATTATGGATCGTGGGGCATTGTGGTAACCGCGGACAGTAGGCAGTTAGCCAGAGTTGATTACTTTATCAGAGTTGGACTTGTGGGTTGTTGCGGCGACCGCGGACATTGGGCGGTTGACCGGATGTTTTACTTATGCATCAGATTGGGTATCAGATTTCTCTAGTGGATGGAGTTTCCCACTTATTGAGTAGTATTGCACCAGATTGGGAATCGGGGTTTCATTAGTGGATGGATTTTCCCACTTTGATCATAGTCATGATCAAAGTCCTGCTATACTGAGATACTTGTTACTGAGATACTTTGCTCCTGTGGGTCGCTCCCCTCGAGTGCCACTCCGGAGGTAGGCTTTTCGGACCCAGCCATGTGTGCCGGTCTGATACTTATTTTGGGATGCAAGCCGTGCGGGCCGATCCCGCGGTTTCGAGCCTTGTGTGCAGATTCCGCTGAGCAGGCAATGCCAGTTCTACTGGTGGCACATCAGATTGGGTTATTTGGACAGACACGATTTTCTGATGCATTCATACAGTCATCTCTTTTGATACTGCATTTAGAGGCATAGTAGTGATAGTTTTCCTTATCAGTAGCCTTTATAGCTTACTACTGTTTTCCCCTTTTTGCCTCTAGTTGTCCTAGTGGGTCGTCAGGGTTTGAGGTTTTGCCCACTACGGAAGACTACTGTTTGAGGCTAGGGCCCGCGCGGTCGCAGCGAGTGCCATGCGGGGCCCGTGCTCGCTCGGCAGTGGCTTGCGCCGCGCGGGGCTAGGGCCCGCGCGGTCGTGGCGAGTGCCGCACAGGGCCGGTGCCCGCGCGGCTGCGTCATGCGCCGTGCGGGGCCGGCGCCCGCGCGGCCGCATGGCCCGCAACACCGCGGGGGTGGCCGCGTCGCTCGTCGCGCGCGGGCACCGCCGCCGTGTCGAGTTGTTAGTAGTGTGTTTAGGCTTATGGACTTGGTTTATCTACCATGATATTTTCTGACCTAATAGCGGTACTTTTGGGGACTATTTTTAGGTCCGAGTGCCGATTTGAAGGGAGGTTCGGTCTCCGGTGTTCTTGTCCGCACAACTGAGGTGGCTACTTTTGATTAATTTCGGTGCGGGGTCGTTCCCGAGTATGTTGTTCGATAAAGTAGATATTTTTGGTAAAATAACTAACCCCATTGCAAGTAAATCCCGTTTGCTATTCTAATTGAGGCGGCTGCGGTCGCAATATCGATTTATAAATCTGACCAAGGCGGCTGAGGTCGCAGCATCGTTTTCATACTCATATTGCTTACACGCACACCGACGGTTTGGCCACCGCACATGTAGTTTCAACCCCGGGGCTCGCCAACAGATCCGCCGCCTATACAAAACCCCGCATAGGCGAAGCGTCTAACCTGCAAAAGATAATACTAAAGATATACAAATATCAGAGCTGAAAAGAAAACTACTGTAAAACTAAAATCCAATCACTGTACAACTGAAAATAAAGATACAATATCCATCTCCCAAAAACGATCATATACAAAATCCTCTGATACAACACTCCAAACACTATAGGGAGGTAAACAGAAATTATACATCAGTGTACAGGCTCTCAGTACAAGTCAAATCCTCACAATACAATAGTCTCTCAAAAGTGGAAATAAAACTAATCTACTAACTGTACTGCAAATCTCCAGAAAGGGGGCGCCGCTATACTCCAAAGACGGGTAGGGAACTAGCTCGCGACTCCCTCGCCTCAGTCTGAAGGATCAGCAACAGGAGCAACAGGAACTGGAGAAGGGGTCCCTGGGGAAAAATACACCACAGCGGGTGTGAGAACTACATCCCACAGTAGTTCTCAGTGGGTACCGCCACCAATCCCGACGGTCTGCCCACTAAGTCTACTAGAGGCATAAAATAACAGAAAACTGAAGAAAGGAAAGCTGAAAATAACTCTACAGCTACCATGCCTTTATCTACTATGCTCAAAGGGTGATACAGATGAAAATGATGCATCGATTCAAAACCAGTATACTCAATCAACCCAATCACAGTGACTGCCACATAGGCTCCTGTCAAACTTGCGCCCACCTACTGCCGCACATCCACAAGAGGACGGGTCTATCGTAGGGTGTCCGTGACTGCCAAAACTGGCCCAGCCAGAGGGACTGCTTCGACAAGTCGCGATAGCAAAGTAACAGGCCAAACTCCAGAGTGGCACTCGAGGGGCGCGACCCCACCGAGAAAAGTATCAGCGCATCTTTGTCGAGCTCAATGTGGCTCATGCAGGCTATAGTCAAAATCCACGATCAACAAGATCGACAGTAATCAATATCACACCTCTAACTCACCGACTGGAAATACTCACAGCCGGGACCACCATCAACCTGAGGGCTCCCACAATAGAACACCAACTCACAGGTAACACAGGAAGGACCGACACCATAAGGGTTCAAAAATCCTGATAGGTTGGTGCCTACAACCCCAATCAAACAAGAACAGAATCCAGGCTCCGCCTATCGAAGTTTCCGACCCCCCTTACAGTTCGGGAACATGACAACCTCAGTATGACATGCGGAAGACACCAACCAGGGCCCGAAAGTTCCAAAGGACCAACACCTACAACCCTATCAAACAAGAACAGGTTCCAGGCACGGTCCCCGTAGCTTTCGTCCCGAAACAGAAACAGAAAAGGCCCTAGAACCCAGATCACCCAAACTCTCTCGGGTGACGAAGTTGTAATAAAAAGATGACAGTTATTACAGAAAACTATTTTAATATGAGAAACCCAATTTAATACATTTTAGTTCTTCAATAAAAATTAGTTCGAATAAGTTTTATTTTCCAAACCCCGAACGGCTATTGCCTTCACCCAAATCAAACAAGAACAGGCTCCGGCGACCCCTCGAAATTTGGAAGGAAAACATTAGTTTACAGAAATTATGTGTGTCTAAAAATAGGCTGGGTTCTAGGTCCTACTATCACTAGTATACTATTGCCACTAATACAGTGGCAACACAAAAAAAAAACTGAGGAACAAGACAACCCGGGACCACCGTTCAACCAATGGTTCCCGCCACAAATAGAAGACCAGCTACATCTACCAGACTCCTCTTTGCCCCCAAGCATGAGTGTAACATGCATCCCACACTAAGAGAAATCCCGACCACTCGGCCCACTACACGGGCGAGGATAACACTAGGTCCAGGAGTAGAATACGAAGTGTGGATGTCTAAAGCATAAATAAACCTAGCCCAAGTTAGGGTTTTCTACTAGTCTGGTTACACATGCAACATATGACGGGGTGCTAGGTCAAGTTCCAACAATAGCAATTAATTTAACTAAAGAAGGATCAGGGAAACATGAATCAACGGGATATCGACAATAATACAGGAAAGATGGCATCTCTCTCTCTAACATGCAATCTAATCCATCTCATGGCATGTATGTTCCCTATATAATAGAATTAGTAGATAGTCCATTGTTTTTGGAGGTGAAGCAACCCACCTGAAACTTGACGATCCGCTGCCCGATTAGCTGAAATTTGGCATGAGTAATCCTTATCCTCCCAGGAGTCCGATTCCGCAAAAATTATCCAAATCCGCCTCACGGATTGGCGCAATCACTGAAGAAATGCACGTTGCGCAATCAATTTCCAAAATTTTAGCAAGTGCAACAAGGTTAAATAAAAAGTATGTGCAACCTCAAATGCCTCAAAATGAAGTCTCCAACAGTAAAACAAAGATCTCCTCTTTCATACAAATATCTTCAAGTCCTCAAAAATCCACCATTTATTTCCCTTAACATTCAAATGAAGCAAAAATCACAATGCTATCCAAAAACTGCTAACATAAACTTGCTAGCATTTCCAAGCTTAATTAGGGGCTTTTCCAAAGGGAGTTATCCACGGATCACAAAATAGAATTTGCTCACTTTGAAGTTAAGAAGAAGTCCCAACTTGAATTTCTGAAAAAGACTTTATATCCACAAAGTTATCTGCATTCCAAGGTGTATTGCTCAAATCGAAACTAAAACAGGGACTGTAGCAAACCTTATAACAACACTTGGAAAGATCATTAAAGTTATCTAACCAAACGTGCTCCAAATCCTGTAAGTCAGGTACCATTGGATTCCATGACGAGAGAAGATACGATTTGAGCTAAAGAACTACAAATTTCATGCTCGGATGAAGGAGAAAACCCATAAACACTTTGAACTATCCACCAAGTTCCATCTGTACACGAGTGCAGCAAGGTGCTCCAAAGATCATGCATAAACGCAAATAAAAACTCAGATCTGGGGAAATTGATACATACCACTATTGTAGATCTTCGAGTCTGGAAATTTCCCCGCAAAAATAATCCAAAAATTCCCATCCTACTGCCCAGAAAGGTCAAAACACTGAGGACTGTTCAGGATTCCAGACTGAAATGAAGGGTCCCAAAGATGGCCTTAAAACTCTGCAAAATCATGATATCTGAGGTAAGAGTTGAATACAAAAATTGTAGCCTTACCTCCTGTGAAAACGTAGACCCAAAAATGAGCTCAAAAGTCCGAGAAATGAGTCTAGGGGAATTTTCGCACTGGAACGCGACGGGAAGGTCCACCAATAGCAACAATGGTGGTGCTTGCTTCATCGAGAAGATGATGGTGATGAAGCCTCTTTAGTCCATCTCTTTGCTGATGAAGATGCCGAGGAGTTGCAGAAGAGTCCTCTGAAGAAGTCCCCAAAGTTGGAAGCTCCAAAAGAGGGAGAAGGAGGAGGTAGAAGAGCTTAAGTAGGAGAAAGAAGAAGAAAGAAGAATAGAGAGAGGAAGGAGAGGGGTACTGTGTGGTGCACAGTACCGGGCCAGTCCAGCACGCGGCCCAGCCCGTGCGCAGGCGGGGGCACGTGGCGCCCATCCGGGCGCCCCGCCCTTGGGCGGATGGCCCGGATGGGGCCACGCCCGACGCGGCGCCCGCCATTGGCGTGGTGCCGCGTGTCCCCTGCGCGGGGACGCACAGTGCGGCGCGGCGGACGTGGGCGCGCTCTGCACAACGCAGGCGCGCCACGTGGCCCGCGCCCGCCTCTCTTGAATCGCCGCTTGGAAGCCCGAGCAGCCACTGCGCCTGGTGCACGCGCGCTCCCGTGGACCGGCAGTTTGAGAAAGATCCAAATAATACAACCAAATAGTCGTTTTGATCGTTTTTCCGCGCTGAATCCAAATACGGTGTCCGTTTTGCGCGAAACCACTTTTATTTTTCGACAAAACTCCCAAATAGGCAATCTAGATCCATTTCTCGCACTGAGTCCGTTTCTTGGGTCCGATTTGCACGCAACCAACACTATCCACAGAAATAGGCCTCCGCAAGCTATCGATCACACTGTAATGACCACGAAGATCCGGGTCTTCACATCCTCCCCCACTAAAAGAAAGTTTCGTCCTCGAAACTAACACAACTCAAACAGGAGTCACAAATACCAAGCCAAAGGTAAATATCCATCAACACAGTCTCCAACTCCCCAGTCGCTACTCACTCTCCGCAAAGCGAGTCCAAAAACTGGAAAAACCTCAGGAACTCCAAAGGCTGGGGACAAGGAAGAATGACCAAATTAACTCGTCCAAAACTACACGAAGTACGCCAACACAACCAACAAGATAGGTAAAGGCCCCACCGGCAGGAAAGTCGTCAACCCCAACTCTCTATTTAGAAAACAGCTGAAATTAACGAAAAGTCCAAAAATTCCGAAAGACCAGTGCCTTCGCCCTAATCAAACAAGAACAGGTTCGGGCACCGTCTTCATTTCTGGAGTAGCCTTTCGAAGCTTTCGTCCTGTTCGTAATTTTCAGCACAAAGGCGAGAAAAAGGAGAGAAGTGTTGAAGTTGTTCCTGCTGTGGCTACAAAAACGGAAGCTACGATCTGACCGTGACCCCTAGGGACACGATCTCTAGTGCTAGTCTTCACCTACCCTCAAAGGGTAGCACCTAAACCAAAACCGCTGAAGCCACTGCTGCGGGAAGGATACCCCGGTGACCTATGAAAACGAATCCTCCAGTCCAGCTCGCGGAAGGGTCATTGTTCTCATTCCGCAATCAGTCGTTGCATGCTATCGCTCCAACCGGTCCATCCCGTGTGCTCGATCAGAGTCTGGGAGTTGTCACCCAACCGTCACCTCTGCCGGTAAAATTCCAAGTCTCAACAGCACTAGACATAATCCATAAGGCTTCCCCAAGTGCACAATACCAACAGGAACCTGTACCTCTAGTGCACGTGGTAACCACTCTATCTCCAAACTAGGCAGGGAAACAAAAATACTCTAACTTAGCCTGTCGTAATGAAAATATGCCTGCGACAATCCAATCCACTGCCGTGGTACCTTCCAACCGGGCGGCACAGACTCATCCGCTCGATGTGAGTGGTCGTCGCCAAAAGAACCTGAAGTCGTTCCTCAATAAAAAGGGTCTCAAAGAGTCGCTCCATCGTTGTGATCCAGGACTCTGCCTCCCACGGCTCCAAGCTCAATCCTGCAAATCGGGGTGGATCAGACTGCCGGGACTGGCTCTATCGATCAATGATGTCCCAAAGTTCATCTACTATCCGCTATCCACCCTGCTTCGGTGCCTTGACACTACTCATCGGCACGGAGGGGGCTGCTGGCTCAATCGATGCCACTGGTACAACTGGAGATGCCACTGCATTGAAAGAATGTGCTGGAGGACCCTCAGGCGGTGCCACAACTAGCTGTGCTCTCTGCTCCGACAGGCGCATCAAACGTTCCATGGCCTCCTCCTGGCGTCGGACAACCTCCGACATCTGTGCCATATAGGCCCGTGACTCCTGGGTCTCGCTCTGCTCTAATAGCTCTGCCTCCCGCTGCTCGAGTTCCTGATCTGATGCGGGATGTGCCCTCTTCACTGCATGACGTCTCAGGGGCATCGTAGTCCACTGCACAATAACAAACATCAGGACACAACAACCATTCGACCCAATCCAGCGAGAGTCTAAGACATGTCATCCATTCCATAACATTATGTTGTCTGCTGTCACGCCCCGGACGAAAACCAGAACCCGGGCCCGTCCACAGATCCGCCGTGCACACGGTATTTCCCGTGTACACGAAGCGCCAAAAACCTGCTCAGATATCAGAGATATAATAAAAGAGCAATAAAAACAGAGCTGAACTAAAGCTAATACATCTCAGCCTAAAGCTGGAAATAAAATACAATACATCTGTATAAATGATACATCACTCTCTCCCAGCTCACAAATAATAAATACAACCTGCTGGCAAAAGCCAGTCCCAAAAGTGAAAGTACAACCGTCTGAGGAAAACATGGGTACACCAACAGTCCAGCTAACACGCTCATCCTGCCTCGAGATCTATCTACTCAGCCGTCCTCTCTCCTCGACCCGCCACTGAAAGCCCAGTAGCACCCGTAGAAGACACTGCAAAACAAGGGGAAAGAAAAAGTGGAAAGAAGAATGGGGGTGAGAACTACTAGTAAACCAGTAGCCTCCCCTAGTGGGTAAAACCTCAAACTCTGACACGCCCACTAGGTCTACCAGAGGCAAAAGGGAACAAAGGTGGTATGCTAAAAAGAATAAGACTCCTGATGAAAAGCTGCCACTAGAATGCCTCTAAAATGCCGAGCTAATAGAATAGCTAAATGTATGCATCATAAAATAAATGCCTGCCTGAATAACCCAATCTGACCACCAGTAAACACTGGTAGTGCCTGCTAAACTCGTCTGTGGGAGTACTGACCGACTACTGCCCGGTACGGTCGTATCCCAAGGTAAGTAATAGATCGGCCTCTGCCCGTCCGATCGCACACTAAAGTAGTAATAGACCGGCCTCTATCCGTCCGGTCGCACACTCCGGAGTGGCACTCGTGGGGAGCGACCCACACGAGGAAAAGTATCTCAGTAACACAAGTATCATAAATCAGCAGGACTAGATCATGACTCTGATCAAAGTGGGAAAACCCATCCACTAAAGAAAGACCCGATCTCAACCCGGTGCAAGATAGACAAACCGTAGGAACTCCATCCACAAGAGACCTGATACCCAATCTAATGCATAAGAAATCTCCGGTCAACCGCCCAATGTCCGCGGTTGCCGCAATACCCTGCTTGTCCCAAAACCCAAGAACCTGTCTACACTATCCCATCCACCTGCTCGCGCACAAGCTGCAAATACCCTGAGCTTCAAATGAAAGGAGAAAAGAATAACAAAAAGGGTTTCTCCTATGTCAATTCCAGCATGATAGTGTAGCAGAAAAAGGTGGCCTATCTAGGTGACCATACAAGCATGCAAATGTCCCAAGATGGTATATATAAAATAAAGCAGATATCGATGTGATCTTACCTTGCTAAAGCATGCTGATAAATGCATAAGGACAGTAAAGAGGAGATAACCTGTGCCTGTCTATACCTCATGCCCAAGCCCACAATTTATTAATCAGCCTTCTAATCATAGAAGCTACTCTAATGCCTAGTGGGTAATCAAAAGTAGGGGTTCACAACAACACCCATGATCACAAATATGTCCCACATATGACATCTGGTCCACCGCCTACTATCCGCGATAGCCATAATTCCCCAGAAGCTAAAATCCAGGCCCCGGCTACACTATGCCAATCCCCTGCTCAAACCCGAGCAACAAATAGTCACCTGACTAAAGAATAGGGGGAGAAGAAGCAAATAGGTTTCTTCTAAATCAAATCCCAACATAAAGTGTAGCGATAAGAAATGGCCCTACAAAATGTCCAAATAAGCCAGCCTATGTCCTCATGAGAGATAGGAGAAAATGTGACAAATAGTGGTTCGACCAGTGTATCAATTAATAACTTCACCTGGGTATAATCATCATGCTAAAATCATAATCCAACCACACCTGTCTATAATCTGCTAATCACCCTCATATAAACCATCCCCCTATGCCTGTCCGAAATATCCTCAAGTGGTACCCTCCCGCAAGACATTTCATAATATCCCATCATAAAAGTAAATCCCCCATGCTAAGTTAAATGCCAATAATATTCCCATAAGCATGTATAAGTTCCAACCACTATCACGTTTCCACTATGATATTATCCATATGATAGGCTCACAATGATTTCTATTAAGCATGCATGTGCAGTAGATGATCATTCAACATGTCCAATAGAGAGGATCTCTCTAATATTCCTAGTGGGATATCAGAACGAGGGATATAGCAACCACCCACCTGAAATTGCGCAATCCAAGTCTCAAAAGTGTCCTCGCCCAAAAAGATCACCTGCCGCGATAACTGCAAAAAAAATTGTACATAGGGTGTCCAAAATTACACACAATAATCCAAGTTATCCAATGTCCCAAAATCAGTCCCAAAAATGTACTGTTTTCACCTACAAGATGAAATCAGAAAAATCCAGGAAAAATTCGAGGATGCTCCTTGCGATGTGTAGATGCAAAACGCCTTTTGGAACGTCTCAATCTGATGCCCGGTTGCGGAGATATCACAGAAATACCACGGTGCTGTCCAATTACTCCGCAATAGAAAATGGGTCAAAGAGAAGCTTGAAAAACTCCAAGAAATGCTCGGAAATAGGGGGAGCTTAAAACACAATAGTTGAAGCCCTACCTGTCATGAAGCCAACGGCACAAAAATCACAGAAAAAGGAGCTCGGGGTAGGCCGTGGTAGCTCGAGTACCGAAAAGCGACGGAAAAGAACACTGAAGAAGAAACGTCGCGCCGCGCCGGTAAAATCAAAATCTCGAAATCCGTGCTGCCAAAAAATCTGAAACTTGACAGGTGTAATCCTCACTTCAAGGAGAAGAATTCTTCTTCTCAACCCCCTTCGAGCAGAGGGCTCGAAGGGGTCAAAAACCTCCTCCCAAAAGCCCTCGGGTTGCCACTTAAGGGAAATCCAAAGAAAACATTTCAGGAAATACCCATCGTGTCCCCAAAACAGGAAACACCAAAATGGGCCATTCACAGAGCGCCACGTGGCACAAGCACAGCAAACACCGATCTTGGCCACTCACCGCGCGACACGTGGCCTCCCCTTCCTGCGCGCCCGCGCCTCGGGAATCGCGCCCACGTGCGCGCTGCCGCGCCCATACCGCGCACGCAAACTGAGGTAACCACCTCCTGCACCGTGGACCGGGTCCACAACACCAACGAATAAAAAGCTGCCACGCATCCCACTGTCGGTCCACCGTGCACCCACAAATTCTGTGGACCGCGCCGCCTGAACCATCCAACCACAACCCGCCACGTGGCACCGCCCTGGTGCACGCCCGCCGTGTGGACCGCGCACCTGCCCGCGCCTATGCGCGCCTGCCCGCGGCCGCGCGCCGCCTGCCCGAGCCCGCGCCGCCGCCTTCCGCCGCCGCCGGCCGCCGCCGGGGATCGCCGGGAACACTGTTCCGGCGGTGAACAGTGAAAATTACTGTAGCAAGCTCCGAAAAATACAAGTAAATAGCCCATCTTGACCGTTTTCGCGCGCTGATTCCAAATCCGGCGTCCATTTTGCCAAATTCGAATCCTATAAATTGCCGGAGGCTCCCGAAAAGGTATTTTAAATCTGAATTTCGCGCTAAGCCTAAATTTTACATCCATTCAGCGCGTAAAACTAAACATCCGACGGGGTCCCCCGATTACCCACGTGATCCATTTTAAGCCCCGAGTCCATCACTTGTGTCCAAATTGGCACACGAACACCGCCGACATGCCACGTAGGCTTCCAGAAGCTGCTGGTCACACTGTAGAAACCCTGCAAAGATCCGGGTCACTACATCTGCAACCAACATAATCGCTTAGGAGAATAAACATGCCAATCACTCATCCCGTCTCTTGGGAGAGGCATAAAACTCGATCAGGACTCTCGCGAAAAGTCACGACTCTCACGTAGTCATCCTAATGTCCAACCACAAGCCTAGGGTTTCTAAGTCCACCATGACCTACAACCTAGGCTCTGATACCACTCTAATCTATCACGCCCCGGGGTCGAAACTGCGACCCGGGCTCGCCAACAGATCCGCCGCCTATACAAAACTCCACATAGACGAAGCGTCTAACCTGCAAAAGATAATACTAAAGATATACAAATATCAGAGCTGAAAAGAAAACTACTGTAAAACAAAAATCCAATCACTGTACAACTGAAAATAAAGATATAATATCCATCTCCCAAAAACGATCATATACAAAATCCTCTGATACAACACTCCAAACACTACAGGGAGGTAAACATAAATAATACATCAGTGTACAGGCTCTCAGTACAAGTCAAATCCTCACAATACAATAGTCTCTCAAAAGTGGAAATAAAACTAATCTACTGACTGTATTGCAAATCTCCAGAAAGGGGGCACCGCTATACTCCAAAGACGGGTAAGGAACTAGCTCGCGACTCCCTCGCCTCAGTCTGAAGGATCAGCAACATGTGCAACAAGAACTAGAGAACGGGTCCCTGGGAAAAAATACAGCACAGCGGGTGTGAGAACTACATCCCACAGTAGTTCTCAGTGGGTACCGCCACCAATCCCGACGGTCTGCCCACTAAGTCTACTAGAGGCATAAGATAACAGAAAACTGAAGAAAGGAAAGCTGAAAATACCTCTACAGCTACCATGCCCGTCTGTTAAACCTGCGCATAGTAGATATGAGATTTTTTTAGATGCATAGTAGATTTTTTGAGATGCATCAGATAGAGATCTACTATGCTCAAAGGGTGATACAGATGAAAATAATGCATCGACTCAAACCCAGTATACTCAATCAACCAAATCACAGTGACTGCCACATAGGGTCCAGTCAAACCTGCGCCCACCTACTGCCGCACATCCACAAGAGGACGGGTCTACCGTAGGGTGTCCGTGACTGTCAAAACTGGCCCAGCCTGAGGGACTGCTTCGACAAGTCGCGATAGCAAAGTAACAGGCCGAACTCCGGAGTGGCACTCGAGCGGCGCGACCCCACCGAGAAAAGTATCAGCGCATCTCTGTCGAGCTCAATGTGGCTCATGCAGGCTATAGTCCAAATCCACGATTAACAAGATCGACAGTAATCAATATCACACCTCTAACTCACTGACTAGAAATACTCACAGCCGGGACCACCATCAACCTGAGGGCTCCCACAATAGAACACCAACTCACAGGTAACACTGGAAGGACCGACACCATAAGTGTTCGAAAATCCCGATAGGTTGGTGCCTAGAACCCCAATCAAACAAGAACAGAATCCAGGCTCCGCCTATCGAAGTTTCCGACCCCCCTTACAGTTCGGGAACATGACAACCTCAGTATGACATGCGGAAGACACCAACCAGGACCCGAAAGTTCCAAAGGACCAACACCTACAACCCTATCAAACAAGAACAGGTTCCAGGCACGGTCCCCGTAGCTTTCGTCCCGAAACAGAAACAGAAAAGGCCCCTAGAACCCAGATCACGCAAACACTCTCGGGTGACGAAGTTGTAATAAAAAGATGACAGTTATTACCAAATGTTATTTTAATCTGAGAAACCCAATTTAATATATTTTAGTTCTTTAATAAAAATCAGTTCGAATAAGTTTTATTTTCTAAACCCCGAAGGGCTATTGCCTTCACCCAAATCAAACAAGAACAGGCTCCGGCGACCCCTCGAAATTTGGAAGGAAAACATTAGTTTACAAAAATTATGTGTGTCCAAAAACAGTCTTGGTTCTAGGTCCTACTATCACTAGTATACTATTGCCACTAGCACAGTGGCAACACAAAAAAGAAACAGAGGAACAAGACAACCCGGGACCACCGTTCACCCAACGGTTCCCGCCACAGATAGAAGACCAGCTACATCTACCAGACTCCACTCTGCCCCCAAGCACGAGTGTAACATGCATCCCACACTAAGAGAAATCCCGACCACTCGGCCCACTACCCGGGCGAGGATAACACTAGGTCCAGGAATAGAATACGAAGTGTGGATGTCTAGAGCATAAATAAACCTAGCCCAAGTGAGGGTTTTCTACTAGTCTGGTTACACATGCAACATATGACGGGGTGCTAGGTCAAGTTCCAACAATAGCAATTAATTTAACTAAAGCAGGATCAGGGAAACATGAATCAATGGGATATCGACAATAATACAGGAAAGATGGCATCTCTCTCTCTAACATGCAATCTAATCCATCTCATGGTATGTATGTTCCCTATATAATAGAATTAGTAGATAGTCCATTATTTTTGGAGGCGAAGCAACCCACCTGAAACTTAACGATCTACTGCCCGATTAGCTGAAATTTGGCGTGAGTAATCCTTATCCTCCCAGGAGTCCGATGCCGTGAAAATCATCCAAATCCGCCTCACGGATTGGGCGCAATCACTGAAGCAATGCACGCTGCGCAATCAATTTCCAGAATTTCAACAAGTGCAACAAGGTTAAATAAAAAGTATGTGCAACCTCAAATACCTCAAAATGAAGTCTCCGACAGTAAAACAAAGATCTCCTCTTTCATACAAATATCTTCATGTCACGCCCCGGGTGTAAACCAGAACCCGGGCCCGTCTACAGATCCGTCGTGCACACGGTATTTCCCGCGTACACGAAGCGTCGGTAACCTGCTCAGATATAAGAAATGCTAATAAAGGAGCATAAATCAGAGCTGAACTAAAACTACTATATCTCAGACAACAGCTGGAAGTAAATAAAGAACAACTGTAAAAATAAATACAAATATCTCTCCCAGCTCACCACAAATATACAACTAGCTGGTTAAAGCCAGACCCAAAATAAAATACAATAAAACTGTCTGAGAAAATAGGGTACACCAAAACTCCAGCTAGCAACTGTCGGGTGGACTCTCTATCTAGTCCGCAATCCTCTTACCTCGATCAGATGCTGACGGCCCAGCAACTCCCGTAGAGGACTCTGCAAAACAAAGGGCGAAAAACAAAGAAAGGACGATGGTGGTAAGAACTACTATAAAAACAGTAGCCTCCCCTAGTGGGTAAAGCCTCAAACCCTGACACACCCACTAGGTCTACCAGAGGCAAAAAGAAAGGAAGAAAGGGTGGTAAGCTATAAAACTGCTGATAAAGAAGCTACCACTACTATTCCTCTAAATGCACTATCAAAAAGGGGAAACTTGTTGGGTTATATGTATAATAGGATCTAAATAGGGGAAAAAACACCTAGAGGGGGGTGAATAGGTGTAAACAATAAACACTCAAAAATCTTTGCGATATAAAACCCATTGCGGAAAAATAAATAACACGCAGAGATTTTTACGTGGAAAACTCCAAACCGGAGTAAAAAACCACGGGACCGATAACACGGTGAAATCCACTAGAATTAAACACGTACAAGGTGATATACCGTACTCACAGACGACTCAACCTTTTCCATACGCTCCTAGTTGATCTTCTCCGCTCGCTCCACGACGCTTCTCGAATCCACGATCTGCGTCCAACGCCGAATCCACGGCGTCCAACGTCGAGTCCACGACGTCCGACCGAATCCACGGTCTTCACCCAGTAGCACGCTTCGAATCCACGAACGTACCTCGCTCCGAATCCACGAGAGCGGTAGCACCTTGAATCCACAAGGCCACGCGAGTCCACGCGCCGATTTGGGGTAAATCGTTGTTTTTTGGGTGGTGATGATCCGCCGAATACTTAGATTAGAAATAGATCGGAAATACCATCTAAGTATTCATTGATTTGATTCTACTCAAAATGTGAGTATGAAAACCTAGAATCAAATCAATCAATATAGATGAAGAAACATAAGATAGAATCTATGATTTCCTTTCTTCTCTATATGTGGATCTTAGGCCGTATAAAAGATGACGGCTTTTAGGCTTAGCGGCTTCTTTTTGGATTATTGGATTAGCCCTAGAAAAAGAATCATAGGGTCTATTTATAGGTTAGAAACCCTTGGAAAAAGATAAGGATCAAAAACTATCCTTTTCTGGAATTTTACATGACGACGATCCGAATCGGAGATCGGCGATCTGGATTGCAGTAGCGAGAAAAACAGTTTCCAGAAAAATGAAGGTTCGGGATCCGGATCGAAGTGCCTGATCCGGATCGTTCATACAGTTCACCAAACATCAACGTTCGGGATCCGGATTGAAAAGCCTGATCTGGATCGTTCAAATAAAATGGTAAACCCAGTGTTCGGGATCCGGATCAAAGGAAGCTACGATCCGGATTGAACTGGTGTATGAACGAACAACCTTCGGGATCCGGATTGCAAAGTCTGATCCGGATCCTGAACATGTCCCATGTCCAGTTTTTGATATTTATGCAATTACAAATCCATCCAAGCGCTTCTACACTATAAGAAGTATTCGGATCACCAAAGATATTAAGTTAAACATACCTGATCCTTTTGAATTCTTCTTTCTTGAGATTGAGTTATATGATCCAACCTTCTTTACCTTCAATCTTCAAGACTTAACCGAATTCACGAAATATGCCAACTTAAATTCCGTAACAATCTCCCCCTTTGGCGGTTTCGTGACAAAACATAGATCCACTCAAGAAAATTCAAAAAGATATTTTTGTTGCTATCACCATACAACAAAAATTTACAATGGAGATCCAAAATAAAATACATGAGTTAAACTCCTAAAACAGACTCTAGACTTAGACATCTGTACTCTCTGCAAAAGAAATCATTCTTGACAAAAGAAATCGTTAGATACCTCAAGAATTTTATATCATTCAAAAACCACATACAGAGATGAAGTTTATACTCATTTATATTTACCATGACATTTATACATTCAGATATGTAAATTGATCATAGTTAAAACACCAACATATCTTCTATGCAATCAAAATCCAAATGTCATGTTAGTGAACATCAACTTGTTAGTTATATTACATGCCCAAATAGTTAGTCGAATAGTTAGTCGAGGCATGCATTCAAACACAAATGAAAACCAAAAGTTGAAGTTCTACTTACCTTTCAAGTTGAGGTTATACTTACCTCTATAGTTTCAAGTTTCTCACAAACATTGTATCATTGTTTATACTTCTCCTCTCCCCCTTTTTGTCACAAAAGTTAGCCAAAAATTACCAAAATGGAGAGAATAGTTAACAGTTCAAGTACCAAAAGTTTGAGAACTAAAAACTAAAAACTAAAACTTAAAAAAAACTGCACAGAGAAGGATTAAAAAAATCTGCATAAGAAAGAGAAATCAGAAGGATACGGATTATTCAGACTCATCCGAACTGATACAGCCGAGAATTTGGAAGATTTTCTTTAATCGTTTGTTCATGGATGATTGGTTCTTGTTGACCTTTTTTATTTCTTCCTTTACTTCAATCAGTTCATTCGAAATGCGTTCTTGCTCGTTGGAGAGCCTTTGCTGTTCTCTATAAATGGAGGTAACTGATGCATCATCATCGGATGTCGATGGAGGTGCTTATTGTGCTGCAGGTGCTGGTTGGACTGGAGGAGTTGCTGCCGGTGCAGAGGTTGTCGCTTGTTGTTGTTGTGCTCGTTGTCGGTGAGGAGGTAATATGGGCTCGTCTTGCTTTGTCGAGAGAGACTTTACAATTGTTGTTTCATTGATCGTTCCTAAACTGTGCATGTAGGAACTCGCATTTGTGTCAGCTTTAAATTTGCGAAGAATGCGCATGATGATCATTGGATAAGGTAGTCTCTCTGAAGGGTGAGCATGTTCCACATAGCGAGCCATCCTCGCCCAGATGATGTAAGGAATGTTTAAGTTTGCTCCCATTGCTATTGTGGGGTTTCCAAGAAGATAAAGGAATAACATCCTATCCTACCGAAGAACCTTCGTGTTCATATTTGGAAGGACGTTATAGCAAACAATGAAGTTCAAAAAGCGAAACTCTGGTCGAAGTTCTTTTGAGAAAACGGAGTTTCCAGTCGACCGAGTATCTGGAAGACAGATTCCATCAACTACCACTCTCCAGGAGTTGGTGTTGAAGATTTGATTCTTCAGATAATGAGCGCCATCAGCTCGGGCCTTCATCCCTAATACCTCTCCAATCAGTTGAGGCGTTACTTTAATCTTAACATTCTTGACCAATGTTTGAAAGTCTCGACGTCCGCTCTCCTGATCAACGAGATAGCAAGCATTTTGATAGAACATCCTCACTGAGTGAAGACAATACCCAGTGGTCTCGGGGAAATCGCAAATGGGAGCAAGGCCTGTCTGGTCATACAGAGTCCCAAATGGCGGAGATCTTTCCTTCAAGGCTTTCACATTAACATGCCTTTCGCCAATGCATTCCCTGTTCTCAAAGTCCTTTATCCTAGCAGAGCTGATAAAGTCTTGTGGAGATGGTTGGCTAGCAACTGGTTGCTCAATGGAAATTCCTCGAGCACTCCCTCTTTTGCGAGCAACACTTTTTCTTCTTGTCTTCCCAGAAGTTTCTTCCATTGGAGCTTTGCCCTTTTCAGCAGCAGTAGGCGGAGCCTTTGATGTTTCCGCAGGCGCTTTTCCTTTCGAAGCAGTGGGTGCTGTTGCTTCAACTTGCAACTCATCCCAATCGATCGATTCCGTCTCAAATTCCGTATCGGAATCATCTTTTGCTTTCTTCGCTTTCTTAGCCCTCTTGGGCTTGACAGTGTCTCTCGTATGTACCATAGCAGCCAGAAGAAAAATGATCCAGGTGATCACCATTGCTATTGGTTTCTTGTGAAAAGAAATCCTGTGAGCAACAACTCAAGAACACGAAAAATTGTTAATTTTCAAAAATTTGAAAAATTGTACCCAAACAATCATTATCGTGTAGAGAGACTAAGAATCAAATTAGTTTTGCAAAAGGAATTTTAAAAATAGATCAATCGCATGATTTTCAAAAATTCCCATTATATGCCCTAAAACCGAAATTTTTGAAATCGAAGGCCAAAAATCCGTTTATCATGAGAATACCTAGCATATAATCAAAACTAATCTACCCAGAGTTCTTATTTCAAAAGAAATTTGATCAAAAACCATCCACAAACGAAATAGATACAAGAATTTCATCACGTTTTGAGGAAGAATATGAAAAACTGTGAAAAACCGAGATTTTGATCAATAAAACTTACTTGGAGTCGAAGAACTTGAGTTTGAAAGCTTCCAAGATGGATGAATTCTAGAGAGAGAAGCTCTGGAAACTTTGGAACAAAAGATTGGAGTAAAAGAAATCAAAACCCTTTTGTTCTAAATAAAACCCTAGCCGCGATCCGGATCAGTTCGTGATTACGATCTGGATCGGCTACCCGCAGAGAAAATCTGCGTTCGGGATCCGGATCGGCAAGTCCAATCCGGATCGTCTGCCCGCAGAAGAATATCTGCGTTCGGGATCCGGATCGGCAGGTCCAATCCGGATCGGCTCCAACTTTTTCTTTAGAAAATTTCAGAGAAATTCTAGAAAAACCAGAAAAAAATTGTAAGCACTTTTGTGTATCAACTTTAAACGAAAATCATCGTTTCATACAACAAGAAATAGATTATGCCAAATCTATCAATAACATCCAACAAATGAAACGAAAATTTATAAAAATTAAATCCCTTAAAGTTGAACAACTTCAATTACATCTAACTTTATCTTATGTGTAATGCCTTTATCAAATCATCAATTCGGTAAAGAAAATGAAATACAAAGATCAATAGATGTCTAAAATCCCAGATAAGTTAGATAATATATCTAGTCAATTTATTGAAGAGAGTGGCTCTTTGAGCATCTTTCATTAAAATTCCCACCTTATACCAACCTTGAAATTTTGACAGAGTCAAGTATTTCAACATGCATTTTATTTAATCAAACTTGAAAAACCTTGCTTGGTATACATGTGGTAGCTGCACACAGTACTCGGACGACCGAGGTGGTAGCTCTTTCCTCCATGTGATGGTAGTTTTCACACTCCTCATTGGGATGTAACTCTTTCCACATCTTTTGAGCATAATACTTTTTCTTTGACTCCCCCTCAATTGGCTATCAATTATTTAAGATATAAAGTATTCAGCCAAATATTGATCTCGATTTCATACTCGACTAAACAGTCAAATAAGATAAAAACTATACCAAGAGATCATCGAGAGAGAAATTGACTTTGATCAAAACAAAGATGATTTAATTGACATAAATGATCATTGCATCAAATGAAATATTATGATATCCAAAGCATAATAAATTTCTAAACATATAAAAGGATGCAGTTAAAGTCAATAAAACTAATGCTCAATTAATGTTCTATGTCTAAGCATAGATGATGAACAAAAACACAAAAACAAAACCTAACCTAAACAAAAGTTTCAAAAAGAGGTTATTTCAAGGAAAGCATTCCAATTGCTTTACGCAAATGAATAAAACGTTTTTGATCCAAAGGTTTTGTTAAAAAGTCAGCTAATTGATCTTCAGTTGAAATGTAGGAAATTTGAAGAATATTTGATTCAACTAGCTCTCTAAGAAAATGATATCTAAGTTCAATGTGTTTTGTTCTAGAGTGCAACACAAGGTTTTTTGAAATGTTTATAGCACTAGTGTTGTCACATAAAACAGTTACCGAAGTTGCTGAAATCCGGAAGTCGCTCAACACGCTTTTCATCCAAATGAGTTGAGTTGAACAACTATCCGCTGAGATGTATTCCGCTTCGGCAGTCGAGAGTGCAATGCAGTTTTGCTTTTTACTATGCCATGCAACAAGACAATGGCCAAGATAAAAACACGCACCACTCGTACTTTTCCGATCATCCACAGATCCTACCCAATCGGCATCTGAGTATCCAATAATATCTAGACTTGTTCCCATAGGATACCAAATTCCGAAATTAATGGTTCCTTTGATGTACCGGATGATCCGTTTCACCGCTTTCAGGTGAACCTCCTTTGGTGCTGATTGATATCTCGCACAAATCCCAACACTAAAGGATATATCCGGGCGACTAGCTGTGAGGTAAAGTAGACTTCCAATCATGCTGCGATAAAGTTTCTCGTCTACATTCTCACTAAGAGATTCACTTCCTAATCCCTTATTGCTAGTTCCCATAGGAGTAGGAAAATCTTTAGAATCTTCTAATCCGAATTTCTTTACCAACTCCTTTGCATACTTGGATTGACACAGATGGATGTCTTCACCATTTTGTTTCACTTGCAATCCAAGAAAGTATGTCAGTTCCCCCATCATAGACATCTCAAATTCGCTTTCCATGGTTTCTGCGAATTTAGAAGCATCATTATCCTTTTTTGCTCCAAACACAATGTCACCGACATAGATTTGTGCAACAATGAAGTTATTTTGATAATGCTTCACAAAGAGAGTCCTGTCTGCTCCCCCTCGAGTATAGCCCTTCTATAAAAGGTGCTTTGTCAACCTTTCGTACCATGCTCGCAGTGCTTGTTTTAAACCGTAAAGAGCCTTTTACAAACGAAAAACATGGTTAGGTAGTTTACAGTCTACAAAACCTTTCAGTTGAGCCACATAAACTTCCTCATTTAAAAACCCATTTAAAAACGCGCTCTTAACGTCCATTTGAAAGAGTTTTATTTTAAAGTGACAAGCAATAGCGAATAAGATACGAATGGACTCGAGTCTAGCTACAGGGGAGAACGTTTCATCAAAGTCTATACCTTCTATTTGAGAGTAGCCTTGAGCAACTAAACGTGCTTTGTTCCTGATGATGGTACCATCCTCATTTTTCTTGTTCTTGAAAATCCATTTAGTACCGATCACATTGTGTTGCTTCGGAGGCGTCGTTAATTCCCAGACTTTGTTTCGTTCAAACTGATGGAGCTCTTCCTGCATTGCTTCAATCCAGTAGTCATCCTGAAGAGCTTCATCGATATTCTTTGGTTCGATCATGGAAACGTAACAAGCGAATCCACAAACCAACTGTCTCCGAGTTTTGACTCCTTCTTGTGGGTCTCCAATGATGTTTGATTCAGGATGATCCTTGGAGATGCGTAACGTTTGATGTAATGGAGTACTCGGAGGTACATGAGATGATTCCTGCACATCAGATAAACTTGAAGAACCATTAGATGCATCATTAATATTGGAAGTATTATCATGAGAAGATGCACTTACAGGAGTATCATCATCAAGAGAGATATCAGGGGTAGATTTATCAGATGCAAAGTGGAAAGCTTCATCTACTTTAACATTTATAGATTCTACGATCGTCTTAGATTCCAAGTTAAATACCCGATATGCTCTACTATTTGTAGAATACCCCAAGAAAATCCCTTCGTCACTTCGAGAGTCAAACTTTCCAAGATTTTCGCGGTCACGCAAAATGTAACACCGACTCCCGAAGATACGAAAATATTTGATGTTGGGTTTTCTACAACACCATAGTTCATATGGTGTATTTAACGTTCCCGGGCGTAAATAAACTCGATTAATAAGATAGATAGCAGTGTTCACAGCTTCAGCCCAAAAATGTAGCGGTAAATTCCGGCTATGAAGCATAACACGTGCCATCTCTTGAACAACCCGGTTTTTGCGCTTGACAACACCATTCTGTCGAGGTGTATAGGGTGCTGAGAATTCATGCTTAATGCCGTTGGAAGTGCAAAAATCAATGAATTTAGAATTTATGAATTCTCCACCTCTATCACTTCTAACATGAATGATCTTTTCATTCTTTTCAATCATAATACGAAGGCAAATCTCGTGAAAAGAATCAAAAGTATCAGCTTTCTCTTTTAAAAATGCTACCCAAGAATACCTAGAGAAATTGTGACGCCCCACTTCCCAGGGGGGTCACCCATCCTAGAACTACTCTAGCTCTAGCACGCTTAACTCTCATGTTCCTCTTGGATCTTGCTACCATCCAAAATGCTATAGCCGGGTTAGAGATTTAGTCCTATTATATCATTTATATATAGGACTAATCCAAATTCCGGGGGTGTCACATTCTTCCCCCCTTTAAGCCCTGACGTCCACGTCAGGCTCAAGCACACTCACAAGCACCAGGTGATGTGAGACTCGTCTCGCTAGCCTTAGCCGACCTTGTAGGGAGCTGCACTCCACCTACAACGGTCATTAGCCGGGGAGCCACACTCTACCCGCTATATAACCCTGGCTCAGCCGAGACTCATCTCACATTTCCGGCTGGTGAATGTCTCTGATACTAACTGTGACGCCCCACTTCCCAGGGGGGTCACCCATCCTAGAACTACTCTAGCTCTAGCACGCTTAACTCTCATGTTCCTCTTGGATCTTGCTACCATCCAAAATGCTATAGCCGGGTTAGAGATTTAGTCCTATTATATCATTTATATATAGGACTAATCCAAATTCCGGGGGTGTCACAGAAATCATCAACCAATAAGAAAATATACCATTTACCTCCCAAGGATGGTTGACGTGTCGACCCCATAAGATCCATATGCAATAATTCCAAGGGCCGTTTGGTACCGACGTGATTCAAGGATGAAAGAAGAATTCACCTTTGCGTACCCAAACCTTTCGAGTTTTGGTGTACGTGGGAAATGATTGTGAAGTTGATACCTTTGGTGAAAGCGTCTTTTTTGATCCATTGCTTTTCCTTGACGTCGTCGTCTCGTTTGATGAACTACCGAGGCTTTTTCCTTTCAAAAAATTTGCATTTGCTTTCCGAGGAATTACCCTTTTGGTAGTCGTTGCAAGAAGTGCTTGAGTTGAGCGTTTGGCTCCCATCTTGCAATTTCTCCTTATGTGCCCTGCAAAATTACAACGAAAACATACTGTCACGCCCCGGGGGTTTAATTTCGCGGAAACGATTCACAAAAGGTATGGGTTTGGCGTGTATAATTTTTTTTTTTGAAAAACCTTCTTCCCCGGCGCGTGCCCAGACCCGCCGCATATACAGGATCACTCTGCAAACGGACAGAGTCTCCCCTGTATATGCACGGCGTCGCGACACATACAATGTCCAAAAACGGATAATCATTCAATCACAACGGTTCAAACATACATCCATTCACGAAATGCTAAATAAATCTCACGGCCGATCAGTTTAAAAGGATAAATCCACAGTTGTTGAAACGGCGCCCACCCGGCGCCCATATTTTGAAAACACCTTTCGAAAGCAACATAAACCCAGAGGTTTTGGAAAACAGTGCCCACACAACACTTAGGTTTTAAAATCCCTTTTCGAAATCCATAAATCCACAAGGTTTTGAAAACGGTGCCCACACGACACCTAGGTTTTGAAATCCAGTTTTCGCAATCTTTTCTTTGGTTTGCTCTTTGATTTTCTTAAAGCGGCCAACAGAGATGTAAAAGGAATTAAATAATTCAAAAACTACCATGCCGACATCCACACCGACCCCATGAGGGTATCGAGAACCGCACCACAGTCTACCATGTAAATGAAATGCGAAGGGGAGAATAGAAAGTACTGTTCGGGGTCACCAGAGACCCAAGAACTCCTGCCGCGGCCTCACCGTCGCCTAACTCTCCCCCGTGGAGGACCCTGTCGCAAAGTGGGAAGTCAGCGACTAAACAATAATGATAATAACAAAGCAGGAAAGGAAGCCAAACCCAATAGTAAAACTATCCGGAGCAACCACTCGACTCACTGGAAGAGTGACACGCGAACACATGTAACACCTGCAACATCTGTAATGCCTGTAACACCTATACACCTTGATCTCGCCGGGCACCTATCCCGACAGATCGCACCGCTCACACCTTGGGGCACCTGACCTCGTCGGACACCTATCCCGACAGATCGCACCTTTTCCCCCACCTTTCGCTGCCTCAAACCCCACACCTACGGGGGCCCCCACCACTTCACCTTGTGGGTTAACACGGGTCGAAGACCGCTTTCCCGGAAAAGAGCACCCTTTGCGGTGGCCAAACCGCGGGTGCGCGGGTCGCAACCACGAGCTCAAAAACCCGGACCCAGGATAATATCGCAAACATAGAGACCGTCAGCGTTAGTATTACAAATATGCAGTTAAACAACTATCCAAGAATACCGAGTCTATACTTAGTCTCAAAGGAACCCACAATAATGAACCAAGTACCCAAAACGAAACCAACAATAATGAACCAAGTATTCAAGACGAAACCAACCATAATGAACCAAGTACCCAAAACGTAACCAACAATAATGAGCCGAGTACACACCACACGATAATCATGACAGTAACGAAAATGGGCATAAAGGGGTTCTAAGGATGTACCCACCTGAAACGCGAAGAAGGAGGTGTGCGGAAAACTCCAGTTAAAGACACTCCCACCTTGTGCCCGGAAAGAACTACAGTGAGAAGTATCGTTAATAACGTCGTCGCGTTCAAAAACACTCAAAAACGGGGCGAAACGGGCCAAAAACGGAGCTTCTGGGGTCTTTTTCTGGAGACAGGTGCACGGATCTAGGCGTGGACCGGGTCCACGGCAGCAGGCGGCAGCGGCGCAGACCAGGCGCACGCCGCAGCGGTAGACCGCTGCGGCATGGGCCGGGCCGCGCACGAGCCGAAGCGCGCACCGGGTCCACACTGTTGGGCTACGGGGCGTGCACCGGGTGTACGCCTGCAGCGGTGGACCGCGCGGCCTGGCGCACGCCCTCGTGCACCGGGTCCGCGCCCCTGGGCCTGGGAGCCGTGCGCCGGGTGTACGCCTGCGGCGGTGGACCGCGCGGCCTGGTGCACGCCCTTGTGCACCGGGTCTGCGCCCCTGGGCCCGGGAGCCGTGCGCCGGGTGCACGCTAGGTCCTGTGGACCGCGGGGTGGTGCAGCCGTACGGGTGAACAGTAAACCCTCCGGTTTCGTCTCCCGCGGCTCTGGTGATGACCCCGCGAACACGGAGACTGCGGCGACGACTCCGTGGGCATGGTAACGGCGGCGGCGGCTTCCCGTTTAACGACGGCGGCGGCGGCTTCCCGTTACCACAAAGCCCACACGGCGTGCGACACCCGGACGACCCTCGCCCAACCCTCGACCCTACAGAAATTGCAAACAGAACACTACACGGTCACTTACCGATCCTGCGAGAAAGGGGAAGAGGATCATCCCTCTCGTCTCCAACGTAAAGTTCTCCCCCGTTCTTCCTTCTCCTTCCTCGATCGCTCCGTTCCTTCACGCCCAACGTCGGATGGTGGAAAGAAGGTAGGAGGGTTGGGGTTTCTCCCGCACTCCTCAGGAGAGCCCTAACGCACGAACCCAAAGGGATGAGAAGTAGGAAAAATAAGTTCAAATCCCCAAAATCGAAACCTAAATGATCAGGTGCGAACCAGCGGTCCAATTTTTTTCCTCGAAAAACGTGCCGATTGCCCGCACGCCTTTCGATGCACCCGAAACCGCTAAAAACTTTGAAAAATTATTCTAGGAGGTCCCGGAGTCCAAAATCAAATCCGATCACGCCGCCGCTCATCATTTTGCGGCCCCTATCACCTAAAAATATCCACAAACCCCGACGATCAGCCCAGAAATTCTCGAATTCCCAACCCCCCCTTAAGAACTAAAAATATTCAATTAGGACCCATAACAGAAAAACCGAAGGGTCGACGTACTACCAAATAAATAACAAAAACCCAAAAACATAAATGACGAAAAGTCCGATCATACAAGGATCCCGTTCGATCACCTCGAAAAGCGTGCCGGCCACTTAGCGCGGATTCCGATGCACCACTTAAAGGCAAACGCTTTGACCCCCATTCCGGGAGATCCGTAAATCGGAATCCGAATCGTTCGCTTTGCCGTCCTCCGTTTTCCGAGCTCAACCGAAGAAAAATACTCGCAGTCCAGGCCAGTTCTTTGCAGAAAACACAGTGAAAAGTTTTCCTAACGATCCCGTCATAAAAAGAAGGTATACAAAGGCATTGGAACGCCAGGACTCTACATCACTCACCACTTAAAAGAAGTTTCGTCCTCAAAACTTAATCCCGGTCCGCCACGAATAAATCTGGGTAGCACTCGCTCATCTTTGACTCCAGTTCCCAAGTCGCTTCACGTTCTTCCTGGTTGCTCCACAGCACCTTCACATTGGGGGGGTCGTCCGGTTGCGCAATCCTTTTTGTCCTCTCGTGCTAAGATCCGCACCGGTGTTCCGTCGAAGCTCAGGTCCTCTCTAAGCTCAAAAGTAGTGACCATCCATCACCCAAGTCAAGTAAGCAGGCTCGGAGCACATCATCGAGAATTCGGTTCACTTGCTCGGACTGTCCGTCGGTCTGGGGGGGGGGGGTGAAACGCCGTGCTGAAGTGTGGTTTAGTCTCTAGAGCTCGTTGTAGATTCTGCCAAAGGTTCGACACCAGCCGAGTGTCTCTGGTCCACATCGTACAGATGGGTGGAAAGAGAGTCGACTTCGTCAGTCGATCCACGGTGACTCAAACGGCATCGTGCCCTTGATGCGATGCAGAAAAACCCGTGACGAATTCCATGCTGGTTCGCTCCCATTTCCACTCTGGCACAAGTAGAGATTGTAGTTTTCCCCACTGGGCGCTGAAGTTCGAACTTTACTTGTTAACCATCTAGACAGCGAGCAGTGAACTGTGTTACATCCCCCTTTGGTTTAGTCCACCAAAAATTTTGCTTGAGGTCCTTGTACATCTTCGTGTCACCTGGATGCGCCGCAAAAAAAATCAAATCCTTCTATGTGAACAGAACTTGAGACTTTGGCGATCCGAAAACACATCACAACGAACTCCTAAAGGTGGTGTCTCCAAAGCTTTAAAACGAGGGCGACTGCTGCCAGTTACGGATCGTATGTCGGGCAGTTCCGTTCACATTCTTAAATTTAGCAACCAGCTTCTGGTCCCTGAGATTCCGGAGAAAAATCCGTAAGTGCTCCTCGCAGTTGATTGGAGAGGTCATCAATCCCGAACTTGTTCTTCACTGCAACCTTATTTATCTCCCTGAAGTCGATGCGTAGGCGTAGGTTTCCGTTCTTCTTTCGCACGAAACGCACGGGTCCACCCCAAGGCGACACACTCGGTCTGATGACCCCTTTAATCAGAAAAAACTCCTTGTTGTGCCTTAGATTCCCTCAGTCCCGTGAAGGCATTCCGCAAGGCGCCTAAGTTATAGGTTGCGCGTCTGGTAGAAGCTCGAAAGAGAGGATGACCTCTCGCTCGGGGGTATTCCCGGCAGTTCAGTCAAAAGAACGTCGAAAGGAACCCGCCTACAACGGGGGGTGTTAGTGAGTGATGCAGAGGGTCGAGTCGCTAGGCTCACTGAAACCAAGTAACTACACATCCGCCTGATACCTCGCAAACCACTCCATTCCTAGCACCTCGTCGTAATCCTGCTTCCTGACTCGGAATTTCCCGTCATAACGCCACCGGCCCGCACCCCACCTCAGCCGGTGCTGAGAAGTCAGCAACAAAGTCTCGCGATGCGTCGAGGTACCCCAGTCCTACCGCCCAACCCGTACCGATGAGCCTATAAAAGCCCAACACAACTAACCCGACGATAAGGAAAACAAACTACACTACCGCCCTCACAAGGCTCCGAGAGGTGCCAACAAAACAGGCTGGGTTACTAACTACCATAACATCTCCCCTGAAAACAATGAACTCACCTGTCACCAACACGGACCGCTCCCCTCCGTCACCAACATGGGACACTTCCATCCGTCACCAACACGGGCCACAAGCTCGGAGCATGACCACCATCCCGGACCACCCGCTCCGACTATCCATCCTACCGAGGCGACGGTCAAGACTAACGTTAGGTTTCAGCTCTAAGACCTACCACAAGGTCTACCCCACAGAAAGGGCTGCATGCAGGGCCTCCTAGCCGAAGGTGACCAGTACCAAAACTCCGAGTAGTCGCCAGATCCCCCCCCCTTGACTCATACCAGCCCCAAAAGATCGCAATCCACAACGCTCCCAAACCAAGCCTCAAGGCTATGCCTTAGTCATGGGAAGCTGGCGACAAAACCCACAAGGTAAGGTCCTACTTCCGTCCTGGCACCGACGGGGTGCGACGCTCTAAATCGCCACTAACTCTCGGTCCCAAACCGTTGCCCCACCAAGCACCGGGCATCGAATCGAGCGGTAAACTTCCAGACCAACAGTGACACTCCCAACTAGAAGAAAATCTAAGCTCTAGGTCCGCTCAACAATGACCTCCAGGTACTGAAGACTACCCATCTGAAACTAAAAGGGTCGGAAGAGGACAAGCAATGAAAACCGCAAGAAGAACCCTGTCCAAAGTTGCCTAGGTTCACTAAACGCACTCGAGGGATCACACGCCAACCCACCAGCAGGACAACCGAACCGACACACTTGTGCAGAAAACAGAAACCCAACTCAAAGCTTTACCACCACAACCCCACTAAAAGGAGCCACCCGGCACCACCCAGCGTCAAAGCTAGACCCCCTTGTAAAAGTCACCACTTACGCACCCTTGTGCGAAGCGAGGTACGGCCTCTCTGACCCCAAAACGAGCCCAAACGAAGAAGATTTACTAGCCCCGGTGGTCTCCTTTCTCGACCTAAAGGGGAACCCCAAGACCCCACCACGACGATTTCTGCAACCATCGCAGTGATCACAGCAAAGAGCCGCACCATGGGTAACAACCGTAGGGGAAGAGTCCTCGTACCCACCCCTACCCTATCCAAGATGCAACACGAATCGGCCGACTATCGGCTGTAACTTAAAACCCACAGACCCCGAATGCGCAAATCTAGACGAGAGGCTACCCGGTTGCCCACGACCGACAACCCAGCAGACACTCTAACAACCGACAAAATGGCCGACACCCTAACAGACATCGGCGGATTACACTACCACCAGTCACCGGTACTAATGACAACCAGAACGTTGGCAGGGGAAGGGGTTCGGAAAACAAAAGCCGACGCACGATCTGCTGTGTTAACAGCCGCACCAAGTGCATGAACACCGTCAGCAGGCCCACCGTGTCCCGTGCTGGTTGCTTAATCCATTGATTCCTAGCAACCCTCAATACCCCGGTGGCAGCCGGCCTCGACCCCAGCCTCCATAACAACACTACTACACGAGCCAAAACAACATGACTACACAAGCACGACAACCGAGCTAAATCGGGAAACGAAACTTAACCCATACACACACACAACACAAGTCAGTTCTAAACTCCGCTAGCATAGCACTCATCCAACTATCGAGAACGGGCCCTATACTTTCCCCCCGCTCCCCCGATCACTCGCGTTCTACGCTTCCATGCCTTACTCATTTCATTCATTTGTAGCTAAGTGTGGTATCTCCGTGGATGTCGGACACTGACTGTTGTGATTAAAGAATTGTCTCTGATACCATCTTGATCTGTCACGCCCCGGGGGTTTAATTTCGCAGAAACGATTCACAAAAGGTATGGGTTTGGCGTGTATAATTTTTTTTTTTGAAAAACCTTCTTCCCCGGCGCGTGCCCAGACCCGCCGCATATACAGGATCACTCTGCAAACGGACAGAGTCTCCCCTGTATATGCACGGCGTCGCGACACATACAATGTCCAAAAACGGATAATCATTCAATCACAACGGTTCAAACATACATCCATTCACGAAATGCTAAATAAATCTCACGGCCGATCAGTTTAAAAGGATAAATCCACAGTTGTTGAAACGGCGCCCACCCGGCGCCCATATTTTGAAAACACCTTTCGAAAGCAACATAAACCCAGAGGTTTTGGAAAACAGTGCCCACACAACACTTAGGTTTTAAAATCCCTTTTCGAAATCCATAAATCCACAAGGTTTTGAAAACGGTGCCCACACGACACCTAGGTTTTGAAATCCAGTTTTCGCAATCTTTTCTTTGGTTTGCTCTTTGATTTTCTTAAAGCGGCCAACAGAGATGAAAAAGGAATTAAATAATTCAAAAACTACCATGCCGACATCCACACCGACCCCACGAGGGTATCGAGAACCGCACCACAGTCTACCATGTAAATGAAATGCGAAGGGGAGAATAGAAAGTACTGTTCGGGGTCACCAGAGACCTAAGAACTCCTGCCGCGGCCTCACCGTCGCCTAACTCTCCCCCCTGGAGGACCCTGTCGCAAAGTGGGAAGTCAGCGACTAAACAATAATGATAATAACAAAGCAGGAAAGGAAGCCAAACCCAACAGTAAAACTATCCGGAGCAACCACTCGACTCACTGGAAGAGTGACACGCGAACACATGTAACACCTGCAACATCTGTAATGCCTGTAACACCTATACACCTTGATCTCGCCGGGCACCTATCCCGACAGATCGCACCGCTCACACCTTGGGGCACCTGACCTCGTCGGACACCTATCCCGACAGATCGCACCTTTTCCCCCACCTTTCACTACCTCAAACCCCACACCTACGGGGGCCCCCACCACTTCACCTTGTGGGTTAACACGGGTCGAAGACCGCTTTCCCGGAAAAGAGCACCCTTTGCGGTGGCCAAACCGCGGGTGCGCGTGTCGCAACCACGAGCTCAAAAACCCGGACCTAGGACAATATCGCAAACATAGAGACCGTCAGCGTTAGTATTACAAATATGCAGTTAAACAACTATCCAAGAATACCGAGTCTATACTTAGTCTCAAAGGAACCCACAATAATGAACCAAGTACCCAAAACGAAACCAACAATAATGAACCAAGTACTCAAGACGAAACCAACCATAATGAACCAAGTACCCAAAACGTAACCAACAATAATGAGCCGAGTACAACCCACACGATAATCATGACAGTAACGAAAATGGGCATAAAGGGGTTCTAAGGATGTACCCACCTGAAACGCGAAGAAGGAGGTGTGCGGAAAACTCCAGTTAAAGACACTCCCACCTTGTGCTCGGAAAGAACTACAGTGAGAAGTATCGTTAATAACGTCGTCGCGGTCAAAAACACTCAAAAACGGGGCGAAACGGGCCAAAAACGGAGCTTCTGGGCTCTTTTTCTGGAGACAGGTGCACGGATCCAGGCGTGGACCGGGTCCACGGAAGCAGGCGGCAGCGGCGCAGACCAGGCGCACGCCGCAGCGGTAGACCGCTGCGGCATGGGCCGGGCCGCGCACGAGCCGAAGCGCGCACCGGGTCCACACTGTTGGGCTACGGGGCGTGCACCGGGTGTACGCCTGCAGCGGTGGACCGCGCGGCCTGGCGCACGCCCTCATGCACCGGGTCCGCGCCCCTGGGCCTGGGAGCCGTGCGCCGGGTGTACGCCTGCGGCGGTGGACCGCGCGGCCTGGTGCACGCCCTTGTGCACCGGGTCTGCGCCCCTGGGCCCGGGAGCCGTGCGCCGGGTGCACGCTAGGTCCTGTGGACCGCGGGGTGGTGCAGCCGTACGGGTGAACAGTAAACCCTCCGGTTTCGTCTCCCGCGGCTCCGGTGATGACCCCGCCAACAGGGCGACTGCGGCGACGACTCCGTGGGCATGGTAACGGCGGCGGCGGCCTCCCGTTTAACGACGGCGGCGGCGGCTTCCCGTTACCACAAAGCCCACACGGCGTGCGACACCCGGACGACCCTCGCCCAACCCTCGACCCTACAGAAATTGCAAACAGAACACTACACGGTCACTTACCGATCCTGCGAGAAAGGGGAAGAGGATCATCCCTCTCGTCTCCAACGTAAAGTTCTCCCCCGTTCTTCCTTCTCCTTCCTCGATCGCTCCGTTCCTTCATGCCCAACGTCGGATGGTGGAAAGAAGGTAGGAGGGTTGGGGTTTCTCCCGCACTCCTCAGGAGAGCCCTAACGCACGAACCCAAAGGGATGAGAAGTAGGAAAAATAAGTTCAAATCCCCAAAATCGAAACCTAAATGATCAGGTGCGAACCAGCGGTCCAATTTTTTTCCTCGAAAAACGTGCCGATTGCCCGCACGCCTTTCGATGCACCCGAAATCGCTAAAAACTTCGAAAAATTATTCTGGGAGGTCCCGGAGTCCAAAATCAAATCCGATCACGCCGCCGCTCATCATTTTGCGGCCCCTATCACCTAAAAATATCCACAAACCCCGACGATCAGCCCAGAAATTCTCGAATTCCCAACCCCCCCCCTTAAGAACTAAAAATATTCAATTAGGACCCATAACAGAAAAACCGAAGGGTCGACGTACTACCAAATAAATAACAAAAACCCAAAAACATAAAAGATGAAAAGTCCGATCATACAAGGATCCCGTCCGATCACCTCAAAAAGCGTGGCGGCCACTTAGCGCGGATTCCGATGCACCACTCAAAGGCAAACGCTTTGATCCCCATTCCGGGAGATCCGTAAATCGGAATCGGAATCCGTTCGCTTTGCCGTCCTCCGTTTTCCGAGCTCAACCGAAGAAAAATACTCGCGGTCCAGGCCAGTTCTTTGCAGAAAACACAGTGAAAAGTTTTCCTAACGATCCCGTCATAAAAAGAAGGTATACAAAGGCATTGGAACGCCAGGACTCTACACATACCTTAGTGCTTGACGATTCCGAGGAGGGTGAAGTAGGCTTGTTGTCGTTGCTTGTCGTGAATTCCGGTGTCGGAGGAGGAGATACCGACTGAGACACAAAAACTGTCCCAACCGAACTAAAATTGTCTTCAGTTCGATTGTATCCGAGGCCGAACTTGTTTGATTGACCAAGACCAAGAAGCTTATCCAACTTACTCCTTCCTGATGAAAATCGCTGTAAGTCATCCTTGAGTTGGAGAATGGTCTCTGTCATTTCCAATTTTTCCTGTCGAGCCTCGCTGTTGAGCTTCAAGAAGTAATTCGCTTTGTTCACCATATCTATATAATTCTTCTCGAGTTGCTCATTGGACTCTTGAAGGGAAACATTTGCTTTTATCAGATTATCCCTTTCCACTTCAAGATCGGTCGAGAGAGAAGTTACCCTTTTTACTTCTTCTTCGAGATCCTGCAATCTCCCTCTCAACCCCTTGTTTTGCTTAGCCAGTTTCTTTGAATCCCTCAAAAGTCTGTGATAGGCTAGAGCAAAATCTTCACCTTCCGAATCATCCGAATCATTGTCCGTTGCATTCTTTCCAACTTGGGAGGAGGACAATGAGTCGGATGTACTAGCCATTAAGCACATGAAGGGTGAAGATGTGGACGCGTGGAACGCTGTTGCGTTATCTTCTTCATCACTTGACGATGACTCATTTGACGATGACGCGTCATCCCAAGTGACGGCTTGCATCGCTTTCTTCTTGGACGGATTCTTATTTGGACATTCCGTTGAGATATGGCCGTATCCTCGGCACTTGAAGCATTAGACTTGTCCTTCTGTGCTTTTCTTATCCTTAGAAAAACCCTCTTGCTTTCTTGACTTGTAACTTGAAGAACCTTTGCCTTTCTTCGACTTTACGAAGGATGGAGTTTTGCTTGAGTTACCCCTTCGAAAGTTTCGACAAAATCTTCTTGTCAAGAGAGCAAGCTGCTTCTCAAAGTCCTCCATAGATAGGTTCTCGTCATCGCCTGAGGAGGATGAATCCGCGTCTTCTTCTTTTGTTGTTTTCAACGCATAACCTGAAGAGTTAGAAGAGGATGCCTTTCCCGAAGAATAGTTAGTGGGAAATGTCATTTCATATGTTTGTAAAGAACCAACTAATTCTTCTACACGGATTTCGTCCGGGTGTTTAATAGTTTCAATGGCTGTAACCTTGGAACGAAATCTTTCAGGAAGAGTTCTTAATATTTTTCTTACAATTTTAAATTCTGGAATCTTCTCTCCCAAGTTAGCACATGAGTTTACGATGTCTTGCAATCGTGTGTAATAGTCTGTGAACGATTCATTTTCTGCCATAAAAATAGAGTCAAACTTGCTCGTAAGCATTTGCAGTTTTTGAATCTTCACAAGGTTAGTTCCCTCATGCGTAACTTGAAGAACATCCCAGATTTCTTTCGCAGTCTCACATGCCGAGACGCGAGAGAACTCTGTTTGTGATAAGGCATTAAATAAAGCATTAATTCCCTTGCCATTGTAAGAAGATATATCAATCTCTTCCTTGGTCCATTTCGACCTAGGTTTGATGGTGCGAACATCACCAATAATTTCAGTTGGATTAGTCCATCCTAATTCAATTGATTGGCACACGCGTTCGTCGATGGAAATTAAAAAGGCTTTCATCCGTACTTTCCAGTACGCATAATTTGTTCCATCGAAGAACGGAGGTCTGTTGATGTTTCCACCTTCAACCATTGTTTACAACCCTATTCCCGCTCTGATACCACTTGTTGGGTTATATGTATAATAGGATCTAAATAGGGGAAAAAACACCTGGAGGGGGGTGAATAGGTGTAAACTATAAACACTCAAAAATCTTTGCGATATAAAACCCAATGCGGAAAAATAAATAACACGCAGAGATTTTTACGTGGAAAACTCCAAACCGGAGTAAAAAACCACGGGACCGATAACACGGTGAAATCCACTAGAATTAAACACGTACAAGGTGATATACCGTACTCACAGACGACTCAACCTTTTCCATACGCTCCTAGTTGATCTTCTCCGCTCGCTCCACGACGCTTCTCGAATCCACGATCTGCGTCCAACGCCGAATCCACGGAGTCCAACGTCGAGTCCACGACGTCCGACCGAATCCACGGTCTTCACCCAGTAGCACGCTTCGAATCCACGAATGTACCTCGCTCCGAATCCACGAGAGCGGTAGCACCTTGAATCCACAAGGCCACGCGAGTCCACGCGCCGATTTGGGATAAATCGTTGTTTTTTGGGTGGTGATGATCCGCCGAATACTTAGATTAGAAATAGATCGGAAATACCATCTAAGTATTCATTGATTTGATTCTACTCAAAATGTGAGTATGAAAACCTAGAATCAAATCAATCAATATAGATGAAGAAACATAAGATAGAATCTATGATTTCCTTTCTTCTCTATATGTGGATCTTAGGCCGTATAAAAGATGACGACTTTTAGGCTTAGCGGCTTCTTTTTGGATTATTGGATTTGCCCTAGAAAAAGAATCATAGGGTCTATTTATAGGTTAGAAACCCTTGGAAAAAGATAAGGATCAAAAACTATCCTTTTCTGGAATTTTACATGACGACGATCCGGATCGGAGATCGGCGATCCGGATTGCAGTAGCGAGAAAAACAGTTTCCAGAAAAACGAAGGTTCGGGATCCGGATCGAAGTGCCTGATCCGGATCGTTCATACAGTTCACCAAACATCAATGTTCGGGATCCGGATTGAAAAGCCTGATCCGGATCGTTCAAATAAAATGGTAAACCCAGTGTTCGGGATCCGGATCAAAGGAAGCTACGATCCGGATTGAACTGGTGTATGAACGAACAACCTTCGGGATCCGGATTGCAAAGTCTGATCCGGATCCTGAACATGTCCCATGTCTAGTTTTTGATATTTATGCAATTACAAATCCATCCAAGTGTTTCTACACTATAAGAAGTATTCGGATCACCAAAGATATTAAGTTAAACATACCTGATCCTTTTGAATTCTTCTTTCTTGAGATTGAGTTATATGATCCAACCTTCTTTACCTTCAATCTTCAAGACTTAACCGAATTCACGAAATACGCCAACTTAAATTCCGTAACAAAACTGAATGCAGGTATCAATAACACTATTTGTCTAAAAAGACCCAATCGAAGGACCAAAAACCACTGGTACTACCTGCTCAATCTGTCTCAAGTAACTACTCGCAAATCGGTACTCACTGACCGATACAGAAGGTTTGGCTCTCACTGGCCAATAAACAATATCTGGCACTCACTGGCCGATGTGTCAATCGCCTACTTCGAAGTGGCACTCGAGGGGAGCGACCCACACGAGTAAAGTAACCATGTCTCACAAATATCGTAACCAAGTCTCGATATCTCCCTGTAGCAGGACTTGATCACGACAATAATAGAAGTGGGAAAAATCCCTCCACTAAAGCTAACCCGATCCCCCAGTCTAATGTAATAAAACAACAACAAGTGGGAACCTCCAACCACTAGAGAAAACCAACCCCCAAATCCAAGGCACAAATAAACATTCGGTCAACCGCCCAATATCTGCGGTCGCCGCAATACCCCACAAATCCAAAATATGATAAAGTAACAATATTCGTCAACCGCCTACTATCCGCGGTTGCCGCAATAACTCACCACTACAATCTGGCATGACCAACCACTCAACAAAACCCGGCTACACTATCCTACAACCCTGCTCAACCTGAGCAATACCATTAGTACCTTAATAAAGGAGAAAATGTGCCCACATGGTTTCGCCTAAGTCAATTTTCCAACAATAGTGTAGCAGAAAAAGGGGGCCTAACTAGATGTCCAAGCAAACATGCAAGTGTCCTCATGCTGATGAAAGAAAGGTAATTATTGTTGATCATATTTTATTTCAGGCATGCAATTCCCACATAATAAGGATATCGAAAGTATACCACATGCTAACATATCACAAGTCCACCTACATAAGCATGCATAATAATCATGATATATCAATCAACATACAACAAAGGGTATTATTCTAGTAATCCTAGTGGGTAAATCAAAATTGAGGTCCATAACAACCACCCACCTCGAGAAGTGTGCTCAATAGTAAAACAAGATCCCTCGCTGCCAAAATGCTCAATCTCCAACAATCACCCACAATATAAGAAATGCAACAACCCTGCAAACACACCAACCGATATCTATTTAAACAACATTTCCACAATCATTCACAGTCCCTTAAAAATCAGTGAAGAAGATGCTCAATTTCTACCCATAAAAGGAACTCTGAAAAATCCAACAAAAATACCACTGCGATTCTCTCGTCGAGCCCTTCGAAACGAGTACCTGCACGTCCCAAACCGAGCTTCGTAGGTCAAGTTACAAAATCGACAAGGCGACTACCTCAACAATCCCAAGTACAAAAATCTGTAAAACTTTGCTCTGAAAAAGTGGGATTTTCACCTTCGGGGAAAACTCATAAAATTCCAAGAAAAATACCATGATGTTCCCCGCGATGCGTAGATAGAAATCGAGTATTGGCACGCCTCAATCCGATGTCCGGGTGCGAAGATATCAGCAAAATACTCCGGTGCTGTCCAAAACAGTACACAGCAAACAGGGGGTCAACAGTGCCTCGGGAACCATGCCAAAAGTCCGGAATACGAAGAAACGATCAACACAAAAAACAAAGCCCTACCTCTCAGGAACACAATGGCGCAAGAATCGTCGAAAACGGTGGTCGGAGAAAGCCAGGAGAGTCCTCGGACCGAAACGCGACGAAAAGGGCAAATAAGGAAAGTGCGTCGCAGTGCGCCGGACAAATGCCAACCTCGAAAAGCGTGCCACCAAAAATCCTGAAACTCCTCCACAAGATGTAGAATAATTAGGTGAGAAAAATCTCTTCTAGGCTCTCTCTGAGAAAAGGGCCAGAAAATGCACAAAATGAGGCCTAAAGGGCCTATTTATAGGCCCAGCCCAAAAGGGGCTGCAGATTCGGGTTTTCGGGCGCCCGAATATTTCGGGCGCCAAAAACCGCACCCGAAAGCCCGCTAAAAGAAGGCCCGGAATCGCCTGCTTGAGACACGTGTCCCCCAAACTGGGGACATCGGTGCAAGCGGGCCGGGGAGGCGACGCATGTCCCTCCCCTCAGTCAAAGGGGCAGGTGGAGGCCGCCTATGGCGGGGCGCCACGCGTCCCGCCGTGCGACACGCCAGCAGCGCCAACGCGGCCCCCACGTGCGCACACGCCCCGAGGCTCCGCCTGGGCCACCGTGGATCGTGTCCACGTGAGCCCGCCAACAGCGGCCGGCCACGTGTCCCAGCGCCTGGTCAACGGGACCCGCGCGGGTTCCGTGGACCGCGCCGCATGCGCTGCCCACTACGATGGCGCCACGCGTCCACCAGCTCCGGTCCATGCACCCCGTGCTAAATCTGTAGACCACGAAACCTGAGCCGGCCAACCACGCAATGCCGCGTGGCTCCTCGGTGGTCTACGGACAACCCCTGCACCAAAAATTACAGAAAACTTCCGGGAGTCCGTTTTTGGGCATCCGGACTCAGAATTTAACAAGCAAATAGCCGTTTTCAAGCGTTTTTCCGTGCTGAATCCAAATCCAACCTCTGTTTGGCCTAAAACCTTTTCTAAAATTTGGCAAAAGCAGCCGAAGGCCAATCCAGCTAACAATAACACACAGGGTCCATCTGTGGCATCCCTTTGATGAACTATGGGCCAGACACACCATTAATAGGTGTTTAACGCAGTGGATTCACGGGAAAAAGCTACATGGGGTTCAGGGGCCCTACACTTCAAGTCCTCAAAAATCCACCATTTATTTCCCTTAACATTCAAATGAAGCAAAAATCACAATGCTGTCCAAAAACTGCTAACATAAACTTGCTAGCATAATTAGGGGCTTTTTCAAAGGGATTTATCCACCGATCACAAAAGAGAATTTGCTCACCTTGAAGTTAAGAAGAAGTCCCTACTTGAATTTCTGAAAAATACTTTATATCCACAAAGTTATCTGCATTCCAAGGTACATTGCTCAAATCAAAACTAAAACAGGGACTGTAGTAAACCTTATAACAGCACTTGGAAAGATCATTAAAGTTATCTAACCAAACGTGCTCCAAATCCTGCAAGTGAGGTACCACTGGATTCCCTGACGAGAGTTGATACGAATTGTGCTAAAGAACTCCAAATTTCATGCTCGGATGAAGGAGAAAACCCATAAACACTTTGAACTATCCACCAAGTTCCATCTGTACACGAGTGCAGCAAGGTGCTCCAAAGATCATGCATAAATCCTAATAAAAACTTAGCTCAGGGGAGAATGATACATACCAATATTGTAGATCTTCGAGTCCTGGAAATTTCCCCACAAAAATCATCCAAAAATTCTTACCCTACTGCCAAGAAAGGTCAAAACACTGAGGACTGTTCAGGATTCCAGACTGAAATGAAGGGTCCCAAAGATGGCCTTAAAACTCTGCAGAATCATGAGAACTGAGGGAAGAGTTGAATACAAAAATTGTAGCCTTACCTCCTGTGAAAACGTAGAACTAAAAATGAGCTCAAAATTCCAAGAAATGAGTCCGGGGGAATTTTCGCACTGAAACGCAATGGGAAGGTCTACCAATAGCAACAATGGTGGTGCTTGCTTCATGGAGAAGATGATGGTGATGAAGCCTCTTTAGTCCATCTCTTTGCTGATGAAGATGCAGAGGAGTTGCAGAAGAGTCCTCTGAAGAAGTCCCCAAAGTTGGAAGCTCCAAAAGAGGGAGAAGGAGGAGGTAGAAGAGCTTAAGTAGGAGGAAGAAGAAGAAAGAAGAAAAGAGAGAGGAAGGAGAGGGGTACTGTGCGGTGCACAGTACCGGGCCAGCCTAGCACGTTGCCCAGCCCGCGCGCAGGCGGGGACGCGCAGTGCGGCGCGGCGCACGTGGGCGCGCTCTGCCCAACGCAGGCGCGCCACGTGCCCCGCGCCAACGTGCCCCGTGCCCGCCTCTCCTGAATCGCCGCGTGGAAGCCCGAGCAGCCGCTGCGCCTGGTGCACGCGCGCTCCCGTGGACCGGTAGTTTGAAAAAGATCCAAATAATACAACCAAATAGCTGTTTTGATCGTTTTTCCGCACTGAATCCAAATACGGTGTCCGTTTTGCGCGAAACCACTTTTATTTTTCGACGAAACTTCCAAATAGGCAATCTTGATCCATTTCTCGCACTGAGTCCATTTCTTGAGTCCGATTTGCACGCAACCAACACTATCCACAGAAATAGGCCTCCATAAGCTGTCGATCACACTGTAATGACCACGAAGATCCGGGTCTTCACAGCACAGAGTGTATTTTTCCGGAAAAATGGTAAGTTTTACCCGTGTACCCCACACTTGTGATGATGGGGACCCCTCAAGGAGAGGCGGCTGCTACTTGGGCAGTCGAGGGGTTAGTGGCACCAAGAAGATGAGTACGGTAATTGGGGTTGGGGCCCAGCTTATTTTAAATCTGGGGTAGGTGCCCAGTGAGATCGTGACAGGGATTTAGCGTTACATGAGGGGGAAGTAAATGCTCCGGTGTATCGGTTGGTTCTTTTCAGTTATCGCATTTACTTATGTGTTCTACTTTATCAGTCACTGACTACCCACGCTGTGACATGTCCGCGCAGGGGTGGGAACCGGGACGACGGTGAGGCATCGGTTAGAGGATCCTAGCCGTGATGGCTACTAAACTTTATCGTTTCTGGTTATCTCTTTGATGTTGGTTAGTTAAACTGTGTTTTCTACTTGTGTGGTTTCTTGTGGATGTTGGAATGAGGACTTCGAGTAGGATTATCTTCTCTTATCTGTGAATGTTAAGATATGTGATTGCGGCTCGTTTTCAAGTACAAACATGGTTTCTGTGAGGTCCCGGAATCCCCCGCGTAGGGTATTGTTACGGCATTTTGTGTTGCCACATTTCATGAGTTGAGTCGGAGTCTTAAAGGGAACAAATTGTCAAATCGGCTTTCGAAGACTCATTGAAGATTCAACATGAGCTCAAGATAACAATCAGGTATGGTTAAGTAAACCATGGTGATTTAAGTTCATTTATAATCATTGGAATCTGGAAATGATTGAAACCCGGTTTAGACTTGGTTTTAGGAACTTGGTTTTAACTTACAACCTTTCTTAAGTTTGGATTCCGGTACTAGGTTTGATTTGGATAAAGCTTATCTTGGAAAAATCAGTTTTTACATTGCGTACCGGAACCACACTTTGAGTTCCTCAAACCCGACACAGAATTTTCTGTAAATTGCATTGCGTACCGGAACACAGACTCGCGTACCGGAACACAATAGAAAAATCTGTGTTTGCACCATTGCGTACCGGAACACGTTATTTGGTACCGGTACACAATGCCCTATCGGGATAAAATTACTAAACCGACTTTTATCTTTTTCCAAGGGTTATAAATAGACACTTAGGGTTTCTCGATACTTACCGATCAATTTAGAAACACTCGAGAGCAACCCTAGAGGCTGGTTTTTACCGTTCTTCTCTTTCGCCTCTTTTAGGTCAATTCGACGGTTCTTCCAAGATCTATCTTTTGTCGAATTGATCTAGTCTTTGCTTAGAGTTTCCTTCTACGGTTCCTCAATGAGAATCTAAGCAAAGGATCACCATCGAAGCTAATATTCCTATCGGCTAAGTTTGCGTCGTGGATTCGACGTAGCGTCGTGGATTCGATGTGTTGAAGGCGTTTCGTTGATTCGAAACGTGTGCTCATGGATTCGAGTGGCGTTCGTGGATTCGAACGTGTGCAGTGGACGTGCAATCGGTGGAGCGCAAGGTCCGAAGAAGTTGAAGGAGGGGTTGAGTCCGTGGATTCGGTAATCACCTTGTTATTCTTCTTTTCTTGGTGGATTGGTATTGCTTGTTCGGCGAGCGCAAGATCCGAAGAAGCTGAAGGAGGGGTTGGAGTCCGTGGAGTCGGTAATCACCTTGTTATTCTTCTATTCTTAGTGGATTGTTATTGCGTGTTGGTCCCGTGGTTTTTCTCCTGGATTGGAGTTTCCACGTATATCTCGGTGTGCTATTTTTATTTTTCGCATTGGTTTTTATTTTGCACTGAGATTGGTTTTATAAGTATTACACCTATTCACCCCCCCTCTAGTTGTTTGATAGTACCTATTTAGATCCTTGGGGATCCAAAAACCAACAATTGGTATCAGAGCGGGTTTTAGGTTTATCTATCATGTCGGGTGAAAGTGGTAATATTTTTAGACCTCCTCTTTTTGATGGGACCAATTATGCTTATTGGAAAGTGCGGATGAGAGCTTTTCTCATCTCAATTGATGAGCGGGTATGGCAAACCGTGGAATACGGTTGGGTGCATCCTGTTGAGGAAGTAGGAAATTCTACTACCCCAAAACCTCGCTCTAGATGGTCCAAAGAGGAAATTGAAAGATCTTCTTACAATGGGAAAGGTATGAACGCTTTATATAATTCTCTTTCCTCGACTGAATTTACACGAATTTCCGCGTGTGAAACCGCGAAGGAAATTTGGGATATTCTCAAAATTACACATGAGGGTACTAATCTTGTAAAAATTCAAAAGCTCCAGATGCTTACAAGTCAATTTGACTCTATTCATATGGAAGAGCATGAATTGTTTACAGATTATTACACTAGACTTCAAGATGTAATCAATACTTGTGCTAATTTAGGAGAAAAGATCCCGGAGTCGAAAGTTGTAAGAGAGATACTTCGGACTCTTCCGGAACGGTTTAGGGCAAAGGTTACCGCCATTGAAACCGTTAGTCATCCGGATGAGATGAGAGTAGAGGAATTAGTAGGTGCTTTGCAAACTTATGAAATGACTTTTCCTACTAATCAAGTTTCTTCCAAGTCTTCTTCTAAGCTTACAGGTATTGCATTCAAATCAACAAAGGAAGAAGATAGCGAATCAAGTTCCGACGATGAAATCTCTTTTGCCGATTTTGAAGAACAATTGGCGCGGATCACAAAGAAATTTCGTCGAAAATTTTGGAAGAATCGAACCGATGGATCTTCATCCACGAAACCATCTAAAGGATCATCGGGTTCTAAATCCTCTAAACTCAAAGGCGTTGCAAAACCTTCTAAAGAAAAAGAAAAAGATGATTTCGAAGGGGAAATCCAATGCTATAGATGCAAAGGCTACGGCCATATTTCAACCTATTGTCCTTCTCCGAAATCATATAAAAAGAAGGCTTTGCAAGCGAAAACTTGGGACGATTCTACTTCTAATGAATCGACCTCAAGTAAAGAGGAAAAAGTTGTTGCTTTTCATGCCTCTCAAATTCCCTCTTCTAATGTTTGCTTATCATCTTTAATCACTGACTCTATTCCTTTGATTTTGCATGAAACATCAACATCCGATGGAGAGTCATCAAGTGAGGGGGAGTCGGACGAAGAAGAACTCGTTGAGGCATACCAACAACTTCTTGCGGAATCAAAGAAGATGGCCAAGCATATCAAGAAGTTGAGGAAGCAACGACTTGAAGTTCAAGACGAGAATCAAGCTTTAAAGATAAAACTTCAAGATCTCGAGGAGGAACAAGGACGTTTATTGGATAACAATAAAATCCTCCAAGAAAAGCTAAACTAATCGGAGACAAACGCTATATCATATATGGACAAGATTGGTTTTCTAGAAAAACAGTTTGAGGAGATTCATGTCACCAACCAAGCATTGACCAAGCAAGTTCATGAACTCAAATCCGACATACAAAGGCTTTCAACCGTTTCCAAGAAACTAGATTGTATGTGCGGATTAGGTCAAACAAGCAAGGTTGGTTTGGGTTTTAAAAAGGATCAAACTGTGCATGCTTCAAGTTCCACAATCAAATTGAAAGGAAGAATGTGTCACCTTTGTGGACTTGAAGGACATTTGGTGAAGGATTGCCCGAAAAAGAGAAAGAAAAATCCTTCGGCAACTTCATCTATGGAACGGACTCAACGGACTCAAAAGATACATCAAGTCAAAGGAGTTCACTCAACCCACCAAAGGTCCGAGCCACAACATCAATCATACAAGTGGATCATTGCAAGGGAAAGACTTAAGGTGGATCAACAGTCAAAGCGGGCAACCCCTGGCCACAACGAATCAAGACAACCCAAAATCCAGCAATTTTGGATTCGGAAAGGTGATATCTTTCCTTGTCTTAAGTTCTAAATAGCTTATGACTGTATGTAATGCTTTGATTGGTTTTCCCTTCATATTTTTCTTAATTTCTGCATTACATGTTTTCAATGCTCTTTGTTTTTATGTTTTGTTTTTTTTTAACAAAAGGTTTTTAATGAACAAGTGCATTGAATAAAAAAGGGCTTCACGGTTATTCACTCCAAATTAATTTTATATGGATTATCAACTTTACTCCATAATCATAATCTTGAAGATACTTCATTATAGGAGTTTTTGATATTATAAGCATCAAATTTTAGAAATCATGTGTGATCTTTAGATGCTTAATCTATCTCGGTTGTGTGAATTCATTGTGATAAACGTGAGACAACCGATAGACTAAAATTTGGAATTTGATTCTTTCACGTAAGAGATTGCATTCTTACAAGGGTAAATAAATGAATTGCAAAAGATGTGGAAAGAGTTACATCCGAAAGGAGTGTGAAAACTACCACCACATGTTGGAAAGAGCTGCCACCCCGGTCGTCCGGTTTGTGTGTGAAGCTACCACATGTTATTGATGCTTGAAAAATATTTATGAAATTTTGTTTCGTTGAAGCATTTGGAGATTTAAATTCAAAGTTCTTATTTTGAACAATCTCCTGGTTGGTATAAGGTGGGATAGTTAAAAGATGCTCAAAGAGCCACCCTTAGGTATTTTAGTGCTTATCTCAATTTGAAAGGGTAGAATTCAAGATTGATGTCACTTGGAAATCTCCATAAGTCATCTGTGTAAATCCGTTACATCTTGATAGAGTTTGGATCTCAAGATTATTTTTGATGACTTGTGTTTGATGAATATAACATGAAAAACGGTTTATAATGTTTTACCTTTATTTTTCATGATTTTGGAGTAAATCTTTTTAATTTTTATAATTAATTAGATTGAATGACATCTATGTGAATTCATTGTTTTTCAAAGAACTTAAATAGATTTCTTGATGGTATACAAATCGGTATTTGAAAAGATTTCAAAATTTGGATTTGTTTCAAGAAATTTTTGCTCTTTGGCTCTGTTGTTCCGGTACCTGCTTTTTAGTACCTGAAAATCCAATCCGGATTAGAAAATCCAATCCGGATCCCGAATGTGAATTTTTCTGGTTTTTCACTTGCGTACCGGTACTACATTTTTAGTACTGGAACTACTTTGCGGATGCGGATCACCCACTGCCTGTCAATCCGGATCCCGAACGAAGGTTTTTCGGTTTTTACACTACGTACCGGTACGCGACTTTTTGTACCGGTACGCGATCTGGAATTCTTTATATTCCGAAACTCCAAGTTTTTTAACTCATCTCTCCCACTTCAAAACCCTCCCTCTCTCTCTCTAAAACATCTCTAAGGGTTTTCTCTTCAAGATCAAGTGATTTGTTGCTCTCATTTGTAAGTTTCTACATTAATCTTGCTTTCTTTAACTTCAAAACCCTAGTTTTTAGGTTTTGATGTTTTATTTAGGGATTTTTGAGTAGATCCTTATTTTAATTGAAATCTCTTGCATAAATTACCCTTAATTCATGTTTAGAACATATATGGTTGCTTTCTATCTAATTAGATTCACGTTTTCATGCTTATTTGATTGAATCTAACATTTTCATATGTTCTTAGCATAAAAGAAATTGACAATTAGGGCTTTTAATGTAAATGATTTTTAAATGATGAATCATCAATTGTGACTTGTTTAGAATGTTTCCTAGACATGTTTAAACCTTCCTATAAGATCAAATCATAGTGCATTGTGTTCTTTGTAGGAAATGGCATTTTCATGGCTTCTTGCACTAGTGATTTTGATGGCCACTGGAAGTGGACGTGGTCGCGGTTCTGGAAAGAAAAAGGCTACCAAACGATCACGCAACGAGGATTCAACTAGCTCAGAATCTGAACATTCCTCAGAATATGAAGAGGAATCAGTTCAAGGAAAGGGAAAAGCACCTTTGGCTCCAAGGAAAAAGAAGGGTGCGGATTCTCCTCCGCGTAGAAGTACCGGTGGACCGGTAATACGCGAGCGCTCTCAACGGAGATCAAATGTTGATGAAAGTGAACCGCATGTGAGTGCAAAACGCCATGCCAGATTTGCGAACCGCACATGCATTGGAGAGCGACACGTGAACTTTAACGAGCTATGTCGTGAGGTGCCAGACTTTGCAAGGCTTTTGGAACGAAGCCATATTCGGCCACTTGGCAGAGTTCAACCTAAGATGGGTTTTTGTGTGGAGATCATCAGGGAGTTCTTCATGCGAGGTAACATACTTCAAAAAGACCATGACACCGGAGCCTTCGTCTTTGAAACAACAGTTAGAGACGTCAAGTTTGACATTACTCCAGCAGTAATTGGTGCAAACCTTGGATTAGCTGTTGACACTACTGGTCTTTATTACACTGATGGTAATTTCCAACATGATACCCATTGGGATATGGGTGTGGACTCTATTTGCAAGACAGGAACGAACACGAACAGATCATATGTTGAATCAAAGGACCTAAAACCAGAGTATCATATTTTGTCCTTAATTGTATGCTACAACCTATTGCCCACACTGGGGACCAAAAGTATTCGATGGGATTGATTGCTACTTCTCTTTTTCCTCGGTCACCCGGAAAGTGCAAATGGAATTAACACCAACATTCCATTTCTCATTTGGCAGCAAATGGTACATGTCATTGAAGGATCAAGGCAACGTGACCTTCTACCGTATCCAATCTTGATTACTAGTATTCTGGAAGATCACGGAGTGGACATTTCTTGTGCCAAATATGATTATGGCTTGGGGGCAATTGATGGAATCACTTTAGCCAAGTCAATTAGCACTTTGAAGACATTTGGGCATACAAAAGGTTATGTAAGTGAAGCGACAGTAAGTGCACCACCTCGTCAAGAATCTCCTGAACCAGATGAGGTCATAACTCTTCAAACCTTGCATCGGGATGTTCGTTCATTAAAGAAAAAGATGGAGCAAAGGATGGAGCAAGGCTTCAAGAAACTTGAGGATGGTTTAAAGAAAATCTTCGATATCCTTGGGTGCAAACATGATGATGTGGTCACTGGCGCAACAGCACCAAGTACATCGCATGGACCAACATCGCATGATGATAATGATGATTCAATGAGGATGAGTGACTTCTTTTCCTTCTTGTTTTTGGTTTTCATTTTCTTTTCACTTTGTGATGAACAAGAACTCTAATCGTCTTGTAACTAAGAACTTATCCTCCTAGTATTTTTACCTTTTGTTTATATTAACTGTTTGACAATTTGTGACAAAAAGGGGGAGAACGGAAATGATGGAAATGATGGACATATCATAAAAAGGGGGAGACAGAAAATAATGATTGCATCACAAAGGGGGAGAACATAGAGCATCACAAAGGGGGAGAACATAGATGCTCAAGACAGGGGGAGAACATGGATGCTCATGGATGCTCAAGATAGGGGGAGATAAAGAACAGATTGAAAGAGCCGGAAAAACAAAAGAACCAAAAGGAAGACGAATCAAATGTAGGATTTTAATTTCTAACGACTAATGTTTGATTTTGTTTGGAGTTTTGTTTTGCAGGAATTACATCACTTTAAGACTCCAAGTCCTAAGTCATAGAGTATGTTCTAGGACTGTTTGGTTCAAATGTATTTTGTATTTATTGGATCTTTCACGCAAAGAAAATCAATGTTTTGGTGATAACATTGAGTTTCGTCTTTTTGGTTTAAGATGAGTGACTTGAGCGACTTTATGTATTTTTGGGTTTTGACACGAAATTGCCAAAGGGGGAGATTGTTACGGCATTTTGTGTTGGCACATTTCGTGAGTTGAGTCGGAGTCTTAAAAGGAACAAATTGTCAAATCGGCTTTCGAAGACCCATTGAAGATTCAACATGAGCTCAAGATAACACTCAGGTATGGTTAAGTAAACCATGGTGATTTAAGTTCATTTGTAATCATTGGAATCTGGAAATGATTGAAACCCGGTTTAGACATGGTTTTAGGAACTTGGTTTTAACTTATAACCTTTCTTAAGTTTGGATTCCGGTACTAGGTTTGATTTGAATAAAGCTTATCTTGGAAAAATCAGTTTTTACATTGCGTACCGGAACCACACTTTGAGTTCCTCAAACCCGACACAGAATTTTCTGTAAATTGCATTGCGTACCGGAACACAGACTCGCGTACCGGAACACAATAGAAAAATCTGTGTTTGCACCATTGCGTACCGGAACACGTTATTTGGTACCGGTACATAATGCCCTATCGGGATAAAATTACTAAACCGACTTTTATCTTTTTCCAAGGGTTATAAATAGACACTTAGGGTTTCTCGATACTTACCGATCAATTCAGAAACACTCGAGAGCAACCCTAGAGGCTGGTTTTTACCGTTCTTCTCTTTCGCCTCTTTTAGGTCAATTCGACGGTTCTTCCAAGATCTATCTTTTGTCGAATTGATCTAGTCTTTGCTTAGAGTTTCCTTCTACGGTTCCTCAATGAGAATCTAAGCAAAGGATCACCATCGAAGCTAATATTCCTATCGGCTAAGTTTGCGTCGTGGATTCGACGTAGCATCGTGGATTCGATGTGTTGAAGGCGTTTCGTGGATTCGAAACGTGTGCTCGTGGATTCAAGTGGCGTTCGTGGATTCGAACGTGTGCAGTGGACGTGCAATCGGTGGAGCGCAAGGTCCGAAGAAGTTGAACGAGGGGTTGAGTCCGTGGATTCGGTAATCACCTTGTTATTCTTCTTTTCTTGGTGGATTGTTATTGCGTGTTCGGCGAGCGCAAGATCCGAAGAAGCTGAAGGAGGGGTTGGAGTCCGTGGAGTCGGTAATCACCTTGTTATTCTTCTATTCTTAGTCGATTGTTATTGCGTGTTGGTCCCGTGGTTTTTCTCCTGGATTGAAGTTTCCACGTATATCTCGGTGTGCTATTTTTATTTTCCGTATTGGTTTTTATTTTGTACTGAGATTGGTTTTATAAGTATTACACCTATTCACCCCCCTCTAGTTGTTTGATAGTACCTATTTAGATCCATGGGGATCCAAAAACCAACCGGTTTGCTGGTTGTTGGGCAGCTTTTTGTGGCCGTCGGGAGTGTTTGTGCACATGTCGGGCCCGAGAAATGGATTTGTGGTGCAATTCGGGTTTTAGTTTGCAACACTGGAGGCCTGCGTGATGTGTCGGTGGTGTTTGTGCGCAATTTGGACACAGGTGTTGGACCTTGTGCTTAAAACGAGATCCCGTGGGAAATTGGAGGACCCGTCGAGTGTTTAGAAGTGGTTTCGCGCGACGCGGATGTCAAATTTGGACTCCGGGCGAAGTTTGGATAAGAGATGACCTCTCCGGTTGCCTTCGGGAATTTTTAGAGTTGGAATTTGGCAAATCGGACTTCAGAATTGGGCCCGGCGCGAAAATCGGAACAAGTGGGCTATCCGGGGGCATTCGGCAAATTTTCGGATGAGAATTTGGAGAAAAGGACATCGTTTTTGGATTCAGCGCGCGAAATCATTGAGAATGGACTATTTATTTGTTTATTTTGGAGCCCGGATGAAGTGCGCGTTTTTCGAGGCGACGCGGCATGGATCCCAAGGCGGCGTGGCGTGCAGTGCGATGCGCGCAGCTGGCGCGCATTGGGAACGCGCGCCTGCGCGGGTCAGTGCATGGGCCGCCACGTGGCGGCCCCCCGTTGGTGCCCGCGCGGGCGTGAGGGGGCGCGCGCCCGTGTGGCGCGCGTGGTGTCCCGCGCCTGCGCGGGGCACGGTGTCACGCGCCCGTGTGGCGCGCAGCCTGCGCGCCCGCATGGCGCGATTAGGTGCGCGCCACGTGGCGGCGGGGCCCGTGCGTGGACCCGGTGCACGCGCCCCGACCTGGTGGACCGCGCTTTGTGGCTCCCCTTTGGGTGGCCGCCGTGGACCGGGTCCGTGGACCACCCCCTTCTCCTTCTCTTTCTCTTCTTCCTTTTCTTTCTTCTCCACCCGAGCACCTTTCTCCTCCCTTTTCTTTTCTTTCTTCTCCATCCGAGTGCGAGAGGGTGTGAGGGAGGAAATTTTGGGTGGTACAGCGGCGCGTCGTGGGCCTCGTGGAGCGCACGAGGTTTTCCAACTGGGCGGCTGGGCGGCGCGGCGCAGTCGGGTAGGTCCCGCACTTGATTTTACGGTGTTTTTAGCACAGTTTTGGGGGCGTTCTTTTGGACATTGGATTGACCCCTTGTTCTTATCTGTCTTAGGGACCGTATTTTTTTACTACTCCGTTTTGCGTGCGGACCCCGACGGCGTGCTCCGTTTTGCGTGCGGACTCCGTTTTGCGTGCGGGATTCGGCACCGTGCTCCGTTTTGCGTGCGAACTCCGACGGCGTGCATCGTTTTGCGTGTGGACTCCGTTTTGCGCGCGGGTATCGGCACCGTGCTCCGTTTTGCGTGCGGACTCCAGCGTCATGCACTGTTTTGCGTGCGAACTCCGTTTTGAGCGCGGGTTTCGGCACCGTGCTCTGTTTTGCCTGCGAACTCCGGCGGCGTGCACCGTTTTGCGTGCGGACTCCGTTTTGCGCGCGGGTTTCGGCACCGTGCTCTGTTTTCCATGCGGACTCCGGTGGAGGCAAGGAATCGCGTGGAGGCCAATTGCAAGTGTCTACGAGCAATTGGTGGCTTACCGAGGTGGGTTGGTTTTTATCTCCAAGTCTGCGGACTTCTCTCTAATTCTATTATGATAGGATTTTGCATGCTAGTTTAAGTGTTTCATTGGAACTTTGACTAGCACCCCCGTCATATGTTGCATGTGTAACCAGACCAATAGAGAACCTCAATCTGGGCTAGGTTCTTTTATGCTTTAGACATCCCACACAGTGCATTTCTTTCTGGACTTAGAGTTCCTCGCCCGGGTATTGGGCCGAGTGGTCAGGACATTGTGGGACGTATGTTGCACTCGGGCCTGGGGGCTGAGTGGAGTCTGGTAGTTAGAGCCAGTTGTGTAGTTCTGGCGGGAGCCGTTTGGGTAGACGGTGGTCCCGAGACGTTGTGTTCTTGAGTTGGTTGTCACTACAGTGGTAGTGGCAGTGGCGTACTAGTGACAGCAGGACCTTGAACCCAGAACCTTTTTGGGCACACACATGATTTTAGTCAGCCAATGTTTTCTTCCAAGCCTCGCAGGGTCGCCTGAGTCTGTTCTTGTTTGATAGGACGAGGGCATTAGCTCTTCGAGGTTTGGACATAAAACTTATTTTTCAATTGTTTTCCTAAAAAGACTAAAAATCATTAAAAAGATGGATTTCCCTCAGATCAATTGGTTTTCTGTAATAAATGTCACTGTTTCTTATAAACTTATCCACCCGAGATGATTCGAGTGGTCTGGGGTCTAAGGGCTGATTTCTTTCTGGGGTCGAAAGCAAGTCGAAAGCAACGGGAGGCTACACCTATAGCCTGTTCTTGTTTGATTGGGGTCATAGGTATTTGTCTCCCGGGGTTTTCGGACATCTTCGTGGATCTGGCTGTAGAGCATCTCGAGCCCGTGAGATTTGTAGTTTGAGATGGGTTCCCACTTTAACTGAGAGGGGCCGAATCCCTGAATGGTAAAGGATCGAGAACTTCGATAGGCTGAGCCTAGAGTCTGTTCTTGTTTGATTGGGGTTCTAGGCACCGGCCTAATGGGATTCTCAGACCTTTGCTGCGTCAGTAGGTTCTTCTCGCTTATGAGTGGGGAGTCGTTTTGGGAGCCATTTGGAGTGACGGTGGTCCCAGTGGTGTTGTACCTTCTTTTAGTGGGTTAGTGTTGTGAGATCGAGTCGTGGAGTCTTTCTCCGACTGAGTTATTCTAGTTGAGCATTGAGTACCGATCTGTTTGATCGAGGATTATAGCCTGCTGAGCCTGGCATTCTATGCCAGTTATGAGATACTTGAGATACTTGAGTTCGGTGGGGTCGCTCCCCTCGAGCTACGCCCCGGGTGTGATGATGATACCGAGCCTGACGAGGCTGCGATGATGCGACTAGTTGATACACTAGAGTTCGCTTGAGATTGAGTTAGTCCATGTGGGACACCCTACGTAAGACCAAGTCCTGTTTGGGCGTAGTGGCAGTAGGTTTGGCGCAGGCTTGACTGGACCCTATGTGGCAGTCACTGAGATTTGGGTTTTGAGAGCACCTTGTGTGCGAGTGGTGTATTGCATGCTCTTAGATGAGTATTCCTTTGAGCAGGGTACTTGAGGCATCTAGTAGTGAGTGGTTGCATACCATCATCGGTGTTTTTCCCCTTGAGCATAGTAGATAGAGGCATGATAGCTATTGATACTTATCCAGCTTTGTTTTCCTATTCCAGTCTTTTTCTGTTATCTTGCCTCTAGTAGACTTAGTGGACAGACCGTGGGTCTTGGAGACGGTACCCACTGAGAACTACTGTAGGATGTAGTTCTCACACCCTCTGTCGGTGATAGGTTGCTGAGGCTTTTCTTCCGTTCCTGCCCGAGCTGGCTTGACGGACCGAGGACAGGGAGTCGCGTGATAGTTCCCTACCAGCATAGTTCCTTTAGAGCGTGGTAGATGTACCCTTTTTATATTTTGAGAGTTTCTTGTTGAGAGACCTTTGTTGTGAGGTATAGAGTTGTATTTTATTTTACAGTTTGAGAGACTGATGTAGTGAGGATATGGTTGTAGAGAGAGCTTGTACACTGATGTATTTATTGGAGATATCTCCCTTTTGGGTTTTGTATCAGAGGACTTTTCAATCGATCGTATTTGGGAGATGGATATTGTATTATTTTCAGTTCTACAGTGATTGGATTTCAGTTTTCCTGCAGCTTTTATTTTCGCTCTGATATCTGTATAGCTATAGTTGATTCTTTTTGCAGGTTAGTCGCTTCGTCTATACGGGGTTTCCGTATGGGCGGCGGATCTGTTGGCGAGCCCGGGTCGCAGTTTCGACGCCGGGGCGTGACAGTTTCAAATGTATTTTCAAACCAAGTGTCGTGTGGGCACTGATTTCAAAACCCGTGGATTTATCCTTTCAAGCATAATGGCCGCCTAAGAGAATTTGCGAAAACGTTTTGTAAAACTGGGTGTCGAGTGGACACCGGCTTTCAAACCTATGGGTTTATGCTAGTCTGAATGTGATAGTTGTAACTGTTTGGTTAAGTCTAGTCTCTCCTCGTTGTCTGTCATGGTTTGCATGGTTAAAGTAATTGTCGTGCTTGGAACACCGTGCATATACAAAGGAGGCTCTGCCCGTTTGGGGAGTGGATTTGTATATGCGGCGGATTTGGTGCGCACCGGAGGCGAGGTTTATACAACAAAAAATGGACACGTTTTCCGCTGTGTTAGAACCTCCGTGGCGTGACACCTCGCGCACGTGGGCGGCTTGAGCCCGCAAACCAGGAGGTGCCACGTGTCCCCCACGCGGTTCATGTGGTCCACGCCCCCGGTGTACGCGCCGGGTCTTCGGGAATGTGTCGCCCGATAGGATTCAGCCACGTGTCACCGCCCAGCCACCACCGTTGACAAAGATCCACCAATCAGGAGCTGCCACGTGGCAAGTCCAATTCTCGGTGCTCCCGGTGCACGCCTTGTCTGTGGACCAGCCCTCCTGCGAGCCTGCCCGCGCCTGCCCGCGCTCCGCCGCTGCGCCGCCGCGCTCCGCTGCCTGCCGGTTGCCGGCGGCGGCCGGAATTACTGTTCCAGCCGGTGAACAGTACTTTTTGGTGCTAAAGTCCGAAAAATGCAAGTAAATAGCCCATTTTCATCGTTTTCGCGTGCTGAGTACAAATCCGTTGTCCGTTTCGCCAAATTCCCATCCTAAATTTTGCCGGAAGCCCCCGGAAAAGCAATCTTGATCCGTTTTTCGCGCCGATCTCAAATCTGGGATCCGATTCGAGCACAAACAACTCGATCACTCATCATAGGCCTCCAGAAGCCACTTCTCACCTTGTAAATCCATATCGGAGGTCCGGATCATCACATCCTCCCCTACTAAAAGAAAGTTTCGTCCTCGAAACAAACATCCCTCAACAAAAGTCTCAACCGAAAGGTGGGCATCCATCACCACCGTCGCCAGCTCTCGAACGCCACTCGCTCCCCGCGATTACTCCTCAACTCAAACAAGTACGGCATGACCCGGCTGTGCAATCGTCTCATCTCACGAGCCAGGATTCACAACGGGTGTCCCTCGTACTGCAAACACTCACAGATCTCAAGTGGAGGGAGTCAATCATGGGCGAGGGATCCAAAACATAACGCCACTGAGCTGGGATAAGAAAACAACAGGGACTCAAACCAAACGTAGGGGGAAAAACAACCAGTGCAACACGCACTACAACCACACTCGGATGCTAACGCAACCACGGTGACCTGAAAACACCCACACGAACAACCCAAAAGGAAAGGAGTCCCAACATCGGGAACGTCATCAACCCCAACTCTCAATTTAGAAAACAACCAAAGAAGCAAAAAGTTTGAAAATTTTGAAAAGCCAGTGCCTTCACCCCAATCAAACAAGAACAGGTTCCGACACTGTCTCCATTTTTGGAATAGCCTTTCGTAGTTTTCGTCCCGTTTGAGAGCTTTGGCGTGAAGATGAGAAAAGGAGAGAAGTGTTGAAGCTGTTCCTGCTATGGCTACAAAACAAAGGCTACGGTCTATCCGTGACCCCTAAGGACATAACCTATAGTCCTACTCGTCACGACTGCACCAGAAGCAGTATCTAACGCGCGAACACCAAGCTCCAGCCCTGCACCGCGCTCCTACCCAAAACATCCGCACCCCTCAAAATCCTCTGGGGTGCCACTGCCAATCTACCTCTGCTGGCAGACCAAGTGATCTACCCTCTCTGATCCCATGAAGAGGGTGTTTCCCCAAGGTAGAACACTGAGTCTAACAATCCTCAAACCATTAGTTCCATCAATGATGCCAACCATCTCTTAGCTTTATGGGTACTATCCAATAAGGTGCTGTCACGCCCCGGGGGTTTTTAGGAAAAGACAAGCGGAAAAAACGTATATATTTTTTCTTTATGAATAAGTATCGGCCTCCCCCAGTGCGTGTCAGACCCGCCACATATAGAAATTCACTCTTCAATCGGACAGAATCTCCTTTGTATATGCACGGCGTCACGTTTACAACACAACATCAACAACATTTTTTAACCACACAATCACAGTGAACAAGGAAGGAAAGGTAATTTCCTTCCATCAAATCCATAAATTACACTACGGGTTTTGCAAACGGTGTCCACACGACACCCAGTTTTTGAAAGCATTTACACATTCACACTAAAGCGGCCATACCTTTTTGAAAGGATAAATCCAGGGGTTTACCAAGATTGCGCCCACACGGCACTTAGTTTGGAAAGCTTTTTCGAAACCATTTTGTCAGTTATAAACTATGCCGAATAAAAGTCCATAAAAGTATATCAATCCACAGTGCTAACTAACTGGTTATCCAACATCCCACATGATCCACATTCAAGCAAATTAAACTAACAGTTAAACTGAAAGGAGAAAAGAGATAAACCTAACGGGAAATAGCGTAATAAAGCCTCATACGGCTAAGGTCCTCTCGACGCAGTCTCACCACTGTCCCAGTTATTATACCTAGCTGGACCTGTCACAGTGTGGGGAGTCAGTGACAAATAAAGTAGATGATTAGCATTTGACAATAATTTCAAAACAAACCGATTACACCAGAACCTTTCGCTTTCCAATTTCATGAGTCCACCTTACTTGATTTAGTCACATAGCGCCCGTCGGGGAGTCGACGATCTCCCCACGGGTAAAATCACACAGTTCACGTCAGGGAGTCGACGATCTCCCCACGTGACATTTATGATGCCCTTTACCCCTTCACGATGCGTGAGCGACATGTTTAGCTATCGTGAAGAGGTCCCCACCCGACACACGTGGGGTACACGGGTCATTAAGACCACTTCTCCGGAAAAGTACACCTATGCGGAGGCCAATCCGCCAGTGTACGTGCAGCATCTAAAAACATGGTTTGCCGAAGTCGGCGTGTATCAAGCACCGCGACCCTCAGTCGCCACAATTTAATAATGAAAGATCAATATATATTCATGCGAAAGGTTTAACAGTTCATCTACTTTATTAGACAGATTATTAAGTCTTTTACGATGATATGGTGCACTTAATGCACTCGTTGCACTTATTGCAAGGGTACCCACTTGGTTGCGGGGAAAACTGGATAACTGGATCTTTCGCACACTCCCGCTGCGCACCCGGACCTAAGGAAGTCCCCCAAAGAAAGACGATCAATAATATGACGCACAAACACTATGGAAACGGAAATTCAAAACTATCCCCGCGATGAAAAACCCAAAAACGATGCACCTACGACACATGACGGCGCCCCGCGCGGATGCCGCCGCCCGCGGATGCCCCGCGCGGGCCGAAACCGCGCGGTGTGCGTCCGCGGGCGGCGCCCTCCTGCCCCGCGGGTGCTCAGCCCGGTGCGAGGCCGCACGGCGCGTGCCCGCGGCGGCGCCCGCACGGTGCTCGCGCGGCATGCGGCCGCCCGCGGGAGCCCCGCGCGACACAAGGCCGCGCAGTGCGTCGCCCGCGCGGCATGTGTCCGCCCGCGGGTGCCCCGCGCGGCACAAGGCCGCGCGGTTGCGCGCCTGGGGCGGCGCCCGCGCGGCTCAAGGCCGCGCGGTGCGGCGCCCGTGCGGTGCACACCCGCCCGCGGGCACCCCGCGCGGCGCAAGGCCGCGTGGTGCGCGCCCGGGGGCGGCGCCCGCACGGCGCTGCACGCCCGCGGGCACCCCGCGCGGCAGAAGGCCGCGCAGTTGCGCGCCCGGGGGCGGCGCCCACGTCGTTCGTCCGCCCGCGCCGTGCCCTAATGGCGCCCGCGTCATTCGCCCGCCCGCGCCGTGCCCTAGATCGCGCGGCGGGGTCGGTGATGATGACGGGGACGGAGACGGCGATGAAGACAATGAAAAAGACACCGAAAAACCCCAATAACGCAACAAAACAAAATCTACTTACCGAAAGTTCCGACGGGGAAGCCGACCGAACGCTCTTCTAATTCCGGTACGTTGTTCGGGTGATCGGATTTCGTCCGTCTTCTTCCTCTTCCTTTCTTTCTCCTCTTCCGGTTAGGGTTCCGTCTTTTCCTTCTCTTTTTCTCCCTCGTTCTCTCCGGCTAGGGTTTCTCTTTTTGCGAAAGGTGGGATTTTCCTTTTGGTAGGTACAATTAAATCTGCCTTTTAATTTCCGTCACCAATTAATTAATTCTTTAATTAATTAATCTTACGGGATAACCCACCTTTTCCTCGGAAAGTGTGTAGGATATTTTGCACTGGTTCCGATGCACGTTTAGTCACCGCGACACTAAAAACCCTGTTCCGGGAGATTCCTACATCGGATTTCAGATCCGATTACACCGGCGGTCATCATTTTTCGAGCTCTTTCACAGAAAAATACTCATGCAACACACCGACCGACTTACAAAAACTCGATAATTTTGATTCATTAAACGGGGTACTTTATTAGAAGGAGGGTAAAATATTACTAAAAAGTCGTGTCATTACACCACTCACACTTTATAAGAATTTTCCTCCTCGAAACTTAATTACAACTCTCGCTAAACAACTCGGGAAAATATTCCTACATTTTTTATTCCAGTTCCCACGTCGCTTCACATTCCTCGTGGTTGCTCTATTGGACCTTTACATAGGGAATGGTCCGATTGCGCAATTTCTTATCTTCCCATGCCAAAATCCGCACCGGCGTCTCCTCGACGCTTAAGTCCTCTCGTAACTCGATCGTGGATACATCTAGGGCATGGGAGGGGTCGTGGAGGTACTTTCGGAGCATTGAAACATGAAACACGTGGTGGACTCGATTGAGGTTCGGCGGCAGGGCCAACTGGTACGCCACCGGGCCCACGCGTTCTAGGATCTCGAACGGTCCCACGTACCTCGGACTTAACTTTCCCCTCAGTCCGAAACATCGGGTCCCCATTGAAGGCGAAACTCGGAGCAACGTGTGCTCACCCACCATGAATTCCAAATCCCATCGTCTATGGTCCGCGTAACTTTTCTGTCTGCTCTGGGCGGTCAGCAGCCGTTGTTTGATCAGACGCACCTTCGCCTCGGTCTCCTCCACTAAATCTGGGCCCAAAAACTTGCGCTCTCCCAAGTCGTCCCAGCATATTGGAGACCGACAGCGGCGCCCATACAGAGCCTCGTATGGCGCCATTTGAATGCTGGCTTGGTAACTGTTGTTGTAGGCGAATTCCACCAGGGGTAGGTACTGAGACCACCCTTCGCCCAAGTCAAGTACACACGCCCGGAGCATGTCTTCGAGGATTTGGATCACCCGTTCCGATTGTCCGTCAGTTTGCGGGTGAAAAGCCATACTGAAATGCAGTTTGGTTCCCATTGCTCGTTGCAGGCTTTGCCAAAAGTTCGACACAAATCGCGTGTCTCTGTCCGACGTAATGGACGCCGGTATACCATGCGACCTCACTATCTCATTAATGTAGGTTTGCGCCAGTCGTTCCCGAGTCCACGTTGTATGTATGGGAAGGAAGTGGGCCGATTTCGTCAAACGATCCACTATGACCCATATCGCATCATGTCCCTGTGGCGATCTCGGGAATCCGGTCACAAAATCCATCGTAATCATCTCCCACTTCCATTCCGGCACCGGCAGTGGTTGTAACTTCCCTGCTGGGTGTTGATGCTCGGCCTTTACTCGTTGGCACACCAGGCAATGTGCCACGAATCGGGTCACGTCTCCCTTCAATTTAGGCCGCCAGAAGGTTTGCTTTATATCTTCGTACATCTTCGTTCCTCCAGGGTGCACTGCGTAGGGAGCAGTATGCGCTTCCTTCAGAATCTCCTCTTTGAGTTTTGGTAGGTCCGGCACGCAGATTCATCCTCGGAATCATATTGTGCCATCAGAGCCTGTTGCGAAATCGCCCCCTCGGTCTGAGGGTACTCTATCTCGCACAAGTAGTAACTGGGTATCTTTCGATTGTCCTTCCAAGATTTTGTCTAGCAGGGTGGGTCTGACCACCTGGGTCGTGAGTCGTGCGACCGTACCTGCTGGCACCACCTCTAGCCTCAATTGCGAAAATTCTGCAATCAGGCGGTCTTGCTGGGTAATAGCACTTACCCCTGCTCCTTCTGTCTGCCCCTTGCGGCTCAAGGCCTCGGCCACCACATTTGCCTTCCCCGGGTGGTAGAGGATCGACAAGTCATAGTCTTTCAGTAGCTCGAGCCACCGCCCTTGCCGCAAGTTTAGCTCCTTCTGGGTGAAGAGGTACTTGAGGCTCTAATGATCGGAATACACATCGCAGTGTGTCCCGTACAAGTAATGTCTCCACAACTTGAGGACAAACACGACTGCCGCCAGCTCCAAGTCATGCACAGGATAATTCCTCTCGTACTCCTTTAGTTGTCTTGACGCATAGGCTATGACCTTACCCCGTTGCATAAGTACACCTCCGAGGCCGTTTCGCGATGCATCGCAATAAACCTCATAGTCTTCCCCAGGTTCCGGTAAGGCGAGAACCGGGGCCCGCGTCAAACTGTCCTTGAGTTCTTCAAAACTCTTCTGGCATTGGTCCGTCCAGATAAACTTCTCCCCTTTTCGAGTCAGGCAAGTCAGGGGAGTGGCTATCTTGGAGAAGCCCTCCACAAAACGCCTGTAATACCCTGCCAGACCCAGAAAGCTTCGAATCTCGATTACTGTTGTCGGTCGGGACCAGTCTGTCACCGAGTCTATCTTCCTCGGGTCTACCGCGATTCCAGATGCCGAAACAACATGTCCCAAAAAGTCCACCTCGCGGAGCCAAAACTCACACTTTTTGAGTTTGGCATAGAGTTTCTGATCCCGGAGGGTCTGAACGACTATACGTAGGTGCTCCTCATGTTCCTCATCCGTACGGGAGTAGATGAGGATATCATCAATGAAGACCACTACGAATAAATCTAAGAAGGTTTGAACACCCTGTTCATCATGTCCATAAATACCGCTGGGGCATTGGTGAGCCCGAACGACATTACCGTGAACTCGTAGTGGCCGTAGCATGTCCGGAAGGCTGTTTTGGGGACGTCCTCGCTCCTAACTCTGAGTTGATGGTAGCCGGACTGCAGATCGATCTTTGAGAACACTGTTGCCCCTTGTAACTGGTCGAATAGGTCGTCAATCCTCGGCAGGGGGTATTTATTCTTAATGGTGACCTTGTTTATTTCTCGGTAGTCTATGCTCAACCGAAGGCTTCCGTCCTATTTTCTTACGAACAGAACGGGCGCGCCCCATGGCGACACGCTCGGTCTGATGAAGCCTTTATCCAAAAGGTCTTCCAGCTGCGCCTTGAGTTCATTCAACTCGGCAAAAGCCATCCTGTATGGTGCTTTGGTGATGGGTTTAGTGCCTGGGAGTAGCTCAATGGGGAAGTCGACCTCTCGTTCAGGTGGCATCCCAGGGAGTTCCACCGGAAATACATCCGGGAATTCCTTTACAATTGGGATGCCGGACGGTGAGGGGGTGGGTCGGGCCACTAAGTCCACCGAGGCCAAATAGGCCACGCACCCGCCCTCTACTAGTATTCTGGCTTGTGACGCGGAGATGACGGTTAAGAAGAAAGTACTTTTACACGCTAGGTAAACGTGTTCCGGGAAAACCGATTTCTGCAGTCGTACCTGACGTTTCTCGCAATCGATTACCGCCTGGTACTCGGTGAGCCAATCCATGCCTAGCACCACGTCAAACTCTTTAACGGGATGACCACCAGATCCCAGGGGCTGGACAACCTTCCCAGCTTTACATCAAAATCCTTCAGCAGGGGTTCACTACTAAGTCTCAAAGACATGACCGCCTTCCCAACCTTAGCGGGTAGGAAGGTAAACAACTATCCGTTTCTAGAGGTCGTCCAAGGGTCTGGGCCGACATCATACTACGAAGGGGTCTAACCCAACTAACTATGGGCAGAAGTGGTAACGCAAGAGGTGAAAAGGTGGGGTACTCCAGATGTCGAAAAAGGTCATATTCGAAAAGGGAAAGCTAAGGGTAGAGTGTCTCTGCTACTACTTCATCCGCGGCAGTGCGTCCTATGTCATGCGGTTGCGTGGGACCTCTTACCCGCGTCGCACCACTGAAGGGGCTATCCCCAGGTTCAGGGGGCACTAAGAGCGAAGATGCCCCGGCTTGCCACATCGAAGCAATGATCGTGCTTCCAGGAATAGTCGGTTACTCTGTGTACTCCGCCGCAGACGTTGCTTGGTCGGTCTCCCCCGGTTCTGGTCCTTCCGTCGGCGTGCTTCTGGTTCCTTGCTGCGCCTTCGGATACTTGGGTGGTCGGCTCCCAGTCTCCTACTAGTCGGCGCATTGGTCAACTCCCGCTCTACCGAGGTGGCCCGGTCGACTGCTTCTCGGGAGGCGGGTAACCCGTGTCGTTGGTATTCCATGTCTTCTGTGAGCGTTGGCAGTTGCCTGGCCACATCGTGCGACTGTTGTCAATGTAGCCGGTCCTCCGTAGCTGTCAACACCGTCACTTCCATTCCTGCGCTCTTGATTGAAGACCAAGTCCGGGCCGTCATCCGTGTACACAAAGAAAACAAGTCAATCCTAGACTTAACTGGTCTAGCACCAAGACCTACAAACGCACCGAAATTAAACCCCTTTTTCCCCGTACACTCACGATCTACTGCACCTACATCCTGGTTATCTCATGTTCAATATGCATGTGGCATCATGCACTGTGGATATTGGTCACCGACTACTATGGTTAAAGTTGTTTTTCTCTGATACCATTTAATCTGTCACGCCCCGGGGGTTTTTAGGTAAAGACAAGCGGAAAAAGCGTATATATTTTTTTCTTTACGAATAAGTATCGGCCTCCCCCAGTGCGTGTCAGACCCGCCACATATACAAATTCACTCTTCAATCGGACAGAGTCTCCTTTGTATATGCACGGCATCACGTTTACAACACAACATCAACAACATTCTTTAACCACACAATCACAGTGAACAAGGAAGGGAAGGTAATTTCCTTCCATCAAATCTATAAAATACATTACGGGTTTTGCAAACGGTGTCCACACGACACCCAGTTTTTGAAAGCATTTACACATTCACACTAAAGCGGCCATACCTTTTTGAAAGGATAAATCCAGGGGTTTACCAAGATTGCGCCCACACGGCACTTAGTTTGGAAAGCATTTTTGAAACCATTTTGTCAGTTGTAAACTATGCCGCATAAAAGTCCATAAAAGTATATCAAATCCACAGTGCTAACTAACTGGTTATCCAACATCCCACATGATCCACATTCAAGTAAATTAAACTAACAGTTAAACTGAAAGGAGAAAAGAGATAAACCAAACGGGAAATACTGTAATAAAGCCTCATACGGCTAAGGTCCTCTCGACGCAGTCTCACCACCGTCCCAGTTATTATACCTAGCTGGACCTGTCACAGTGTGGGGAGTCAGTGACAAATAAAGTAGATGATTAGCATTTGACAATAATTTTAAAACAAAACGATTACACCAGAACCTTTCGCTTTCCAATTTCATGAGTCCACCTTACTTGATTTAGTCACATAGCGCCCGTCGGGGAGTTGATGATCTCCCCACGGGTAAAATCACACAGTTCACGCCAGGGAGTCGACGATCTCCCCACGTGACATTTATGATGCCCTTTACCCCTTCACGATGCGTGAGCGACATGTTTAGCTATCGTGAAGAGGTCCCCACCCTACACACGTGGGGTACACGGGTCATTAAGACCACTTCTCCGGAAAAGTACACCTATGCGGAGGCCAATCCGCCAGTGTACGTGCAGCATCTAAAAACATGGTTTGCCGAAGTCTGCGTGTATCAAGCACCTCGACCCTCAGTCGCCACAATTTAATAATGAAAGATCAATATATATTCATTCGAAAGGTTTAACAGTTCATCTACTTTATTAGACAGATTATTAAGTCTTTTACGATGATATGGTGCACTTAATGCACTCGTTGCACTTATTGCAAGGGTACCCACCTGGTTGCGGGGAAAACTGGACAACTGGATCTTTCGCACACTCCAGCTGCGCACTCGGACCTAAGGAAGTCCCCTAAAGAAAGACGATCAATAATATGACGCACTAACACTATGGAAACGGAAATCCAAAACTATCCCCGCGATGAAAAACCCAAAAACGACTCTCCTACGACACTTGACGGCGCCCCGCGCGGATGCCGCCGCCCGCGGATGCCCCGCGCGGCCCGAAACCGCGCAGTGTGCGTCCGTGTGCGGCGCCCGTGCGGCGTCCGCCTGTCCCGCGGGTGCCCCGCGCGGTGCGATGCCGCGCGGCGCCCGCGCGGCATGCGGCCGCCCGCGAGCGCCCCGCGCGGCACAAGGCCGCGCGGCATGTGTCCGCCCGCGGGCGCCCCGCTCGGCACAAGGCCGCGCGGTAGCGCGCCCAGGGCGGCACCCGCGCGGCTCAAGGCCGCGCGGTGCGGCGCCCGCGCGGTGCGCACCCGCCGGCGGGCGCCCCGCGCGGCGCAAGGCCGCGCGGTGCGCGCCCGGGGGCGGCGCCCGCTTGGCACTGCCCGCCCGCGGGTGCCCCGCGCGGCACTAGGCCGCGCGATTGCGCGCCCGGGGGCGGCGCCGGCCCGGTGCCCTAGCGGCGCCCGCGTCGTTCGTCCGCCCGCGCCGTGCCCTAATGGCGCCCGCGTCGTTCGCCCGCCCGCGCCGTGCCCTAGATCGCGCGGCGGGGTCGGTGATGACGACGGGGACGGAGACGGCGATGAAGACAACAAAAAAGACACCGAAAACCCCTAATAACGCAACAAAACGAAATCTACTTACCGAAAGTTCCAACGGGGAAGCCGACCGAACGCTCTTCTAATTCCGGTATTTTGTTCGGGTGATCGGATTTCCTCCGTCTTCTTCCTCTTCCTTTCTTTCTCCTCTTCCGGTTAGGGTTCCGTCTTTTCCTTCTCTTTTTCTCCCTCGTTCTCTCCGGCTAGGGTTTCTCTTTTTGCGAAAAGTGGGATTTTCCTTTTGGTAGGTATAATTAAATCCGCCTTTTAATTTTCGTCACCAATTAATTAATTCTTTGATTAATTAATCCTACGGGATAACCCACCTTTTCCTCGGAAAGCGTGCAGGATATTTTGCGCGGGTTTCGATGCGCATTTAGTCACCGCGACATTAAAAACCCTGTTCCGGGAGATTCCTACATCGGATTTCAGATCCGATTGCACCGTCGGTCATCATTTTTCGTTCTCTTTCACAGAAAAATACTCATGCAACACACCGACTGACTTACAGAAACTCGATAATTTTGATTCATTAAACGGGGTACTTTATTAGAAGGAGGGTAAAATATTACTAAAAAGTAGTGTCATTACAGGTGCCTTCTAAAATTGGCGTGGTTCCCAGAACCACGTCTATCCACAACTCAATCCTCTTATCCGGCGACATCATAATCATATCAGGTAAAACCATATCCAGAAACCTATGGACAATAGGGATGTCCTGGGTTCCCAGTGTCGCCGTAGGCGCCTTTTAGCACAATTATGTGAAACTAATAACACATACTCTGCTCCTCTTCTACATGATCTTTTGCCGATGAAATCACTGCTCTCTGTAGACGAACTCTTCTTGTCTTGCTCGTGGATGGTTATAGTTCTTCTTTCTCAATCCATCATCACACGCTACTGTGCCAACTAGTCCAGTGCACCGTGTCCTCATCCCGGTACTGCTATACAGCTTGTTAGTTCGTCGATGTAGTCCATAGTCTCAACTGCACAGGACACGCTCCACGATCTTCCCCATATGCACAACCTACCCACGGACCTGCACCTCTGGTGCAAGTGGTAACAATCCTATCTCTAAGTCATGCAGGGACGCAAGATGCTTTACTAGTACATGCATAAGAGGTATCGATAACAACATGCTCTAGCTCCGTCGTCTATGAAGAAGATCATACCTGGTACGACTTGGTCTAATATCTTGATGTCCTCTAATCGAGCTGCACCATGTCATCCGGTCGATGCTGGCGGTCGTCACTTTGTTTTCCTCGATGTCCTGGCCCTATCGGCCTGTCGGTAAACCGAAGGAGCTCCCGCCTCCTGAATGGGTAATGGTGGTGCCGTCGCTAGCGGTAAAACTGTGAGTACTACAACGGGGCATGCTGCCTGAAAATGTCCTGTCTGCTCGCAAGAAAAATACCGCCCCCGTCGTTGGACGCACTGCGATGGTGAATGGGGCCCATCGCAGATGACACACCGGTCCAGGTGTTGCTACTGCCTCGGTGGTCGAAAACCTCCTGATTCTGTCTCTTTTGAGACCCACGATCTTGAGACTGAAATAGTGGTGACCTCAGTGGTCTTGATCAGTTAAGCTGTCCCAAATCAGGCGGAGCTGGACGCTTCTCTCTGGAGCTGGTCCCTGGCGCTCCGTCCCTCTCACTCATAACTACCAATCCTCGATCGATCCACTGAGCGAGCTCAATCGCTGCATCCAGAGTCGGTGGTCGTCGGGAGTGAACAAATTGATAAATATCCCGATACAGTCCTCTCTCAAAGAGATCAATCCGCTGGGCCTCATCCCGTGCTACATGGGGTACACTGTTCAACAATCGTGTAAAATTGTGAACATACTCCTGAAGTGGCCGATCCACTTGCTGTAGGCGTCTCAACTCTCCTTCCAGTTTCTGCTTCGCACTATCGGGAAAGGAGGCCCCGAGTAGCAAAGCACGAAACTTGCTCCAGGTCATCAACTGGACTCCAGGTGGTCCAAAAGGACGAACTCGACGCCACCAAGTCTCAGCTTCCTTCTCCAGAAAATGCGCAGCCAAATGCACTTGATGTTCTCTAGGATGAACAGGTTCTCAAATAGCTTTTCCATCGCCGCGATCTAGTTTTCTGCCTCCCAAGGCTCTAGACTCTGTCCCGAAAATTGTGGGGGATGGAACTGACTAAAGTAAGTCAAACGATCAGTAAGCTCTCGCTGCTCCGGCTCTGCGCATCATGCGATCCATGTTCTCCTCCTGGTGCTACAACGCCTCCTCCTGGCGTCTAGCGGTCTCCTCCTGGCGCCTAGCCATCTCCTCCTGGCGTCTCATCGCCTCTGACATCTGAGCCGCCTAGTTCGCAACGGGCGGACCTCGCCCTGCTCTGCCTGCTCTGCCTCCCGATGCTCGGACTCCTCATCTGACGCAAGATGTGCCCTCGTCGCTGCATGACGTCTCAGAGGCATCGTAGTCCACCACACAAAACAAACATTAGGACAACAAAAACCTCCTGACCCGATAAAGCGAAAGTCTAAAACATGTTACCCATTCTAAAGCATTGTGTTGTCTGCAGCCAACACAACCACTTTAGAGAAATAACATGTCAAATCTCTCACCCCAATCCTCTGGGGGAGTCACGACCCAATCAGGACTCTCGCCAAAGTCACATCTCTCTCGACAGTCATCCTACTTTCCAACCACAAACCTAAGGTTTCTAAGTCCTCAATGACCTACAACCTAGGCTCTGATACCACTCTAATCTATCGCGTCCCACGGTCGAAACTGCGACCCAGGCTCGCCAACAGATCCGCCATCTGTACGGAAATCTCCGCACAGACGAAGCGTCTACCCTGCAAGTCAGATCTATAGCTAAACATGTATCAGAGCTGAATTAGAATAAGTAGCTACAAAATCAAAAACTGAACATCTGAATATATAAAATCCAAAATACATAGTCATCTCCCACTATGAACATGATACAATAAATCTCTCAGACTGTCCAGTACAAAATAAAATCTCATATACAGGGTATATCTACCTTTGACTCTCAAATAAGCTCGTAAGGAACTATTCGGCCACACCCTTACCTCGATCTGCTCCCTCCGCTCGAACTGAAGCGGGAATAGCTACCTGAGAAATACCTGTCACCACAACGAGTGTGAGAACTACTGCAGAAGGTAGTTCTCAGTGGGTACCGTCTCCAACTCTATGGTCTGCCCACTAAGTCTACTAGAGGCATAAGATAATAGGGAATGCTGTAAATAAGAATAGCTCAGCTGGAAAGAAATCTACAGCTAACATGCCCCTAGCTACCATGCTCAAAGGAATAACACTCAACTATGAACATGCTATGCATCCACTCGCTCACGAGGTGCTCACATCAACCCAATCTCACTGACTGCCAAATCTGGTCCAGTCAAGTCTGCACCCCCTAGTGTATCAACTAGGGCCCCTAGTGTATCAACTAGGGTGTCGAATCGGACTATCATAATATCACGCAAAGCAGCCTCATCAGGCGCATCATCATCAAGCAGCCTCATCAGGCGCATCATCATCATCGAATCCGGCGCGGCTCTCGAGGGGGGTGACCCCACCGAGGAATAAGCGTGTCTCATCTAGCTCAATAAGCGGCATTTGTAGGCTATAGTCCAAATCTACGATTAATCAGATCGACAATGTCCAGCTCACAACACTAACTCACTGACTGGAGATACTCAATAATTGGGATCACCGTCAACCCAAGCAGCTCCCAGAATAAGAATCCACCCAATCTAATAAAAGAAGCTGGCTGGAGATACTCAACAACCGGGATCACCGTCAACCCAAACGACTCCCAACACTGGAATCCTACTCGATCCACTATAGCTCACTGGCTGGAGATACTCAACAGTTGGGATCACCGTCAAACCAAACGGCTCCTAGAATAGGAATCCACTCAATCCAATAAAAGAAACTGGCTGGAGATACTCCACAGCCGTACCAATGAAAGGTCATAGAAAAAAGACTAATACCTACAACCCCAAACAAATAAGAACAGGCTATAGGCATAGCCCTCCATTGTTCTCAACCCGAGGAAGAAACAACCCTTGGAACCCAAATCACTCAGCCCTCCTAGGTGAGTAGCTTTGTAAGAAATGGTGATCTTTATTGTTAAATACTGTTTCCACTCAAACCCTCTCGGGGTGAGGATAAAATAGCTCACTTTTTAAGAAAACCATCTTGATCTGAGAAAACTACTTCTACAGATTTTAGTTCTTATGAAAATCAGTTAAAAGCAAGTTTATTTTTCCGAACTCCGAAGGGCTAGTGCCTTCGTCTTAATCAAACGAGAACAGACTCTGGCGACCTCTAGAAATTTGGAAGGAAAAATAGCAGTTTACTAAAATCATGAGTGTCCAAAAACATTATAGGTTCAAGGTCTTGACATCACAAACACACCACGGCCACAGCCTCGGTGGCATCAACAAATCGAAAAGTTTCCGACTATACGGGACCACCGTTCCCTCGAACGGCTCCCAAAACTGGCACAACACTGGCCACAGCTACGAGACACCACTCAGCCCTCGGGCACGAGTAAGACATGCATCCCATACTATCCCGACTACACGGCCCACTACCCGGGCGAGAAAAAGCTCTGTCTAGGAAAAAGAAGGCGAGGAATGGAAACTACAACATACAAGACTCTAGCCCCAAAAGAGTTTTCTAGCAGTCTGGTTAAATTCATGCAATCATATGCCGGTGCTAGTCAAATCTCATAACTCATCATGCTACAACAATAATAGCACCTATTCTAGTATGCGGATATGCTACAATACTAGAATTAGGGGGAAGTCCGCAAACTTGGAGGAAAATGCAACACACCTGGATGCGTGCATTGGTCTAGAGTCCAAAAGAGCTGAAACTTAACGGGTGCGAGCCTCACATTCTCACGATTCCGACGCACCAAAAATCATCAGAAAACTCCTCCCGGTTGCCGAGATATAAGCCAAACATCGCGATAAGGTCAAACAGTAATTTCTTGCACATCTGTCCATAAAACAGGAAATTACCTCTTGCTAGATGCCCTCCAAAAATTCCAACAAAATACGGTTGTGATCCTCTCGAAGTATAGATGTCAATTGAGTGCTTAAACTCCCTGTTCCGACAACCGTAGCTCGAGAAATTGCAAGATTACTCTTCCGTTGTCCAGAAAAGTGTCACAGAAAAAATGGGGTCTAAAGATGCTGCACGAACTCCCATAAAAACTCGAAATAGAGCAGAACGATGTATATCAAAATCGAAGGCCTACCTGTCGCGGAAACGTTGCCGCCAGAATCGGCAAAAAATTCCAAAAGATCAGCTCAGGGGAGCTCTCCGACGTAAAGTCGACGGAAGAAACCGATGTCGAAGAAACAGCGCGACTCTCGAGATCATGCAGGGCAAAATAGCAGACGATCTCCAAAAAATCTCTAAAACCCCAAAAATTGAAGAAGACTAGATGTAGAATCTTACTGTAAAAACTAGCACTTAATTCGGATCACAGATCCCCAAAAAAATGGCACCAAAATCTGTTTCCAAAATGGCCTATTTATAGCCAAGCATTCGGGCTCCACACCAAATCCTGGGCAAAATAGGAAACAACAAAACCAGCCATTCGGGTTGCGCCGCGCATGCCAAAACACGAAACAGTTATGCAAGGCCCTTCAGAAAGAGCCATGTGTCCTAGCTGGCCATGTGTTCCGCGTGCCTCGCGCACGTGGGCGGCTTGAGCCCGCAAACCAGCAGGTGCCACGTGTCCCCCACGAGGTTCACGTGGTCCACGCCCCCAGCGTACGCGCCGGGTCTTCCGGAATGTGTCGGCCAATAGGATTCAGCCACGTGTCACCGCCCAGCTGCCACCATTGACGAAGATCCACTAATCAAGAGCTGCCACATGGCAAGTCCAACTCTCGATGCTCCCGATGCACGCCTTGCCTGTGGACCAGCCCGCCTGCGCGCCTACCCGCGCTGCCCGCGGCCGCGCTCCGCCGCTGCGCCGCCTGCCGGTCGCCGGCGGCTGCCGGAATTATTGTTCCAGCCTTTGAACAGTAATTTTTGGCGCCGAAGTTCGAAAAATGCAACTAAATAGTCCATTTTCATCGTTTTCGCGTGCTGAGTCCAAATCCGTTGTCCGTTTCGCCAAATTCCCATCCTAAATTTTGTAGGAAGCCCGCAGAAAAGCAATCTTGATCCCTTTTTTGCACCGGTCTCAAATCTGGGGTCCGATTCGAGCACAAACAACTCGATCACTCATCATAGGCCTCCAGAAGCCACTTCTCACCTTGTAAATCCATATCGGAGGTCCGGATCATCACACGATGTTGGTAAGGATTTTTGTATTGGCATATTTCGGGAAGTGTTTTGAGTCTTGAAGATTGAAGTTGAAGAATTGTGGATCACATACATCAATCTCAAAAAGAATGAATTCAAAAGGATCAGGTACGTTTAACTAAATATTTTTGGTGATCTGAATACATTCTTATAGTTTAGAAACAGTTGGAATAATTTTCATTGCATAAAAATTAAAACTGGACACTTTACATGTTCAGGATCCGGACCATCCACATCCAGTCCGGACCCCGAACAAGGTTTGGTTCATGCGAAATTACAATCCGGATCACCCCCAATCGAGTCCGGACCCCGAACTCTGTTTTTGCAATATCGCATGAATCAGTCCGGATCAGGTCATTCCAGTACGGACCCTGAACTATTTTTCAGGAAATTCTCTTGAAAAAGACGACAGTCCGGATCAGCCAAAATCCAGTCCAGACCGCCATGCGGGAAAAATTCTATTAAATCAGTTTTTGATTCTTATCTCGTTCCAAACGGTTTCTAACCTATAAATAGACCCTAATATCATTTTTTAGGGTATTCCTATTATTCCGAAAGTTCCTAACACTACAAGAAATTATAGCTAAAACGACTAAGTTTTAACGACGGGCGCCATAAGTGGTCGTTAAAAGTAATCAATTAACGGCGGGCGTAATTAATGGTCGTTAAAAATAAACAAATTAACGACGGGTGCAATACTTCGTCGCTAAAAGCAACAAAATTAACGACGGGTGCAATAAATGGTCGCTAAAAGTAGGTAAATTAACGACGGGTGCAATACGTGGTCGCTACAAGCGTTGAATTTAACGACGGACACAATAAGTCGTCGCTAATAGGAATCAAATTAACGACGGGCGCAATTAATGGTCGTTAAAAGTAACAAAATTAACGACGAGTGCAATAAATGGTCGCTAAAAGTAAGTAAATTAACGACGGGTGCAATACGTGGTCGCTACAAGCGTTGAATTTAACGACGGACACAATAAGTCGTCTCTAATAGGAATCAAATTAACGACGGGCGCAATTAATGGTCGTTAAAAGCAACAAAATTAACGACGAGTGCAATAAATGGTCGCTAAAAGTAAGTAAATTAACGACGGGTGCAATACGTGGTCGCTACAAGCGTTGAATTTAACGACGGACACAATAAGTCGTCGCTAATAGGAATCAAATTAACGACGGACGCAATTAATGGTTGTTAAAAGCAACAAAATTAACGACGAGTGCAATAAATGGTCTCTAAAAGTAAGTAAAATAACGACGGGTGCAATACGTGGTCGCTACAAGCGTTTAATTTAACGACGGACATAATAAGTCGTCGCTAATAAGAATCAAATTAACGACGGGTGAAATAAGTTGTCGCTAAATGCAACAAAATTAACGAAGAGCGTAATAAGTTGTCGCTAAAAACAACCAAATTAAATGCTACTAAATTAACGACGAGCACAATAAGCCGTCATTAAAAGCTAGGAAATTAACGACGAGCACAATAAACCATCGTTAAAAACTACCAAATTAACGACGAGCATAATAAGCCGTTTTTAAAAAATACAAAATTAACGACGAGTACAATAAGCAGTCATTAAAAGCTATCAAATTAACGATGAGCACAATAAGTCGCCACTAAAAATAACCAAATTAAGTAAAAAAAAATTTTATGGAGTTAATAACATGTGGTTTTGCTCTAAATAAAATAGAAAATCTTGTAATTAAAAAATTTTATGGTTTTAAATTTTGAAGTGCTTGGATTTTAAATAAAATTTTAAGTAAAAAAATTTTGAAGTGCAATCAGATTTCAAATCCGATATCCGGATCTTCTGGATCTGCGCGTTTTGCGAGAAAAGCAGACTGTAAACTCGATTATTGTGATTTCGGATAAAATCGCAGTTTTTCTTCTCTGGTATTTGTGAAACCCGTTGAGTTGGGGTGGACAGGCGTTGGACACGGTTTTTCAAAATTTAAATTTCAAAATAAAATTTAGGATGATAGAAGAATTATATATCTCCTTGAGGACGTATGTAGTAATCTAGAAATTCAAAATTTAAATTGAAGAATTCAAATGTCAATATGAATGAGAAATTGCAAAGTTAAACCTATGTGGTTGTATACCGGGGTGCAAATTGCACAGTTTTCGGAGCACGATGTCTGCCTTTCAGATCCAAGTCGGATCTCGAAAATCCGAAATCGCCAGTGCGACCGCCTCGTCGAATCGACTGAAAATGATATAAACTGATTTTCGATCCGACGGTCGGATTGTCCAGAAATCAGTGAAGTTACGGGTGGGACCCACGACTTAAGTGAATAGTACAGGTGAATAGTAACCCCCTGATTCGGTTTTTCTGCTGGAAAACGTCAGCCGTTTCACTGTCTGATGACCGAATTTAATGGTCCAGGTAGTCAATTTTAACCGCTTCGTCATTTTAAGCGCAGTGGCACTGACGAAATTTGCATTTGACGAGCCTAAAGCCTCGTAAAGCGTGCCGAACTGTATAATTTACAGTATAAGATGGATTTTAAAAATCTTGGAGCTAAATTTTAGAGAACCAAAATCGCTACCTGATAGGTTTCGTTGAGCCGGACGTCGTGGTGGTGTCCATTTTTCAGTTTGACAATCCGGTTGTCTCGAAAAGCGTGAATTATGGGAAAAATCACGGTATTTTGTATAAAAGCCCTATATTTTATGTGTCAAAGTGTACCAAACTTGTAGAGGAGGGGCTTCTTTGTGTTTTTATTCTACAGCAATGGACCTAGATCTAAGGGATGCAAGTAGAGGGGCTAAATAGCAACTTGTTACAAAGGAAAACCCTACAGCAACCTAGGGTTGCTTCTTTGCAACTCTAGCCACAACCCATTTGGTAACTGCAGCCCACACGACTCCCCCTCTTCCTCTGATATTTTTCCCGAGCTCCTGCACCACCGACCGCCGCCCCAGGTCGCCGGACAAGAAGGAGAACATTCTTGATCTCGAGCTTGTGGGGATAGGAAGATCATCAGAGTCTTGGACTTGTGCCCAGGCCTATCTACAGTCATCTGCAGCATGTAGAAGTCAGCCGTGGTGGTCCGGTGCACCGCCGTGGCCGCGCTGTCACGCCCCGGCGTCGAAACTGCGACCCGGGCTCGCCAACAGATCGGCCGCCCATACAGGAAGCCCCGTATAGACGAAGCGACTAACCTGCAAGGATCAACTATACTATACAGATATCAGAGCTGAAAGTAAAACTGCTAGAAATAAAAGCTAAGTGAACAACTACAACCCTCAAATAATACAATCCAACCTCACCAAAATACAGAAATCTCTCGAGTAGTAAAATAAACACAACTCTATACCTCACTACAAGTTCTCTCAACATGAACTCTCAAAAGTAATAAGGGTACATCTACTCTCAGGACGACGACTGGTAGGGATCTAGCTCGCGACTCCCTTACCTCGATCAGAAGAAGCAGCAACAGGAGCAACTGTAACAGGAGTAGAAGTCCCTGTGGGAAAAACACCACGACGGGTGTGAGAACTACGTCCCAAGTAGTTCTCAGTGGGTGCCGCCAACAAGCCTGACGGTCTGCCCACCAAGTCAACTAAAGGCATAAAGTAACAATATAATACTGAAATAAAAGGGCTGGAAAAGTAACTCTACAGCTACTATGCCTCTATCTAGATGCTCAAAAAGTGGAACAGATGGAAACATGATGCATCTACTAACTCCCAAAGTACAGTCACCCAATCTACACTGACTGCCGCATAGGGTCAAGTCAAACCTGCGCCTACCTACTGCCGCACATCCTCAACAGGACGGGTCTCACGTAGGTATGTCCGTAGCTGCCACTAACTAGCACAGCCAGAGGGACGGCGTCCGTAACTGCCACTAACTGGCACAGTCAGAGGGACGGCGTCGACAAGTCGCGATACAAAAGTAACAAATCCACCCCGGGCGTGGCTCTCGAGGGGAGCGACCCCACCGAGGAAGAAGGTATCCGCGCACTCTGTCGAGCTCAAAGTGGCACTGCAGGCTATAGTCAAAATCCACGCTCACGCACTGAACGGAAAGACTCAATCCTCAAACATCTCGCACAACAGTCGGAGCACTCTCGACGACTCAGCTGATCAGCTCACGCGAAACAGGAGACACAAGCCCCTCCAACAACTCACAGCACAAGACGCACTGGCTGGAGATACTCCACAGCCAGGATCGACCCACAACAGAACACTAAACTCACAGGAAAGACTGACACCATAAGGGTTCGAAACCCGGTAGGCCGGTGCTTAGAACCCTATCAAACAAGAACAGACTCTAGGCTCCGCCTAACGAAGTTCCCGCCCCCTTATAGTTCGGGGACACAACAACCTCGGTACAACACGCAGAAGACACCAACAAGGGCCCGAAAGTCCCGGGAGACCTACACCTACAACCCTATCAAACAAGAACAGGTTCCAGGCTCGGCCCCCGCGGCTCCCGTCCCGAACGAAGGAACGACCCCTAGAACCCAGACCACTCGAATCCTTTCGAGCAGGGAGATTACAGGAAACAGGCGACATTTGTTATTGAAAACCATTTTGATCTGGAAGAAATCCATATTTAATGATTTTAGTTCTCTTTAGAAAAACAGTTAGAAAACAAGTGTTATACCCAAACCCCGAAGGGCTGATGCCTTTGTCCAATCAAACAAGAACATACTCCAGCGGCCCTTCGAAGCTTGGAAGAAAAACATAGATAGACTAAAAATCATGTGTATGTAAAAAAGGTTCTGGGTTCTAGGTCCAGCTAACACAAGCACACAACTGCCACTAACATAGTGGCGACAGCACAAACAGGGATAGAAGACCTCCCGGGACTACCGTTTGTCCAAACGGCTCCCGGCACAGAAAAGCGACCCACTACATCCACCAGACTCAACTCTGCTCCCAAGCACGAGTGCAAATGCATCCCACACTAAAAGAAAGTCCCGACCGCTCGGCCCACTACCCGGGCGAGAATAACACTAAGTCCAGGAATGAAAGAACAGTGTGGATGTCTAAACATAAATAACCCTAGCCCAAGTGAGGGTTTCTACTAGTCTGGTTACACATGCAACATATGACGGGGGTGCTAGGTCAGGTTCCAAGATAATAAATATTTAACAGGTAGAAGGAAGCAGAAGAGATCATTAGATAATTACAAGGAATATTAGCATTCACATTCAAGCATGCTACCCAGTCGAAACACTATCATGCATGATTCTATATCAATAGAATTAGAGCACAGTCCAAAGGTCCTGAAAGCAAGCCACCAACCTGAAGACGCTAACTGTCCGGAGTCGTACTGCTGAGAAAACCAGGAAAACAGCAACTCCTATGTCCAACAGGTCCAGTACAGTCCACAACCCCTCCTGGGTACAATAAAAGGCTACAGTTACACTTAAATCCCAAAAAAACTGCCCAAAAACACACGCTGAATTTTCAGCTGCAAAGAGGCCAAAATTTCACCTGCTGAAAGTGCTCCAAAAATTCCGAAATAAATACTATAGCGTTCCTCGCGTCGATAGCTTCGAAACGGGTCCCTGCACGCCCAATTCTGAGCACCGTAGGCCAAGTTACAAATTCCACAGTATCGGAGCGCAAAATCCCAAAACCAAATAACTGTAAACTCTTGTACAGATAAAAGGAAAAGTGTATACCTCTGGGAAGGTCTCCAAAAATTCCAAGAAAAATCCACGATGATCCTTGCGTCAAGTAGATGAAAAAATTCTATAAGAGCGTCTCAATCCGATGCCAGGTTGCGGAGGTTAAATCCCATCAATCTGCTGCCCTCAAAAATCCACACAGCAAACAAGGTCCTCAGAGAGCAAGGTAGAACTCCTCGAAAAATGCGAAACCAGAAAATGTGCGAGAAACCAAAAATCGTAGCCTCACCTGTTGCGAATCCAACGACGAAGAAATCGCCCAAAAAGATGGTCGGAGTAGGCCGGGGGAGCTCGTGCACCAAAGAGCGACGGAAGAACCACCGAAGAAAGAGCGTCGCGCCGCGCCAAGAAAATGAGAATCTCAAAAAGCGTGCCCCCAAAAATCCCCAAACTCTGCAGAAGCTACACAGCGAGGGGAACAACTTTGCTGAAGACCTCCTGTCGGTTTGAAGCTCGAAAGTGGAAGAAAAGAGGAGGAAGAAGCAGCTCGGACCGTTTAAATAGGCCAAGAAAACAAATCAAATAATGACGGATGAGTCCTAATTTCCGGGCGCCCGGAAGTTCCGGGCTGCTACAGTATTGGGCCCGGCCCAACACTGTGCAGGCCCGAAACCTCCACGGGCCTCCACGTCGCCCACAACACAGCGGACAGCCGTGCGGGGCCACCCAGCGGGCGACACGTGGCCCAACGATAGGTCGAAACGTGGCGGCTCCCCGGTCAACGCGTGCCTGACGCGCCCACGTGCGTGCGCCAGCGCCGCCTGCGCATAGTGTCGGGCACGCGCCCCGAGGCGAGCGCACCAGCTCGGTGCACCGAGTGCACAACACCGCGCCAACAGCAGGCCTACAGGTGTCCATCCTCCGGTGCACGCAGGCGCTGTGGACCGCGCACCTGCCCGCGCACCTGCCCGCGCGTTGCGCGCTGCCCGCGCCTGCCTGCCGCCGTGCCTGCGTCCGCGCCGCCGCGCCCCGCCGCCGCCGGCCGGAACAGTACCAAGCTGCCTCGAAAACCGTGCGCGACATCCGGGCTCCGAAAAATGCAAATAAATAGTCCATTTTCACCGTTTTCGCGCGCTGAATCCAAATCCGATGTCCGATTCTCCAAATTCTCATCCAAAAATTTGCCGAAGGCCCCCGGATAGCCCACTTGATCCGATTTTTGCGCCGGGTCCATTTCAAAAATCCAATTTACCAAATTCCATCTCTAAAAAAATTCTGAAGGCATCCGGAGAGGTGATCTTTTAACCAAACTTCGCCCTGAGTCCAAATTTGACATCCGTGTCGCGCGAAATCACTTCCAAACACTCGACGGGTCCTCCAAATACTCCCGTGATCCATTATTAAGCCCGAAGTCCACCACTTGTGTCCAAATTGCGCACAAACACCACCAACACACCACACAAGCCTTCGAAAGCTGCCAAACAAACAGAAAACTCCCCCGCGGGGAAACCAGGTCCTCACATGCGCGGGTACGCGCGCACCCGGCCCCGCGCGGGCTTCGCGGGCGCGCCGCCCGCATGCAGGCGCCGCCCGCATGCAGGCGCCGCCCGCATGCGGGTTGCGCACGCGCGCCCGGCCCCGCGCGGCTCCGCGCGCGGCGGATTCCGGCGAAATCGTCACCTCCCCCCTCCCCGTTTGCTATAAACAAGAATTCAAGAAATCAAGAAACCACAAAACCACGCTCACCTCGGTTTCGTCGGCTAAGGTTGGTCGAGGGGAGGATCGTCCCGTTCTTGCGTGCTCGGTTTCGAAGGGTGTGCCGTCGTTCTTCCCTCTCCTCGGTCGCGCCGCCTTGGTTCTCCACGCGATCGGTGGGAAGGAGTAGGGTTGGGGGAGTCGGTTCCTCGTCCGCGCTCGGGGTAGCGTACGCCTAGGGTGAGAGGAGTTGGGAATTAAGTCGAACCCTGTTCCCCAAAACGCGAGTTAAACCGAGCGGTCCAAATGAGAAATGGGGATGAACCCAACACCAAATCAAAAGGACTTAACAGGTCGGGTGTGAACCAGGGTCCGGTTCGCCTTGAAAACCGTGTTGATCGCCTGAACCGCTAGCAGCCTTCCGGAACTTATTCTGGGAGATTCCGGAGTCGGAATCCAAAACCGATCGCGCCGCCGATCTCCGTTTCGCGAGCTTTATTGTCTAAAAATACCCACGAGCCCCGACGGTCTGCCTGGAAACAAAGAAATATTAGCTCTCCCTCCGGACCCCCGAAGCGAAAAGCGGTGCACAGAAAACCAAAAGAACCCAAGATTAAAAATCCTAAGCATTTTAAACCAGTGGCTACTACAGGTCCGTTGGGGTTATGATAGCATGTTGTGTGACCAACTGTGGCATGAGATTGTATCTCTAGAGGGTCCCTTTTGATGGTAGACCGTTGTTGAGCAGTCCACTCGGATGGTCTAGATTCGGGAGTGACCGAGTGAGGACCCCTCCTTGTTAGGGCTCTTTTCCTTATTGAATAAATAGTGTGGGTACGCTTCGGGTTGCCTTGATTGAGTTGACACAGGATGTGGTTTGGTGCGTGTTGCACTGGTGGCTATTTTGTTTCCCCCAGCTTTTTGACGGAGCCCCTATGATGTTTCACGTCTCAGCTCAGGAGTGTTTTGCTTTTGGATCCCTCGCCCGTGATTGACTCGCTCCATTTGAGAGCTAAGAGTGTTTGGAGTACGAGGGACGCCCGTTGCGAATTCTGGCTCGTGAGGTGAGGGAATTGCACAATCGGGCTATGCCATACTGGTTGTTGCTGTTGTTGCTGTTGAGGAGTAATCACGGGGAGTGAGTAGTGACTTAGGAGATGGAGAGGGTGATGTTGAGTACTTACCCTTGGGGTTGTGACTCCTGGTGGAATTGAGCTAGTTTCGAGGACGAAACTTTCTTTTAGTGGGTGAGGATGTGGTGACCCGGATCTCTGCAGGACTTCTGTTGTGTGACCAGCAGCTTCTGGAGGCCTTTGTGGCGTGTCGGTGGTGTTTGTGCACTAATTGGACACTAGTGATGGACTCAGTGTGTTAAACGGATCACGAGAGTAGTCAGATGACCCCGTCGGATGTTTAGAAGTGGTTTTACGCGGAATGAATATTAAAATTGGGCTCAGAGCGAAATTTGGGATAAGAACACATTTCCGGATGCCTTCGGCAATTTTTAGAGTTGGAATTTGGCAAAATAGAGAGCGGATTAGGATTCAGCGCGCGAAAACGATGAAAATGGACTACCTACTTGTATTTTTCGGAGCCCGGATGCCGCGCACGGATTTTGAGGCAAGGGGGTACTGTTCCGGCGCCAGCGGGCGCCGGCGGCGGCGGCGGGAAGCGGCGGAGCGTGGCGGCGCGGGCTCGGCCAAGCGGCGGAGCGACCGCGGGCAAGCGCGCAGGCGCGCGGGCAGGCGGGCAGACGCGCGGGCGGGGGCACGGTCCACGGGGCCGGCGTGCACCGGATGGCAGGACACGTGGCCGCGTAGGATTGGCCGACGCAGCAAGCGCGGTCCATGGGGAAATGAGCGGGTGTACGGTGGACCGGATGGTGGACACGTGGCGGCCACTGGTAGGCTGGTCCACTTGCGCGTGGTCCACGGAGCGGGGGTGGCTGCCTCGGGGCGCGCGTGCCTGGCAGGGGGCGCAGGCGGCGCTGGCAGCGCGCACGTGGGCGTGGCAGCGAGCGTTGACCGAGTGCGTTCCACGTGTCGACGCCTCAGCGCACCACGCGTCGAGCGGTAGGTGGCCCCGCACGGCTGTCCGCTATTCGGGTGAGACGTGGCGGGCTCTGAGCGATTCGGGAGTGAACAGTGTTGGGTCGGGCCCAACACTGTAGCAGCCCGAATCATTCGGGCGCCCGGTGTTTGGGCCCAAAAGCCCAATTTCGGATTTTTCGGGTTTGGGCCTATTTAAAGCCTCTTCCTCTCCGCGTTTGGGTCCTTTCCCGAGCCCTCTTGTCTTTGCACCCTTCACAAAAGTTGCTGCTCTCCTCGCTGTGCATCTTGTGAAGGAAGCTCGGAATTTTTGAAGGGCGCGGCGTCGACGACTTTGGCATCGTAGCGCAGAGCGACGTTCTTTCATCGAAGGCCCGTTATCATCGCATTTTGGTCTGAGAGGTCCATAGAGCTACCGCGACAGTGTTTCTAGACGATTTTTTGCGGCATTGGATTCATGAGAGGTAGATCTACGATTCTTGTATTGTCTACTTTTCTCAGATTTGGGCTTTGTTTGGGGTTCCGGGTACGTTTTTAACCCCCTTTGCCGCTGATGGAATTTCTGGACAGCGACACCTTGCCGGATTTTTATCTCCGCGTTTGGACATCGGATGGAGACGTGCCTATACACTTTTTGCATCTACACGTCGCGAGGAGTATCATCGTATTTTTCTAGGATTTTTCTGAGAATTTTCCGAAGCTATACTTTTCCCGTTCTTCTGTGCAATGTGATACAGTTGTGTATGTTGTGGAGTTTCGCGCTCATCGTGTTGTGGAATTTGTAACTCGGCCTCCGGGACTCAGATTTTGACGTGCAGGTACTCGTTTCGAAGGGGTCGACGCGACGATCGCTACTATATTTTTGTCAGATTTTTCAGAGTTCTGGCTGCAGGTGAAAAATCCGCATCTTTGGGACTGTTTTTAGCAGGTGGTGTATACTTGGATATTTTGGAATAAAAGTGTAACCTTGGACCTTATTGTTGTACCCAGGAAGGTTCGCGAGTGTTTCTGAACCTGTTGGAACTGGAGATAATGATTTTCGGGTATTTTCAGCTGTTTGGAGCCGAGGCTTGCGCGGCTTGTATCGAAGGTGCAGTTTTGGCAGATTTTGGATTGTGAGCGTCTACACTCTTCACCGACTTCGTCTTTGCCTGTGGAAAGCACTTCAGGTGGGTCCTTTGTTTCCAGAACCGGTGCACGGTTCTCTAATTCTGTATGTTAGGATACATGCATGTCTAGGGTACACAGTATATGATTGAGAGGTAGGTAAGCTTGATAATGATAATTGTATGATTAATTGCAAGAATAATATCTATGTTGATGATTAGTGTGAGCTTACCTAGGATAATGTTACCCTATGTGATTATGTAGCATGCCATGTTAGCACATAGCCGTTTATGCGATTGGTTTATGCGATGGGGCAGGATTATGTAGCTATGTGCGGATTATACTCTGAGGAGTTATTATAGATCGAGGATTATGGACATGTAGTTAGGCCATCTTTTACTGCTACACTACATATTGGAACTTGACTTAGGAGAAACCATTCTTTTCCTTTCTCCTTCTTTGTTAGTCAGGTGGTCAGTGTTGCTCGGGTTCGAGCAGGGGTCGGAACTTGATGTCTGGGACAGGTTGGATTAGTTTGTGGGGTTTTGCGGCGACTGACCGGATATATATACTTATGCATCAGATTGGGTGTCAGTTTTCTCTAGTGGATGGAGTTTCCCACTTATCGTTTAGTTGCATCCGATTGAGGTCGGGTCTTTCTTTAGTGGTTGGGTTTTCCCACTTTGATCAGAGTCGTGATCAAAGTCCTGCTATACAGAGATACTTGTTACAGAGATACTTTACTCATGTGGGTCGCTCCCCTCGAGTGCCGCTCCGAAGTAGGCTTTAGAACGTGTCGTGTTACCGGTCCATCTTATTGGGATTTCGAGCCTTGTGTGCTGATCCCGCGGTTTCGAGCCATATGTGCAGATTCCGCTGAGCAGGCAGTACCAGTTTTACTGGTGACACTAGATTGGGTTACTACCGGCATTTACCTTATTGTTGCGCTCGTGCCTGGGGGCCGAGTAGAGTCTAATAGCTGTGTTTAGACCAGTGCTAGTGTTGTTGGGAGCCGTTTGGTTTGACGGTGGTCCCGTGTCGTTGAGAGTACTTCGACCGTTGTGTGTGAGGTTGACCATGTTGAGTCTATTCGTTCTGAGAGAGAGTGTGGTTTTCGACTATAGCCTGCATGAACCACTATTCGATAGCGAGTTAGTCCGTTTGGACGCCCTACGTAATTCCTGCCCGTCAGCGGGAGGTGGTTGTAGGTGGGCGCAGGTTTGACTGGACCCGATGTGGTAGTCAGCTCGATTGGGTCGATTGAGCACCTTGTGTGCGAGTGTTGCATATCTTTATCAGAGTTTCCCCCTTTGAGCATTTAGATAGAGGCATGGTAGCTGTTGAGAGTATCCAGCTTTCTTATTTCAGTCTTTACTGCTTTGGTTATCTTATGCCTCTAGTGGACTTAGTGGGTAGATCGTCGGGCCTGGTGGCGGTACCCACTGAGAACTCCCTTTTTGGTGTAGTTCTCACACCCGTTGGGGGTTTTCCCCCTCCCTTTCTTTTCTCTCCTTTGTTTTGCAGAGTCTTAGCGGTCGTTGCTGATTCTGCGGTTGTTGATCGAGGCGAGGGAGTCGCGAGCTAGATCCCTACCCGTCGTTGGAGAGTAGCGGTACCCCTTCAGAGGAGAGCTTCAGTAGATTAGTTGTTTTATTTTTCCTCTTTTGAGAGACTGATGTAGTAAGGATATGATATGTATTGAGAGCCTGTACACTGATGTATTTATTGGAGATACCTCCCTGTTGAGTTTTGAGTTTTGTATATGAGGATATTGTATGATTATCATTTTTGGGAGATGGACATTGTTGTATTATTTTCAGTTGTACAGTGATTGACTTTGGTTTACAGCAGATTTTTATTTATAGCTCTGATATCTGTTTAGCTGTAGTACTTTTCTTGCAGGTAGGACGCTTCGCCTATGCGGGTTTGGCATAGGTGGCGGATCTGTTGGCGAGCCCGGGTCGCAATTTGTGACAGCATCCATTTGTGCCAATCCAAGTATACCAAGGAGTTGGTTAAGAAGTTCGGATTAGAAAACTCTAAAGACTTTCCGACTCCAATGGAAACTAGCAATAAGGGATTAGGAAGTGAATCTCTTAGTGAAAGTGTAGACGAGAAGCTTTATCGCAGCATGATAGGAAGTCTACTCTATCTCACGGCTAGTCGCCCGGATATATCCTTTAGTGTTGGGATTTGCGCGAGATATCAATCAGCACCAAAGGAGGTTCACCTGAAAGCGGTGAAAAGGATCATCCGGTACATCAAAGGAACTTTGAATTTCGGAATTTGGTATCCTATGGGAACAACTCTTGACATAATAGGATATTCAGATACCGATTGGGCAGGATCAGTGGATGATCGGAAAAGTACGAGTGGTGCATGTTTTTATCTTGGCCATTGTCTTGTTGCATGGCATAGTAAAAAGCAAAACTGCATTGCACTCTCGACTGCCGAAGCAGAATATATTTCAGCGGGAAGTTGTTCAACTCAATTGGTTTGGATGAAAAGCGTGTTGCACTCAAGAACAAAACACATTGCACTCAAGAACAAAACACATTGAACTTAGATATCATTTTCTAAGGGAGCTAGTTGAATCAAGTATTCTTCAAATTTCTTATGTTTCAACTGAAGATCAATTAGCCGATATTTTAACAAAACCTTTGGATCAAAAACAGTTTATTTATTTGCGTAAAGCAATTGGAATGCTTTCTTTGAAATAACACTTTTTGAAACCATTGCTTAGGTTAGGTTTTTTTCTGTGTTTGTGTTCTTTATCTATGCTTGTTCATAGAACATTAGTTGAGCGTTAGTATAATTGACTTTACTTGCATCCTTTTATGTTTTAAGAAATTTATTATGGTTTGGATATCATGATAATTCATTTGATGCAATGATCCTTTATATCAATTAGTTCATTTTTAATTGATCAAAGTCAATTTCTCTCTCAAATGATCTCTTGGTATAGTTTTTATCATATTTGAAAATTGAGTTAAGTATGAATACGAGATCAATTTTTGGTTGAATACTTCATATCTTAAATAATTGATAGCCAATTGAGGGGGAGTTTATCAAATTATTTATGCTCAAAAGATGTGGAAAGAGTTACATCCCAATGAGGAGTGTGAAAACTACCACCACATGGATGAAAGAGCTACCACCTCGGTCGTTCGAGTACTGTGTGCAGCTACCACATGTATACAAAGCATAGTTTTTCTTGTCGATTAGATAAAATGCTTTTTGGAATACTTGACTCCGTCAAATTCCAAGGTTGGTATAAGGTGGGATTTTTATTGAAAGATGCTCAAAGAGCCAGTCCTCACATTAAATTGACTAGATATATTATCTAACTTATTTGGGATTTCAAACATCTATCGATCTCGGTACTTCATCTTCTTTACTAAATTGATGATTTGATAAACGCATTACCCACTAGATCGTGATAGATGTTCTTGAACTTGATCAACTTTAAAGGATTTAATTTTTATAAATCTTCGTTTCATTACTTGGATATTATTGATAGATTTAGCATAATCTATTCCTTTTGATATGAAACGATGTTTTTGTTTAAAGTTGACATACAAAAGTGCTTACAATATTTTTCTAGAATTTCTAGAATTTTTCTAAATTTTTCTGAAGAAAAAAATTGGAGCCGATCCGGACTGGAACTCCTGTTCCGGATCCCGAACGCAGAATTCTCTGCGGGTAGCCGATCCGGACTAGATTCTTGATCCGATCCGGACCGCGGCTAGGTTTTATATTGAAACGAATGAGTTTTAATTTCTTTTCACTACAAACTTTTGTTTCCAAGACTCCAGAGTTTCTCTCTCTAGAAATCAACCAATTTGGAGCCCTTCTAACTCGAGTTCTTCAGATTCAAGTCTTTTTTATCAAAACTCAATCTTTTCACTGGTTTTACATTGTTCTTCAAACGTGAGTGGAAATTATGATTCAAATTCAATTCAAGATGGTTTTTGGTCAAATTTCTTTTGAAATAAGAACTCTGTGTAGATTAGTTTTGCTTCTATGTTTGGTATTCACTTGATTAACGGATTTTTAGGCTTCGATTTCTGAAAATTCGGTTTTAGGGCATATAATGAGAATTTTTGAAAATCATGGAATTAATCTATTTTTAAAATTCTTTTTGCAAAACTAACTTGATTCCTAGTCTCTCTACACGATAATGATTGTTTGGGTACAATTTTTCAAATTTTTGAAAATTAAACAATTTTTCTTGTTCTTGAGTTTTTGCTCGCAGGTTTCTCACTTACTAAGGCACAAGCAAGGATGGTGTTTGCATGGATTATTGTGCTCCTTGTAGCCATGGTACACACAAGAGCAACAAACAAACTAAAAAGAGCAAAGAAAACTCAGAAAAAGGGTGAGTATATCCTTGTGGACGACTCCGAGACGGAATCTGGTTATTGGGATGAAGTAATGGAAGATGATGCAGCACCCGCTACATCAAAAGGGAAAACCGCCGGTACAACAAAGGGAAAGATAATGCCTATTGCTGCGGAGAAAGGCAAAGCTCCAATGCCGCCAACATCCTATTCAATGAAGAGAAAAAGGGTAGCTCGACGGATGGGACGAGCACGAGGGATTGAAATTGAAGAACCAATGTCTCATGATTCACTACCACCTGAGGAACACATGTCTATTAATACAGATCGACTGAAAGCGTTTGAAAATCGAGAATGTATTGGAGAAAGGCACGTTAATATTGGAGCTCTTCGAGACCATTCTCCGATGTTTGGAAATCTGATTGAAGAAGGCAATCTTTCTCAAGTTTGCAAATTTCCGGAAATGCTTGGATACTGTTTGCATCTGGTACGAACCTTCTACACAAATGCACTGCAGTTTCAAGAACACGAAGACGGTCCAATGGAGTTTTATACGACCGTCCGAGGGACAAGACTCAGAATAGCTCCACATTTAATTGGAGAAGTCCTAGGAATGAATTCCAGCATGACAGGGACAAATTACTTGAAAGGGAGATGTTTAACAAACGAGATGTGGCAAACTGTTGTGAATGGAATATGCATGGCGGAAACTCAGTCAACCGGAAATTCTGTTAAGTCTAAAGAACTTCGACCTGAGTACCGGTTCCTCAACTTCATCATATGTTACAATATTCTTCCGAACATGCAGACGAAAGTCCTACGGTGGGATCGAATGCTTTTCTTATATCTATTAGGACATTCGTCAGAGGCAGTGGGTTTGAACATCAATATCCCATACATCATTTGGAATAGGATGGCACGGTACGTTGAGCATCCTCATCCAACGAAAAGACTACCATTCCCATTAATCATAATGAGAATTTCAAGGAAATTCAAGGTTGATATCAGCTCTTGTCACGCCCCGGGATTTAAACACGCGGAAGAAACGTCACCATTTAGCTCTCAAATTTGGCATATATTTTTTTTTTTGAAATCAATCTTCCCCAGTGCGTGCCCAGACCCGCCGCATATACAAATTCACTCTGCAAACGGGCAGTCTCCTTTGTATATGCACGGCGTCCTGACTACAAAGTCCATATCATCCTACCTTTAACCACACTAGTTCAATCGTCCAACACATACAATCATTTTCCATAAGTAATAAAGTGGCCGACTATTTTTGAAAGGATAAAACCGCAGGGTTTTGAAAGCGGCGTCCAAACGACACCCAAGTTTTATAAAGTTGTTTCGAAATCCATAAATCCACAGGGTTTTGAAAACGGTGCCCACACGACACCCGGTTTTACAAAACTATTTCGAAATCCATAAATCCACAGGGTTTTGAAAACGGTGCCCACTCGGCACCAACATTTTTCAAATCATTTTCGCAATGTTTTCTTTCTTTTTCTTTTTGGTTCGAAAATGGCCAACAAGCAGATAGTAAACCAAACATTCATCCACAGAGTATTTTTTATAATTCCAACATCCAAATCAACCCCACAAAAGTATCACACTCACATAGCTACTAACAGATGATGAAATGAGCAAAAGAAGAACTAACCACAGTCTGTAGACTCAAAGGACCAAAAGACCTCTCATCGCGGCCTCACCCCTGACTGAGCCTGTCACAGAGTGGGGAGTCAGCGACACAAGATACACAGTATGAAAAGCATGAAGGGCTATAACTAAAGCAAACTGTAAGAAAAACCAGAGCAACCGCCCTCATCATCGTGCAATTGACAGTAAAATGCAATAAGGGCTAAAAGTAAGGCAAACCACAGTAAAACCCTCCCCATGTACAATCCAAACCCGGGCACGTGCCCCGGCAACCACACCGAGCACCTATCTCAGTAAATCGCACCGAGCACCCGCCCCGGCACGACCTCGAGCACCCTCCTCGGCACCGCTCACACGCCCCACCCATGAGGGCCCCCATTACGTCACCCACACGTGGGGTACACGGGTCAACGTACCACTTTTTCGGAAGGGCATACCCTCGCGGTGGCCAAACCGCTGGTGTGCGTGTAGCTACCTCGAGCATCGACCGAGCACCAACCTCGGCCAACCAGACCGAGCACCTACCTCGGTAAATAGACCGAGCACCTGCCTCGGCAATCACCCAGAACATGATGTATCATCGAGCACCACGACCCTCAGTCGACATAAATATGATGATAATAAACACATGAGCATAGACGGGAGTAAGCAATATTTAACATGTCAAACCTTTGCCCTTACCAATTACCCTTGTTTCCCGACTCCAAAACTGTCGAAAGAGGAACTCACCTTTCGACTTCCGACTGGTCACACCAATCGCCGTCCTCATCGCTAGTATGCCCCGAACAAGCCTACTGTTGTTCGGAGAGGGCGAATTGCCCGTCCAATCTCCCACCGCGACGTTCATAAATCCGGAGGTCTACGTCACCCCCACTACCCCTCAAAGTGATAAACATAACAATAACGCAAACATACACAAAGAGGTTCTAAGGGGTACCCACCTCGAAGTCAGTCGAACGAACACCCCCGACGTAGGCTGGTCCCGAACTCCCGCATGACTACCGGGAGGCTGGTGCTGAACTGCTGGGCCCTGGGTGACCTGCCGGCGACCTGAGGCGGCGGGGGCGGCGGCCGGCGGTGGAGCTCGGTTGCTTCCTTGGTGCAACTGGGTCACTGGCCGGCGGCTCGGAGCGTCGGAGATCGCCGGCGACGAAACCCAACCAAGCTCGGTTGAAGGTGGAGAGCTCTAATGGCGGATTCCGGCCGACGGCACCTGAGCCGTTCCAACTTGCACCAAACTCTCTTTCTCGGTGCAAGGGAGCTTCCTGAGGTGGTAGCCGGCGGTGCAGGTGAGCGGCGGCGCCGGACGGCGAGGCTCGGCCGAGAAGCAATAAAGCCCGATTCTAGGGCTTCTTCGCGCGGCTAGGATCCTCAACCGATGGCCACCAAATTTTGGGAGGAGGCCACAGTCGACAAGAGGACCCATCCCAACGGTCTTGATCTCCGGTTCAATGATTGGAATCTTCCCGAGCACGAGGTCGGCCAAAAAGTGGACTTCCGGCGAAAAGTCGCTCCCGCCGGCGACCGGGACGACGGCGACGGCTCAAACTCGCCGAAATAAATGAGGAAGAAGGTGACTCCGCGGCGGCGCACGGCGGAGCAAGGCGTCAGGGAGGTTTGGACTTGGTCACAGCTTCATAGAGGAAGGTTCAGATGCACTTGGAGCAATCCAATACCTCCCAGGTTGCTTGTCACGCCAACAACACCCAAAGCCCGAGATTCCTACTTGGTTTCTTGGCTTCTCCGGTGTAAGACGGCGGCGGCCGGCGGCGTATCGCCCGTGGAGAATGCAGAGGGAGATGAAGGGGATGTGCTAGTGCGGCTGGTGCTAGGGTTTTCTCTGGGTTTAGGGTTGCTAAAAGGAACCCTAATGAATCTTTAAAACTAATGCAATAAAATGCATCCATGTCCCTCTACTATGCTCATTTGGCTTCAAGTCCTCCACAAAAAAAGTTCACCTTAAAGTTTAGTCCCTCACCATAGAGTGGCACGCTTTACGAAGCACCAAACATGGGGTTTTCGCGCAATTTAACGCATCTTTCACCGTATTTTACGCTTTTTGAGGCATTTCGGTCGTCGAAATGAAAAACAGACTTCGCCACGACGTCCGGCACGTCGAAATCTAGAAGGTAGTGATTTTCATTTTTCGACAAAATGCCCGGATAAATTCTCGGTCCATAACTACTGTCCCATTATACAGTTTTCATGCTTCTCGAGACTCTAGGTTCGTCAACCACAAATTTCGTCGGCGCCACTACGCTCAGATCGACGACGACATTTAAATCGACTACATGGATCGTCAGATTCGGACTCCAGACAGTCGATCGGGCGACGTTGGCCAACGCGGGAAATAAAATCAGGGTGTTACTATTCAAAACACTATTCACTTAAGTCGCGGGCCCCACTAGTTTTCTTGCTGATTTTCGGACGATCCGATCGTCGGATCAACAAACGGTCTATACCATTTTCACTCGATCCGATGAGACGGTCGCACTGGAGACCTCTGATTTCCGAGGTCAGACTCGGATCGGAAAGGCGGAATTTGTGCTTCGGAAACTGTGCCATCCGCACACCGGTATACACACCACTAAGGTTAAATTTTTTTCCTCGCACACATTCACACCTGAAAAACACTCTTTGTACCAACTCAAATTTCCCGAGTATTACATCACTCACACCTTAAAAGAAGTTTCGTCCTCGAAACTTAAACACCCCACGAATCCAATAAGTGGGGAAAGGGCCCAAGCATGCCCGACTTGCGCTCCCAAATGGCTTCTTGCCCCCCTCATGCTTTTGAGTTTGGCCTACACTCTCTGGTCCCTGCAAGTCTGCAAGGTCACTCATAAACGCTCCTCGCCCGTACGCGAGTTGATCCAAGAACGGTCTGAACATTCCGTTCATCATTCCCATGAGCACCGCTGGGGCGTTCAAATACCCACCCCCGAAGCAAAGACATGCGAAACGCCCTATATCTCTTGGCGAAACCCGGTGGTAACCCTGAACGGGAAACTACCGGACTGAACCGCCCTAACGTTTCAGATAACCGACGGGCTCAACCCGCCCGGCAACCCTACCGTTCCGCCCCTCTTGATCGAAACTAACCTGAGTAAGCCTGCTCCTCGACTTGGAGTTCCCTGTTATGGCGCCACCGGTTCGCCGACCACCTCTGACGGTGCTGAACAGTCAGCAACCAAAGTCTCGCGATGCGTCGAGGTACCCCGGTCCTATCACCAAACCCGTACCAATGTGCCCTTAACTGTCAAAAAAAAAACAACCCGGCAACAAAGGGGAAAACCACACTAATACCCTCACAAAGCTCCAGGATGTGCCAACAAGGCAAGCCGGGTCACTGCCTACAAGTAATCCTCCTCTGAAAAACAACGAACCCACCCGTTACCAACACGGACCACCTCCACCCGTCACCAACACGGGCCACTTCCACCCGTCACCCACACGGGCCACTAGCTCGGAGCATAAACACTATCCCGGCTTGTCCGCTCCGACTGTCCGTCCTACCGAGGCGACGGTCAAAACTAAAACTAGGTTTCAGCTCTAAGACCTCCTTCCGTCCTGGCACCGAAAGGGGTGCGACACTCTGATTAACCCCTACCGCTCGGTCCCAATCCGTTGCCCCTCCAAACACCGTGCATTAAGCCGAGCTGCATACCCCCAGACCAAATGGTCACACTCCAAACTAGGAGAATTCTAAGCTCTAGGTCTGCTCAACAATGACCTCCAGGTAATATAAACTATCCATCCGAAGCCTAAAGGGTCGGAAGAAGATATGCAGAGAAAACAACGAGAAGAACCTTGTCAGAGGTTGCCTAGGTTCACTAAGAGCACTCGAGCAATCACTCGCCAACCTACCAGTAGGACAACCTAACCGACCCTCTTGTGCAGCACACAGGGACCCAACCCAGAGCTACACCACCACAACTTTCTTAAAAGGGGTAACAGGCACCACCCAGCGTCAAAAAGCAAATCCCCCAATACAAAGTCGCCACTTACGCACACTAGTGCGAAGCGAGACACGGCCTCCTTAACCGAAATCGAGTCCAAACGAACGATATTTACTAGCCTCGGTGGTCCCCCTTTTCAACCCAATGGAGCACCCCAAAGCCCCACCATGACGATTTCTACAACCATCGCAGGGACCATAGGAAAAACCGAACTATGGGTAACAACCGAAGGGAAAGAATCTTCATTCCCACCCATACTTTGTCCAAGATGCAAAAGGATCGGCCGACTATCTGCTGTAACCTAAAACCAGCAGACCTAGAAGGTACAAATTTAGACAAGAGACTACCCAGTTACTCAGGACCGACAAAACGGCCGACACACTAACAAACACCGGCGGATTGCACTACCACCAGTCACCATTACTAACGACGTCCATATCGTCGGCAGAGGGAGGGGGTTCGGAAAAACAAAAGCCGGCGTAACGATCTGCTGTGTTAACAGCCGCACCAAGTGCACGGACATCGTCAGCAGGCCCACCGTGTCCTGTGTTGGTTGCCTAATCCATTGATTCCCAGCAACCATCAAGACCCCGGTGGCAGCCGGCCTCGACCCCAGCCTCCAAAACAACACAACTACCTAAGGACAACAGCCGAACTAAACTGAGAAACAATACTCAGCAGTCCCGCACTCTCGCATCTCTACGCACCTATACCCTGATCATTTCATTAGCTAGTAGCCAGTGGTAATGTACTTCTGTGGATGTTAAACAGCGACTACTGTGGTTAAAGTTGTTTTTCTCTGATACCATCTTAATCTGTCACGCCCCGGGGTTTAAACACGCGGAAGAAACGTCACCGTTTAGCTCTCAAATTTGGCATATATTTTTTTTTTGAAATCAATCTTCCCAAGTGCGTGCCCAGACCCGCCGCATATACAAATTCACTCTGCAAACGGGCAGAGTCTCCTTTGAATATGCACGGCGTCTTGACTACAAAGTCCATATCATCCAACCTTTAACCACACTAGTTCAATCGTCCAACACATACAACCATTTTCCATAAGTAATAAAGAGGCCGACTATTTTTGAAAGGATAAAACCGCAGGGTTTTGAAAGCGGCGTCCACATGACACCCATGTTTTATAAAGTTGTTTCGAAATCCATAAATCCACAGGGTTTTGAAAACGGTGCCCACATGACACCCGGTTTTACAAAACTATTTCGAAATCCATAAATCCACAGGGTTTTGAAAACGGTGCCCACTCGACACCAACATTTTTCAAATCATTTTCGCAATGTTTTCTTTCTTTTTCTTTTTGGTTCGAAAACGGCCAACAAGCAGATAGTAAACCAAACATTCATCCACACAGTTTTTTTTATAATTCCAACATCCAAATCAACCCCACAAAAGTATCACACTCACATAGCTACTAACAGATGATGAAATGAGCAAAAGAAGAACTAACCAAAGTCTGTAGACTCGAAGGACCAAAAGACCTCTCATCGCGGCCTCACCCCTGACAGAGCCACAGTCTGTAGACTCGAAGGACCAAAAGACCTCTCATCGCGGCCTCACCCCTGACTGAGCTTGTCACAGAGTGGGGAGTCAGCGACACAAGATACACAGTATGAAAAGCATGAAGGGCTATAACTAAAGCAAACTGTATGAAAAACCAGAGCAACCGCCCTCATCATCGTGCAATCGACTGTAAAATGCAATAAGGGCTAAAAGTAAGGCAAACCACAGTAAAACCCTCCCCCTGTACAATCCAAACCCGGGCACCTGCCCCGGCAACCACACCGAACACCTATCTCAGTAAATCGCACCGAACACCCGCCCCCGCACGACCTCGAGCACCCTCCTCGGCACCGCTCACACCCCCCACCCATGAGGGCCCCCATTACGTCACCCACACGTGGGGTACACGGGTCAACGTACCACTTTTCCGGAAAAGCACACCCTCGCGGTGGCCAAACCGCTGGTGTGCGTGTAGCTACCTCGAGCATCGACCGAGCACCAACCTCGGCCAACCAGACCGAGCACCTACCTCGGTAACTAGACCGAGCACCTGCCTCGGCAATCACCCAGAACATGATGTATCATCGAGCACCACGATCCTCAGTCGACATAAATATGATGATAATAAACACATGAGCATATACGGGAGTTAGCAATATTTAACATGTCAAACCTTTGCCCTTACCAATTACCCTCGTTTCCCGACTCCAAAACTGTCGAAAGAGGAACTCACCTTTCGACTTCCGACTGGTCGCACCGATCGCCGTCCTCATCGCTAGTATGCCCCGAACAAGCCTACTGTTGTTCGGAGAGGGCGAATTGCCCGTCTAATCTCCCACCGCGATGTTCATAAATCCGGAGGTCTACGTCACCCCCACTACCCCTCAAAGTGATAAACATAACAATAACGCAAACATACACAAAGAGGTTCTAAGGGTTACCCACCTCGAAGTCAGTCGAACGAACACCCCCGACGTAGGCTGGTCCGGAACTCCCGCATGATTACCGGGAGGCTGGTGCTGAACTGCTGTGCCCTGGGTGACCTGCCGGCTACCTGAGGCGGCGGCGGCGGCCGGCGGTGGAGCTCGGTTGCTTCCTTGGTGCAACTGGGTGACTGGCCGGCGGCTCGGAGCGTCGGAGATCGCCGGCGACGAAACCCAACCAAGCTCGGTTGAAGGTGGAGAGCTCTAATGGCGGATTTCGGCCGGCGGCACCTGAGCCATTCCAACTTGTACCAAACTCTCTTGCTCTGTGCAAGGGAGCTTCCTGAGGTGGTAGCCGGCGGCGCAGGTGAGCGGCGGCGCCGGACGGCGAGGCTCGGCCGAGAAGCAATAAAGCCCGATTCTAGGGCTTCTTCGCGCGGCTAGGATCCTCAACCGATGGCCACCAAATTTTGGGAGGAGGCCACAGTCGACAAGAGGACCCATCCCAATGGTCTTGATCTCCGGTTCAACGGTTGGAATCTTCCTGAGCACAAGGTCGGCCAAAAAGTGGACTTCCGGCGAAAAGTCTCTCCCGCCGGCGACCGGGACGACGGCGACGGCTCAAACTCGCCGGAATAAATAAGGAAGAAGGTGACTCCGTGGCGGCGCACGGCGGAGCAAGGTGTCAGGGAGGTTTGGACTTGGTCCCGGCTTCACAGAGGAAGGTTCAGATGCACTTGGAGCAATCCAATGCCTCCCAGGTTGCTTCTCACGCCAACAACACCCAAAGCCCGAGATTCCCACTTGGTTTCTTGGCTTCTCCGGTGTATGACGGCGGCGGCCGGCGGCGTATCGCCCGTGGAGAAAGCAGAGGGAGATGAAGGGGATGTGCTAGTGCGGCTGGTGCTAGGGTTTTCTCTAGGTTTAGGGTTGCTAAAAGGAACCCTAATGAATCTTTAATACTAATGCAATAAAATGCATCCAAGTCCCTCTACTATGCTCATTTGGCTTCAAGTCCTCAACAGAAAATGTTCACCTTAAAGTTTAGTCCCTCACCATAGAGTGGCACGCTTTACGAAGCACCAAACAAGGGGTTTTCGCGCAATTTAACGCATCTTTCACCATATTTTACGCTTTTTGAGGCATTTCGGTCGTCGAAATGAAAAACAGACTTCGCCACGACGTCCGACACGTCGAAATCTACAAGGTAGTGATTTTCGTTTTTCGACAAAAATGCCCGGATAAATTCTCGGTCCATAACTACTGTCCCATTATATAGTTTTCACGCTTCTCGAGACTCTAGGTTCGTCAACCACAAATTTCGTCGGCGCCACTGCGCTCAGATCGACGACGCCATTTAAATCGACTACCTGGATCGTCAGATTCGGACTCCAGACAGTCGATCGGGCGACGTTGGCCAACGCGGGAAATAAAATCAGGGTGTTACTATTCAAAACACTATTCACTTAAGTCGCGGGCCCCACTAGTTTTCTTGCTGATTTCCGGACGATCCGACCGTCGGATCGACAAACGGTCTATACCATTTTCACTCGATCCGATGAGACGGTCGCACTGGAGACCTCTGATTTCCGAGGTTAGACTCGGATCGGAAAGGCAGAATTTGTGCTTCGAAAACTGTGCCATCCGCACACCGGTATACACACCACTAAGGTTAAATTTGTTTCCTCGCACACATTCACACTTGAAAAACACTCTTTGTACCAACTCAAATTTCCCGAGTATTACAGCTCTACAAGTTATCAACACTACTTAGGTATGATTAATGATTCGACAATTGTTAAGTCTTTTCATAAACTACCTCATGCCACCCTAACTCCTCCGCGTTGCAAGAAACCCTCAGTTGGTACTTCTGCATGACCCTCAAAGCGAGTACCAGTGTCAGATGATGAAGCTTCTGTGACTTCAATTTATAAGGAGCAGCAAAGGTTATCTTTTGAACAAGAACAGATAACAAAAGAACAGAAGCGCATCTCTAAGGAGCTTGAAATAATCACTGCAGCCCAGATCACTCTGACAAAGAAATTCACTTCGATGAAGAAGCTGGTGAAGAAAATGTTTTTAAAGATGGGATGTAGTAGCTCTGAAGACTCAGAGTCTGACAATTGATTTTCTAATTTTTTTTTTGTTTTGCAGGTTTTAGTCCTAGTTCTTACTATTTTTGAACTTTTAACTCCCTTATTTTGTATAATCTTTGGCTAACTTTTAGTGACAAAAAGGGGGAGAATGATATGAACTATTTGACAATGGTTTGTGAGAACTTTGAACTTTGGAATACTAAAACTTGGAAGAAGGTAAGTATGACAACAACTTTTGGTTTTGTATTGTGAATGCATGCATGCCTCGACTAACTATTTGACTAACCATTTGGGCATGTATTATTACTAACAAGTTGTTTGTTGACTAACATACTTATGACATTTGGAATTTATTGCTTAGAAAATATGTCTATCTTTGATTTGTATTTTAATACATATCTGATTTTATAAATGTCATGGTGAGTATAAACTTCATCTCTCTGGTTGGTTTTTGAATGTTAAATTCTTGAGGTACCTAACGATTTCTTTTGTCAAGAATTACTTTTGTTTTGCAGAGAGTACAAACGTCTAAGTCTAGAGTTTGTTTTTAGGAGTTTATCTCATGTATTCATTCCTATTTGGATCTCAATTGTAAATTTTTGTTGTATGGTGATAGCAACAAAAATATCTTTTTGAATTTTCTTAAGTGGATTTATGTTTTGTCACGAAATCGCCAAAGGGGGAGATTGTTAAGGATTTTATTTTGGCGTATTTCGTGAAAGTGGTTAAGTCTTGAAGATTGAAGATGAAGATGTTTGGATCATATACCTCAATCTCAAGAAAGAAGAATTCAAAAGGATCAGGTACGTTTAACTAAATAACTTTGGTGATCTGAATACTTCTTATTGTGTAGAAATACTTGGATGGGTTTTTAATCGCATAAAAATCAAGAAACTAGACTGTTATATGTTCAGGATCCGGATCAGAGTAATCCAGTCCAGACCCCGAACGTAGGTTGGTTCATGCGCAAATCCAGCCCGGAACACCCCTCGTTCAGTCCGGACCCCGAACGTGGATTCTGCAGAAATCGCATGAACAGTCCGGACCGTGGGTATTTCAGTCCGGACCCCGAACACTGTCTTTTCAGCAATTCTCTGAAAAACAACGATAGTCCGGATCAAGCCTAATCCAGTCCGGATCGTCGTGCGGGAAAAATTCTGTTACAGTCAGTTTTTGATTCTTATCCTCTTCCAATGGTTTCTAACCTATAAGTAAACCCTAATTCTATCTTTTAGGGTAATCCAAAAATAAGTTTTATACTTCGGGAAATGACGAAAAAATATTAACAGAGAAAAACTTATAAATCCACATATAGAGAAGAAAGGAAATAACTAGATTTAATTATATATTTCTTCATCTATATTAATTAATTTGATTCTAGGTTTTCTTACTCAGTTTTTGAGTAGAATCAAATTAATGAATACTTAGATGGTATTTGCGATCTATCTTTGATCTAAGTATTAGGCGGATAGTCACCACCAAACAAAACAACGATTTTCTCCAGAATCGGTGTTTGGATTCGCGTGGCCTTGTGGATTCAAGGTGCTACCGCTCTCGTGGATTCGGAGCGAGGTACGTTCGTGTGATCGAGACGTACTACTTGGTGGAGACCGTGGATTCGGTCAGACATCGTGGATTCGACGTTGGACGCCGTGGATTCGGCGTTGGACGCAAATCATGGATTCGAGGCGTGTTGCGGAGCGAGCGGAGAAGATCAACTCGGAGCGTATGGAAAAAGGTTGAGTCATGTGTGAGTATAGTATATCACCTTTGTACGTGTTTAATCTTAGTTGATTTCACCGTGTTATCGGTCCCGTGGTTTTTTACTCCTGTGATGGAGTTTTCCACGTAAAATCTCTGCGTGTTATTTACTTTTCCGTATTGGGTTTTATTACGCAAAGATTTTTGAGTGTTTATTGTTTACACCTATTCACTCCCCTCTAGGTATTTTTTCCCCTATTTAGATCCATATTTATTATAACCCAACATTTTTGGTTTCCACTTTTGTACTGGACAGTAGTGTTGTATTTATTTTCTTAGTGAGAGGATTTATATTCCGGATCTGGATTTGTATATGGATTCAGCTGTTCAGTTTTATTTCTATAGCTTCAGTTTCTTTTCAGCTCTGATATTTGTGTAGCAATAGATCTTCTTGCAGGTTAGACGCTTCGTCTGTGCGGGAAGTCCCGTGCAGACGGCGGATCTGTAGGCGAGCCCGGGTCGCAGTTTCGACCGCGGGGCATGACACCGTCGTCCCCGATCCCACCCCTGACCGAACCTGTCATAGTGTAGGAAGTCAGTGACACAAAGAGTAAGAAGTAAACGTAAAGAGTGGAAGATGCTAAAAGAAAACAACAAGAGTATCGCAAAACGAAAGACCAGAGCATCCCCACTCCCCCTCATGTAGTCAAATGCAACCCCCTGTATAAATCAGAACTGAGCACTTGCCTCAGAAATACGCACCGCTCTAAGCACCTACCTCAGAGCCACACCGCTCTCACCTTGGTGCTTTTAACCCCCCACCTACGGGGGCCCCCACTACGTCACCTTGTGGGGTTCACGGGTCAACGTACCACCTCTCCGGAAAAGTACACCGGTGCGGTGGCCAAACTGCTGGTGTGCGTGAAGCAACCATGAGCATAGTAACATGATCAAAGTGTAATGATAATACTCAAACAAACAAGGGGGTTAGACAAGACTTCGGAAATATAACCAACTCCAAAGACGACTAAAAAGGGGTACCCACCTCAGAACGCGTTGACCGGAACTCCATAAGTCGACCCGCGCCTTCGCACGACACCCGGACCTAAAATTCCCCGAAAGAAAACATCAGTAACACTAAACATAAAAACCCAAACCACCCGAGCAAAGAACCGAACCAAAAAACGCACGGGTGGACACAGAAGCCGGGCGGCGAAGTTTGACAACCCCGCGCAACAAAATCCCGGCGCGGCGCGCGTTGTGGAGCAGCACCGCGCGACACCAGCCCGCGCGCGTGCGCTGCCTGCCGGCAGCGCCCGCACGTCACCGCGCCGCGTGTCACGCCCCGGGGTCGATACCGCGACACGGGCTCGCCAACAGATCCGCCACCTATGTAAAATCCCACATAGGCGAAGCGTCTAACCTGCAAAAGATAGTGCTATAGCTATGCAAATATCAGAGGGAAAAATAAGATGCTGTAAAATAAAAAAATCCAATCACTGCATAACCTGAAATAAAGTACAATATCCATCTCCTCAAATACAGATAATCACCATACAATGCCCTCAATACAGCATCTCTCAACTAGAAAAGGGAGATAAACAAAACTATAGTACATCAGTCTCTAGATCAGTCTCTCCAAATACAAAAGATCTCTCCCAAAGTAAATAGTAAAATCCAGCTGACAGCTATAAGGAACCTCCACCAGGGGATACAGCTACACACCTCAGGCGGTAAGGATCTAGCTCGTGACTCCCTCGCCTCGAACAATGACCGAACGATCAGCAGCCCCCACAGAAGACTCTGCAAAACAGGAGAAAGAAAAGAGGGAAACAACAATGGGGGTGAGAACCACTAGTAAACCAGTAGCCTCCCCCTGTGGGTAAAGCCTCAGACTCCGGCGTACCCACTAAGTCTACCAGAGGCAAGGAAAGGGGTAAGTGGTAAAGCTGTAAACATGACTGCTGAAGAAAGGAAACTACCACTACGATGCCTCTAATGTGCCAAGCTAAAAGAATAGCTAAATATATGCATCAGGATGTAAATGCCTGCCTGCCTAGACCCAAACTAGACACCGGTGAACACCCGTACTGCCCACTATGCCTACTAACCAACAACTCAGCTACGGGATGCAGACCGGCTCCTGACCGACACGGTCCCATCCCAAGGGCAACAGACCGGCTCCCGACCGGCACGGTCCTACCCCAGGGCAACAGACCGGCTCCTGACCGGCACGGTCACAAATGTACACACTCCGATGTGGCACTCGAGGGGAGCGACCCACACGAGTATAGTGCCTCAGTAACGAGTATCATAGATCAGCAGGACTGAATCATGACTCTGATCAAAGTGGGAAAAACCCATCCACTAAAGGGAGACCCGATCCCAACCTGATGCAAGATAAACAAATAGTGGAAAACTCCATCCACTAGAGACCTGATACCCAATCTGATACATAAGCAACATCCGGTCAACCGCCCAAGGTCCGCGGTTGCCGCAATACCCTGCCATCAAGCCTGCCTGTCCCAAAACCCAAGATCCACAATCGGGTAGAACAATCAATATCCGATCAACCGCCTACTGTCCACGGTTGCCGCAATAACCCACAAGTCCGACATCAAGTACACTCTGTCTCCGACCCCAAGGTCCGGGCTACACTATCCCAAACCCCCGCTCGAACCCAAGCAACATGACTCGAAAGTCTAAATAAGAAGGAGAAAGAAAGCAATCATAGTTTCTCCTAAGTCAGATCCCAATATGATAGTGTAGCAATAAAATAGTGGCCTATCTAGATGTCCATACAAGCATGCAAAGGTCCTCATGCAAGAATAAAAGAGAGAATATCAAATAACAGTTCCACATGTGTAATGAATAACAAATCCACATAAACATAACCATCATGGTAAAGTCATCAGTCAACTACACATGTATATAACCCCTGATCCATAATAAATTCCAAAGTGATACCCGCACATAGATGTGTCATTATGTCCCACTAATTCGTCCATTTAACCAACTTTTATGAGATCTATGTGCTAACATGGCATGTTAACTATCACAATGAAGCATGTCCTCGCAATCACGTTTCCACAATAATATTATCCCAATCAGATTCCCAACATGGTATGTCCACAGATTATTCTCAAATGATGGGCTCACATTTATATTAATCAAACATGCATGGCAATCAATCAATATGTCCAAAAGAGGGGTTCTCTAATAAACTTAGTGAGTTAGTCAGAAGTAGAGGCAAGCAATAACCACCCACCTGAATACGCGAAATCCTCAGCTGTAACACCTTCTCGCTGTCCAGTATACCTTTTCACGACAAAAGCCCAAACAGATAAACCGCCGCGATCACTGTGCACAAATACCCCAAAAGATACAATTAAACATACAGTTACACAAAATCTGTCCCCAAACACATCAGTCCACAGTTTTGCCTTTTTCACCTTTGAGATCTGTTCGAAAAATTCCAGGAAAAATACTATCACGATCCTCGCGACGAACCGGTCGAAACGAGTACCTGCACGTTCAAATCCGAGTTTCCTACGCTGAGATATAAATTCTGCAAGGGAACCACCCCGGAATCAACCAATCACAAAAGCTGAATCATAAAGTTCTGTAAACAGGGACTTTTCACCTTCGAGGAAAATTCAGGAAATTCCAAGAAAATTTGGGGAGATTCCTCGTGATGTGTAGATGCAAATCACCTCTTGAATCACCCCAATCTGATGCCTGTGCGCGAAGATATCGCCGAAAGATCGAACCGCTGTCCAAAACTCAATCACAGCAAATGGTGTCACAGTAAACTCAGAAACACTCCTCGAAAAGCGCGAAACCACGGGAAGTAGAAAATATCAAGATTAAAGCACTGTCAGTCGCCGTTCCAATGGCGCAAGAATCGCTGGAAAATGTGATCGGGGTAGGCCGTGAGAGCTCTTGCATCGAAATGCGACGAAAGGGGTACACCGATGAAGGAACGTCGCGCCGTGCCGAAGAAATGGAGGTCTCGTAATCCGTGCCGCCGAAAAATCCGAAACTTCACAAGAGCATTCTTCTCTTCTTGGAGAAGATTTCATCTTCTCATCCCTCAGGAAGATGAGGCCTCGAAAATGGTGAAAATGGCCTCCCAATTCTTCTCGGATGGAATTAATAGGAGAAACCAGAAAAACAATTCCCATAATTCCCTCTGTGTCCCGCCGAACAGGAAACACCGATTGCACCCAATGAAAACGCTCCACGTGGCACCGACCGGCCTGACCGCGCGCCCAGACGCGCCAGCTGCCCCCTGCCCGCACAGTTGACCGACCAATAAGGAGGTGCCACGTGTCACCGCCACCTGCCTAGTGCACCCGGTGCACGAAAATATGTGAACCGATCCAATAAAAGAATGCCACGTGTCCCCCTTCCTGGTGCACGCCTGCCGCGTGGACCGCGCACCTGCCCGCACGGCGCGCGACTGCCCGCGCCCAGCCCGCGCCCGCGCCGCCTGCCCGCCGCCGCTGTACCGCCTGCCCGAGGCCGCGCCGCCGCCTGCCGGCGCTGCCCGCGCTGCCGGCGATCGCCAGAATTACTGTTCCGGCGATGAACAGTACCCGAGCACCAAAAATACAAGTGGGTAGTCCGTTTTGACCGTTTTCGCACGCTGAATCCGAATTTGACGTTCGTTTTGCCAAATTCCCATCCAATAAAACGCCGGAGGCTACCGGAAAGGTATTCTTAGCCCAAATTCCACGCCGAGTCCAATTTTAATATCCATTTTGCGCGAAAACACCTCTAAACATCCGATGGGGGTCGACCGATCACCCATGTGATCCATTTAAGCTCGAAGTCCAACACTTGTGTCCAATTATGCCCCAAACACCTCCAACACACCACGTAGGCCTCCGGTAGCCACCCCAACGCACCGCAACAGCTCTGCGGAGATCCAGGTCATCACACCGCGTGCAGTGCGGCCCCGCGCGGGCGGCGGCCCGTGCGCGGCGCGCCGCACCGCGTGCGGTGCAGCCCCGTGCCGGCGGCGGCCCATGCGTGGCGCGCCACACCGCAAGTGGTGCGGCCCTACGCGGGTGGCGGCACCGCGCGGCACTCCGCACCGTGCCCTCCCTCGCGCGGCAGCAAAGTCCGAGCGTCGGCGCGTCTGCAGACCCCCGGCAGCGGTGCTCCAGGGCATCGCGGCGGCGGTTCCCCAGGGTGTCGCGGCGGCGGATGTTATAGCATCGCGGCGGCGGTGCGAGCGGCACAAGAAACGAAACTCGTAACTAGAACATCGAACCACTAACCTTCATCTCGTGGAGAAGAAGAGGAAGGAGAAGGAGGGCACGTCCCTGCCGGCGATGAGAATCCGGTTCCGTCTCCCGCCTCCGACGCGCGTGATCAACGAAGAAGAAGAAGGGAAAACTCTCTCTCTCTCTCTTTCTTTCTTTCTCTCTCCGTCAAGGGTTTGCGATTCTTGAGAAAAATAAAACTTTATTTCTCTCCCTTACGTACGAATTCCACAATAGCGATAAATGGGATTCTCTAACCAACTTCCAGATAAGAGTGCCACCTAAGCCATGACCTAAAACAGCCGGCGCGGATCTTGATGCACGAAGGCCTTAACGGGTTCGATTTATCATTCGCACTCGTTAACACAAAAGACTCATTCCGGGAGATCCGTAAGTCGGATTTCAGATCCGATCACTTTGTCATTCTCCATTTTCCGAGCTCTAACACAGAAAAATATTCGCAAGCGTAAAAGATCTACCCTAAAACGTCATGACTCTACAATATCGCTGGTTGCATGCCCCACTATCATGTAGTGCGTATTGAATTCTTTATGTGTAAATATTTATCATAAGTCTTCTGATCGTAGGAATTAATCATATACATCAGTCAGTAAGATGTCCTGGCCCAAGTAGATGCATGTAATATCTTATAGGGTATGCCCCACTATCATGCAGCCGAATTCAGACATTACAATTTATATATACATGTAAAATGGTAGGTGACAGCTAAATATGAGGTTTTCATCATTCTAAAAGCAAATGGAAACACTTGTATCGATCAATTAGCTCTCTCTTATCGGCAAAAAGGGACCAGCTTAGCCCCTACTTTAGACTGCCTGATAACAGTGTGCCCTTTTTAAATTTAGACTGTACAAAATATCATATATAGCTGTACAAAATCAATGGTTGGACTATATCTGTACAGTGTTCCCTGTTTTATTATTGTGTACCGGTACTAGACTCCGTGTACTAGTACATGGGGTGTGATGATCCGGACCTCCGATATGGATTTACAAGGTGAGTATTGGCTTCTGGAGGCCTAAGATGAGTAATCGAGTTGTCTGTGTTCAAATCGGATCCCAGATTTGGAACCGGCGCGAAAATCGGATCAAGTTTGCTTTTCCGAGGGCTTTCGGCAAAATTTCGGATGAGAATTTGGAGAAACGGATGGCGGAGTTGGACTCAGCGCGCGAAAATGATGAAAATAGGCTATATACTTGTATTTTTCGGACCTCAGAAAATATTTTTACTGTTCCGGCGGCCGGAACAATGATTCCGGCGACCGGCGGGCACAGGCCGGCGGCGGCGCACGGCGGAGCGCGGTGGCACAGCGGCGGAGCGCGGCCGCGGGCAGCGCGGGCAGGCGCGGCGCGCGCGCGGGCGGCCGGTCCACAGGAAAAGCGTGCACCGGGAGTACTGGGGTTTGGCGTTTCCACGTGGCATCCCGTCATTGGTCGGGCGGCGTCAAGGCGGCTGGTCTGTGACACGTGGCGGTTTCTGGTTGGCCGACACATTCCGGAAGACCTGGCACGTAGACCGGGGGCGTGGACTACGTGAACCGCGTGGGGACACGTGGCACTTCGTGATTGGCGGGCTCAAGCCGCCCACGTGCACGAGGCACGCGAAACACGTGGGCGGCGCGGACACGTGGCGCTTCCCGAAGGCTCTTGCACGGCTGTTTCGTGTTTTGGGACACACGGCGCGATCTGATTGGCTGGTTTCGCTATTTCCTGTTCGGCCTGGGATTTGGTGTGGAGCCCGAATGCTTGGCTATAAATAGGCCATTTTGGAATCAATTTTGGAGCCATTTTTCTAGGGTTTTTGAGATCCAATTTCGTGCCAATTTTGACAGTGAGATTCTACATCAAGTCTTCTTCAATATTTGGGGTTTTGGAGAATTTTTGGAGATCATCTGCTATTTTTTCCTGCATGATCTCGAGAGTCGTGTCGTTCCTTCGACATCGGTTTCTTCCGTCGACTTTTCGTCGGAGAGCTCCTCTGAGCTCATCTTTTGGAATTTTTCACCGACTTTTACGGCATCGTTTCCGTGATAGGTAGGCCTTCGATTTTTATATTTATCACTCTACTCCGTTTCGAGTTTTTATGTGAGTTTGTGTAGCATCTTTAGACCCCCTTTTTCTGAGACACTTTATCTGGATAGCGGAGGAGTAATCTTTCAATTTCTCGAGCTACCGTTGTCCGAAATTGGTGTTTAAGCACTCAATTGACATCTACACTTCAAGAGGATCGCAACCGTATTTTTGTTGGAATTTTTGGAGGGAATCTCATAAGAGGTAATTTCCTGTTTTATGGACAGATGCGCGATGAGATTACTGTTTTGAGTGATTTGACCTTACCGCAGTGTTTAGCTCATATCTCGGTGACCGGGAGGACTTTTCTGATTATTTTTGGTGCGTCGGAATCATGAGAACGTGAGGATCGCACCCGTTTAGTTTCAGCTCTTGTGGATTTTGGACTGACACACGCATCCTGGTGGGTTGGATTTTCCTCCAAGTCTGCGGACTTCCTCCTAATTCTAGTAGTGTAGCTTTGATCATACTAGAATTGATGTTATCTTCGATATTTGTGATAGAGTCATGTGATTTGACTAGCACCCCGACATATGATTGCATTTATTTAGCCAGACTGTTAGAATATGTTCACATAGGAAAGGTTCTTGTATGTTCTAGTACCCATCCCTTTGCATTCCTTTTCTTGGATATAGAGCTTTTTCTCGCCTTGATAGTGGGCTGAGTAGTTGGGATAGTGTGGGATGCATGTCGCACTCGTGCCCGGGGGCCGAGTGGAGTCTGGTAGCTGTGGCCAGCGTTGTGCCAGTTTTCGGAACCGTTCGAGGGAACGGTGGTCCCGTATAGTCGGGAATTTTCAGATTTGTTGATGCCACCGAGGCTGTGGCCGTGGTGGGCTTGTGATGCCAAGACCTTGAACCCAGATTATTTTTGGACACTCATGATTTTAGTAAATTTCTATTTTTCCTTCCAAATTTCTAGGGGTCGCCAGAGTCTGTTCTCGTTTGATTAAGACGAAGGCACTAGCCCTACGTAGTTTGGAAAAATAAACTTGCTTTTAACTGATTTTCAGAAGAAGTAAAATCTGTAAAAGTAGTTTTCTCAGATCAAGATGATTTTCTAAAAGGGTGAGCTATTTTATCCTCACCCCGAGAGGGTTTGAGTGGAAACAGTATTTAACAATAAAGATCACTATTTTTTTTACAAAGGTACTCACCCAGGAGGGTTGAGTGATCTGGGTTCCAAGGGTTGTTTCTTCCTCGGGTCTAGAACAACGGAGGGCTATGCTTATAGCCTGTTCTTGTTTGATTGGGGTTGTAGGTATTAGACTTTCGGGGTTCTAGGATCTTTCATTGGTATGGCTGTTTCTTTTAGTGGATTGAGTGGATTCCTATCCTGGGAGCCGTTTGGGTTGACGGTGATCCCAACTGTTGTGTATCTCCAGCCAGTGAGCTATAGTGGATCGAGTAGGATTCCTGTGTTGGGAGCCGTTTGGGTTGACGGTGATCCCGGCTGTTGAGTATCTCCAGCCAGTTTCTTTTATTTGATTGAGTGGATTCCTATTCTGGGAGCCGTTTGGGTTGACGGTGATCCCAACTGTTGAGAATCTCCAGTCAAGAGTTAGTGTTGTGAGGTTGACATTGTCGATCTGAGTGATCGTAGATTTGGATTATAGCCTGCAGATGCCACTTATTGAGCCAGATGAGACACGCTTATTCCTCGGTGGGGTAGCGCCCCTCGAGAGCCGCTCCGGATGCGATGATGATGATGTGCCTGATAAGGCTGCATGCGCCTGATGAGGCTATTTTGCATGATATTGTGATATTTCGATTGGACCGGGTTGGTGTACCGGGCGATCAGATTGAGTTTTGGACCGGGTTGGAGTACCGGTAGAACCCTAGTAGATACACTAGGGGGCGCAGGCTTGACTGGACCAGATTTGGCAGTCAGTGAGATTGGGTTGATATGAGCACCTCGTGAGCAAGTGGATGCATAGCATGTTCATAGTTGAGTGTTATTCCTTTGAGCATGGTAGCTAGGGGCATGTTAGCTGTAGATTTCTTTCCAGTAGAGTTGGAGACGGTACCCACTGAGAACTACGTGACGGTGTAGTTCTCACACCCGCTGTGGTGACAGGTATTTCTGAGGTAGCTCTTCCAGCTTCAGTTCGAGCGGAGGCAGCAGATCGAGGTAAGGGCGTGGTCGATTAGTTCCTTACCAGCTTATTTGAGAGTCAGAGGTAGATGCACCCTGTATATGAGATTTTTTTTTGTACTGGACAGTCTGAGAGATTTATTGTATCTTGTTCATAGTGAGAGATGACTATATATTTTGGATGATGTATATTCAGATGTTCAGTTATGATTCTGTAGCTACTTATTCTTATTCAGCTATGGTACATGTTTAGCTATAGATCTGACATGCAGGGTAGACGCTTCGTCTGTGTTGGCGAGCCCGGGTCGCAGTTTCGACCGTGGGGTGTGACAGACTAGAGTGGTATCAGAGCCTAGGTTGTAGGTCATTGTGGACTTAGAAACCCTAGCCTTGTGGTTGGACAGTAGGATGACTGTCGAGAGAGACATGACTTTGGCGAGAGTCCTGATTGGGTCTTGACTCCCCCAGAGGATTGGGGTGAGAGATTTTGCATGTTATTTCTCTAAAGTGGTTATGTTGGCTGCAGACAACATAATGCTTTAGAATGGGTAACATGTTTTAGACTTTCGCTTGATCGGGTCGAGAGGTTTTTGTTGTCCTAATGTTTGTTTTGTGTGGTGGACTACGATGCCTCCGAGACGTCATGCAGCGACGAGGGCACATCTTGCGTCAGATGAGGAGTCCGAGCATCGGGAGGCAGAGCAGACAGAGCAGAGCGAGGTTCGCCCGTTGCGAACCAGACGGCTCAGATGTCAGAGGCGATGCGACGCCAGGAGGAGATGGCTAGACGCCAGGAGGAGACCACTAGACGCCAGGAGGATGCGTTGCAGCACCAGGAGGAGAACATGGATCGCATGATGCGCAGAGCCGGAGCAGCGAGAGCTTACTGATCGTTTGACTTATTTTAGTCAGTTCCATTCCCCATAATTTTCGGGACAGAGCCTGGAGCCTTGTGAGGCAGAAAACTGGATCGCAGTGATAGAAAAGCTATTTGAGAACCTGTTCATCCTGGAGAACATCAAGTGCATTTGGCTATGCACTTTCTGGAAAAGGACGCTGAGACTTGGTGGTGTCGAGTTCGTCCTATTGGACCACCTGGAGTTCAGGTGATGACCTGGAGCGAGTTTCGTGCTTTGCTACTCGGGTCCTTCTTTCCTAATAGTGCGAAGCAGAAACTAGAAGGAGAGTTGAGATGCCTACAGCAAGGGGATCGGCCACTTGAGTAGTATGTTCGCAATTTTACACGATTGCTGAACAGTGTACCCCATGTAGCACGGGATGAGGCCCAGCGGATTGATCTCTTTGAGAGAGGGCTGCATCGGGATATTTATCAGTTCGTTCACTCCCTGCGATCGCCAACTCTGGATGCAGCGATTGAGCACGCTCGGTGGATTAGGCGAGGATTGGTAGTATTGAGTGAGAGGGACGGAGCGCCTGAGACCAGCTCCGAAGAGAAGCGCCCAGTTCCACCCGATTTGGGACAGTTTAGTCGATCGAGACCACCAAGGCCACCACGATTCCAGTCTTAGAGTCGTGGGCCTCAGAGGAGACAGAGATCGGGAGGTTTTCGACCGCCGAGGCAGCAACAACACCTGGACCGGTGTGTCATCTGCGATGGGCCCCACTCACCATCACAGTGTGACCACCGACGGGGGCGGTGTTTTTCTTGCGGGCAGAAAGGACATTTTCAGGCAGCATGCCCTTGTGTAGTACTCACAGTTTTACCGCTAGCAACGGCACCACCATTACCCATTTAGAAGACGGGAGCTCCTTCGGTTTACCGACAGGAGGATACGACCACTACATCGAGGCAAACAGAGCGACGATCACCAGCACCGAGCGGATGAGATGGTGTAGCTCGATTGGAGGGCGCCAAGATATTAGACCACGTCGTACCAGGTATGATCTTCTTTTTAGACGACGGAGCTAGAGCATGTTGTTATCGGTACCTCTCTTACATATACTAGTAGAGCATCTTGCATCCCTGCATGACCTAGAGATAGTAGAGATAGGATTGTTACCACTTGCACCAGAGGTGCAGGTCCGTGGGTAGGTTGTGCATGTAGGGGAGATCGTGAAACGTGTCCTATGCAGTTGAGACTATGAACTACATCGACGGACTAATAAGCTTTATAGTAGTACCAGGACGAGGACACGGTGCATTGGACTAGTTGGCACAGTAGCGTGCGATGATGGACTGAGGAAGAAGGACTGTAACCATCCACGAGCAAGACAAGAGAAGTTCGAGACTGTCAAGGTATGCTACATTCAGTTGTGATTACATCGGCAAAGGATCATGTAGAAGAGGAGCCGAGTATGTCTTATTAGTTTCACATAATGGTGCTTAAGGCGCCTACGGCGACACTGGGAAACCGGGACATTCCTATTGTCCATAGGTTTCTGGATATGGTTTTACTTGAGTTGATTATGATGTCGCCGGATAAGAGGATTGAGTTGTGAATTGACGTGGTTTTGGGAACCACGCCAATGTTGGAAGGCACCTTATTGGATAGTACCCGTAAAGCTAAGAGATTGTTGGCATCATTGATGGATCTAAAGGTTTGAGGATTGTTAGACTCAGTGCTCTACCTTGGGGAAACACCCTCTTTATCGGATCAGAGAGGGTAGATCACTTGGTCTGCCAGTAGAGGTCGACTGGCAGTGGCACCCCAGAGGATTTTGAGGTGTGCGGATGTTTTGGGTAGGAGCGCAGTGCAAGGCTGGAGCCTGGTGTTCGCGCATTAGATACTGCTCCTGGAGCAGTCGCGACGAGTAGGACTAGAGGTTATGTCCTTAAGGGGTCACAGATAGACCGTAGCCTTCGTTTTGTAGCCACAGCAGGAACAGCTTCAACACTTCTCTCCTTTTTCCCATTCTCATGCCAAAGCTCTCAAACGGGACGAAAACTACGAAATGATACTCCAGAAATGGAGACAGTGTCACGCCTGTAGTAACCACGTGTAAAAAGGGTTTTTTAGATTTTAGTTTTTTTTCCGCATTACTTTAAGGGGTCCGGAGGGTGGACTAATAATTCTTGGTTCCCGGGCAGACCGTCGAGGCTGGCGGGTATTTTTAGGCAATAAAGCTCGCGAAACGGAGAACGGTGGCGCGATCGGATTCGAATTCCGACCCCGGGATCTCCCAGAATAAATTTCGGAAGGTTACCAGCGGTCCCGGGTGCATCAAAAAGCGTGCGGGAGATCGGCACGCTTTTTGAGGTAAGTGGACCCTGATCCGCACCCGATCGCTAAGTTTTGAATTTGGGAGTTTAGGGTTCAATCCCACCCCCCATTCACACCCGTATGATCAATTTATATTTTTGGTTAGGGGCGTAGGGTTTTTCCCCACTTCTCATTTGCTGTCCGTAGTTTCCATCCGAGCGCATGCGAGGAACCCAAACCCTAGCTTCTCCCCTCCATTGGTTGGCGTGAAGAACCGAGGTGACGAGACGGGGAGAAGGAAGGACGATCCTGCGGAATCCGGCGAACAAGAACGGGACGATCCTCCTCCTTCCTCCCTTATCGGCGAAAACGAGGTGAGCGGTTCGGGTCTTTCCGTTCTTTTTCGGTATGAGGTTTTCCTTTTCGTCGGTGTCGCGGGCGATACGAATTGTTGAACGGGAGGCCGCCGCCGCCGTTGTTAAACGGGAGGCTGCCGCCGCCGTTATCGTGTCCACGGGGTCATCGCCGCAGTCGCCGGGGTCGCAGGGTCGCGACCGGAGCCGCGGAGGGGCGAAAAGGGGCATCACTGTTCACCTGGTACGGCCAGATCGCCGCCCGGTCCACGGGACCCGGCGTGCACCCGGCGCACGGCTCCCGGGCCCAGGGGCGCGGACCCGGTGCACGAATGCGTGCGCTAGGCCGCGCGGTCCACGGGACCCGGCGTGCACCCGACGCATGGCTCCCGGGCCCTGGGGCGCGGACCCGGCGCACGAATGCGTGCGCCAGGCCGCGCGGTCCATCGTTGCGGAGTGCACCCGGTGCACGCCCCGTAGCCCAAACCGCGTGGACCCGGCGCGCGCTTCGGCTTGTGCGCGTCCTGGCCCATGCCACAACGGTCTATCGCTGCGGCGTTCGCCTGGTCTGCGCCGCTGCCGCCTGCTGTCATGGACCCGGCCCATGCCTGGATCCATGCACCTGTCTTCAGAAAAGGGTCCAGAAGCTCTATTTTTAGCCCGTTTCGCGCCGTTTTTGAGTGTTTTTAACCACGGCGATGTTTTTTTAACAAATAATTCTTATTGTAGCTGTTCGGGAACACGGCGAGGGTATTTTTAGTTGGAGCTTCCGCATGTCTTCTCCTTCGTGTTTGAGGTGGGTTTTATTTGGAGACTTAGCATGGCATTTCCTACACTTGTGATTAACTCTTTTTGTACGGTTAACTGCGATATTATGGACAGTCATTATGGTTCGTGTTATATGAGTATATGTGGTTGATAGTCATTATGGTTCTCGTTATTTGATTTTATGTGGTTGATAGTCTCTATGATCCTCGTTACTTGATTATGTACGGTATTCTTGGTTACTATGCTCGAGGCTGCAGCACGCGCACCCGCGGTTTGGCCACCGCAAAGGGTGCGCTTTTCCGGAAAAGTGGTCTATGACCCGTGTAAACCCACGAGGTGACGTAGTGGGGCCCCCGTAGTTGTGGGGTTTTGAGGCGCCAAGGTGCGAGCGGTGCGACCCGTCGACGTAGATGCTCGACGTGGTCAGGTGTTACAGGTGTTCGTGGCTCTTTGTGAGCGGTGCGACCCGTCGACGTAGATGCTCGACGTGGTCAGGTTTTACAGGTGTTCGTGTTTCTTTTTCCCTCTTGAGAGGGTGGTTGCTCCGGATCGTCTGACGGTTGGCTTTACTACTTTTTTCCTGCTTTATTATTGGTATTATCGTGTCGCTGACTTCCCACTCCGTGACAGGTTCCTTCTGGGGTGAGAGCTAGGCGACGGTGAGGCCGTGTCAGGAGATTTCGGGTCCTATGAGATCCCAGACTGTATTTTCCCTTTTCTGTCACATTTCATTTACTACTTGTAGACTATTGTGTGGTTCTCGATACCCTCGTGGGGTCGGTGTGGATGTCGGTACTCGACTCTTTGATTATGTGGATGTTTTAGTTCTTATCTCTGTTCGGCCGTTTTTCAAAAGGAAAGAAAAAAAAAAAAGGAAAAGAAAAAAAAAGAATTGCGAAAACCGTTTTCAAAACTTGGGTGTCGTGTGGGCACCGTTTTCAAAACCTTGTGGATTTATGGATTTTAGAAAACGGATTTCAGGGTGCCGGGTGGGCACCGCTTTTAAAACTGTGGATTTATCCTTTCAACTTGGTCGGCTTTGAGAATGGTTCTGTTGTGTAAGTATTGTTAACTGTTGTGATTGAATAAACTACTATGTTTGCATGTTGTATTAGCCGCGATGCCGTGCATATACAGAGGAGACTCTGTCCGTTTACAGGGTGATTCTGTGTATGCGGCGGGTCTGGACACGCACCGGGGAGGAAGGAATTTCAAAAAAAAAAAAAAAAGCTGATACGCAAAACAAATCCTTTTTAAACTATTGATTATTTCCGCTGATTGAAACCCCCGGGGCGTGACAGATTAAGATGGTATCAGAGACTTATTCTTCAATCACAACATGTAGTACCGACATCCACGGGGATACCTCACTTGGCTACAAGTGAATGGAATGGATAGGGCATAGGAGAGTAGAACGCGAGTGATCGAGGGGAGGGGGAAGAGTCTAAGTCCTTTTCTCTCGATAGGTGGTGGTTGCTTCTAGCGAAGTCTAGAGCTAACTTTTGTTGTATGTGTGTACAGACAATGGTCCGAACTAGATCGTCGGCCGAGGACACGGGGGCAGATGCGGCGGCATCGACGGCCGCGGAGAACCAGCTCCTGCGGCAACAACTGCAAGAGATGGCAGGGCAGCTGGCGACCCTCACAGATCATGTGCGTCAGTTGACGCAACAGCAACCGGCCGCGACTGTGACGATCGCTCCGGCCCCTCCGCAGGGGCCAACCGCGCCGGCTACGGGACCGCAAGTGGCGGGGGCCTGGGCAGGAGCGGCCCCTCCACCGGCTGCAGCAGCCGGGATACCATCAGGCCAGACCGCGACGCCAGCAGCAACAGCACCTGCGACGGCGACTACGGGACCGACGACGGGGACCCTCGGCGGGGGTATCCTGGGAGAGACCATGGTGACACCTTCCCCTACCGTGGCCGCCGCCGCCACAGGGGAGGGGCCTGTTCCGCTGACTAAGAGGGACCGAGTGCGGGCCAACCTGGCCGACTTTAAGAAATATGATCCACCCACGTTCGAAGGGGAGACGACCGATCCCTGGGTCGTCGAGAAGTGGGTGGGATCGATGGAAAAATTATTTGAGGACTTGCTCATGGAGGATTGCGAGCGGGTTCCCCTAGCGGTCCACTTCCTAGAGGAGAACGCCCGCTTATGGTGGAAGACGGTACGCCCTGATCCCACAAAGGGCACCGCGCTCCCATCGTGGACGACGTTCAAACACGAGCTGTTCGGGGCTTTCTTCACCAACAGCGTCAAAAAGAAACTGGAGGATGACTTGAACCACATCCAGCAGGGGAGCAGGACGGTTATCGAATATCAACGCGAGTTCATGAGACTGGCCAACTGCGTCCCATTTGTCATAAGGGACGAGTCCCACAAGGCACAACTATTCGTGGATGGCTTGCGAAGCGACATATTCCAGGTGGTACAAGCTGTCGACTTACACACTTTTTATAAAGTGGTCGACAGGGCCACTGTAGTGGAGCGCGGGTTCGCGGTTACGCGCGCCAGAAGGGAGACCCCGGCTCAGTACGAGGACGAGAGGCGACCGCAACGGTACTCGGGGGGAGGCTCTTCTAGCGGGGACCGACCCCCCAAACAGTGGAGAACACAGATGGGATCTCGGAGCGCACCTGCAGGAGGACCGAGGCCGGGGGATGGGCCTTGTGTGATATGCGGGGGGGCGCACCGAGTGTTAGATTGCCCCCAAAGAAATAATCATTGCTACCGCTGCGGCAAATAGGGGCACTTTCGCCGCAACTGCCCCTTAACCTTGGGAACGGCTTCCTCAACAGTTTCTGCACCTTCGCCACAACTGTCTAGACGGGGAAAAGCTCCTTCGCCACAACTGTCCAGGTGGTACAAGGTGCCGACTTACACACTTTTCAGAAAGTGGTCGACAGGGCCACTGTAGTGGAGCGCGGGTTCGCGGTTACGCGCGCCAGAAGGGAGACCCCGGCTCAGTACGAGGACGAGAGGCGACCGCAACGGTACTCGGGGGGAGGCTCTTCTAGCGGGGACCGACCCCCCAAACGGTGGAGAACACGGATGGGATCTCGGAGCGCACCTGCAGGAGGACCGAGGCCGGGGGATGGGCCTTGTGTGATATGCGGGGGGGCGCACCGAGTGTTAGATTGTCCCCAAAGAAATAATCATTGCTACCGCTGCGGCAAATAGGGGCACTTTCGCCGCAACTGCCACTTAACCTTGGGAACGGCTTCCTCAGCAGTTTCTGCACCTTCGCCACAACTGTCTAGACGGGGAAAAGCTCCTCTGGGGTCGACTTCTAGACCCCCTGCACCACGGCGAGAGGGGGAAAGACAACCTCAGGCTGGCGGGAGAGTTTACTCGATGAACCGCCAAGAGACGGACCCGCCGGAGGATGTACTTGCAGGTATTACTTCTGTTTCAAATTTCCGTGCTAGAACTCTTTTTGATACCGGAGCAACACACTCTTTCATTTCTCGTGACTTCGTGTTTGTGCATGGTCTTGGGGAGATACCTCTCCAAAGTCGAATGATGGTCCAAACGGCGGGTGGGGCATTGGAGGCGGTCAGCTTTGTGGCCGCCTGCCCGATTAAGCTAGGGCGACTGGCTTGCCCTTGGGATTTGGTGGTAATTCCCCTGAAGGAGTACGACGCAGTGTTGGGCATGGACTGGCTCTCGAGGTACCAGGCACTTATTGACTGTGAGAAGCGGCAGGTGCGACTACAAGAACCGGGTTTCCCTGAGCACGTGTATCTGGCGTGCAAGAGCACCTCCTTCCCAGCGGTCATCTCAGCAGCAAGGGCCAGAAGACTAGTAGAGGGTGGGTGTGTGGCCTACTTGGCGTCTGTGGATCTAGTCACCCGACCCCCGGCGACACTTTTTGACATCCCAGTAGTGAGGGACTTTCCCGATGTTTTCCCGACGGAACTGCCCGGGATGCCCCCTGAACGAGAGGTGGTGTTCCCTATCGAACTCCTACCGGGCACGCAGCCTATTACGAAGGCGCCTTACCGAATGGCCTTCGCGGAGTTGAAGGAGCTTAAGGCGCAACTGGAGGACCTCTTGGACAAAGGGTTTATCAGACCGAGTGTGTCGCCCTGGGGCGCACCGGTACTCTTTGTGCAGAAGAAAGATGGAAGCCTGCGTCTCTCCATCGACTACAGAGGGATAAACAAGGTTACAGTGAAGAACAAGTGCCCCCTGCACAGAATCGACGACCTCTTCGACCAACTACGGGGAGCGACGGTCTTTTCAAAGATTGACCTGCAATCGGGTTACCACCAGCTCCGGGTTCAGAACGAAGACATTCCAAAAACCGCCTTCCGGACCCGGTACGGCCACTACGAGTTCACAGTTATGCCGTTCGGGCTTACGAACGCCCCCGCGGTATTCATGGATATGATGAACAGAATCTTCCGGCCCTTTCTAGACCATTTTTAGTGATCTTCATCGACGACATCTTGATCTATTCACCCACCGACGAGGAGCACGAGGACCATTTGCGAACGATTCTCCAGACTCTCAGGGATCAGAAGCTGTTCGCTAAGCTCAAGAAATGTGAATTCTGGCTTCGCGAAGTGGGATTTCTAGGGCACGTGATATCGGTGGAGGGAATCGCCGTGGACCCCAAGAAGGTGGAATCGGTGATCGACTGGCAGCCGCCGACTACGGTGACAGAGATTCGCAGTTTCCTGGGCCTGGCAGGATACTACAGACGCGTCGTCGAGGGTTTCTCGAAGATTGCTACCTCTTTAAACCGGTTGACCAGGAAAGGGGAGAAGTTTTTATGGACGGCTAAATGCCAGGAGAGCTTCGAAGAACTCAAAAGAAGTCTCACCAGGGCACCAATACTTGTACTACCAGCACCCGGAGAGGACTATGAAGTGTACTGCGACGCATCAAGGATCGGCCTTGGGGGTGTACTGATGCAACAAGGGAAAGTAATAGCCAATGCTTCCAGGCAACTGAAGGACTACGAAAAGAACTACCCGATACATGATTTGGAGCTGGCTGCAGTGGTCTTCGTTCTAAAGTTATGGAGACACTACCTCTTTGGTGTCCACTGTAACGTCTTCTCGGACCATCAAAGTCTTAAGTACCTGTTCACCCAAAAGGAATTAAATTTGCGGCAGAGGCGGTGGCTAGAGTTGCTGAAGGATTACAATCTAACAATTCAATACCACCCCGGGATGGCAAACGTGGTGGCAGACGCTTTGAGCAGGAAGGGGCAACTAGAAGGGGTGTCCGGAGGCGCGATAACTGAGCAGAGCAGCTTGATCGCAGAGTTCGCATGACTGAAGTTGGAGGTGGTACCAGCGGGCCCGGTTGCGCAACTTTTAGCATTGGTTGTAAAGCCGATGCTGTTCGAGAAGATCCGGGAAGGACAACAGACCGACTCTCACTTACAGCTCGTACGAGACAAGATCTCCCCGGACCAAGAGAACGATTTTTCAATGGAGGGCGACGGCACCCTACGGTTCCGCGGGCGGATTTGCGTGCCGGATTCGTCGGAGTTGAAGGAGGAAATTCTGGCAGAGGCACACCGCGCCCCTTATGCGGCGCATCCAGGGGGCACGAAGATGTACAGGGACCTCAAGCAGACCTTCTGGTAGCCTAAGCTGAAGGGGGATGTGACACAACATGTAGCTCATTGCCTGGTATGTCAACAGATAAAGGCTGAGCATCAGCGACCAGCAGGAAAGTTACAGCCTTTACCGGTGCCAGAGTGGAAGTGGGATCAGATCACCATGGATTTTGTCACTGGGTTTTCACGTTCGCAGCAGGGGCACGACACGATTTGGGTCATAGTGGACCGGTTAACCAAGTCAGCACACTTCCTGCCCATTCATACAACCTGGACCCGAGAGCAGTTAGCTCAAGTCTACATCAGCGAGATCGTGAGATTGCATGGAGTGCCGGCATCGATCACCTCGGATAGAGACACGCGCTTTGTCTCGAAGTTTTGGCAGAGTCTACAGCGGGCCTTGGGGACCAAACTACAGTTCAGCATAGCCTTCCACCCCCAGACGGACGGACAGTCGGAGCGAGTGATTTAGACTCTCGAGGACCTGCTTCGCGCCTATGTACTTGACTGGGGGACGGTTGGTCACGCTACCTACCCCTCGTGGAATTCGCCTACAACAATAGCTACCAGGCCAGCATCTAGATGGCACCCTACGAAGCCTTATATGGGAGGCGCTGCCGATCCCCGATCTGTTGGGACGACTTGGGAGAACGGAAGTTCTTGGGACCCGACTTAGTGGAAGAAACTGAAGAGAAGGTACGCCTCATCAGACAGCGCTTACTGACCGCCCAGAGTGGACAGAAGAGCTACGCAGACTAGAGGCACCGCGACTTGGAATTCCAAGTGGGAGAGCACGTGTTTTTGTGGGTCTCGCCATCCAGAGGAATCAAGCGTTTCGGGCTGAAGGGGAAGCTGAGCCCACGGTTTGTGGGGCCATTCGAGATCTTGGAGCGCATTGGCCCAGTGGCTTACCGCCTTGCCCTACCACCAAACCTCGACCGAGTCCATGACGTGTTCTACGTTTCAATGCTCCGGAAGTACCTTTCCGATCCATCACACGTTCTGGACGTCTCTGCACTCAAACTTAAGGAGGACCTGAGTTTCGAGGAAACCACAGTGCGGATCCTAGCAAGGGAAAGCAAAACGCTGCGAAATCGAGCCATACCCTACGTGAAGGTGCTCTGGAGCAACCATGAGGAGCGAGAAGCGACGTGGGAGCTGGAGTAAAAAATGAGGGAGTGCTACCCCAACCTTTTCACCGCGACCCAGGTTTGAGTTTCGATGACGAAACTCATTTTAAGAGGTGAGTGGTGTAGTAACCACGTGTAAAAAGGGTTTTTTATATTTTAGTTTTTTTTCCGCATTCCTTTTAGGAGTCCGGAGGGTGGGCTAATAATTCTTGGTTCCCGGGCAGACCGTTGGGGCTCACGGGTATTTTTAGGCAATAAAGCTCGCGAAACGGAGAACGGTGGCGCGATCGGATTCGAATTCCAACCCCGGGATCTCCTAGAATAAATTTCGAAAGGTTACCAGCGGTCCCGGGTGCATAAAAAAGCGTGCTGGAGATCGGCACACTTTTCGAGGTAAGTAGACCTTGATCCGCACCCGATCTCTAAGTTTCGAATTTGGGAGTTTAGGGTTCAATCCCACCCCCCATTCACACCCGTACGATCAATTTATATTTTTGGTTGGGAGCGTAGGGTTTTTCCCCACTTCTCATTTCCTGTGCGTAGTTTCCATCCGAGCGCGTGCGAGGAACCCAAACCCTAGCTTCTCCCCTCCATTGGTTGGCGTGAAGAACCGAGGTGACGAGACGGGGAGAAGGAAGGACGATCCTGCAGAATCCGGCGAACAAGAACGGGATGATCCTCCTCCTTCCTCCCTTACCGGCGAAAACGAGGTGAGCCATTCGGCTCTTTCCGTTCTATTTCGGTATGAGGTTTTCCTTTTCGTCGGTGTCGCGGGCGATACGAATTGTTGAACGGGAGACCGCCGCCGCCGTTGTTAAACGGGAGGCCGCCGCCGCCGTTGTTAAACGGGAGGCCGCCGCCGCCGTTGTTAAACGGGAGGCCGCCGCCGCCATTATCGTGTCCACGGGGTCATCGCCGCAGTCGCCGGGGTCGCGGGGTCGCGACCGGAGCCGCGGAGGGGCGAAAAGGGGCAGCACTGTTCACCTGGTACGGCCAGATCGCCGCGCGGTCCACGGGACCCGGCATGCACCCGGCGCACGGCTCCCGGGCCCAGGGGCGCGGACCCGGTGCACGAATGCGTGCGCCAGGCCGCGCGGTTCACCGTTGTGATGACCCGGATCTCCGCAGAGCTGCTGTAGTGCGTTGGGGTGGCTATTGGAGGCCTACATGGTGTGTTGGAGGTGTTTGGGGCATAATTGGGCATAAGTGTTGGACTTCGGGCTTAATTGGATCATGTGAGTGATCGGAGGACCCCGTGGAGGGTTTAGAAGTGGTTTCGCGCGAAACGGATATTAAAATTGGGCTCCGCACGAAATCTGGGCTAAGAACACATTTCCGGGTGCCTTCGGCAATTTTTAGAGTTGGAATTTGGCAAAGCGGTTGTCAAATTCGGATTCAGCGCGCGAAAACGGTCAAAATGGACTACCCACTTGTCATTTTTGAGCTCCGGTTACTGTTCACTGCCGGAACAGTGATTCCGGCGATCGCCGGCGGCGGCGGCGGCGGCGGGCAACGGCGGAGAGCGGCGGCGCGGGCTCGGGCAGGCGGATAGCGGCGGCGGGCAGCGCGCGTGGGCCCGGGCAGGGCGCGCGGGTGCGCGGTCCACGCGGCCAGCGTGCACCGGAGCGGGGTGCCACGTGGCGTCTTCCCATTGGGTGGTTCACAGGTCGCGGTCTACGGAGCAGCGCGGTGTTTGGTGGACTGGGCGGGAAGACACGTGGCAGCACGTCATTGGTTCGGTGTTTGGGGTGTCGTGCGCCGGGTGCAGCGAGTGTGTGGCCTGGACACGTGGCGCGCGGGGATTGGGCGAGTTACTGTGCGCGTACGACGGCAGGCGTGCAGGTGGCAGGCGGCGTGGCAGCGGTGGCGGCTGGCGTGGCGGCCACGACACCGACGTGGCGCACGCGTGCGCCACGTGGCGGCCCGCCATTGGCGGGCGCCAACTGCCCCGTTGACCTCTGTGGGCCACGCGGCGCGAAGGGAGCGGCCGAGTTGGCTGTCCCCTGTGCGGGGACACGTGTCGGTGCGCGGAGCGGGTCGGACGGGTGCGCGGTCCGGCCGGATCGGGTGTGCGGGCGTGGGCCGTGTGGGCCGGGCCACTGTGCGCGCCCGGTTTCGGGGCCCGAAAGTTTTGGGCGCCCGAAACAGGGGACACAGTGGTCATTTTCACAAATGTTTTGTGGGCCTATAAATAGGCCTCCCCTCCCCTCCTTTTTCTTCTTTTTCCGAGTGATAGAGAGAGAACCTGAGGGAGGGCCTTGAAGCAAGTTTGTTCCCCTTGATGTTCTTGAGCTCGTGGTGGATCGCCGGAATTTCTGGAAGCTCGGCAACGGCGATATCGATTTTACAGTTCGCCTCGGTTTTCTCCCCATTTCGGCCCATTACCGTCGTAGATCAGTCAAAAATTCACTGTGAGCAAACCAGGAGGAGTTTTTGGGCGATTTCTTCGACAGCGTGTTCCTAAGAGGTAAGGCTTCGATTTTTGTGTTGATCGCTTCGCTCCGTTTCGCACTTTTGGAACGATTCCCGAGACATATTTGACCCCCATTTTTCTGTGTTGGATTCTGGACAGCACCGGCTTGTCGATTTTATATCTCAGCCTAGGAGCATCGGATCAAGGCGTTTCAAGACTCGATTTTGGAAATTTTTTCGAACGTGATAATTAAGCTTTTCTTGGACAGATTGCTACAGGAATTTTGATTTGGAAGGTTTTGAGGTGCAGCGGTGTTTTATTTTTATCTTGGTCTACATGTATCAGATCTGGGCGTTTAAATAGTCGTTTTGGGGCTACTCTTCGCGAGGAACGCGACCGTGAATTTTCTGGATTTTCTTGAGCACTGGACAGAGGTGATATTTAGCCATTTTTTTGGGGCTGATTTTGGACTGAAGGAAATTGTGCAGTTTTGGGATTAATTGTGCGCATTGTTCTGTGCAGTGGGACACAGTTTTTGGTGGATTGCGGTGTTAGAGGACTGCGGGCAGCGAGAGGTCTCTTTTGGTGTTGTGCGTGCTTTTTTATGTGGGTGGTTGTTGCTTGCCTCTATATCTGACTTACCCATTAAGTTTATTAGAAAATCCCACTATTGAGCATATTGGTTGAGTATCATGCATGATTGACTGATATACATGTGAGCCTATCATCTGAGATTAATTTTGTGAATATAGCATGTTGGGGATATTATGGGGATAATATTTCTGTTGGAACATGATCGTTGGAATAATTTATTAGTGATAATTAACATGCTACATTAGCACCTAGATTTTATGAAAGTGGATTAAATGATTAATTGTTGGGACATAATGACACATCAATGTGCGGGTTTCACTCTGGGGATTTATTATGGATCAGGGATCATATACATGTGTAGTCGACTGATGATTTTTGCCTGATGGTTATATTTATGTGGATATATTAATTATTACACATGTAAAACTGTTATTGGACATTCTCTCTCTTTCACATTGCTTGAGGACTTTTGCATGCTTATTTGGACATCTAGATAGGCCACTATTTTATTGCTATACTATCATATTGGGATTTGACTTAGGAGAAACCATGATTACTTTCTTTCTCCTTTTATTTAGACTTTTGAGTCATGTTGCTCGGGTTCGAGCAGAGGTTTGGAATAGTGTAGCCGGGATCTGAGGGTCAGCGACAGGGTGTGCTTGATGTTGGATTATGGGTTATTGCGGCAACCGCGGACAGTAGGCGGTTGACCGGATCCTGATTATTTTACCCAATTGCGGGTTGTGGGTTATTGCGGTGACTGCGGACTTTGGGCGGTTGACCGGATATTTACTATTGCATCAGATTGGGTATCAGTTTTCTCTAGTGGATGGTGTTTCCCACTTTGATCGTAGTCTTGATCCAGTCCTGCTATATCGAGGTACTGATGACAGAGATATTTATGATACTGATGACAGAGATACTTTACTCGTGTGGGTCGCTCCCCTCGAGTGCCTCTCCGGATTAGGCTTTACACCGTGCCGAGCGCCGGGCACCATACTGAGTTCTTGAGTTCGACAGCAGAGCAGGCAGTACCAGTTTTTACTGGTGGCACTAGCTTGGGTCTATTTGGTCAGATACTATTTTCTGATGCATTCATACCGTCATTTCCTTCGGTATTGCATTTAGAGGCATACTTGTTGTGGTTTCCCCTTTTATTCAGTAGTTCTGTTTACAGCTTTACCACTTGCCCTTTTTCTTGCCTCTAGTAGACTTAGTGGGTACGCCGGAGCTTGAGGCTTTACCCACAGGGGGAGGCTACTGGTTTACTAGTGGTTCTCACCCCCATTGTTGTTTTCCCTTTCTTTTTTCCCCCCCTGTTGTGCAGAGTCCTCTTCGGGAGTTGCTGATCTTCGATCGTTGTCCGAGACGAGGGAGTCACGAGCTAGATCTTTACCACCCGAGGAGTGTAGCTGTATTCCCTGGTTGGAGATTCCTGGTAGCTGTTGGCTGGTTTTTACTATTTTATTTGGAGAGAGATCTTTGTATTTAGAGAGACTAATGTTGAGACAGATGTACTATAGTTTTAGTTTATCTCCTTTTATAGTTGAGAGATGTTGTACTGAGGACATTGTATGATGATTATCTATATTTGAGGAGATGGATGTTGTACTTTATTTCATACTGTTCAGTGATTGGATTTTATTTTACAGCATTTTATTTCCGCTCTGATATTTGTGTAGCTATAGTACCATCTTTTGCAGGTTAGACGCTTCGCCTGTGCGGGTTTTAGCATAGGTGGCGGATCTGTTGGCGAGCCCGGGTCGCAGTTTCGACCCCGGGGCGTGACAACCGTTGCGAGTGCACCCGTTGCACGCCCCGTAGCCCAAACCGCGTGGTCCCGGCGCGCGCTTCAGCTCGTGCGCGTCCCGGCCCATGCCGCAATGGTCTACCGCTGCGGCGTGCGCCTGGTCTGTGCCGCTACCGCCTGCTGTCGTGGACCCGGTCCACGCCTCGATCCGTGCTCCTGTCTTCAGAAATGGGTCCAGAAGCTCTGTTTTTAGCCCGTTTCGCCCCGTTTTTGAGTGTTTTTAACCACGACGATGTTTTTTAACAAATAATTCTTATTGTAGCTGTTCGGGCACACGGCGAGGGTATTTTTAGTTGGAGCTTCCGCACGTCTTCTCCTTCATGTTTGAGGTGGGTTTTATTTGGAGACTTAGCATGGCATTTCCGACACTTGTGATTAACTCTTTTTGTACGGTTAACTGCGATATTATGGACAGTCATTATGGTTCGTGTTATATGCGTATATGTGGTTGATAGTCATTATGGTTCTCGTTATTTGATTTTATGTGGTTGATAGTCTCTATGATCCTCGTTACTTGATTATGTACGGTATTCTTGGTTACTATGCTCGAGGCTGCAGCACGCGCACCCGCGGTTTGGCCACCGCAAAGGGTGCGCTTTTCCGGAAAAGTGGTCTATGACCCGTGTAAACCCACGAGGTGATGTAGTGGGGCCCCCGTAGTTGTGGGGTTTTGAGGCGCCAAGGTGCGAGCGGTGCGACCCGTCGACGTAGATGCTCGACGTGGTCAGGTGTTACAGGTGTTCGTGGCTCTTTGTGAGCGGTGCGACCCGTCGACGTAGATGCTCGACATGGTCAAGTTTTACAGGTGTTCGTGTTTCTTTTTCCCTCTTGAGAGGGTGGTTGCTCCGGATCGTCTGACGGTTGGCTTTACTACTTTTTTCCTGCTTTATTATTGGTATTATCGTGTCGCTGACTTCCCACTCCGTGACAGGTTCCTTCAGAGGTGAGAGCTAGGCGACGGTGAGGCCGAGTCAGGAGCTTTCGGGTCCTATGAGATCACAGACTGTATTTTTCCTTTTCTGTCGCATTTCATTTACTACTTGTAGACTATTGTGTGGTTCTCGATACCCTCGTGGGGTCGGTGTGGATGTCGGTACTCGACTCTTTGATTATGTGGATGTTTGAGTTCTTATCTCTGTTCGGCCGTTTTTCAAAAGGAAAGAAAGAAAAAAAAAAAAAAAAGGAAAAGAAAAAAAAAGAATTGCGAAAACCGTTTTCAAAACTTGGGTGTCTTGTGGGCACCGTTTTCAAAACCTTGTGGATTTATGGATTTTAGATAACGGATTTCAGGGTGCCGGGTGGGCACCGCTTTTAAAACTGTGGATTTATCCTTTCAACTTGGTCGGCTTTGAGAATGGTTCTGTTGTGTAAGTATTGTGAACTGTTGTGATTGAATAAACTACTATGTTTGCATGTTGTATTAGCCGCGACGCCGTGCATATATAGAGGAGACTCTGTCCGTTTACAGGGTGATTCTGTGTATGCGGCGGGTCTGGGCACGCACCGGGGAGGAAGGAATTTAAAAAAAAAAAAAAAAAGCTGATACGCAAAACAAATCCTTTTTAAACAATTGATTGTTTCCGCTGATTGAAACCCCCGGGGCGCGACAACGCCCCGCGGTCGAAACTGCGACCCGGGCTCGCCAACAGATCCGCCATCTGTACGGAAATCTCCGCACAGACGAAGCGTCTACCGTGCAAGTCAGATCTATAGCTAAACATATATCAGAGCTGAATAAGAATAAGTAGCTACAGAGTCAAAAACTGAACATCTGAATATACATCATCCAAAATACATAGTCATCTCTCACTATGAACCGGATACAATAAATCTCTCAGACTGTCCAGCACAAAATAAAATCTCATATGCAGGGTACATCTACCTCTGACTCTCAAATAAGCTGGTAAGGAACTAATCGACCACGCCCATACCTTGATCTGCTGCTGTCACGCCCCCGAGGGTTTTTGAGTCTATCAAAGCGGAAAATCGCGTGTATCTTTTTTTTTCTTCTTAACAAGGTAATTTAAACCTCATCCCCGGTGCGTGCCAGACCGCCACATACACAAATTCTCCCTGCCCACGGACAGAGTCTCCTTTGTATATGCACGGCGTCTCATTTACAACAACATACATCAAACACCAACCATCAACCATACAATAGACATACATCATCAAGCGGAATATTAAAGCGGCATCAGTGTTTAGAAAGGATAAAGCCAGCGGTTGCAAAACCCGTGCCCACACGGCACTTCGTTTTGAGAAAACCTTTTCGAAGTCATTTGGTTTATCATGAAAACGTGCCGCATAAGAAAACATCAACAAAAGAACCGAAATATAAAAGTACATCTCATCCACAGCGCTAAGTAATACATGTCCACGAAAATTACGACCCACACGCAAATTAACTAAATTAAGCGTAAGAGAAATGAGATAAATAAAAACCAAGTGTTCTGACTACGGCCCTCGCGACGCAGTCTCACCGCCCTCCCGGCTAACGTACCTCGTAACACCTGTCACGGAGTGGGTAATGTCAGTGACAAACAAAGTAGATGTCTATTATCAATAAGGAATAAGAAGCGAACCGAATACACCGGAACCATTTCGCTAAAACCCTGCACATAATAAGCTGGGCCCCAACCCCAGATTTATCAATTAAATTGGGCACCAACCCCAGATTATTTGTCGGAGAGACTAAAGTCTCCCCTCGTGCGCAAACACCTCTTTGATGCATTTAACCCCTTCACGGTGCTGGTGTGCTCTTCCCAGCGGGCGCGAAGGGGTCCTCACGGCTCCCACCCCTTTGTGAGGAACACGGGTCATAAGAGACCAATCTTCCGAAAAAGTACACCCATGCGGAGGCCAATCCGCCTATGTACGTGCAGCATCCGAAAATGGATTTGCCGAGATCGGCGTGTCATGAGCACCGCGACCGTAGCCGCTTCAATTGTTAGATAAAAACACAATTATGCGAAAGGTTAAACTGTCCATCTACTTTGTTAGATAAATTAAGAGCACTTTAATGACGATAGATTCACTTACTGCACTTGTTGCACTTATCGCAACCGTACCCAACTATTTGAAGAGAAATCGGAACACCTGAATCCTTCGCGCACCCCCGCTGGGCACTTGGACCTAAAGAAAGTCCGCAAGGATAACTATAGTCAAAAACGTGTACTACCATCCGAAAACAAAAGACCCAATTTACTCTTTTTGACGGAAAAGTCCAACACCGCCCGGGTTGACGAAACGGAAATCCCGTGCCGCCGACGTCGTCCGCCGGAACCCCGCGCGGTTCGGAACCGCGCGGCATGTCTCCGCGGTGACGCCCCCGCGGCGCGGTGCCCGCGCGGGTGTTGCCCGTGGGCGGTCGCGCGGTGCCCGCGCGGGTGTTGCCCGTGCGGCGGCCGCGCGGTGCCCGCGCGGGTGCGGCCTCGCACGGCGCCCGCGCGGTTGCGGGTCCGCGCGGGTGCCGCCCGCGCGGCAGCCGCGCGGTGCCCGCACGGTCGCGGGCCCGCGCGGGTGCCGCCCGCGCGGTTGCGGGCCCGCGCGGCGCCCGCACGGTTGCGGGCCCGCGCGGCAGCCGCGCGACGCCCGCGCGGATGTGGCCCCGCACGGCGCCCGCGCGGTTGCGGGTCTGCGCGGGTGCCGCCCGTGCGGCAGCCGCGCGGCGCCCGCACGGTGCCCGCACGGTTGCGGGCCCGCGCGGGTGCCGCCCGCGCGGTTGCGGGCCCGCGCGGCAGCCGCGCGGCGCCCAGACGGTTGCGGGCCCGCGCGGCAGCCGCGCGGCGCCCGCGCGGTGCCCGCACGGTTAAGGGTCCGCACGGGTGCCGCCCGTGCGGCAGCCGCGCGGCGCCCATGCGGTGCCCGCGCGGTTGCGGGTCCGCATGGGTGCCGTCCGTGGCTCTCCTCCGCGCGATGCCCTAGCGGCACCGCGCGCCTCCGCCGTCCGTTCCGTGCCCTAGCATGATGACGACGACGGCGACGGTGACGGATACGACGGAGAAACCAAGAACTCAAACAAAAGAGACGACAGAAAAATCCCAAATAAATTATAACAATTATTTTACTAACCGAAGATCGACGGGAAGGTTGTCCGGTCGCGTTCTTGCCTTCGGTTCGGTGTCCGGGAAGATCGGGCCCCTTCTCTTTCCCCTTTCCCTTTCTTCCGGCTAGGGTTCCGTCTTTTCTTTTCTTTTTCTCTTCTCACCGATTAGGGTTTTTATTTCTTTCTTTTCTTTTCTTTCCGATAATCGGGATCCCTTATATAGCTCGTATTAAATCTTTAATTAATTTCCTTTTTAATTAGTACGTAAGAGAATTCTGTTTTCCCTCATGGATAATTAATTAACTAATTAATTATCCCCTATGAGATAACCCACCTTATCTCTAACGTGTACAAGATATTTTGCACGGATTCCGATGCATGACTTAATCACCGTATCACTAGGAATTCCGTTCTGGGAGATCCCGATATCAGATTTCAGATCCGATCGCACCGTTGGCTTTCTTTTTCCGCGCTGTATCGCAGAAAAATACCAGCACCTCACAATGGCCAACTTTTAAGAATTGAATAATTTTATTTCACTTAAAGGCCTAAATGACTATATTTAAGTCAAAAATACCCCGAAAGGCCGGATCACAACACCACTCACACTTTATAAAAAGTTTCGTCCCGAAACTTAAGTACAAACCCCACTAATCAATTCGGAAAAACATTCTCTCATTTTCGATTCCAGTTCCCACGTCGCCTCGCGCTCTTCGTGGTTGCTCCACTAGACCTTCACATAGGGGATAGTTCGATTGCGCAACTTCTCGTCCTCTCTTGCCAAAATCCGCACCGGCGTCTCCTCGACGCTTAAATCCTCTCGCAACTCGATGGTGGAGGCATCCAAGGCATGAGAGGGATCAGCTAGGTATTTCCGGAGCATTGAGACATGGAACACGTTATGGACTCGTTCGAGATTCGGCGGCAGGGCTAATCGGTACGCCACCGGTCCTACGCGTTCTAGGATCTCGAACGGTCCTACGTACCTCGGGCTTAACTTTCCCTTTATGCCGAAGCGCCGGTTCCCCTTGGAGGGCGAAACTCGGAGTAACGCGTGCTCACCCACCATGAACTCTAAGTCTCGGCGTCTGTTGTCCGCGTAGCTTTTCTGTCTGCTCTGGGCGGTCAGTAGCCTTTGTCTAATCAATCGCACCTTTGCTTCGGTCTCCTCCACCAAATCTGGGCCCAGAAACTTACGCTCACCCAAGTCGTCCCAGCATATTGGAGACCGACAGCCGCGCCCGTACAGGGCCTCGTATGGTGCCATCTGGATGCTGGCCTGGTAACTATTATTGTAGGCAAATTCCACTAGGGGCAAACACCATGCCCACCCTTCGCCCAGGTCCAAAACGCATGCCCGAAGCATGTCCTCCTCAATTTGTATCACCCGCTCTGATTGTCCGTCGGTCTGCGGGTGAAAAGTCGTACTGAAGTGCAACTTGGTTCCCATTGCTCGCTGCAGGCTATGCCAAAAGTTTGACACAAATCACGTGTCCCTGTCCGACGTGATGGATGTCGACACCCCATGCAACCTTACTATCTCGTTGATGTAGGTTTGTGCCAGTCGTTCCCGCGTCCACGTCGTGTGTATGGGCAGAAAGTGGGCCGATTTCGTCAGACGGTCCACAATTACCCATATTGCATCGTGTCCCTGTGACGATCTCGGGAACCCGGTCACAAAATCTATGGTAATCATGTCCCATTTCCACTCGGGCACCGGTAAGGGTTGCAATTTTCCTGCTGGACGCTGGTTTTCGGCCTTCACTCGTTGGCACACCAGGCAGTGTGCCACAAACCGAGTGACGTCTCCCTTCATTTTGGGCCTCCAGAAGGTCTGTTTGACGTCCTCGTACATCTTCGTTCCCCCGGGATGCGCTGTATATGGAGCAGTATGCGCCTCCCGCAGGATTTCCTCTTTGAGTTCCGGTAGATCCGGTACGCAGATTCGTCCCCGAAATCATATCGTGCCGTCGGAGTTTACTGTGAAATCACCCTCTTGGTCGGCAGTTACTCTATTTCGCACCAGCTGGAGTTGGTCATCAGTCGACTGCCCCTCGAGAATTCTGTCAAGCAAGGTAGGTCTGACCACCAGTGTCAGAAGTTGTTCGACTGTACCCGCTGGTACTACTTCTAGTCTTAATCGCGAAAATTCTGCAATCAGACTATCTTGCTGGGTGATGGCACTTACCCCTGCCTTCTCGGCCTGCCCCTTATGGCTCAGGGCGTCGGCCACCATATTTGCCTTTCCCGGGTGGTAGTGGATCGTTAAATCGTAATCCTTCAGTAGCTCGAGCCACCGCCTTTGTCGCAAATTTAACTCCTTTTGGGTGAAAAGGTACTTAAGACTTTTATGATCTGAGTACACATTGCAGTGTGCCCCATACAGGTAGTGTCTCCAAAGCTTGAGGACGAACACAACCGCTGCGAGTTCCAAATCGTGCACGGGGTAGTTTCGCTCGTATTCCTTGAGTTGCCTTGACGCATAGGCTATAACCTTTCCCCGTTGCATGAGCACTCCACCCAGTCCGTTTCGCGACGCATCGCAGTACACTTCATAATCCTCCCCTGGTTCTGGCAGGGCGAGAATCGGGGCTCGCGTCAATCTATCCTTGAGCTCCTCGAAGCTCCTCTGACATTTGTCCGTCCAGATGAACTTTTCTCCCTTTTTAGTCAAACGGTTTAAGGGGGTGGCTATCTTGGAGAAACCCTCCACGAAGCGCCGGTAGTACCCGGCTAATCCCAGAAAGCTTCGAATCTCCGTCACCGTCGTCGGTTGGGACCAGTCTGTCACCGAATCTATCTTCTTCGGATCGACTGCGACTCCAGCCGCTGAGATTACGTGCCCTAAGAAGCCAACCTCTCGGAGCCAAAACTCACACTTTTTGAGTTTGGCGTAGAGTTTCTGTTCCCGTAGGGTCTGGAGGACTGTGCGCAGATGTTCTTCATGTTCCTCGTCTGTACGGGAGTAGATGAGGATATCGTCGATGAAGACCACCACGAATAAATCCAGGAAGGGTTTGAATACCCTGTTCATCATGTCCATGAACACCGCCGGGGCATTCGTGAGCCCGAACGGCATTACTGTAAATTCGTAATGACCGTAGCGAGTCCGAAAAGCCGTTTTGGGGATGTCCTCCCCCTTGACCTGGACCTGATGATAGCCCGACTGCAGGTCAATCTTTGAAAACACCGTCCCCCCTGTAGTTGGTCGAAGAGGTCGTCGATCCTTGGCAGGGGGTACTTGTTCTTAACGGTGACCTTATTTATCTCCCGGTAGTCGATGCACAACCGGAGACTTCCGTCCTTCTTCCTCACAAACAGGACGGGCGCGCCCCACGGTGACGCGCTAGGTCTGATGAAGCCCTTATCCAAAAGGTCCTCCAACTGTGCCTTGAGTTCCTTCAACTCCGCGAAGGCCATCCTGTACGGTGCCTTGGTGATGGGTTTGGTACCGGGAAGTAGTTCAATGGGAAAGTCGACCTCTCGTTCCGGCGGCGCTCCGGGGAGCTCTGCCGGAAACACGTCCGGAAATTCCCTTACCACGGGACCGCTGATCCTTATCTGGGGAGCGGCCCTGAACTACCTATCGGCCCATTGGGTTCTCGGCTGCAAGGCATAGGGTGGAGCCTATTTATTCCTTGCATGGCCCTTAACGGGCCCCGAGTACACAAGGTTCTCCTATGCTTCGAAGCTCGCCCCCGCACATCGGCCGGGGGAGGCTTCGCCTAATACTTAAGGATTCTAGAGAGAGAGAGTGAGAGAGAGAGTCTAACAGGGGTAGCAGGTTAAGGTGTGACCGGTGTTCCTAATCTAAGAGGAAAAAGAGAAACCACAAATTACCTGCCGTTACTAGGTCTGGGACGTCGCGTCCTCCACTGTAGTATCCCGGGGAGTCCGTCCACAGCCCTTGGGCCAGCGTCGTACGGCGTGCTGGGGAAGGGACTTGACGTCTGAGGAGTCTGCGGATTGTTGGTCGTCAGGCGAATCCTTCGGCTGTACGGGGGCCGCAGCACTCTCTGGTCCTGTCTGCTGTGGTGGCGCGGCGGCGGCGGGAATGGGCCTCTGAGGGCAGAAGGCACGGGAGTGGTCCGGTAAGCCGCACTGATTGCAGTAATGGTACCTCCACGTACATTCTGCCACCGGGTGAGCACCCTCGCAGATTACGCACGGTCCCCGAGGTGGTTTCGCGTCCCTTGCTGGTGTCGGAGGCCTGGTGGTGCCCGGTTTCCGTGGGCACTCGTAGCGTGCGTGTCCTGGTTTGCCACATCGGTAGCAGTGGCCGTGACTCCATGGACAATCAGTCACCTGATGCGCCCCACTGCATATGGGACACGGCTTCCTCTGCAGTTTGGATTCTCCTCTCTAAAGGCCGTCCATGTCGGTAGCGGGTCGTTTGTAGACGGATCCGGGCGTACCGTCTTCCACCAGATGCGTGCATTCCCTTCGAGGAAGTGGACGGCTAGTGGAACCCGCTCGTGTTCCTCCATCAGTAGGTCCTCGAAGAGTATTTCCATGGTATCTACCCATTTCTCGACGACCCATGGATCGGTCGTCTCTCCCTCAAAAGTGGGAGGGTCATGCTTCTTGAACCTAGTCAAATTCGTCCTGACCCTTTCTCGCGTCGTTCGTTGCTCCGTGATCCCTCCTACAGCAGCAGACCCCTCGAGAGTAGGGGTCGTTCCTGCCTCCCCTACTGTCGCTCCCATCACGGGCCCCGTGGTCGTCGGAGTAGGTACATCTCTTGGGGATGGGGGCTGTTCCGTCATCGTGCCACCCGTCCCTTGCGGTCCCGTAGTGGGTGCGGTGGCTTCGGGCGGAGGGGTCGGATCGCGCTCAGCTGGCGCGGTTGCCTGTTGCTGCGTCAGGTGACGAACCTGCTCCGTCAGCGTCGCTAATTGCCCGGCCATTTCCCGTAGTTGTCGTTGGAGAAGCTGGTTCTCTGCGGTGGCCGGGGTCACTCTGTCCGCGTCCGCATTCTCGGTGGACGATCTAGTCCGGGCCATCGTCCGCTATAGACAAAGAAACCATGTTAACCCTAAGGTAATAACCCTATCACCCTGTCTTACGATTACACCTACATTACGTTCCGCTTTTCCCCGTACTCTCACGTACTACGCACCTATACCTTGGTTATCTCATGTCTAATTTGCATGTGGTACCCTACACTGTGGATGTGGATCACGTCTACTATGGTTAGGGTTGTTTTTCTCTGATACCATTTAATCTGTCATGCCCCCGGGGGTTTTTGAGTCTATCAAAGCAGAATATCGCGTGTATCTTTTTTTTTCTTCTTAACAAGGTAATTTAAACCTCATCCCCGGTGCGTGCCAGACCGCCACATACACAAATTCTCCCTGCCCACGGACAGAGTCTCCTTTGTATATGCACAGCGTCTCATTTACAACAACATACATCAAACACTAACCATCAACCATACAATAGACATACATCATCAAGCGGAATATTAAAGCGGCATCAGTGTTTAGAAAGGATAAAGCCAGCGGTTGCAAAACCCGTGCCCACACGGCACTTCGTTTTGAGAAAATCTTTTCGAAGTCATTTGGTTTATCATGAAAACGTGCCTCATAAGAAAACATCACCAAAAGAACCGAAATATAAAAGTACATCTCATCCACAGCGCTAAGTAATACATGTCCACGAATATTACGACCCACAAGCAAATTAACTAAATTAAGCGTAAGAGAAATGAGATAAATAAAAACCAAGTGTTCTGACTACGGCCCTCGCGACGCAGTCTCACCACCCTCCCGGCTAACGCACCTCGTAACACCTGTCACGGAGTAGGTAATGTCAGTGGCAAACAAAGTAGATGTCTATTATCAATAAGGAATAAAAAGCAAACCGAATACACCGGAACCATTTCGCTAAAACCCTGCACATATTAAGCTGGGACCCAACCCCAGATTTATCAATTAAATTGGGCAAGAACCCCAGATTATTTGTCGGAGAGACTAAAGTCTCCCCTCGTGCGCAAACACCTCTTTGATGCATTTAACCCCTTCACGGTGCTGCTGTGCTCTTCCCAGCGGGCGCGAAGGGGTCCTCACGGCTCCCACCCCTTTGTGAGGAACACGGGTCATAAGAGACCACTCTTCCGGAAAAGTACACCCATGCGGAGGCCAATCCTCCTGTGTACGTGCAGCATCCGAAAACGGATATGCCGAGATCGGCGTGTCATGAGCACCGCGACCGTAGCCGCTTCAATTGTTAGATAAAAACACAATTATGCGAAAGGTTAAACTGTCCATCTACTTTGTTAGATAATTAAGAGCACTGTAATGACGATAGATGCACTTACTGCACTTGTTGCACTTATCGCAACCGTACCCACCTATTTGAAGAGAAATCGGAACAGCTGAATCCTTCGCGCACCCCCGCTGCGCACTTGGACCTAAAGAAAGTCCGCAAGGATAACTATAGTAAAAAACGTGTACTAACATCCAAAAACAAAAGACCCAATTTACTCTTTTTGACGGAAAAGTCCAACACCGCCTGGGTTGACGAAACGGAAATCCCGTGCCGCCGACGTCGTCCGCCGGAACCCCGCGCGGTTCGGAAACGCGCGGCGCGTCTCCGCGGCGACGCCCCCGCGGCGACGCCCCCGCGGCGCGGTGCCCGCGCGGGTGTTGCCCGTGCGGCGGCCGCGCGATGCCCGCGCGGGTGTTGCCCGTGCGGCGGCCGCGCGGTGCCCGTGCGGGTGCGGCCCCGCACGGCGCCCGCGCGGTTGCGGGTCCGCGCGGGTGCCGCCCGCGCGGCAGCCGCGCGGTGCCCGCACGGTCGCGGGCCCGCGCGGGTGCCGCCCGCGCGGTTGCGGGCCCGCGCGGCAGCCGCGCGGCGCCCGCACGGTTGCGGGCCCGCACGGCAGCCACGCGGCGCCCGCACGGTAGCGGGCCCGCGCGAAGCCCGCGCGGGTGCGGCCCAGCACGGCGCCCGCGTGGCAGCCGCGCGGCGCCCGCACGGTTGCGGGCCCGCGCGGCAGCCACGCGGCGCCCGCACGGTAGCGGGCCCGCGCGGGTGCGGCCCAGCACGGCGCCCGCGTGGCAACCGCGCGGCGCCCGCACGGTTGCGGGCCCGCGCGGCAACCGGGTAGCGCCCACGCGGTGCCCGCACGGTTGCGGGTCCGCGCGGGTGCCGCCCGTGCGGCAGCCGCGCGGCGCCCATGCGGTGCCCGGGCGGTTGCGGGTCCGCATGGGTGCCGTCCGTGGCTCTCCTCCGCGCGATTCCCTAGCGGCACCGCGCGCCTCCGCCGTCCGTTCCGTGCCCTAGCATGATGACGACGACGGCGACGGTGACGGATACGACGGAGAAACCAAGAACTCAAACAAAAGGGACGACAGAAAAATCTCAAATAAATTATAACAATTATTTTACTAACCGAAGATCGACGGGAAGGTTGTCCGGTCGCGTTCTTGCCTTCGGTTCGGTGTCCGGGAAGATCGTGCCCCTTCTCTTTCTCCTTTCCCTTTCTTCCGGCTAGGGTTTCGTCTTTTCTTTTCTTTTTCTCTTCTCACCGATTAGGGTTTTTATTTCTTTCTTTTCTTTTCTTTCCGATAATCGGGATCCCTTATATAGCTCGTATTAAATCTTTAATTAATTTCCTTTTTAATTAGTACGTAAGAGAATTCTATTTTCCCTCATGGATAATTAATTAACTAATTAATTATCCCCTACGAGATAACCCACCTTATCTCTAACGGGTGCAAGATATTTTGCACGGATTCTGATGTATGACTTAATCACCGTATCACTAGGAATTCCGTTCCGAGAGATCCCGATATCGGATTTCAGATCCGATCGCACCGTTGGCTTTCTTTTTCCGCGCTCTATCGCAGAAAAATACCAACACCTCACAATGGCCAACTTTTAAGAATTGAATAATTTTATTTCACTTAAAGGCCTAAATGACTATATGTAAGTCAAAAATACCCCGAAAGGCCGGATCACTACAGCTTCCTCCGCTCGAACTGAAGCTGGAACAGCAACCTCAGAAATACCTGTCACCACAGCGGGTGGGAGAACTACACCGTCACGTAGTTCTCAGTGGGCACCGTCTCCAACTCTACGGTCTGCCCACTAAGTCTACTAGAGGCATAAGATGATAGGGAATGCTGTAAACAAGAATAGCTCAGCTGGAAAGAAATCTATAGCTAACATGCCCCTAGCTACCATGCTCAAAGGAATAATCCTCAACTATGAACATGCTCTGCATCCACTCGCTCACGAGGTGCTCATATCAACCCAATCGCACTGACTGCCAAATCTGGTCCAGCCAAGCTTGCGCCCCTTAGTGTTTCAACTAGGGTTCTACCGGTACACCAATCTGGTCCAAAACTCAATCTGATCGCCCGGTACAGCAACCCGGTCCAATTGAAATATCATAATATCACGCAAAGCAGCCTCATCAGGCACATGCAGCCTCATCAGGCGCATCATCATCATCGCATCCGGAGCGGCTCTCGAGGGGCGCTACCCCACCGAGGAATAAGCGTGTCTCATCTGGCTCAATAAGTGGCATCTGCATGCTATAATCCAAATCTATGATCAATCAGATCAACAATGTCCAGCTTAGAGCACTAACTTACTGACCGGAGATACTCAATAATTGGGATCGCAGTCAACCCAAACGACTCCCAGAATAAGAATCCACTCAATCGAATAAAAAGAAACTGGCTGGAGATACTCAACAGCCGGGAACACCGTCAACCCAAACGGCTCCCAACACAGGAATCCTACTCGATCCACTATAGCTCACTGGCTGGAGATACTCAACAGTTGGGATCACCGTCAACCCAAACGGCTCCCAGGATAGGAATCCACTCAATCAACTAAAAGAAACAGCCATACCAATGAAAGGTCCTAGAATCCCGAAAGACTAATACCTACAACCCCAATCAAACAAGAACAGGCTATAGGCATAGCCCTCCGTTGTTCTAGACCCGAGGAAGAAACAACCCTTGGAACCCAAATCACTCAACCCTCCTGGGTGAGTAGCTTTGTAAGAAATGGTGATCTTTATTGTTAAATACTGTTTCCACTCAAACCCTCTCGGACTGAAGATAAAATAGCTCACCTTTTTTAGAAAACCATCTTGATCTGAGAAAACCACTTTTACAGATTTTACTTCTTATGAAAATCAGTTAAAAGCAAGTTTATTTTTCCAAACTTCGAAGGGCTAGTGCCTTCGTCTTAATCAAACGAGAAAAGACTCTGGCGACCACTAGAAATTTGGAAGGAAAAATAGCAGTTTAATAAAATCATGAGTGTCCAAAAATATTCTGGGTTCAAGGTCTTGACATCACAAGCCCACCACGGCCACAGCCTCGATGGCATCAACAAATCGGAAAATTCCTGACTATACGGTACCACCGTTCCCTCGAACGGCTCCCAAAACTGGCACAACACTGGCCACCGCTACCAGACTCCACTCGGCCCCCGGGCACGAGTGCGACATGCATCCCACACTATCCCAACTACTCAGCCCACTATCAAGGCGAGAAAAAACTCTATATCCAAGAAAAGGAATGCAAAGGGATGGGGACTAGAACATACAAGAACCTTGTCCATGTGAACATATTCTAACAGTCTGGCTAAATAAATGCAATCATATGTCGGGGTGCTAGTCAAATCACATGACTCTATCACAAATATCAATGATAACATCAATTCTAGTATGATCAAAGCTACACTACTAGAATTAGGAGGAAGTCCGCAGACTTGGAGGAAAATCCAACCCACCTGGATGCGCGTGTCGGTCTAGAATCCAAAAGAGCTGAAACTTAACGGGTACGATCCTCAGGTTCTCACGATTCCGACGCACCAAAAATCATCAGAAAAGTCCTCCCGGTCACTGAGATATGAGCCAAACACTGCGGTAAGGTCAAATCACTCAAAAAAGTAATCTCATCGCGCATCTGTCCATAAAACAGGAAATTACCTCTTGCGAGATGCCCTCCAAAAATTCCAACAAAAATACAGTTGCAATCCTCTCGAAGTGTAGATGTCAATCGAGTGCTTAAACACTAATTTTCGACAACTGTAGCTCAAGAAATGGCAAGATTACTCCTCCGCTGTCCAGAAAAAGTGTCGCAAAAAAAAAGGATCTAAAGATGCTGCACAAACTCCCATAAAAACTCCAAACTGAGATGAGTAATGAATATCAAAATCGTAAGCCTACCTGTCGCGGAACCGCTGCCACAAAAATCGATGAAAATTTCCAAAAGATGAGCTCAGGGGAGCTCTCCGACGAAAAGTCGACGGAAGAAACTGATGCCAAAGAAACAGCGCGACTCTCGAAATCGCGCAGGGAAAAATAGCAGACGATCTCCAGAAATTCGCTAAAACCCCAAATATTGAAGAAGACTTGATGTAGAATCTTGTTAAAAAAAATGGCACTCAAATCGGATCTCAAAAACCCGCCAAAAGCCATCCCCAAGATGGCTATTTATAGCCAAATCACATAAAATCACACGGGCTCCACGCCGGATCCAGGGTAGAACAGGAAACAGCTAAATCCACCACTCGGGTTCCACCGCGCGTCCCCAAACACGAAACATCAGTGCAAGTCCTCCTAGAAAGCGCCACGTGTCCCAGCCGCCCACGTGTTCCGCGTGCCTCGTGCACGTGGGCGGCTTGAGCCCGCCAATCACGTGATGCCATGTGTCCCCACACGGTTCACGTGGTCCACGCCCCTGGTCTACGCGCCGGGTCTTCCGGAATGTGTCGGCCAATCACACCATGCCACGTGTCACAGACCAGCCGCCCTCCTTGACGCCGCCCGACCAATCAGGAGATGCCACGTGGCAAGTCCACTCCTCGTTGCTCCCGGTGCACGCCTTGCCTGTGGACCAGCCGCCTGCGCGCCGTGCCTGCACGCGCCTGCCCGCGCCTGCTCGCGCTGCCCGCGGCCGCGCTCCGCCACTGTGCCGCCGCGCTCCGCCGTGCGCCACCGCCTGCCGGTCGTTGACGGCCGTCGGAACAGTAACTCCGGCCGGTGAACAGTAAAAATATTTTCCGAGGTCCGAAAAATACAAGTAAATAGCCCATTTTCATCGTTTTCGCGCTCTAAGTCCAAATCCGCCGTCCGTTTCTCCAAATTCTCATCCGAAATTTTGCCGAAAGCCCCCGCAAAAGCAATCTTGATCTGTTTTTCGCGCCGGTCTCAAATATGGGATCCAATTCGAGCAAAAACAGCTCGATCACTCATCATAGGCCTCCAGAAGCCACTACTCACCTTGTATATCCATATCGAAGGTTCGGATCATCACATCCTCCCCCACTAAAAGAAAGTTTCGTCCACGAAACTAACATCCCTAAACGGGAGTCTCAACCGAAGGGTGGGCATCCATCACCACCGTCGCCAGCTCTCGAACGCCACTCGCTCCCCGCGATTACTCCTCAACTCAAACAAGTACGGCATGACCCGGCTGCGCAATCCTCTCATCTCATCAGCCAGGATTCACAACGGGCGTCCTTCGTACCGCAAACACTCGAGGATCTCAAATGGAGCGAGTCAATCACGGATGAGGGATCCAAAACATAACACCATCGAGCTGGGATAAGAAAACAACAGGGACTCTAGCCAAATGTGGGGGGAAAAACAGTCAGTGCAACACGCACTACAACCACACTCAGGTGCTAACGCAACTAGGGTGACCCGAAAACACCCTCACGAACAACCAAAAAGGAAATGAGTCCAACATTAGGAACGTCATCAACCCCAATTCTCAATTTAGAAACCAACCAAAGAAACAAAAAGTTTGAAAATTCTGAAAAGCCAGTGCCTTCACCCCAATCAAACAAGAACAGGTTCCGGCACTGTCTCCATTTCTGGAGTAGCCTTTCGTAGTTTTCGTCCCGTTTGAGAGCTTTGGCATGAAAATGAGAAAAGGAGAGAAGTGTCGAAGTTCTTCCTGCTATGGCTACAAAACGAAGGCTACGGTTTATCCATGACACCTAAGGACATAACCTCTAGTCATACTCGTCACGACCGGACCAGAAGTAGTATCTAACGCGCGATCACCAGGCCCCAGCCCTGCACTGCGCTCCTACCCAAAACATCCGCACACCTCAAAATCCTCTGGGGTGCCACTGTCAGTCGACCTATGCTGGCAGACCAAGTGATCTACCCTCTCTGATCCGATAAAGAGGGTGTTTCCCCAAGGTAGAGCATTGAGTCTAACAATCCTCAAACCATTAGATCCATCAATGATGACAATAATCTCTTAGCTTTACGGGTACTATCCAATAAGGTGCCTTCCAATATTGGCGTGGTTCCCAAAACCACATCAATTCACAACTCAATCCTCTTATCCGGCGACATCATAATCAACTCAAGTGAAACCATATCTAGAAACCTATGGTCAATAGGAATGTCCCGGGTTCCCAGTGTCGCCGTAGGTGCCTTAAGCACCATTAAGTGAAACTAGTAACACATACTCGGCTCCTCTTCTACATGATCCTTTGCCGATGAAATCACTACTGAACGTAGCATACTCTGACAGTCTCGAACTTCTCTTGTCTTGCTCGTGGATGGTTACAGTCCTTCTTCTTCAGTCCATCATCGCACGCTACTGTGCCAACTAGTCCAGCACACTGTGTCCTCATCCTGGTACTACTATAAAGGTTATTAGTCCGTCGATGTAGTTCATAGTCTCGACTGCACAGGACACGTTTCACGATCTCCCCCACATGCACAACCTACCCACGGACCTGCACCTCTGGTGCAAGTGGTAACAATCCTATCTCTACTATCTCTAGGTCATGCAGGGATGCAAGATGCTCTACTAGTATATGTAAGAGAGGCATCGGAATTAAACATGCTCTAGCTCCGTCGTCTATAGGGATTATCTTGGCGTCCTCCAATTGAGCTGCACCATCTCATTCGCTCGGTGCTGGTGATCGTCGCTCTGTTTGCCTCGATGTAGTGGCCGTATCCTCCTGTCGGTAAACCGAAGGAGCTCCCGCCTCCTCGATGGGTAATGGTGGTGTCGTCGCTAACGGTAAAACTATGAGTACTACACGAGGGGCATGCTGCCTGAAAATGTCCTTTCTGCCCGCAAGAAAAACACCGCCCCCGTCGGTGGTCACACTACGATAGTGAGTGGGGCCCATCGTAGATGACACACCGGTCCAAGTGTTGTTGCTGCCTCGGCGGTCGAAAACCTCCCGATCTTTGTCTCCTCTGAGGCCCACGACTCTAAGACTTAAATCATGGTGGCCTTGGTGGTCTCGATCAACTAAACTATCCCAAATCGGGTGGAACTGGGCGCTTCTCTTCGGAGCTGGTCTCAAGTGCTCCGTCCCTCTCACTCAAAACTACCAATCCAAGCCCATTCCACCGAGCGTGCTCAATCGCTGCATCCAGAGTTGGCGATCGCCAGGAGTGAACGAACTGATAAATATCCCGATGCATCCCTCTCTCAAAGAGATCAATCCGCTGGCCCTCATCCCGTGCTACATGGGGTACACTGTTCAGCAATCGTGTAAAATTGCGAACATACTCCTCAAGTGGTCGATCCCCTTGCTGTAGGCATCTCAACTCTCCTTCCAGTTTCTGCTTCGCACTATCGAGAAAGAAGGCCCCGAGTAGCAAAGCACAAAACTCGCTCCAGGTCATCACCTGAACTCTAGGTGGTCCAATAGGACGAACTCGACGCCACCAAGTTTCAGCGTCCTTTTCAAGAAAGTGCGTAGCCAAACGCACTTGATGTTCTCCAGGATGAACAGGTTCTCAAATAGCTTTTCCATCACCGCGATCCAGTTTTCTGCCTCCCAAGGCTCCAGGCTCTATCCCGAAAATTATGGGGAATGGAACTGACAAAAATAAGTCAAACGATCAGTAAGCGCTCGCTGCTCCGGCTCTGCGCATCATGCGATCAATGTTCTCCTCCTGGTGCTGCAAGCTTCCTCCTGGCGTCTAGTTTTCTCCTCCTGACGTCTAGCCATCTCCTCCTGGCGTCATATCACCTCTGACATCTGAGCCGTCTGGTTCGCAACAGGCGGACCTCGCTCTGCTCTGTCTGCTCTGCCTCCCGATGCTCGGACTCCTCATCTAACACAAGATGTGCCCTCGTCGCTGCATGACGTCTCAGAGGCACCGTAGTCCACCACACAAAACAAACATTAGGACAACAAAATGTTACGGAATTTGAGTTGGCATATTTCGTGAAATTGGTTAAGTCTTGAAGATTGAAGATGAAGAAAGTTGGATCATATACCTCAGTCTCAAGAAAGAAGAATTCAAAAGGATCAGGTACGTTTATTTAATTAATTTTGATGATCCGAATACTTCTTATAGTGTAGAAACACTTGGATGAATTTTTTATTGCATAAAAATCAAAAACTGGACATTCCATATGTTCAGAGTCCGGATCGGGCTTTACAGTCCGGACCCCGAACATAGGTTAGTTCGTGCAGAATTTCAGTCCAGACCCCGAACGTGGAATTTACAAGAAATGCATGAACAGTCCGGACCGTGGATTTCAGTCCGGACCCCGAATGTCGTCTTTTCTGGAAATTGTCTGTTTCGCTGCGACAGTCCGGACCGCCCATTCCAGTCCGGACCGTCGTCCTGTAAAATTCCAGAAATAGTTAGTTTTTGATGCTTATCTTCTTCCAATGGTTTCTAACCTATAAATAGACCCTACGATTCATTTTAGGGTAACACGAAAAAAGACGACCGAAATAGAAAAATCCACATATAGAGAAGAAAGGGAATCAATAGATTAAATTCTATGTTTCTTCATCTATATTGATTAATTTGATTCTAGGTTTTCCAAACTCAGATTTTGAGTAGAATCAAATTAATGAATACTTAGATGGTATTTCCGATCTATTTCTAATCTAAGTATTCGGCGGATCATCACCACCAAAAACAACGATTTTCCTAAAATCGGCGCGTGGACTCGCGTGGCCTTGTGGATTCAAAGTGCAACCGCTCTCGTGGATTCGGAGCGAGGTACGTTCGTGGATTCGAAGCGTGCTATTGGGTGAAGACCGTGGATTCGGTCGGACGTCGTGGACTCGACGTTGGACGCCGTGGATTCAGCGTTGGGCGCTGATCGTGGATTCGAGAAGCATTGCGGAGCGAGCGGAGAAGATCAACTAGGAGCGTATGGAAAAGGTTGAGTCGTAAGTGTGTACGGTAAATCACCTTGTACGTGTTTTAATTGTAGTGGATTTCGCCATGTGATCGGTCCCGTGGTTTTTTTACTCCGGTTTGGAGTTTTTCCACGTAAAAATCTTGCGTGTTATTTTCATTTCCGCATTGGGTTTAATTGCGCAATAATTTTTTGAGTGTTTATGGTTTACACCTATTCACCCCCCTCTAGGTGTTTTTTCCCCTATTTAGATCCAATTATACATAACCCAACAAGTGGTATCGGAGCTGGAATAGGGTTGTAAATAATGCTTGAAGGTGGAAACATCAACAGACCCCCGTTATTCGATGGAACAAATTATGCCTACTGGAAAGTACGGATGAAAGCCTTTTTAATTTCCATCGACGAACGGGTGTGGCAATCAATTGAATTAGGATGGTCTAATCCAACTGAAATTATTGCTGATGTTCGCACCATCAAACCTAGGTCGAAATGGACCTAGGAAGAGATTGATTTATCTTCTTACAATGGCATAGGAATTAACGCTTTATTTAATGCCTTGTCACAAACTGAGTTCTCTCGCGTCTCGGCATGTGAGACTGTGAAAGAAATCTGGGATGTTCTTCAAGTTACACATGAGGGAACTAACCTAGTGAAGATTCAAAAACTGCAAATGCTTACTAGCAAGTTTGACTCTATTTTCATGGCAGAAAATGAATCATTCACAGATTATTATACACGATTGCAAGACATCATAAACACATGTGCTAACTTGGGAGAGAAAATTCCAGAATTTAAAATTGTAAGAAAAATTTTAAGGACTCTTCCTGAAAGATTTCGATCCAAGGTTATGGCCATTGAAACTATTAAACACCCGGACGAAATCCGTGTAGAAGAATTAGTTGGTTCATTACAAACTTATGAAATGACATTTCCTACTAACTATTCTTCTGGAAAAGCATCCTCTTCTAAGTCTTCAGGTTATGCGTTGAAAACAACAAAAGAAGAAGACGCGGATTCATCCTCCTCAGACGATGACGAGAACCTATCTATGGAGGACTTTGAGAAGCAGCTCGCTCTCTTGACAAGGAAGTTTTGCCAAAATTTTCGAAGGGGTAATTCAAGAAAAACTCCATCCTTCGAAAAGTCGAAGAAAGGCAAAGGTTTTTCAAGCCAAAAGTCAAGAAAGCAAGAGAGTTTTTCAAAGGATAAGAAAAGCTCAGAAGGACAAGTCCAGTGCTTCAAGTGCCGAGGATACGGCCATATCTCAACGGAGTGTCCAAATAAGAGTCCATCCAAGAAGAAGGCGATGCAGGCCGTCACTTGGGATGACACCTCAACGACAAATGAGTCATCTTCAAGTGATGAAGAGAACAACGCAACGGCATTCCACCCGTCCACATCTTCACCCTTTATGTGCTTAATGGCAAGTACATCCTACTCACTGTCCAACCCCACTGTTGAAAAGATTGCAACGGACGATGAATCGGATAATTCGGAAGGTGAAGACTTTGCTCTTGCCTACCATAAACTTCTGAGGGATTCAAAGAAACTGGCAAAGCAAAACAAGAGTTTGAGAGGGAGATTGCAGGATCTCGAAGAAGAAGCAAAAAGGGCAACTTCTCTCTCAAACGCTCTTGAAGTGGAAAGGAATAATCTGATTAAAGTAAATGTTTCCCTTCAAGAGTCCAATGAGCATTTCGAGAAGAATTATGTAGATATGGTGAACAAAGCGAACTACTTCTTGAAGCTCTACGGCGAGGCTCGACAGGAAAAAATGGAAATGACAGAGACCATTTTCCAACTCAAGGATGATTTAAAGCAATTTTCTTCTGGAAGGAGTAAGTTGGATAAGATTCTTGGTCTTGGTCAAACAAATAAATTCGGCCTCGGATACAATCGAACTGAAGACAATTTTAGTTCGGTTGGGACAGTTTTTGTGCCTCAGTCGGTATCTCCTCCTCCGACACCGGAATTCACGACAAACAACGACAACAAGCCTACTTCATCCTCTTCGGGATCGTCAAGCACTAAGGTATGTTTTCGTTGTGGTTTTTCAGGGCACATAAGGAGAAATTGCAAGATGGGAGCCAAATGCTCAACTCAAGCACTTCTTGCAACGACTACCAAAAAGGTGATTCCTCAGAAATCAAATGCAAATTATTCGAAGGAAAAGAGCCTTGGTAGTTCATCTCGCAAGACGACATCATCAAGGAGCAGCAATCAATCTAACAAGACGCTTTCACCAAGGAGAATAACTTCACGATCATTGCCAACACGGTTCAAAAGGTTTGGGTGCGCAAAGGTGAAATCTTCCCTTGTCTTGTTACTAATATTTCCTTGCATGCGTATGATAATTCGTGTGATACCCCCGGAATTTGGATTAGTCCTATATATAAATGATATAATAGGACTAAATCTCTTAACCCGGCTATAGCATTTTGGATGGTAGCAAGATCCAAGAGGAACATGAGAGTTAAGTGTGCTAGAGCTAGAGTAGTTCTAGGATGGGTGACCCCCTGGGAAGTGGGGCGTCACAGTTGGTATCAGAGCCATTCACCAGCCGGAAATGTGAGATGAGTCCCGGCTGAGCCAGGGTTGTTATATAGCAGGTAGAGCGAGGCTCCCCGGCTAATGACTGTTGTGGGTGGAGTGCAGCTCCCCACAAGGTCGGCTAAGGCTAGCGAGACGAGTCTCACATCGCCTGGTGCTTGTGAGTGTGCTTGAGCCTGACGTGGACGTCAGGGCTTAATGGGGGGAAGAATGTGATACCCTCGGAATTTGGATTAGTCCTATATATAAATGATATAATAGGACTAAATCTCTTAACCCGGCTATAGCATTTTGGATGGTAGCAAGATCCAAGAGGAACATGAGAGTTAAGCGTGCTGGAGCTAGAGTAGTTCTAGGATGGGTGACCCCCTGGGAAGTGGGGCGTCACAATTCGTCTTGGTATCTGGATAGCGGTTGTTCCCGTCACATGACCGGTGACAAAAATTACCGTCACAATTCGTCTTGGTATCTGGATAGCGGTTGTTCCCGTCACATGACCGGTGACAAAAATTACTTTCAAAATTTTGAGAAAATCTCCGGAGGACTAGTAGTTTTCGGAGATGGTCGCTCTTCCAAAATTGTTGGAAAAGGAACAGTAGCTATTCCAGATGGCCCGATTCTGAACAATGTGTTATTTGTTGATGGCCTTAAGACTAATCTCATTAGCATAAGTCAACTTTGCGACAATGGTTTTTCAGTTAACTTTTCATCTGTTGAATGTGTTGTAACTGATAAGGACCATGTTTTCTTTTTAAAGTGGATTAGATCTGAAAACAATTGTTATGTTGTTCCTAATAAAATTTCTGAAAATTGCAACTTAGCCTCTTTGAATAATGAAACTCTTTGGCATGAAAGGCTAGGTCACATAAATTTTAAGGAACTTGCTAGAATTTCAAACAAAGACGTGGTTAAGGGTGTTCCTAAACTTTCACTTAAACAAAACATTGTGTGTGGTGGTTGCCAAAAGGGAAAACAATCTAGGACTACACACAAGAACTTGAACCACGTTGGTACAAAACGGCCTTTGGAACTTTTGCACATGGATTTAATGGGGCCAACACGTCAACCATCTTTGGGAGGTAAATGGTATATTTTCTTATTGGTTGATGATTTCTCTAGATACTCATGGGTAGCATTTTTAAAAGAGAAAGCTGATACTTTTGATTCTTTTCACGAGATTTGCCATCGTATTATGATTGAAAAGAATGAAAAGATCATTCGTGTTAGAAGTGATAGAGGTGGAGAATTCATAAATTCTAGATTCATTAATTTTTGCACTTCCAACGGCATTAAACATGAATTCTCAGCACCCTATACACTTCAACAGAATGGTGTAGTCGAGCGCAAAAACAGGGTTGTACAAGAGATGGCACGTGTTATGCTTCATAGCCGGAATTTACCGTTATATTTTTGGGCTGAAACTGTGAACACTGCAGTCTATGTTATTAATTGAGTTTATTTGCGCCCAGAAACTTTAAATACACCATATGAACTATGGTTTTGTAGAAAACCGAACATCAAATATTTTTGTATCTTTGGGAGTCGGTGTTACATTTTACGTGACCGTGAAAATCTTGGAAAATTTGACTCTCGAAGTGACGAAGGGATCTTTATGGGTTATTCTACAAACAGTAGAGCATATCGGGTATTTAACTTAGAATCTAAAACGATTGTAGAATCTATAAATGTTAAAGTAGATGAAGCTTTTCACTTTGCATCTGATAAATCTACCCTTGATATCTCTCTTGATGATGATGCTCCTGCAAATGCATCTTCTCATAACAATTCTTCCGATAATGATGATGCATCTAATGATTCTTCAAGTTTATCTGATGTGCAGGAATCATCTCATGTACCTCCGACTACTCCGTTACCTCAAACGTTACGAATCTCCAAGTATCATCCTGAATCAAACATTATTGGAGACCCACAAGAAGGAGTCAGAACTCGGAGACAGTTGATTTGTGGATTCGCTTGTTACGTTTCCTTAATCGAACCAAAGAACGTCGATGAAGCTCTTCAGGATGACTACTGGATTGAAGCAATGCAGGAAGAGCTCCATCAGTTTGAACGAAACAAAGTCTGGGAACTAATAAAGCCTCTGAAGCAACACAATGTGATTGGTACTAAATGGATTTTCAAGAACAAGAAAAATGAGGATGGTACCATCATCAGGAACAAAGCACGTTTAGTTGCTCAAGGCTACCCTCAAATAGAAGGTATAGACTTTGATGAAACTTTCGCACCTGTAGCTAGACTTGAGTCCATTCGTATCCTATTTGCAATTGCTTGTCATTTTAAAATAAAATTTTTTCAAATGGACGTTAAGAGCGCGTTTTTAAATGGGTTTTTAAATGAGGAAGTTTATGTGGCTCAACCGAAAGGTTTTGTAAACCTTAAACTACCTACCTATGTTTTTCGTTTGAAAAAAGCTCTTTACGGTCTAAAACAAGCACCGCGAGCGTGGTACGAAAGGTTGACGAAGCACCTTTTGGAGAAGGGCTATACTCGAGGGGGAGCAGATATGTAGAACACCGGGATTTGGACGACGCACCGACCTTGCAGGATGGTGTGGTGCGGAGGAGTTTGCCTTGGATGTGTCCCATTTGTGTTTACAGAGGAGTTCGGGTTGATTTGGATCCCCGCGGAAGCCTCTACTTGTTTCGGGCTTTGTACGCGTTAGGTGACTGGTACGGGAAGCGCCGACACCGCTATGGGTTGCAGAAAAATTGGGAAACACTTGGAGCAGGTGTATTTTCAGTTTACAGCGAGGTTCGGGAGGTTCCGGACTGACGCGGAAGACCCGGAGGCAAAAAGTGAGTCGGAACTGGCAATTTTGGAGCCGGTATTTGATTTGAGCACCCCGACTCAACGGTTGAGCTTTTTGAAGAGAAAAAGCTGTGAGCGCGTGTACTTTTGAATTACAGCGGAGCTCGGGAGGTTCCGGGCAGCGGCGGAGGGCCCGAGGGCAAAAAGTGAGTTGGAGTTGGGTTTTTTGGAATTAAGTTAATTAAGTTAATTAATTTTATTTAAAGCTTTGCTTTATAAAAACCCCTCCCCTCCACCTCTGTAGCAAAGGAAAAGAGAAAGAAAGAAAGAAAAAGGAAAAAGAGAAAAAGAGAGGAAAGGGAAGAAGAAGAAGAAGAGGATGGGTTTGAAGGAAGCAACTCTTGGGCGTTTTCTTCTCCGAGCGTGGACGGGAGCCGAGCGAGGACCGGCGTGCCGCGAGGAGGTTGGATTTATTTTATTTTATTCTTTTCTCTCTTTTCTTCTCCCCGTGGGCGGAGCCTTGCGGACTTGTCGTCCGGGTTGTGGCGAGGCTGCGCGAGTCGCGCGCTCGCGTTTTCGGCGGCGCGTGACCGGGGGGGCGGCGGCCGTGCGCTGGGGCGCTTGCGCGCTGCGCGCCGGGCTGCCTTGGGGCTGCGCGGCCCTGCAGGCCGCGCGCTGTGCGCGCGGCACTGCAGGGGTGCCGCGCGGGCAGCCCCTGTGCCGCGCGGCCTGGCAGGCCGCGCGGGGCGCGCGACCCTGCAGGGGTGCCGCGCGGGCAGCCCCTGTGCCGCGCGGCCTTGCAGGCCGCGCGGGGCGCGCGGCACTGCAAGGTGCCGCGCGGGCGGCCTTGGGGCCGCGCGGCCCTGCAGGCCGCGCGCTGGGCGCGCGGCACTGCAGGGGTGCCGCGCGGGCATCCCCTGTGCCGCGCGACCTTGCAGGCCGCGCACTGTGCGCGCGGCACTGCAAGGTGCCGCGCGGGCTTGCGGGCCGCGCCCGTGGGGGCCTGCGGGCCGCGCTCGTGGGCGCGCGGCCCTGCAGGGGCCCCGCGTGGGCGGCCCTGTGCCGCGCGGGCCTGCGGGCCGCGCCCGTGGGCGCGCGGCCCTGCAGGGGCCCCGCGCGGGCGGCCCTGTGCCGCGCGGGCCTGCGGGCCGCGCCCAGGGCGCGCGGCCCTGCAGGGGCCCCGCGCGGGCGGCCCTGTGCCGCGCGGGCCTGCAGGCCGCGCCCGTGGGCGCGCGGCCTTGCAGGGGCCCCGCGCGGGCGGCCTGGTGCCGCGCGGGCCTGCAGGCCGCGCCCGTGGGCGCGCGGCCCTGCAGGGACCCCGCGCGGGCGGCCTTGTGCCGCACGGGCTTGCTGGGCGCCGCGCGGGCGGCTGGGTCAGCGCCGCGCGGCTGGGTTTTTGGGGGCCGTGCAGCTGCGCCGCTTTGGCCGCGCAGGCTGCGACTCGGCGACGCGCCGCGGCGTGAGTGCGCGATGGGTTTTTCCGCGCAACGCGCGGCGTTTCCCGTCGCCGGATGGGTTTTTCTCGCCTTTGTGAGCGCGGTTGTAGCCGCATGTTTTCTGATTCCGGTCCCTCTTCTTGTCTCGCAGTTGTGGCATTGTGTTAGCTTCTCACGTGGCCGGTGGTGCGTGTTTTGCCGCGTGGAGCTGCGGGATCGCGTCGGGACCTCCGTATGGCGCACGGTTTTCGCGGATTGATCGCAGGTGGGTTGGTTTCTCCCAATGAACTACGGAATGCCCTTTACGCTTCCGAATGCAAAGGTATCGTATCCTTACTATCAGGTATTTGCGGAACAGTCGTGCAAGTCGAGGGTTGTCGTTTCCGACTTGGACACGAGTGTTAGTCGCATCGTTAGAGTATACGAGTTGTACTGGCAGAGTTACCAGATGAGTAGATACCACTGGCAGAGCTACCAGATGGGTGTAAATCACTGGCTGAGTTACCAGATGAGTAGATACCACTGGCGGAGTTACCAGATGGGTATAAATCACTGGCTGAGTTACCAGATGAGTAGAAATCACTGGCTGAGTTACCAGATGAGTAGATACCACTGGCGGAGTTACCAGATGGGTATAAATCACTGGCTGAGTTACCAGATGAGTAGATACCACTGGCAGAGTTACCAGATGGGTATAAATCACTGGCTGAGTTACCAGATGTGTAGATATCACTGGCTGAGTTACCAGATAGATAGTTATGCCCTGGCCGAGTCACCAGGTGGTTACTAGAAGGGATTGAGGTGGCCTTCTAGTGTCTTGTAGAGTTCTAGCAGTCCCAGTGCGGGGGCGAAAACTATGGGTGCCTAAGCCTACAGCATGTTCTTGTTTGATAAGGGCTGTAGGGGGCGCAGACGTTCGTAGTTTCCAGGCCTCCCGTGAGAGAGACTGAGAACTTACTTCCAGCATTGCATTGAGACATGTAGCGATAGATTCATTTCCTGTTATCTATCTATCTATCTATCTATCTATCTATCTATCTATCTGTGTTTTTGTCTCCAGCAGACTGAGTGGGTGTACCGTGGGTTTAGCTTTGGTACCCACTGAGATCTGACTGTTGCAGTAGATCTCACACCCGCTGTGATGACAGGTGTTCCTGAGGCGACCGTTCCAGGTTTGGCTCGTTCGGAGCTTTCTGACCGAGGTAAGGGCGTGGCTGACTAGCTCCTACCCGAGTCGGTGGTGTCGGTGTTAGTGTCACTTATACTTTTTAGTTTCCACTTTTGTACTTATGTTTTGGGTGCTAGTGGACTGGTGTACTTGGACTTTTCACCGCTTGGTGTTTCAGCTTCCTTTCAGCTCTGATACTTGTTAGCTATAGATCTCTTTTGCAGGTTAGACGCTTCGTCTGTACGGCAGTTTCCGTACAGACGGCGGATCTGTTGGCGAGCCCGGGTCGCAGTTCGACCCCGGGGCGTGACAGATTAGGTGGTATCAGAGCCTAGGAATATAGGTCGTTGGCGACTTAGAGACCCTAGGCTTTTGGTTGGACAGTGGGAAGACTGTCGTGTGAGTCGTGACCTTAGCGAGAGTCTTGTCTGAGGGTGTACCTCCCCCTGAGGATTGGGGTGAGTGACCTCGCATGTTATTTCTCTAAAGGTGATTGTGTTGGCTGCAGACAGCATAATGCTTTAGAAAGGTTAACATGTTTAGGCTTTCGTTTGTTTGGGTCGGGAAAGTCTTGGTCCTAATGTTTTTCTGTTGCAGTGGTTTTTGGATGCTTCAGAGACGCCGTGCAACGGCAAGGGCGTGTTTGACCTGGGATGAGGGGCTCGTAGCGGAAAGCTAAATGGATAGAGCCGAGAGAGGCTTGAGAGATCCAGGCCCAAGCAGTCCTGGTACTTGAGGCGATACGGCGCCAGGAGGAGAGCATGGAGCGTATGATGCACATGCTTGGACCGAGAGCATCTCCCGGAGTATCGTCAGTAGTACCTCCGGCCGCGACTTTGGCGATTTCTGTTCCTGATCGCACCATTGATGGTGCGGAAGCAGCGAGAGGTTGCTGTTAGGTTGTGTACCGCATCCAGTTCCATCCCTTGTAGATTTCGGGACTGAGTTGGAGCCGAGAGAGGCCGAGAACTGGAACGCTGTTATGGAAGATTTGTTCGAGGATTTGTTCATCCAGGATAAGCATCAGGGCGCTTGGTTATGCACTTTTGCATACGGACGCCAAGAGAGTTGGTGGCGTCGGATTCGTCTTGTTGGACCATCGGGAGCGCAGTTGATGTTCTGGGGTGAGTTTCTGTGACGGTTGAGCGATGTACCCCTGGACGCCCAGGATGAGGCTTAGAGGTTGGTTGTGTTCGAGTGGGAGCTGCATCGAGATGCCTACCTCTTCGTGCATTTTCGGCGAGTGCCGACCTTGGATGCAGTGAGGGTGCATGCTCGATGGATTGACCGAGGATCAGTGATCCCGTCCGAGGGAGACGGTGAGCGGGGGACCCGCTTCGGAGAGAGAGCTCCGGCATCGCCGGTTTTGCGATAGTCGCGTGATTCGAGGTTGCCGTGATTCCACCCTCTGGATCAGGGGTCTCAGAGGAGACAGAGACCAGGAAGTTCTCGACAGTGCTCGCTTCAGCAGCAGTGCCAGGATGTGAGTTTCCCTTCTGCAGGGCCGCGTTCTTCGTCAGGGTTGTGGATCGCGTCTCACCTGGTGTGGTCGTCGGAGTTGGAGCTTGCTTAATGCCAACGCCGCTTGTGCGTTTCGGTAGAGCAGGGGTACCTTCGTGTGGGCCAGTGTCAGGACTGACGGTTGTGCACTTTTGGATCAGTTTTCAGATCACGTGAAGCACGTGGATGAGTGCTGCCTGTCCTGCCAGTGCGACGAGGACCTTGGATTGATCATCGAGATGTTAGTCCTACATCAGTGCAGAGGTGTTGATACGAGGTTGGATAGGAATCGGCCGTCCCAATTTATGCTATCATGGATTGTCGAGAGAGAAGACATTGACCCTCCGTGGACCTGGTCAGGAGGAGGGTATTTTTTTTATAGCATGTGATGAGATATATGATGCCCCTGGCCGAGTTACCAGGTGCTTACTAGATTGGGACTGAGATCGAGACAGTGATTGACGTGGTTCGGGAACCGCGCCAACTTCGACAGCACCTCGTGGAGTATCAACCGTGAGACAGAGAGAGCTGTGAGCGCAGTTGTGAGATTTGACGGATCGAGAGGTCTGCGAGACCTAGTACCTCGTCGTGGGGATACGACAGTGAGGTTCCAGGCAGTTGTTACACAGTGGTGATGTCACGTTGTGGGTACACAACCATGTGAGTCTTGTAAGGTTCGAACTTGATTAGTCTCACCTTGTGCTTGGGCAGATGCCTTCGAGTGATTGATATCTTTATGGAACCTTACAGCCAAGGGCTGTGCCTGGATACTGATCCGGAACCAGTAGGGCAGTTTGAGCGGTTTGCGTGGTCAAGTAGATTGACTAATGCCCTACTGATTTGAGAACTGTGTTTTTCCCTGTTTCACTGGACGGGTTGGTGGTGTTACCGTCGTGGGTTTTTGCTTATCTCCGAGGCGACTTGGAGCTTGAGGGGCTCTTGAGGATGGTGCTACAACTTCTATGGAGGAAGAAGTTGGTTGCCTAGCTTTGAGAGTTGCACTTGGGCATCGAAAATTTTGTGGTTAGGCCTTGTGATTCAGCCGCATGAGTGACGGAGGACCCAACGAGGTGAGATACCGTTTGGGCTGGGCCTGGACCCATGTTAAAGTCAGATATCAGAAGCTCTTGGACTATGCAAGGCCAGTGTAACTTGCGAGAGGCAAAGCTGAGGAAGATACCAGCATTGATCCGGATATTGCCGTGATAGTGAGGTCATGGAATTATTCTTGAATCCTCAAACCTTAAGTGCTTGGACACTCAGGAAGTCGGGTCGAGGTAACGCCGGTGGATAGATTTTGCAAGGATGTATGATTGCTTTATCCCGGCGAGGACATTTTGTTCAGTATGCCCTGTTTAGGCGAGCTGTGTAACCCTGGGAATTGAGTGCCAGAATCGAGAGAAGGTTCTCGAGGTTGAAAGTTTTCCCCTGTCAAGGGAGGTGATTTATGTTTTGTGGAACAGGAGTTTTGGTGGCCATGAAGCATCAGAGGGGTTTTGCCTTAAGGAGGCTTGAACTTCGGTTTTTGAGATCTCGAATCGAGGAAAACCACCAGCCGCAGGGCCATGTATAGATTGAGTTATGCGAGGTGTGGATCCTCGATTAGTGATCAGGCTGGTTGAAGTCCTTTTGAACCCCGCAAGCCTTGTTTGGCTTTCCCTTCCTTGGTGATGGACGAGGACTGCGTTATCCTCATCGACCGATGCGATTCTTGTTGGTGAAACCAAAGAATTTTGCAGTCGAATCATACCTTTGGGGAAGGCTCAGTGCTGTCAGCATGAAGATTGTGAGTGACCACTTGAGAGCCTTGGACAATTTGTGGATCTCCTATCCCCTTTTGTTTTTGATTTGCCCTCCTATGTATGGATTTAGTTGAGTTTCGAGGACGAAAACCCTTTTAAGGGGGGGAGAGTGTAGAACACCGGGATTTGGACGACGCACCGACCTTGCAGGATGGTGTGGTGCGGAGGAGTTTGCCTTGGATGTGTCCCATTTGTGTTTACAGAGGAGTTCGGGTTGATTTGGATCCCCGCGGAAGCCTCTACTTGTTTCGGGCTTGTACGCGTTAGGTGACTGGTACGGGAAGCGCCGACACCGCTATGGGTTGCAGAAAAATTGGGAAACACTTGGAGCAGGTGTATTTTCAGTTTACAGCGAGGTTCGGGAGGTTCCGGACTGACGCGGAAGACCCGGAGGCAAAAAGTGAGTCGGAACTGGCAATTTTGGAGCCGGTATTTGATTTGAGCACCCCGACTCAACGGTTGAGCTTTTTGAAGAGAAAAAGCTGTGAGCGCGTGTACTTTTGAATTACAGCGGAGCTCGGGAGGTTCCGGGCAGCGGCGGAGGGCCCGAGGGCAAAAAGTGAGTTGGAGTTGGTTTTTTGGAATTAAGTTAATTAAGTTAATTAATTTATTTAAAGCTTTGCTTTATAAAACCCCCTCCCCTCCACCTCTGTAGCAAGGAAAGAGA
>CM055070.1:11265728-11284467 GCA_029204045.2 Tillandsia leiboldiana
TGCCGCGCGGGCCTGCGGGCCGCGCCCAGGGCGCGCGCCCTGCAGGGGCCCCGCGGGCGGCCCTGTGCCGCGCGGGGCCTGCAGGCCAGCGCCCGTTGGGCGCGCGGCCTTCCAGGGGCCCCCGCGCGGCGCCTGGTGCCGCGCGGGCCTTCGGGCCGCAGCCCGTGGGGCGCGGCGGACCCTGCAGGGGCCCGCCGCGGGCGCCTTGTGCCGCACGGCTTGCTGTGGCAGCCGCGCGGGCGGCTGGTCAGCGCCGCGCGGCTGGGTTTTTGGGGGCCGTGCAGCTGCGCCGCTTTGGCCGCGCAGGCTTGCGACGCTCGTGCGACGCGCCGTGGCGTGAGTGCGCGATGGGTTTTCCCGCGCAACGCGCGGCGTTTCCCGTCGCCGGATGGGTTTTTCTCGCCTTTGTGAGCGCGGTTGTAGCCGCATGTTTTCTGATTCCGGTCCCTCTTCTTGTCTCGCAGTTGTGGCATTGTGTTAGCTTCTCATGTGGCCGGTGTGCGTGTTTTTGCCGCGTGGAGCTGCGGGATCGCGTCGGGACCTCCGTATGGCGCACGGTTTTCGCGGATTGATCGCAGGTGGGTTGGTTTCTCCCAATGAACTACGGAATGCCCTTTACGCTTCCGAATGCAAAGGTATCGTATCCTTACTATCAGGTATTTGCGGAACAGTCGTGCAAGTCGAGGGTTGTCGTTTCCGACTTGGACACGAGTGTTAGTCGCATCGTTAGAGTATACGAGTTGTACTGGCAGAGTTACCAGATGAGTAGATACCACTGGCAGAGCTACCAGATGGGTGTAAATCACTGGCTGAGTTACCAGATGAGTAGATACCACTGGCGGAGTTACCAGATGGGTATAAATCACTGGCTGAGTTACCAGATGAGTAGATACCACTGGCGGAGTTACCAGATGGGTATAAATCACTGGCTGAGTTACCAGATGAGTAGAAATCACTGGCTGAGTTACCAGATGAGTAGATACCACTGGCGGAGTTACCAGATGGGTATAAATCACTGGCTGAGTTACCAGATGAGTAGATACCACTGGCAGAGTTACCAGATGGGTATAAATCACTGGCTGAGTTACCAGATGTGTAGATATCACTGGCTGAGTTACCAGATAGATAGTTATGCCCTGGCCGAGTCACCAGGTGGTTACTAGAAGGGATTGAGGTGGCCTTCTAGTGTCTTGTAGAGTTCTAGCAGTCCCAGTGCGGGGGCGGAAACTATGGGCGCCTAAGCCTACAGCATGTTCTTGTTTGATAAGGGCTGTAGGGGGCGCAGACGTTCGTAGTTTCCAGGCCTCCCGTGAGAGAGACTGAGAACTTACTTCCAGCATTGCATTGAGACATGTAGCGATAGATTCATTTCCTGTTATCTATCTATCTATCTATCTATCTATCTATCTATCTATCTGTGTTTTTGTCTCCAGCAGACTGAGTGGGTGTACCGTGGGTTTAGCTTTGGTACCCACTGAGATCTGACTGTTGCAGTAGATCTCACACCCGCTGTGATGACAGGTGTTCCTGAGGCGACCGTTCCAGGTTTGGCTCGTTCGGAGCTTTCTGACCGAGGTAAGGGCGTGGCTGACTAGCTCCTACCCGAGTCGGTGGTGTCGGTGTTAGTGTCACTTATACTTTTTAGTTTCCACTTTTGTACTTATGTTTTGGGTGCTAGTGGACTGGTGTACTTGGACTTTTCACCGCTTGGTGTTTCAGCTTCCTTTCAGCTCTGATACTTGTTAGCTATAGATCTCTTTTGCAGGTTAGACGCTTCGTCTGTACGGCAGTTTCCGTACAGACGGCGGATCTGTTGGCGAGCCCGGGTCGCAGTTCGACCCCGGGGCGTGACAAGATAGGACTCTCTTTGTGAAGCATTATCAAGATAACTTCATTGTAGCACAAATCTATGTCGATGACATCGTATTTGGTGCAACAAGAGATAATGATGCATCTAGATTCGCTAAAACCATGGAAAGCGAATTTGAGATATCCATGATGGGCGAATTGACATATTTTCTTGGATTGCAAGTGAAACAAAGTGACGATGGCATCCATCTGTGTCAATCCAAGTATGCAATGGAGTTGGTCAAAAAGTTTGGTTTAGAAAATTCTAAAGATGTTCCGACTCCAATGGGAACTAGCAATAAGGGATTAGGAAGTGAATCTCTTAGTGAGAATGTAGACGAGAAACTTTATCGCTGCATGATTGGAAGTCTACTTTATCTTACGGCTATTCGCCCGGACATATCCTTTAGTGTTGGGATCTGCGCGAGATATCAATCAGCACCAAAGGAGGTTCACCTGAAAGCGGTGAAACGGATCATCCGGTACATCAAAGGGACAATAAATTTCGAAATTTGGTATCCTATGGGAACAAGTCTAGATATTGTAGGATACTCAGATGCCGATTGGGCAGGATCAGTGGATGATCGGAAGAGTACGAGTGGTGCATGTTTTTATCTTAGCCATTGCCTTGTTGCGTGGCATAGTAAAAAGCAAAACTGCATTGCACTCTCGACTGCCGAAGCGGAATATATCTCAGCAGGTAGTTGTTGAACCCAACTCATTTGGATGAAAAATGTGTTGAGCGACTTCCGAATTTCAGCAACTTCGGTAACGATTCTCTGTGACAACACCAGTGCTATAAATATTTCCAAAAACCCTGTGTTGCACTCAAGAACAAAATACATTGAACTTAGATATCATTTTCTTAGAGAGCTAGTTGAATCAAATATTCTTCAACTTTCCTACATTTCAACTGAGGATCAATTAGCTGATTTTTTAACAAAACCTTTGGATCAAAAACGTTTTATTCATTTGCGTAAAGCAATTGGAATGCTTTCCTTGAAATAACCTCTTTTTGAAACTTTTGCTTAGGTTTGATTTTGTTTTTGTGTTTTTGTTCTTTATCTATGTTTGTACAATAGAACATTAATTGAGCATTAGTTATATTGACTTTAACTGCATCCTTTCACATAATTTGAAATTTATTATGTTTTGGATATCATAATAATTCATTTGATGCAATGATCATTTATGCCAATTAAGTCATCTTTGTTGTTGATCAAAGTCAATTTCTCTCTCAATGATCTCTTGGTATAGTTTTTATCTTATTTGACTATTTAGTCGAGTATGAAATCGAGATCAATTTTTGGTTGAATACTTTATATTTTAAATAATTGATAGCCAATTGAGGGGGAGTTTATCAAATTATTTATGCTCAAAAGATATGGAAAGAGTAACATCCCATGAGGAGTGTAAAAACTACCACCACATGGAGGAAAGAGCTACCACCTCGGTCGTCCGAGTACTGTGTGCAGCTACCACATGTATACCAAGCATGGTTGTTCGAGTTGATTAAATAAAATACTTTTTGGAATACTTGACTCTGTCAAATTCCAAGGTTGGTATAAGGTGGGGATTTTATTGAAAGATGCTCAAAGAGCCACTCCTTACAATAAATTGACTAGATATATTATCTAACTTATCTGGGATTTCAAACATCTATTGATCTTGGTATTTCATTTTTTTTACCAAATTGATGATTTGATAAAGGCATTACTCATAAGATCATGTTAGATGTGATTGAAGTTGTTCAACTTTAAGGGATTTAATTTTTATAAATTTTCGTTTCATTTGTTGGATGTTATTGATAGATTTGACATAATCTATTTCTTTTATTATGAAACGATGATTTTTATTTAAAGTTGATACACAAAAGTGCTTACAATCTTTTTCTGAATTTTCTAGAATTTTTCGGAATTTTTCTGAAGAAAAAGTTTGGAGCCGATCCGGACTGGATTATCCGATCCGGATCCCGAACGCAGGAAATCCTGCGTTTAGCTGATCCGGACTGGATTCTTCAGGCAGTCCGGACCGCGGCTAGGTTTTTATTTAGAACAAAAGGGATTTGATTTCTTTTACTACAATCTTTTGTTCAAGAGTCTCCAGAGCTTCTCTCTCTAGATCATCAAGCTTTTTGGAGTCTTTCCAACTCAGATCCTTCGGTTCCAAGTGAGTTTACTTGATCAAAACTCGGTTTTTCACCGGTTTGCTATATTTCTCTCAAAACGTGATGAAAATCTCATATCTTTTTCGTTTTTGGATGGTTTTTGATCAAACTTCTTTTGAAATAAGAACTCTGGGCAGATTAGTTTTGATTATATGCTAGGTATTCTCATGATAAACGGATTTTTGGCCTTCGATTTCTAAAAATTCGGTTTTAGGGCATATTTTTGAGAATTTTTTAAAATCATGGAATTGATCTATTTTTAAAATTCTTTTTGCAAAACTAATTTGATCCCTAGTCTCTCTACACGATAATGATTGTTTAGGTACAATTTTTTAAATTTTTGAAAATTAACAATCTTTTCGTGTTCTTGAGGTGTGCTCACAGGACTCTTCTCTCTTAAGAACTTGCAGCAATGAAGTTTTCATGGATAATCTTCCTACTGGTTGCAATGGTACACACAAGAGCAATCAATAAATTAAAGAGAGCGAAGAAACCTTTTAAAAAAGGAGAACGTGTTCAACTTGAAGATTCGGAGTCTGAACAAGAAAAGGATGAAGTAAATTGGGACGAATTAATGACTGAAGAAGAAAAGACTGCTAAGACAACACGAAAGGATTCTGACACATCGAAAGGAAAAACTACCATGGATAGAGGAAAAGCCCCAATGACTTCACCATCCATCTCGGTGAAAAGGAAAAGACTAGCTCGACGCTTTGAACGAGCGCGAGATGTTGATGTTAACGAACCAATAGTTCCGGATTCTCCGCCTCGCTTGGAAGATGTGTCCGTTAATACTGACCGTCTTAGGGCATTTGAACATCGAGAATGCATCGGGGAACGACATGTCAATATTGGTGCTCTTCGGGATCACTCACCAGAGTTCGGGATTCTAATTGAACAAGCTAATCTTATTCAAGTTTGTAGATTCCCGGAATTACTTGGATATTGTTTGCATCGTGTGAGAACCTTTTACACCAATGCAAGACATCTTCAGGAAGATGAACATGGTTCGACGCAGTTCTACACAAACATCCAAGGGATGAGACTCAAAATAACTCCGCAGTTAATCGGCGATGTCCTTGGAATGGAATCCAACAAATCGGGGATCAACTACTTAACCAGAAGAAGTTTGACGAATGCCATGTGGCAAACCGTTATAAAAGGAATTTGTTTGGAAGGAACTAAATCGACAGATGGTAAAACTATTAAATCCAAACAACTCCGGCTTGAATACCGGTTTCTCAACTTCATCACGTGTTACAACATTCTCCCTAACATGCAGACAAAGGTTGTGAGATGGGATCAACTACTATTCTTGTATCTCCTAGGTCATCCTTCTGAAGCCGTGGGGTTGAACATGAACATCCCTTACATAATTTGGAATAGAATGTCTAGATATGTTGAGCATCCTCATCCCTCCGAAAGACTTCCTTTTCCTTTGATAATTATGAGGATCTTAAAAAGGTTTCAGATTGACATCAGCTCAACATCATATCAACACTGTTTGGGAATGATAAATGAATCCACCATTGTCAAATCTCTTCATAGACTACCCCATGTTACTCCAACTCCTTCATCCGGAAAGAAACCTTACGTGGGCACATCTACATCTCCGTCACAACAAGCACCCGCGCCAGATGATGAGGCATCGGTCACCTCAATTTATAAGCAGCAACAACGCTTATCTTTTGAACAAGAGCAGATCACCAAAGAACAGAGGCGGATTTCCGAGGAACTTGAGATCATCACGGCATCCCAAATCACATTGACCAAGAGAGTGTCCTCGATGAAGAAATTAATGAAGAAGATGTTTTCGAAAATGGGATGTAGTGCCTCTGATGAATCAGACTCAGATGATTGATTTTTACCTAATCTTTTTTTTTTCTTTTTGTGCAGGCTTTTATTTTCTCTTATTTTTTGTATCATTTGAACTTTTTTAACTCTCCTTCAATTTTGTACTTTTGGCTGGATTTTGTGACAAAAAGGGGGAGAGAGTAGAAAGAGAACTTTGAACATGAACATTGTGTGAACATGAAACCTTGAAAGGTAAGTATAACTCAACTTTGGTTTTATAGTGTGATTTGATGCATGCCTCAGCTAACTATTCGACTAACTATTTGGGCATGTAATATAACTAACAAGTTGCTTGTTGACTAACCTTTCTGTGACATTTGGATTTTTATTGCTTAGAAGATATGTCGATTTTTGATTGTGAGTCTCTTTCATATCTGAATTTGAAAATGTCATGATGAGTATAAACTCTATCTCTGTGTTTAGTTTTGATTGTTGAAAATTCTTGAGGTTACTAACGATCTTTTGTGTCAAGAATGATTTCTTTTGCAGAGATTACATATGTCTAAGTCTAGAGTCTGTTTTAGGAGTTTAACTCATGTATTTATCTTTATTTGGATCTTCAATGTAAATTTTTGTTGTATGGTGATATCAACAAAAATATCTTTTTGAATTTTCTTGAGTGGATTTGTGTTTTGTCACGAAACCGCCAAAGGGGGAGATTGTTACGGAATTTGAGTTGGCGTATTTCGTGAAATTGGTTAAGTCTTGAAGATTGAAGATGAAGAAAGTTGGATCATATACCTCAATCTCAAGAAAGAAGAATTCAAAAGGATCAGGTACGTTTAATTAATTAACTTTGATGATCCGAATACTTCTTATAGTGTAGAAACACTTGGATGAATTTTTTATTGCATAAAAATCAAAAACTGGACATTCCATATGTTCAGAGTCCGGATCGGGCTTTACAGTCCGGACCCCGAACATAGGTTAGTTCGTGCAGAATTTCAGTCCGGATCCCGAACGTGGAATTTGCAAGAAATGCATGAACAGTCCGGACCCCGAATGTCGTCTTTTCTGGAAATTGTCTGTTTCGCTGAGACAGTCCGGACCGCCCATTCCAGTCCGGACAGTCGTCCTGTAAAATTCCAGAAATAGTTAGTTTTTTATGCTTATCTTCTTCCAATGGTTTCTAACCTATAAATAGACCCTACAATTCATTTTAGGGTAACACGAAAAAAGACGACCGAAATAGAAAAATCTACATATAGAGAAGAAAGAGAATCAATAGATTAAATTCTATGTTTCTTCATCTATATTGATTAATTTGATTCTAGGTTTTCCAAACTCAGATTTTGAGTAGAATCAAATTAATGAATACTTAGATGGTATTTTCGATCTATTTCTAATCTAAGTATTCGGCGGATCATCACCACCAAAAACAACGATTTTCCCAAAATCGACGCGTGGACTCGCGTGGCCTTGTGGATTCAAGGTGCAACCGCTCTCGTGGATTCGGAGCGAGGTACGTTCATGGATTTGAAGCGTGCTATTGGGTGAAGACCGTGGATTCGGTCGGACGTCGTGGACTCGACGTTGGACGCCGTGGATTCGGCGTTGGGCGCTGATCGTGGATTCGAGAAGCGTTGCGGAGCGAGCGGAGAAGATCAACTAGGAGCGTATGGAAAAGGTTGAGTCGTAAGTGTGTACGGTAAATCACCTTGTACGTGTTTTAATTCTAGTGGATTTCACCGAGTGATCGGTCCCGTGGTTTTTTTACTCCGGTTTGGAGTTTTTCCACGTAAAAATCTTGTGTGTTATTTTCATTTCAGCATTGGGTTTAATTGCGCAATGATTTTTTGAGTGTTTATGGTTTACACCTATTCACCCCCCTCTAGGTGTTTTTTCACCTATTTAGATCCAATTATACATAACCCAACACAAAAACCTCTCGACCCGATCAAGCGAAAGTCTAAAACATGTTACCCATTCTAAAGCATTATGTTGTCTGCAGCCAACATAACCACTTTAGAGAAATAACATGCAAAATCTCTCACCCCAATCCTCTGGGGGAGTCAAGACCCAATCAGGACTCTCGCCAAAGTCACGTCTCTCTCGACAGTCATCCTACTGTCCAACCACAAGTCTAGGATTTCTAAGTCCTAAATGACCTACAATCTAGGCTCTGATACCACTCTAATCTGTCACGCCCCGCGGTCGAAACTGCGACCCGGGCTCGCCAACAGATTCGCTATCTGTATGGAAATCTCCGCATAGACGAAGCGTCTACCCTGCAAGTCAGGTCTATAGCTAAACATGTATCAGAGCTGAATAAGAATAAGTAGCTACAGAATCAAAAACTGAACATCTGAATATACATTATCCAAAATACATAGTCATCTCTCACTATGAACAAGATACAATAAATCTCTCAGACTGTCCAGTACAAAATAAAATCTCATATATAGGATACATCTAACTCTGACTCTCAAATAAGCTAGTAAGGAACTAATCGACCACACCCTTTGTGATGACCCGGATCTCCGCAGAGCTGCTGCGGTGCGTTGGGGTGGCTATTGGAGGCCTACATGGTGCATTGGATGTGTTTGGGGCACAATTGGGCACAAGTGTTGGACTTCGGGCTTATTTGGATCTTGTCGGTGACCGGAGGACCCCGGGGAGGGTTTAGAAGTGGTTTCGCGCGAATCAGATATTAAGTTTGGGCTCCGCGCGAAATTCGGGCTAAGAATACACTTCCGGGAGCCTCCGGCAAATTTTAGAGTTGGAATTTGGCAAAATGGACGTCAAATTCGGATTCAGCGCGCGAAAACGGTCAAAACGGACTACCCACTTGATGTTTTTGAGCTCGGGGTTACTGTTCACGCCGGAACAGTAATTCCGGCGATCGCCGGCGGCGGGCAGCGGCGGAGAGCGGCGGCACGGCCTCGGGCAGGCGGAGAGCGGTGGCGGGCAGGCGCGGGCAGCGCGCAGCGCGCGGGCAGGGGCGCGGGCAGGGCGCGGTCCACGCGCCGGCGTGCACCAGGGCGGGGTGCCACGTGGCATGAATTTATTGGGTAGTTCACTGGTCCCGGTCTACGGAGCTGTGCGGCGCACGGTGGACTGGGCGGGAAACACGTGGCATCTTCCTATTGGTTCGGTGCATGAAGTAGGGTGCACCGGGTGCAGCGAATTTTTGCTTGACACGTGGCGTGCGGGGATTGGCCGGGCCACTGTGCGCATGCAGGTGGCAGGGTGGCGCGGCATGTGGCAGGGGCGGCTGGCGTGGCGGCCACGGCGCCGACGTGGCGTACGCGTGCGCCACGTGGCGGCCGGCCATTGGCCAGCGCCAACTGCCCCGTTGACCAGAGGTGCGCCACGCGGCGCGAGGTGATCGGCCGGATCGGCTGTCCCGTGTTCGGGGACACGTGTCGGCGCGAGGAGCGGGTTGGACGGTTCCGCGGTCCGGCCGGATCGTGTACGCGGAGTGGGCCGGGCCACTGTGCGGGCCCGAATTCGGGGCCCGAAAGATTCGTGCGCCCGAATTCTGGGACTCAGAGGGTATTTCTCCAAATGTTTCTTTGGGCCTATAAATACCTTTCCCCTCCTCTCTTTCTCCCTTTTTTTCCGAAGCTTAGAGGGAGAATGGGAGGGAGTGTCCTCTATGAAAGATATTCCCCTTGATGTTCTTGAGCTCGTGGTGGATCCCCGGAATTTTTGGAGGCTCGCCAACGGCGGTATCATTTTTACAGTTCGCCTCGGTTTTCCCCCATTTTGGCCCATTACCGTCGCAGATCATTCAAAAATTCACTGTGAGCAAACCAGGAGGAGTTTTTGGACGATTTATTCGACAGCGTGTTTCTAAGAGGTAAGGCTTCGATTTTCATGTTGATCGCTTCGCTCCGTTTCGCACTTTTGGCACATTTCCCGAGGCATCTTTGACCCCCATTTTTCTATGATGGATTTTGGACAGCATCGGCTTGTCGATTTTATATCTCAGCCTAGGAACATCGGATCAAGGCGTTTCAGGACTCGATTTTGATCTACTCATCGCGAGGAACACAGTGGTGATTTTTCTGAGATTTATGGAAATTGTTTCGAAGGTGATAATTAAGCTTTTCTTGGACAGATTGCTACAGGAATTTTGATTTGGAAGGTTTTAAGGTGCAACGGTGTTTTATTTTTATCTTGGTCTACAGGTATCAGATCTGGGCATTTTAACAGTCGTTTTGGGGCTACTTTTCGCGAGGAACGCGACCGTGAATTTTCTGGATTTTCTTGAGGACTGGACAGAGGTGTTATTTACCCCTTTTGGTGGGGCTGATTTTGGACTGTAGGAAATTGTACAGTTTTGGGATTATTTGTGCGCAATGTTTTGTGCAGTGGGGCACAGTTTTCGATGGACTGCTGTGTTAGAGGACTGTGGGCAGCGAGACGTTTCTTTTGGTGCGGTGCGCGCTTTTCGAGGTGGGTGGTTGTTGCATTGTGGGGACCCGGATCCCCACGACGAGATTACTGGTTCATCTATAGCTCCCGGAGGCCTATGTGGCATGTTGGTGGGATTGGTGCCCCAATTGGACATTAGTGTTGGGCTCAGTGTGTTAAATGGATCACGTGGGTGATCGGTGGACTCCGTCGGAGCTCCAAAAGTGGTTTCGCGCGCCATGGATATTAAAATAGGACCTAGCGTGAAGTTTGGACCAAGGAACATCTTCCCGGATGCCTTCGGCAATTTTTAGAGTTGGAATTTGGCAAATTGGACTTCGGATTTGGATTCAGCGCGCGAAAACGATGAAAATGGACTATTCACTTGCTTTTTCCGGAGTCCGGGTGATTCGGCACGTTTTTCGAGGCAAGGGTACTGTTCCGGCACCGGCGGCGGTGGCGCGCGGCGGCGGGCAGCGGCGGAGCGCGGCGGAGCAGGCAGCGGCGGGTGCGCGGTCCACCGCGGAGGCGTGCACCGGTCGCGGGCCACGTGGCATTTCCCGGTTGGGCCGGCGCAGCGGGCGCGGTCCACGGGAAAGGCGGGTGTACGGTGGACCGGTGGGGGGACACGTGGCGCACACCGGTTGGCCGGTCCACCTGCACCCGGTCCACGGTGCACCTGCGGGCGCCTCGGGAAGCGTGCGCGCAGAGGCGCAGGCGGCGGGTGCAGAGCGCACGTGGGCGCGTTGTCGGGCGGTTCCCGCGCTTGGGGTGGACACGTGTCGGCGTCTGGGGGGCGCCACGTGTCGCGCGGGGAGCGGCGGGGGTTGCTGTCGCCTGTTTGGCGGGCGACGTGGAGGCCCAGGGTGGATTCGGGCGGCTACAGTGCTCGCGCGCGGGGATTTCGGGCTGCTACAGTGCGCGCCCGAAAGTTCCTTGCGCCCGGAAATTGGGACATATCTGGTATTTCTTCAATTGTTTCTGCAGCCTATAAAAGCGATCCGAGCCTCCTTCTTTCCCCTTTTTCCGCCATTTCCGAGCCTCCTCTCGCCTGGGTGCCTTCAGCAAAGATGATCCCCGAGTTTGGCTGCATCCTTCTGCAAAGTTTTGGGATTTTTGGTGGCACGTTTATCGAGGTTTCCATTTTTACGGCGCGGCACGACGCTCGTCCTTTTGGGTTCCCCTTCGTCGCGTTTCGGTGCGCGAGCTCCCCCGGCCTACTCCGACCACCTTTTCGCGTGATTTCTTCGCCGCTGGATTCGCGACGGACAGATCTACGATCTTGGTATTTTCAGCTTTCCCTCATTTCGCGCTTTTCGAGGTGTTTGTTCGAGCTTACTGTGACCCCATTTCTGTGAAGGGGATTTGGACAGCGGCTTGGTATTTCAGCGTTATCTCCGCAACCGGGCATCGTTTGATGACGTGCTTATACACTTTTTTCATCTACTCGGCGCAAGGAATATCACAGTTTTATTGGGTTTTTCTGAGTTTTGCCCGAAGGTATATGTTCTTCCCCTTATCTGTAAATGGGATTACAGTTATGTTGCTGTGTGGTTTTGCGCACCTGTACTGTGGAATTTGTAACTCGGCCTACGGGGCTCGGAATTGGACGTGCAGGTACTCGTTTCGAAGGTATCGACGCGAGGATTGCTGTGGTATTTTTATTGGATTTTTCTGGGCACTTCCGGCAGGTGAAATAAGCACGACTTTGGGACTGATTTTCAGATTGTGTATACTTGGTTAATTTTGGAATAAAAGTGTAATGTTGAGCCTTATTGATGTACTCAGGGGTGTTTTCAGTTGTTTGGAGCCAAGGCTTGCGCGACTTGTACCGAGGGTGTTATGTTGGTAGATTTTGGACCCTGGGCGTCTACCCACTTCACCGACTTCAGGTTTGCCTTGGTTTAAGCGCTTCAGGTGGGTAAGCTTATTATCAGTAACTGTTTAAGGCAATGAATATGTTGTGGCAAATATAAGTGCACTTGTGGGGATGTCACCCCTCTATGACTGATGCATGCATGTTTAGGGTACATGGTTTATGTTGGTAAGTAGGTAAGCTTGATAATGATATTTGTATAAATGATTGCAAGAATAGTATTTATGAGGTATATTGAGGACTTGCATGACTTGGACATCTATGTGATGACTAGTGTAAGCTTACCTAGGATAATGTTACCCTATGAGATTATGTAACATGCCATGTTAGCACATAGCCTTTCATGTGGTTGGTTTATGCTTTGGGACAGGATTTCGTAGCTATGTGCGGATTTGTACTCTGAGGAGTTATTATGATCGTTCTATTGATGAACCTTGAATTGTGGACAGGTCTAGTTTTGGGATTCCGGCATGTTGTTTATTCCTAAAGGATCTATTATTATGCTTTACCCCCCCCCCCCCTTTATTTCCTTGAGGACTTTTGCATGCTTGTATGGTCATGTAGTTAGGCCATCTTTTACTGCTGCACTACTTATGGGAACTTGACTTAGAAGAAACCATGCTTTTCCTTTCTCCGCCTTTGCTAGTCAAGTGGACAGTGTTGCTCGGGTTCGAGCAGGGGTCTGGATAGGGTAGTCAGGACTTCGTGTCTGGGACAGGTTGGCTTAGTTGTGGGGCTTTGCGGCAACCGCGGATATTGGGCGGTTGACCGGATGTTTCTCTATGCACCTGATTGGGTATCAGTTTTCTTTAGTGGATGGAGTTTCCCACTTATCGTTCAGTTGCATCCGATTGAGGTCGGGTCTTTCCTTGGTGGTTGAGTTTTCCCACTTTGATCAGATTGATGATCAAGTCCTGCTGTTTAGAGATACTGGTGACATTGATGACAGAGATGCTTTACTCGTGTGGGTAGCTCCCCTCGAGTGCCGCTCCGGAGTAGGCTTCAGACCGTGTTGGGTTCCGGTCAGACCGTGTTGGGTTCCGGTCAGACCGTGTCGGGTGCCGGTCAGACCGTGTTGGGTTCCGGTCATTTGGACAGTGGAGATACTGAGTTCGGGAGATTGGTGACAGAGCAGGCAGTACCGGGTTTTATACCGGTTCATTCGATTGAGTTCATTTCGGTCAAATGCTTTTATTGTTACACTCGTGCCTGGGGGCCGAGTGCAGACTGGTAGTAGACCAGTGATAGTACTGTTGAGAGCCGTCTGGTTGACGGTGGTCCCGTGTCGTGGCGAGTACTTTGACCGCCGTGTGAGAGGTTGAGCATCATGATTCTATCCATTCTGAGAGAGAGCGTGGATTTTGACCATAGCCTGCATGATCCTCTACTCGATAGCGAGCTAGTCCGTTTGGACGCCCTACGTAATTCCTGCCTGTCAGCGGGAGGTGGTTGTAGGTGGATGCAGGTTTGACTGGACCAGATGTGGCAGTCAGCTCGATTGGGTCGATGGTGCACTTCATGTGCTAGTGGTTGCATACCACTATTTGGTTCTCCCCCTTTTTGCCTTTAGTTAGGGGCAGGGTAGCTGTCGAGAGTCTCCAGCCTACTCATTTCAGTCTTGTGACTTGGGTTAGTTTTTGTCTCTTGAGGACTTGGTGGGCAGACCGTCGGGTCTGGCGGTGGTACCCACTGAGAACTCCCTTTTTGGTGTAGTTCTCACACCCTTTGGGGGTTTCCCCCCCCTTTTTCCTCTCCTCTCCTTTGTTTTGCAGAGTCTTAGCGGGTATTGCCGACTCTGCGGATGTTGATCGTGCGAGGGAGTCGCGAGCTAGATCCCTACCCGTCGTTGGAGAGTAGCGGTACCCTTCAGAGGAGATCATCAGTGGATTAGTTGTTTCTTTTTCCTCTTTTGAGAGACTATTGTAGTGAGGATATTTTGTATTGAGAGACTGTACACTGTTGTATATTGGAGTTACCTCCCGGTTGGGTTTAGAGCTTGTACTTGAGGATATTGTATTATTATTATTTTGGGAGGCAGACAGTGTTGTTTTATTTCCAGTTGTACAGTGATTGATTTTAGTTACAGCAGACTTTTATTTATAGCTCTGATATCTGTTTAGTTATAGTACTTTTCTTGCAGGTAGGACGCTTCGCCTATGCAGGTTGGCATAGGTGGCGGATCTGTTTGGCGGGCCCGGGTCGCAGTTTCGACCCCGGGGCGTGACAGATTAGAGTGGTATCAGAGCCTAGGTTGTAGGTCATGGTAGACTTAGAAACCCTAGGCTTATGGTTTGACCCTTGGTTGACTTTGTGAGAGTCGTGATTTTTTTAGCGAGAGTCCTGATTGAGTTTTATACCTCTCCCAAGGGACGGGAGGAGTGATTGGCATGTTTATTCTCCTAAGTGATTATGTTGGCTGCAGACAACATAATGCTGTGGAACGGGTGACATGCTTTAGACTTTCGCTGGATTGGGTCGAGTGTTGTTGTGTGCTGTTTTGTTGTTTCGTCGTGGCGAGCGGTGTCTCCCCGACGCTGGGTTTTGACCCGTGTGCATCCTGTCATAGCTGTTGAGCTTGAGCAGTTGGTTTTTGGGCCGGACACCTGGATTGAGGTCAGAGAACCCCGGACCCAGATGACAGGATTGTCTGAGGCTTGTCAGCGGCTGAGGGAGCAGCTGGTCTTGGTGACACAGTTGTCGGAGCACTGAGTAGCCCCCTCCGTGCCAATGTTTAGTGTCGAGGCGCCGAGGCAGGGTGGATGGTTGACAGCTGGTGAGCTGTGGGACATGATCGACCTATTGAGCCATATTTGGCAGATGAACCACCCCGACTCGTAAGATTGAGTTTGGAGCCTTTGGAGGCAGAGTCGCGGCTGGTGGTGATGGGGTGATTAATTGAGAGCCTCCCTGTGCTCGAGAGTGTATGTAGTTGTTGAACTGCGCGCTCCAGATTCGAGGGACGAGGCGCATAGGATATATGAGACTGGGAGTGGATTGCGCCAGGACACCTTTCTGTTATTCAGTCCCTCCATTGTAGATTTAGACGCCTCGTTGGAGCAGGCATTATGTATGGAGCGTGGCATTGCAGTTCCTTTGGATAGGGATCAGCCGCCAGAGGTGAGTTCTGGATTTTGGCGCTTGGCGCCGGATGATGGAGGACAGATCGGCCGGCAGGGGCATGTCTAATTTCTTTTCCTGGATAACGAGTTCCCGAGATGTCAGAGGTCGGGTGGACCCCGAAGGCAACATCAGTATTTTTATTTGAGTGGCGCAGCGATAGCGTGGATTTGTTATCTGCGGAGGACCTTATTCGTCGCCTCAATGTGATCAGAGACAGAGGTCGTGCTTCCTAGTGATAGCCCTGATTTTCAGGCAGATTGAGCGACAACCACTTGCTTTGAGCGGATGAATCTGTGCCGCCCGGGTGGAGGGCGCCACGGTAGTGGATTGAGTGTCGCAGGTGGGATTTCACCACGGTAGTCGGAGTTAGAGCATGTTCCACTCTTACATGGGTTAGAGGCAGATTTGTTACCACGTGCGCTAGAGGTACAGGTTCCTGTTGTTGTTGTGCACGTGGAGGAGGCTTTTGGATCATGTCCAGTGCGGCCGAGACCGCGAGATACCGGCAGAATTATTGGAAATTATAGCATTAGGTGTTTTGACCTTATGCTTGAGATTGTTGGGCACTATGCCACAGGATGTTCGACTGCAGCAAGAGAGGACTTTGATCTTCGGCAAGGCGGGCAATTGGAGGCATGCTCGTTGGGGTTGTTAGAGCACTCTGGTTTTAGCGACAGGGTGAGAGGTGCTTACGGCGGCACCGGGACTCAGGGATATCTCTGTTGCCCGCGAGATCCCGTGTGTGATTTCACCTTAGTTGTTGGTAATGCCGCCGGTTAGGGAGATAGAGAGTGCGTTTGACGTGGTTCGAGGAACCGCGCCACCCTGGACAGTACCTCATTGGATATCGCCGGTGGAGCTGAGAGAGACCCGATGGCACTGTTGCAGGGTCCGATGGATCGAGGGGTCTGTTTGACCTAGTGCCACGCCGTTGGTATACAGTGGTGATGCCACGTCATTGATACACGAATGTGAGGGTCCTTTTATGGTATCCAGGACCTTATGATGGAATTATACTCCGGCAGTTGGTGTATGATGCGAGTACCCACTTGGAGTTAGACAGCCGAGGACTTCGCCTAGATGGCGTTTTGGACACGGTGGTGGCATTATGAGTTGTTAGCGAGGCCCAATGGAATGACGAATGCCCTGTGGACTTCAAGATCTGAGGGATTGTATGTCCCAGTTGTACTTGGACGGACTGGGAGTGGTGTTTTCCGAGGATATTTTGATTTACTCCCAGAGTGACTTGGAGCACGAGGAGCACTTTGTGGATGTGCTACCATGCCCGTGTGGATGAAGCGGTATGCCAAGTTATTGAGGTACAAGTTGTAGCTGCAGAAGCATACCTTCTTGGGTCGCTTTGTTCGAGCCGTAGGGGCGGCGGTGGAACCCGACCTAATGGATGTTATTCAAGTTGACTGAGACCAACTTTCATTCTTGAGGTGAGGAGCTTCTAGACTTGGCGGTGCCGGGAGAGCATGGCCAATGGATAATGTGCCTGATACTAGCGCCAATGCTAGTGTTTCCTGTGTTGGGAGATGGAATTGTGTGATCTAGTGATGCCTCCCATTTTGGTGGTGGAGTTACCGTGGGTGGATCTTCGGTCCACACTTCATTAGTCCAACCCTATGAGTGTTATGGCAGGCAGCTTGGATTCCACAGTTGAGCCTTTCTGTACGTCCTTTATTTCCAGCTTGGATTGATATACCTGGGCGTAGGCCATGCCTGCTTGGCTATCAGTTCTGATTACTCAGCATCTTGAGTGGGATTTTCGCGGATTATCATTGCTGGTTTGGGATTTTTGACCGCGAGTTTGGGCATCCGCATTATGATCGCCTTTCGAGCCAGTTTTCACTCCCGTTCACTGACGGTTTGGTCCCCGTCAAGGCATCCTTTCGACCCGTGGGTCTGTCGGGGTTTTGTTGGCATGTTGAGTGGCCAACCGTGGCATGAGATTGCGTCTCTTGAGGATCCCTTTTGAGGGTGGCCCGTGGTTGAGTAGGCCACTCGGGTAATTTTGGATCGGAAGTAACCGAGTGAAGACCCCAGCTTATTGGATCCTTTTCCTCATAGGATGAATCTGTGGGTATACTTCGGGTGGTCCTGGTGGAGTAGACACCAGGAGGTGGTTTGGTGCGTGTTGCGCTGATGATTATTCTGTTTCCCCCGGCTCTTGATGGGGCCTCTGTGTTGTTTCACGTCTCAGCTCAGGAGTGTTTTGCTTTTGGATCCCTCGCCCGTGATTGACTTGCCCCTTTTGAGATCTGTGATTGATGGAGTACGAGGGACGCCCGTTGCGATTTCTGGCTCGAGAGTTGAGAAAATCGCATATCGGGCCATGCCGTACTTGTTGTTGTGGTTGTTGGGGAGTAATTGTAGTGAACCGGAATCTGGAATATAAATAAATGGAATTAAAAATAGTATGAAATACTATTGTTTATTGAGGTGATGAATGACCGAGAGATGAATTGGGCCCAAATCGGGATTGAAATAAGATATCTAGAATCTTATGTGAGAGAGTGGGCCCAGATTATAAGTGGAAAATTCACAGTCTCAGAAAATTCTTAGAAAATTACGGGAGCTCCGTAAATATGTTTTGAGGCCACGGTAAAAGTTTCGCGTTGATCGGACACCCGGATAGCGAGAACGGGCTCCGCCAGCGAATTCGAATACAGTGGGACTTTTGGTGACCCAGAGGTGGTCCAGACTGAAAAGTTTAAGTACCATGAGGTAAATTAAGTTAAACCATGGCTGCCTGTCAAATTTGAGCGTAAACGGGCGAGAAACGGGCAAGAACGGACGAAAACGGGCGAAACTGGGCTTTGGCCCAAGTTTCGGGCGCCCGAAAGTGGGAACCGGGCGCCCGGAAAGTACTGTAGCAAACCTGGTTTTCGGGCTGCAGTGAACCGGGTTCGGGCACTGTAGCGAACCGGTTACTGTAGCAGCCCGGTCCGAAAGGGTGCGCCCGAATGTTACTATAGCAGCCCGGATCCCGAGGCATCGGGCACGGATCCCGAGGCAGTGGCACGGATCCCGAGGCATCGGGCACGGATCCCGATGCATCGGGCACGGATCCCGAGGCAGTGGCACGAATCTCGAGGCATCGGGCACGGATCCCGGGGCAGCGGCACGAATCCCGATGCAAGCATTTCCCGCGCGAGGCGCGGGGGCGCACGGCCCGAGGCGCGCGTGGTGGGTGGAGAGCGCCACGCGTCGCTCCGCCATTGGTCGGTCTGACCGAGGGAGCGTGGGCGTGCGCGGGGAATACGCGCGGGCACTTGTAGCGGGTCAGCGGGACAGGCCACGTGTCGGCCTTCCATTCGTCGGTCAGCGCGATGTGACGCGCTGACGCGACGGGACGCTGCGGCGGGCGTCAGAGCAGGCGCGAGTGCGGTCCACGTGGCGGCCTCCCATTGGCCAGCCCTCTTGTTTCCGTGGTCGCGGTGCACCGGGTCCACGGCCATGTGCGGGTGCGCCCTACTGTTTGGCGCGAGGTGGTGACGTGGCGCTGAGCT
>CM055070.1:11284477-11328886 GCA_029204045.2 Tillandsia leiboldiana
ACTTGCCCCTTTTGAGATCTGTGATTGATGGAGTACGAGGGACGCCCGTTGCGATTTCTGGCTCGAGAGTTGAGAAAATCGCATATCGGGCCATGCCGTACTTGTTGTTGTGGTTGTTGGGGAGTAATTGTAGTGAACCGGAATCTGGAATATAAATAAATGGAATTAAAAATAGTATGAAATACTATTGTTTATTGAGGTGATGAATGACCGAGAGATGAATTGGGCCCAAATCGGGATTGAAATAAGATATCTAGAATCTTATGTGAGAGAGTGGGCCAGATTATAAGTGGAAAATTCACAAGTCTCAGAAATTCTTAGAAAATTACGGGAGCTCCGTAAATATGTTTTGAGGCCACGGTAAAGTTTCGCGTTGATCGGACACCCGGATAGCGAGAACGGGCCCGCCAGCGAATTCGAATACAGTGGGACTTTGGTGACCCAGAGGTGGTCCAGACTGAAAAGTTTAAGTACCATGAGGTAAATTTAAGTTAAACCATGGCTGCCTGTCAATTTGAGCGTAAACGGGCGAGAAACGGGCAAGAACGGACGAAACGGGCGAAACTGGGCTTTGGCCCAAGTTTCGGGCGCCCGAAAGTGGGAACCGGGCGCCCGGAAAGTACTGTAGCAAACCTGGTTTTCGGGCTGCAGTGAACCGGGTTTCGGGCACTGTAGCGAACCGGTTACTGTAGCAGCCGGTCCGAAAGGGTGCGCCCGATGTTACTATAGCAGCCCGGATCCGAGGCATCGGGCACGGATCCCGAGGCAGTGGCACGGATCCCGAGGCATCGGGCACGGATCCCGATGCATCGGGCACGGATCCCGAGGCAGTGGCACGAATCTCGAGGCATCGGGCACGGATCCCGGGGCAGCGGCACGAATCCCGATGCAAGCATTTCCCCGCGCGAGGCGCGGGGGCGCACGGCCGAGGCGCGCGTGGTGGTGGAGAGCGCCACGCGTCGCTCCGCCATTGGTCGGTCTGACCGAGGGAGCGTGGGCGTGCGCGGGGAATACGCGCGGGCACTGTAGCGGGTCAGCGGGGACAGGCCACGTGTCGGCCTTCCATTTCGTCGGTCAGCGCGATGTGACGCGCTGACGCGACGGGACGCTGCGGCGGGCGTCAGAGCAGGCGCGAGTGCGGTCCACGTGGCGGCCTCCCATTGGCCGCCGCTGTTCCGTGGTCGCGGTGCACGGGTCCACGGCCACGTGTCGGCCCCTGGTTGGCCGAGCGTGGTGACGTGGCGCTGAGCTGGCGCATGCGTGGACGCGTGGACCGCGGCAGGCCGGTTACTGTAGCCGCCCGGAAACTTTCGGGCGCCCGAAATGTTGCGCCCGAAAATCCGGAAAAGGCCTATAAAGGCCCGAAATGACTTCCTTTTTCCTCCTTTTTCCCTTTTCGGCTTCACCCGAGCGCGGGGGGAGGGGAGAAGGGCGATTTCGCCGGGGTTCTCGAGGGCGCACGATCGCGCAGTGGACTCCGTGGAGCGCGCAAGTTGCTCCAAAGAGACTAAAAGACGCGATGGACGACACGGCATTGTCGAGGTAGGCCCCGTGTGTCGTTTTTGCGGTATTCTTGGTACAGTTTTAAGGTTTCCTTTTGGACTTTGGATTTGACTCCCATGCTAACATGCGTGTTAGGGACCAAGTTTTACTATGCCGTTTTACTGCTCGAGTTTTGCGGGCGTCTTGGGCACGCCTCGTTTTGCGTGCCGCCCGTGGGAGATATACACCGTTTTGCGTGCGGACTCGACAAACACGCACTGTTTTGAGTGCAAACTCGAAAGGCGCGCACCGTTTTACGTGCACCGTTTTGCGTGCCGATACAAGGTATGTGCTCCGTTTTACGCGCAGGTTGGACTAACGGGCACGGTTTTTCGAGCAGACTCTAATAGTACGTCTTGTTTTACGTGCAGGGTCGGGATAATATGCACCATTTTGCGTGCGACCCTACAGCTAAATGTGCACCATTTTGCGTGCAGTTTCGAGGTACGTGCTCCATTTCGCGTGCAGTTCGTGTTGTCGCGCATCGTTTTGCGTGCGGGTCCTAACAATGTATTCTGTATTGCGTTCAGGACCGGATGAAAATGCACCGTTTTGCGTGCAGCCCCACAGCCAGATGTGCACCGTTTTGCGTGCAGTTTCGAGGTACGTGCACCGTTTCGCGTGCGGTTCGTGTCATCGTGCACCGTTTCGCGTGCCGGTTCTAACGATATATCTCGTTTTGCGTACAGGACTGGATGAAGGTGCATCATTCCGCGTGCACCATTACAGTGGAGCGTGCACCGTTTTGCATGCCATTTTGAGGTATGTGCTCCGTTTCGCGTGCAGGTCGCGTTGTCGCGCACCGTTTAGCGTGCCGTCACTAATGGTGTGCACCGTTTTACGTGCAGGGCAAGAGAGATGCCGCATCGTTTTGCGTGCAGCCTTAACAGAAGCATGCTCCATTTTGCGTGCAAGCTCGAGGTACAAAGTGGAGCCGCACGGAGGCCAATTGCAAGTGTCTACAAGCAATTGGCAGAATTGTGATCAAGTGTGGAGATATGAAGGGAAATCGGGGACTCCACAAGGTGGGGAATTCTGCCGAAATTGGGTGACCTCTCCCCTTGCTCCTTTGCTTTTCGATTCGAAGCATGATAGTAGCCTGTTAGAGGCGTTAGGTAATTATGATTATGATTGCCTGTGTAATTGGAATCAGATGATGAGAGTGCAACTGTTGGTTGCCAGAGATAGATGATAAATGTGCACGTGCGAAAGGACACAGATAAAAGTGAAACTGTTGGTTGCCAAAGATAAAGGATAGATTTGCATGCCTAGAGGATAAATGTTATTTATAATGAATGTGAAAATAACTGCATGCATGAATGTGATTAGCCGTTATGATTGTGATCATGTTAGGGTATGACCCTAGGAATCATGTGACATAAGGAAAGGGAACATGTTGGTAGTAAGACTAGGAGAAAACCTAGTTTCAGGGTTCATTGAGTGCCATCAGAACTTAGGAGTTATCCTAGGGTGGATGAGTGGCATGGTCCTAGGTAATAACCTAAGGACACTGGATAGAGTGATCAACATAGAGTCAAGGGACTCTAGGGAGAGTATAATCTGGAACTTAGGTAAAAGGAACCTAAGGTGATCTAGAGGAGTTTATACTCACAGACAAGGAATTAGAGTCAGAGTAACTCTAAGTTAAAAGTGAAATCAAAAATAGAGTCAAGTGAACTCTAGGATTCAGTGAGGAATCAGGAAAGTGGGATAAGATCCCAAGGTTAAAGGATTAAATAAATATAACCCTAAGGAGTCATAGGGTGTCCTGGCAATTGAATAATAACTTCAACCTCAATTGGAAGTTAAGTAAAATGAAAGAGAAATGCTTAAAAAGTCTAAGAGACTCTCTAGTTACCCGTGAGGCAAGACCTAGGGTAAGGAATGAAAAACTTGGTTAATAAGCAAGACAAGCAAATCGCTCAAGACAGAGCTAAAACTTGGTTAATAAGCAAGACAAGCAAATTGCTTAAGATAAAAAGGGCTTAAGGTTAAAAGCAAGCTAAAAATGGCTAAAGAGCAAAAAGAGAATGCGAATGGCGCCTTCGAATTTGAGACTCGTCAAGTGGAGCAGGACTCCCTGGGCAGTGACCCGTCAAGCGAGGTACTTTCGGAAGGCTTAAAGTGAAAGCAAAGAGCTAGATGCTCAAAGGAAAGAATGATAGTAATTGCCAGTGGCAACGTGAGCTTAAGGCTCGAGTGAACAAGAAAAGAGAAGCAAGTGTTCAAAAGCAAAGAGGCTAAGGACTAAAGTAAAAAGAACAGAAAAGAAGGAGAACATAAAGATCCTCGGTGGAGCCAACCCAGGCTGGAGGTACGGGCAGTTAATCCCTCTCCCGGGCAGTGGCCCGTTCGGGACGCTTCAGCCGTAGGACGGATTATCTAAAATATAAAGATAATAAAACGGGCGTGCCTTCGAAGGTTGAAATGTGGTTCTGCGGGACGTAAAGGGTTACCGGCTTGCCCTCTCCCAGGGTGCATCAGGATCGGACGCAGGGAAGCCCCCTCCCTCCGATAGCGTGGCCCGAAGAACACATTTACTTCGTAGGACGGGGTAACACTTACGGGTGTTATCGGCAACCTCAGAAACCTTATCTTGTGGTAGCAGGACTACCGGGCTCGGGCCCGTTGGATAAGAATTTCTGAGGGTTAACTTGAACTAAAGCACCAGAATCTAAAGAATAAAGAAAAATAGAGTGGCCAGGGTGGCCGGGTTAGTTTACCCTGTGTACAGCGGCATAGTGGCCGAGTCGGTGCTTAGCAGCCTAGTGTGGCTAGTCAGAGTAGTGCTGGGACGATGAGTACACACAGATAGTGTAGTGATCATGTATATTGCATAGCCGCATTTTGATATTGAGGTTTTTAGTTTCCTAGCACTATTATTGTTGCTTCCATTGGACCAAGTGGTGTAGGACACTTTTTCTCGGTGGTTGAACCCACTGGGAACTCGCTCGTAAGTTCTCACACCCCTTGGGTGCACCCCCCCCACAGGTTCAGGTATGGATGCAGCGATCGCGACGGTTCAGAGGCAGACGGCGAGGTATACGACAGGGGCAAGGGCCCAGCAGCATAGAGACCTAGAGGATCTAGCAGAGGTATCCCTTTTATATGTTTCTTGAGTGAACCTTGTATGGTGAGGAATTTATGTAAAGGCATTGTAATATTATGTAATTGTAAGTTGAGAGATGTAACATGTAATAAAGTTTATTATGGTTCGTTCTTATCCTGCTTTCATATCGGCTTAAACTATTTGTTTATTGAATGAAAGTTTTAAATTAGTAGTGATCTTACTCTGATATTATATCTCATCACAAGCATTGTTTTGATTCGAGATGGATGTTACCGTTCCTTTCGGGTAGCGTGAGGTCGTGCCCGGATGGCGGGTCTGTTGGCGGGCCCGAACCGTACAAATTGTCGGTCCCGGGTCGTGACAGTAATCACAGGGAGTGAGTGATGTTTCGGAAGCTGGAGGCGTTATTGATGGATACCTACCCGTGGTATTTGTGACTCTTGGTGGATTTGAGCTAGTTTCGAGGACGAAACTTTCCTTAGTGGGGGAGGATGTGGGGACCCGGATCCCCACGACGAGATTACTGGTTCATCTACAGCTCCCGGAGGCCTATGTGGCATGTTGGTGGGATTGGTGCCCCAATTGGACATTAGTGTTGGGCTCAGTGTGTTAAATGGATCACGTGGGTGATCGGTGGACTCCGTCGGAGCTCCAGAAGTGGTTTCGCGTGCCATGGATATTAAAATAGGACCCAGCGTGAAGTTTGGACCAAGGAACATCTTCCCGGATGCCTTCGGCAATTTTTAGAGTTGGAATTTGGCAAATTGGACTTCGGATTTGGATTCAGCGCGCGAAAACGATGAAAATGGACTATTCACTTGCTTTTTCCGGAGTCCGGGTGATTCGGCACGTTTTTCGAGGCAAGGGTACTGTTCCGGCACCGGCGGCGGCGGCGCGCGGCGGCGGGCAGCGGCGGAGCGCGGCGGAGCAGGCAACGGCGGGTGCACGGTCCACCGCGGAGGCGTGCACCGGTCGCGGGCCCCGTGGCGGTTCCCGGTTGGGCCGGCGCAGCGGGCGCGGTCCACGGGAAAGGCGGGTGTACGGTGGACCGGTGGGGGGACACGTGGCGCACACCGGTTGGCCGGTCCACGTGCACCCGGTCCACGGTGCACCTGCGGGCGCCTCGGGAAGCGTGCGCGCAGAGGCGCAGGCGGCGGGCGCAGAGCGCACGTGGGCGCGTTGTCGGGCGGTTCCCGCGCTTGGGGTGGACACGTGTCGGCGTCTGGGTGGCGCCACGTGTCGCGCGGGGAGCGGCGGGGGTTGCTGTCGCCTGTTTGGCGGGCGACGTGGAGGCCCAGGGTGGATTCGGGCGGCTACAGTGCTCGCGCGCGGGGATTTCGGGCTGCTACAGTGCGCGCCCGAAATCTCCCTGCACCCGGAAATTGGGACATATCCGGTATTTCTTCAATTGTTTCTGCAGCCTATAAAAGCGATCCGAGCCTCCTTCTTTCCCCTTTTTCCGCCATTTCCGAGCCTCCTCTCGCCTGGGTGCCTTCAGCAAAGATGATCCCCGAGTTTGGCTGCATCCTTCTGCAAAGTTTTGGGATTTTTGGTAGCACGCTTATCGAGGTTTCCATTTTTACGGCGCGGCGCGAAGCTCGTCCTTTTGGGTTCCCCTTCGTCGCGTTTCGGTGCGCGAGCTCCCCCGGCCTACTCCGACCACCTTTTCGCGTGATTTCTTCGCCGCTGGATTCGCGACGGACAGATCTACGATCTTGGTATTTTCAGCTTTCCCTCATTTTGCGTTTTTCGAGGTGTTTGTTCGAGCTTACTGTGACCCCATTTCTGTGAAGGGGATTTGGACAGCGGCTTGGTATTTCGGCGTTATCTCCGCAACCGGGCATCGTTTGACGACGTGCTTATACACTTTTTTCATCTACTCGGCGCAAGGAATATCACAGTTTTATTGGATTTTTCTGAGTTTTGCCCGAAGGTATATGTTCTTCCCCTTATCTGTAAATGGGATTACAGTTATGTTGCTGTGTGGTTTTGCGCACCTGTACTGTGGAATTTGTAACTCGGCCTACGGGGCTCGGAATTGGACGTGCAGGTACTCGTTTCGAAGGTATCGACCCGACGATTGCTATGGTATTTTTATTGGATTTTTCTGGGCACTTCCGGCAGGTGAAATAAGCACGACTTTGGGACTGATTTTCAGATTGTGTATACTTGGTTAATTTTGGAATAAAAGTGTAATGTTGAGCCTTATTGATGTACTCAGGGGTGTTTTCAGTTGTTTGGAGCCAAGGCTTGCGCGACTTGTACCGAGGGTGTTATGTTGGCAGATTTTGGACCCTGGGCGTCTACCCACTTCACCGACTTCAGGTTTGCCTTGGTTTAAGCCATCTTATTTCCTTGAGGACTTTTGCATGCTTGTATGGTCATGTAGTTAGGCCATCTTTTACTGCTGCACTACTTATGGGAACTTGACTTAGGAGAATCCATGCTTTTCCTTTCTCCGCCTTTGCTAGTCAAGTGGACAGTGTTGCTCGGGTTCGAGCAGGGGTCTGGATAGGGTAGTCAGGACTTCGTGTCTGGGACAGGTTGGCTTAGTTGTGGGGCTTTGCGGCAACCGCGGATATTGGGCGGTTGACCGGATGTTTCTCTATGCACCTGATTGGGTATCAGTTTTCTTTAGTGGATGGAGTTTCCCACTTATCGTTCAGTTGCATCCGATTGAGGTCGGGTCTTTCCTTGGTGGTTGAGTTTTTCCACTTTGATCAGATTGATGATCAAGTCCTGCTGTTTAGAGATACTAGTGACATTGATGACAGAGATGCTTTACTCGTGTGGGTAGCTCCCCTCGAGTGCCGCTCCGGAGTAGGCTTCAGACCGTGTTGGGTTCCGGTCAGACCGTGTTGGGTTCCGGTCAGACCGTGTCGGGTGCCGGTCAGACCGTGTTGGGTTCCGGTCATTTGGACAGTGGAGATACTGAGTTCGGGAGATTGGTGACAGAGCAGGCAGTACCGGGTTTTATACCTGTTCATTCGATTGAGTTCATTTCGGTCAAATGCTTTTATTGTTACACTCGTGCCTGGGGGCCTAGTGCAGACTGGTAGTAGACCAGTGATAGTACTGTTGAGAGCCGTCTGGTTGACGGTGGTCCCGTGTCGTGGCGAGTACTTTGACCGCCGTGTGAGAGGTTGAGCATCATGATTCTATCCGTTCTGAGAGAGAGCGTGGATTTTGACCATAGCCTGCATGATCCTCTACTCGATAGCGAGCTAGTCCGTTTGGACGCCCTACGTAATTCCTGCCTGTCAGCGGGAGGTGGTTGTAGGTGGATGCAGGTTTGACTGGACCAGATGTGGCAGTCAGCTCGATTGGGTCGATGGTGCACTTCATGTGCTAGTGGTTGCATACCACTGTTTGGTTCTCCCCCTTTTTGCCTTTAGTTAGGGGCAGGGTAGCTGTCGAGAGTCTCCAGCCTACTCATTTCAGTCTTATTACTTGGGTTAGTTTTTGTCTCTTGAGGACTTGGTGGGCAGACCGTCGGGTCTGGCGGTGGTACCCACTGAGAACTCCCTTTTTGGTGTAGTTCTCACACCCTTTGGGGGTTTCCCCCCCCTTTTTCCTCTCCTCTCCTTTGTTTTGCAGAGTCTTAGCGGGTATTGCCGACTCTGCGGATGTTGATCGTGCGAGGGAGTCGCGAGATAGATCCCTACCCGTCGTTGGAGAGTAGCGGTACCCTTCAGAGGAGATCAGCAGTGGATTAGTTGTTTCTTTTTCCTCTTTTGAGAGACTATTGTAGTGAGGATATTTTGTATTGAGAGACTGTACACTGTTGTATATTGGAGTTACCTCCCGGTTGGGTTTAGAGCTTGTACTTGAGGATATTGTATTATTATTATTTTGGGAGGCAGATAGTGTTGTTTTATTTCCAGTTGTACAGTGATTGATTTTAGTTACAGCAGATTTTTATTTATAGCTCTGATATCTGTTTAGTTATAGTACTTTTCTTGCAGGTAGGACGCTTCGCCTATGCAGGTTGGCATAGGTGGCGGATCTGTTTGGCGGGCCCGGGTCGCAGTTTCGACCCCGGGGCGTGACATGCATGCCTCTACTTCTGACATGCTCACTAAGTTTATTAGAGAACCCCACTTTTGAGCATATTTATTGATTGTTATGCTTGATTGCCTGATATAAATGTGAGCTTATTATCGGAGATTAATTTTGTTGATATAGCATGTTGGGGATATTATTGGGATAATGTTGCTGTTGGAACGTGGTCATTGGAATAATTTAATAGTGATAATTAACAGGCGATAATAGCACCTAGATTTTATGAAAAGGGGATTAAATGGATCAATTGGGGGGGGACATAGTGACATATCCATGTGCGGGTTTCACCTTGGGATTTATTATGGATCAGGGGTTATACATGTGTAGTCGACTGATGATTTTTGCCTGATGGTTATATTTATGGGGATATATTAATTGTTACACATGTAGAGCTATATTTGACTTTCTCTCTCTTTTACATTGCATGAGGACTTATGCATGCTTGTTTGGACATCTAGATAGGCCACTATTTTATTGCTACACTATCATATCGGGATTTGACTTAGGAGAAACCATGATTGCTTTCTTTCTCCTTTTATTTAGACTTTCGAGTCATGTTGCTCGAGTTTGAGCAGAGGTATGGGATAGTGTAGCCGGGACCTGAGGGTCAGTGACAGGGTGTACTTGATGTTGGATTGTGGATTATTGCGGCAACCGCGGACAGTAGGCGGTTGACCGGATCTTGATTATTTTACTCAGTTGCGGGTTGTGGGTTATTGCGGTGACCGCGGACTTTGGGCGGTTGACCGGATGTTTACTATTGCATCAGATTGGGTATCAGTTTTCTCTAGTGGATGGTGTTTCCCATTTTTGAGTACTATTGCATTTGATTGGGGATTGAGGTTTCATTAGTGGACGGAGTTTCCCACTTTGATCATAGTCATGATCCAGTCCTGCTATTATGAGACAGTGGTTACAGAGATATTTGATACAGTGATACTTTACTCGTGTGGGTCGCTCCCCTCGAGTGCCACTCCGGAGTAGGCTTTAGACCGTGTTGGGTTCCGGTCATTTGGACAGTGGAGATACTGAGTTCTTGTGTTCGACAGCAGAGCAGGCAGTACCAGTTTTACTGGTGGCACTAGATTGGGTCTAGTTGATCAGATACTGTTTTCTGATGCATTCATACCGTCATTTCCTTTGGTATTCCATTTAGAGGCATACTTGTTGTGGTTTCCCCCTTTTATTCAGTAGTTCTGTTTACAGCTTTACCACTTGCCCATTTTCTTGCCTCTAGTAGACTTAGTGGGTACGCCGGAGCTTGAGGCTTTACCCACAGGGGGAGGCTACTGGTTTACTAGTGGTTCTCACCCCCATTGTTGTTTTCCCTTTGTTTTCTCCCCCTTGTTTTGCAGAGCCCTCTTCGGGAGTTGCTGATCTTCGATCGTTGTCCGAGGCGAGGGAGTCACGGGCTAGATCTTTACCACCCGAGGAGTGTAGCTGTATTCCCTGGATGGAGATTCCTGGTAGCTGTTGGCTGGTTTTTACTGTTTTATTTGGAGAGAGATCTTTTGTATTTGGAGAGACTGATGTTGAGACTGATGTACTATAGTTTTAGTTTATCTCATTTTATAGTGGAGAGATGCTGTACTGAGGACATTGTATGATGATCATCTGTATTTGAGGAAATGGATATTGTACTTTATTTCATGATGTACAGTGATTGGATTTTTTTATCTTACAGCATTTCATTTCAGCTCTGATATTTGTGTAGCTATAGTACTATCTTTTGCAGGTTAGACGCTTCGCCTATGCGGGTTTAGCATAGGTGGCGGATCTGTTGGCGGGCCCGGGTCGCAGTTTCGATCCCGGGGCGTGACAGATTAGGTTGGTATCAGAGCTTAGGGATAGGTCAGTTGGGACTGTAGAAACCCTAGGCTTATGGTTGGACCCTAGGATGACTTCGTGAGAGTCGTGATTTTGCGAGAGTCCTGATTGAGTTTTATGCCTCTCCCGAGTGATGGGATGGGTGATTGGTATGTTTATTCTCCTAAGCAATTATGTTGGCTGCAGACAACATAATGCGGCGGAACGGTTGACATGCTCTAGACTCTCGCCGGATTGGGTCGAGTTTTGTTTTGTGCTGTGGTGTTGTTGGTCGGGGTGAGCGGTGTCTCCCCGACGCGTTGTGCGGATTGGTGTGCACTCGTCGCAGCGGTGGAGCTCGAGCGGATTGTTTTGGGGGCTGGATACCCGGATTGAGGTTAGAGAGCTTTAGGCCCCGATGGTAGGATTATTTGAGGTATATCAGCGGCAGAGTGAGCCGCTGGTCTAGGTGACACAGTTGTCGGAGCAGTGGGCAGTCCGACAGTGTTTTTCCTCCTGAGACCACCTGGTTACAGTATCCTCAGCGGTAGTGATTTCTGAGGCGCCGTTGGCGCAAGTGGCCCCCTCCGTGCTAATGTTTTGTGTTGCAGCACCGAGGCGGCGTGGATTGCTGATAGTGGATAGGTTGTGCGACATCATTGATGGATGGAGCCAGTTTTGGCAGATGAACCACCCCGATTTATGGATTTGAGTTGGAGCCTTTGGAGGCAGAATCGTGGTTGGTGGTGATGGAGTGATCAATTAAGAGTCTCCCTGTGCTAGAGAGTTTATGCAGTTGTTGAACTGCGCGCTCCAAGTTTTGAGGGACGAAGCGCATAGGATGTGTGTGACTGGGAGTGGATTGCGCCAGGATGCCCTTTTAGTTTATCTGATCCCTCTGTTGTGGATTATGGATTTTGGATGCCTCGATGGAGTAGGCATTGTGTATGGAGCGTACTGTTGCAGTTCCTTGGGATAGGGATCTGCCGCCAGAGGCGAGTTCTGGATAGAGGCGTCTGGCGCTAAGTGTTGGGGGACAGGTTGGCTGGCAGGGGCACTTTCGTTTTCCTTTCCAGGATGGTGGACATCTTTGTGGATGGATTATGTAAAGCTTACCCAAAGGAAGGTTACCCTTTGTGATTGATAACATTTGTGTTTGGGGTACAATGGATGTGTTTGAGGGGTGAGCTGAGTAAGGATGATTGAATGAGGAATTACAGGAATCAATTGCGTTTTGTCATATGACGATTGCAATAATGGATTTTCTGAGATGTCAGAGGTCAGGTGGACCCCGGTGACAGCATCCGCATCGTTATCAGAGTGGCGCAGCGGTAGCGCGGGTTTATTGTCTGCGGAAGACCGTATTCATCGCCTCAGTGTGAGCAAAGGCGAAGAATTGCGCTTCTTTGGTGGATAGCCTTGAATTTCAGGCAGATTAAGTGACGACCACCTACCTTGAGCGGTTGAGACTGTGCTGCCTGGGTGGAGGGCGCCAAGGCAGTGGATTGGGTCGTCGCAGGTGTGATTTCATCACAGCAGTCGAAGTTTGGGCAGGTTGCATTCCTGCATGGACCAGAGGTAGATTTGTTACCACATGCACTAGGGCTACAGGTTCCTGTTGGGGTAGTGCATGTGGAGGAGGTTTGGGGATCTTGTCCAGTGCTGTTGAGACCTCGAGTGGTATCGGCAGACTTATTGGTATTTGTACCTGGTCAGTGTTTGACCCAGTGCGTGGGATTGGTTGGCACAGTGCCACATGGTGTATGACTGCGGAGAGAGAAGGTTATGATCTTCTGCAAACAGACATTAGGGACTTGTTCATTGAGATAGTCAGAGCACACAGGTTGCAGCGACTATGCGCGAGGTGCTCACGGCGGCACCGCGACGCGAGGATATCCCTGTTATCGTGAGATCCCGGGTGTGATTCCCCCGGAGCTGATGATAATGCCGCCGGTTTGGGAGATTGAGGTTGCGATTGACGTGGTTCAAGGAACCACGTCAATCCTGATAGCACCTCATTGGATATCACCTGTAGAGCTGAGAGAGCTGATGGCGCAGTCGCAGGATCTGATGGATCGAGGGTCTGTTCGATCTAGTGCCACGTCGTTGGCACACGACAGTGAGGGTCCTTGTGTGGGGTGACCGCAGGCGGGTTTGGATATTATCAGGACCATTTGTTGGAAATATACTCCGACAGTTGTTGCTATTGATGCATGTATCTTTTGGGAGTATACAGCTGGGTGTTTCGCCAAGATGGTGTTCAGGACATGGTAGGGGCATTGTGAGTACAGTGAGGATGAATGGATGACTAATGCCCGGTCGTCTTTAAGATATGAGGGATTGTGTATTCTTGCTGCACTTGGAAGAATTATTTGAGATATTCTTCTGGGATATTTTAATTTTTACCCCATCTCTGTATGGTTTAGAGCTGGTGGAATACTTGTAGATGGTGTAACAAGGTCTGTGAGGAAGAAGCTGTATGCCAAGCTGTTGTGATACAAGTTTTAACTTTGGGAGCATATCTTCCTGGATTACTTGTTCTAGCCGTAAGGGGCAGCGGTGGTAATCTGACCTTAATGGACGCTATGCGAGAATGGCTGAGACCGGCAGTTATTTGTTGAGGTAAGGAGCTTCTTGGACTGGGCAGTGTCAGGAGCGCTTGGCAATCGGATGATGAGATTGATACCAGCCCTGATTTCAGCATCGCCAGTGTGGGGAGATGGATTTGTGAGATACAGTGATGCCTCCCATGGTAGCTAGGAAGTTACAGTTGGATTTGTGGCAAGCATCCTATATCACCCCGATAGGGCCACTGTGGTGGTGGATACCCGGAGCAGGAGAGCTATTTGGGGTTGAGTTTGTTGACTCCGCAGCTGGCGCTGTCTGGACTGTCGAGACAAACGTGGCGTATGGTGGTGTCACTGAGGACTCTTTGGATGATAGACCGCGGCTGAATGGTTCGCTTGGATGGTCAAGATTTGGGAGCGACCGGGCGAGGACCCCTCCCTCCTGGTTAGGGCTCCTTTCCTTTCGGAGTCGCCTAGCATGTCACTGGTTTGGGAGTTGAGGACACAACTCCCGGAATTTGATGAAGTGATCGCCTGGAACAAATACCCTTTTTCGAGCCTGGAGGATTGGATTTACCAGCTGCAAGGGTACTGGATCTGCTCGAAGATTGATTCGCGAGCTGGTTCTCTCGACTGCTTATAGTTGTGTGCTGATGCCCGAGAGTTGAGGAGGTGTCACTACACCCTGATGGTTTTGGATTAGAGATCAGAGTTATGTGATCAGTTGGAGGACTTATATTGGATACCTCGGGAGTGCAGAGGTATTCGGATCGAGCTTGTGTGCCGTGGACTTGTGGTTGGATTACCTGAGGCCCTCGGGAGTGCAGATTTCTTGGTAGCTCGAGCGGTTAGCCCAGCTGTACTTGGTTGAGTTGGTACGGTTTTTCTGGAGTGCCCGCCTTTATTTTGTTCTAGTTAGAGACCCGAGGACCGCATCGCATCTTTGGTAGAGGTATTTGTCCGCCTTGGAAGCTCGAGTGGTGATGATTGGATATTTACCCCCCTTTATTTGGCTGAGATTCCGTGTTGAGGAACGACTTTAGTTTCGAGGACAAAACTTTCTTTTAGTGGGGTAGGATGTGATGACCCGGATCTCCGCAGAGCTGCTGCGGTGCGTTGGGGTGGCTATTGGAGGCCTACATGGTGCATTGGATGTGTTTGGGGCACAATTGGGCACAAGTGTTGGACTTCGGGCTTATTTGGATCTTGTGGGTGACCGGAGGACCCCGGGGAGGGTTTAGAAGTGGTTTCGCGCGAATCAGATATTAAGTTTGGGCGCCGCGCGAAATTCGGGCTAAGAATACACTTCCGGGAGCCTCCGGCAAATTTTAGAGTTGGAATTTGGCAAAATGGACGTCAAATTCGGATTCAGCGCGCGAAAACGGTCAAAACGGACTACCCACTTGATGTTTTTGAGCTCGGGTTGCTGTTCACGCCGGAACAGTAATTCCGGCGAACGCCGGCGGCGGCGGCGGCGGCGGGCAGCGGCGGAGAGCGGCGGCGCGGCCTCGGGCAGGCGGAGAGCGGTGGCGGGCAGGCGCGGGCAGCGCGCAGCGCGCGGGCAGGGGCGCGGGCAGGGCGCGGTCCACGCGCCGGCGTGCACCAGGGCGGGGTGCCACGTGGCATGAATTTATTGGGTGGTTCACTGGTCCCGGTCTACGGAGCTGTGCGGCGCACGGTGGACTGGGCGGGAAACACGTGGCATCTTCCTATTGGTTCGGTGCATGAAGTAGGGTGCACCGGGTGCAGCGAATTTTTGCTTGACACGTGGCGCGCGGGGATTGGCCGGGCCACTGTGCGCGTGCAGGTGGCAGGGTGGCGCGGCAGGTGGCAGGGGCGGCTGGCGTGGCGGCCACGGCGCCGACGTGGCGCACGCGTGCGCCACGTGGCGGCCGGCCATTGGCCAGCGCCAACTGCCCCGTTGACCAGAGGTGCGCCACGCGGCGCGAGGTGATCGGCCGGATCGGCTGTCCCGTGTTCGGGGACACGTGTCGGCGCGAGGAGCGGGTTGGACGGTTCCGCGGTCCGGCCGGATCGTGTACGCGGAGTGGGCCGGGCTGGGCCGGGCCACTGTGCGGGCCCGAATTCGGGGCCCGAAAGATTCGGGCGCCCGAATTCCGGGACTCAGAGGGTATTTCTCCAAATGTTTCTTTGGGCCTATAAATACCTTTCCCCTCCTCTCTTTCTCCCTTTTTTTCCGAAGCTTAGAAGGAGAATGGGAGGGAGTGTCCTCTATGAAAGATATTCCCCTTGATGTTCTTGAGCTCGTGGTGGATCCCCGGAATTTCTGGAGGCTCGGCAACGGCGGTATCATTTTTACAGTTCGCCTCGGTTTTCCCCCATTTTGGCCCATTACCGTCGCAGATCATTCAAAAATTCACTCTGAGCAAACCACGAGGATTTTTTGGACGATTTCTTCGACAGCGTGTTCCTAAGAGGTAAGGCTTCGATTTTCGTGTTGATCGCTTCACTCCGTTTCGCACTTTTGGCACATTTCCCGAGGCATCTTTGACCCCCATTTTTCTGTGATGGATTTTGGACAGCATCGGTTTGTCGATTTTATATCTCAGCCTAGGAACATCGGATCAAGGCGTTTCAGGACTCGATTTTGATCTACTCGTCGCGAGGAACACAGTGGTGATTTTTCTGAGATTTATGGAAATTGTTTAGAAGGTGATAATTAAGCTTTTCTTGGACAGATTGCTACAGGAATTTTGATTTGGAAGGTTTTATGGTGCAACGGTGTTTTATTTTTATCTTGGTCTATAGGTATCAGATCTGGGCGTTTTAACAGTCGTTTTGGGGCTACTTTTCGCGAGGAACGCGACCGTGAATTTTCTGGATTTTCTTGAGGACTGGACAGAGGTGTTATTTACACTTTTTGGGGGGGCTGATTTTGGACTGTAGGAAATTGTACAGTTTTGGGATTATTTGTGCGCAATATTTTGTGCAGTGGGGCACAGTTTTCGATGGACTGCTGTGTTAGAGGACTGTGGGCAGCGAGACGTTTCTTTTGGTGCAGTGCGCGCTTTTCGAGGTGGGTGGTTGTTGCATGCCTCTACTTCTGACATGCTCACTAAGTTTATTAGAGAACCCCACTTTTGAGCATATTGATTGATTGTTATGCTTGATTGCCTGATATAAATGTGAGCTTATTATCGGAGATTAATTTTGTTGATATAGCATGTTGGGGATATTATTGGGATAATGTTGCTGTTCGAACGTGATCATTGGAATAATTTAATAGTGATAATTAACAGGCGATAATAGCACCTAGATTTTATGAAAAGGGGATTAAATGGATCAATTGGGGGGGGACATAGTGACATATCCATGTGCGGGTTTCACCTTGGGATTTATTATGGATCAGGGGTTATACAAGTGTAGTCGACTGATGATTTTTGCCTGATGGTTATATTTATGGGGATATATTAATTGTTACACATGTAGAGCTATATTTGACTCTCTCTCTTTTACATTGCATGAGGACTTATGCATGCTTGTTTGGACATCTAGATAGGCCACTATTTTATTGCTACACTATCATATTGGGATTTGACTTAGGAGAAACCATGATTGCTTTCTTTCTCCTTTTATTTAGACTTTCGAGTCATGTTGCTCGAGTTTGAGCAGAGGTATGGGATAGTGTAGCCGGGACCTGAGGGTCAGTGACAGGGTGTACTTGATGTTGGATTGTGGGTTATTGCGGCAACCGCGGACAGTAGGCGGTTGACCGGATCTTGATTATTTTACTCAGTTGCGGGTTGTGGGTTATTGCGGTGACCGCGGACTTTGGGCGGTTGACCGGATGTTTACTATTGCATCAGATTGGGTATCAGTTTTCTCTAGTGGATGGTGTTTCCCATTTTTGAGTACTATTGCATTTGATTGGGGATTGAGGTTTCATTAGTGGACGGAGTTTCCCACTTTGATCATAGTCATGATCCAGTCCTGCTATTATGAGACAGTGGTTACAGAGATATTTGATACAGTGATACTTTACTCGTGTGGGTCGCTCCCCTCGAGTGCCACTCCGGAGTAGGCTTTAGAACGTGTTGGGTTCCGGTCATTTGGACAGTGGAGATACTGAGTTCTTGAGTTCGACAGCAGAGCAGGCAGTACCAGTTTTACTGGTGGCACTAGATTGGGTCTAGTTGATCAGATACTGTTTTCTGATGCATTCATACCGTCATTTCCTTTTGTATTGCATTTAGAGGCATACTTGTTGTGGTTTCCCCCTTTTATTCAGTAGTTCTGTTTACAGCTTTACCACTTGCCCATTTTCTTGCCTCTAGTAGACTTAGTGGGTACGCCGGAGCTTGAGGCTTTACCCACAGGGGGAGGCTACTGGTTTACTAGTGGTTCTCACCCCCATTGTTGTTTTCCCTTTGTTTTCTCCCCCCTGTTTTGCAGAGCCCTCTTCGGGAGTTGCTGATCTTCGATCGTTGTCCGAGGCGAGGGAGTCACGGGCTAGATCTTTACCACCCGAGGAGTGTAGCTGTATTCCCTGGATGGAGATTCCTGGTAGCTGTTGGCTGGTTTTTACTGTTTTATTTGGAGAGAGATCTTTTGTATTTGGAGAGACTGATGTTGAGACTGATGTACTATAGTTTTAGTTTATCTCATTTTATAGTGGAGAGATGCTGTACTGAGGACATTGTATGATGATCATCTGTATTTGAGGAAATGGATATTGTACTTTATTTCATGATGTACAGTGATTGGATTTTTTTATCTTACAGCATTTCATTTCAGCTCTGATATTTGTGTAGCTATAGTACTATTTTTTGCAGGTTAGACGCTTCGCCTATGCGGGTTTAGCATAGGTGGCGGATCTGTTGGCGGGCCCGGGTCGCAGTTTCGACCCCGGGGCGTGACACCCTTACCTCAATCTGCTGCCTCCGCTCGAACTGAAACTAGAACAGCTACCTCAGAAATACCTGTCACCACAGCGGGTGTGAGAACCACACCGTCATGTAGTTCTCAGTGGGTACCGTCTCCAACTCTACGGTCTGCCCACTAAGTTTACTAGAGGCATAAGATAATAGGGAATGCTGTAAACAAGAATAGCTCAGCTGGAAAGAAATCTACAGCTAACATGCCCCTAGCTACCATGCTCAAAGGAATAACACTCAACTATGAACATGCTATCCATCCACTTGCTCACGAGGTGCTCATATCAACCCAATCTCACTGACTGCCAAATCTGGTCCAGTCAAGCCTGCGCCCCTTAGTGTATCAACTAGGGTTCTGCCGGTACACCAATCCAGTCCAAAACTCAATCTGATCGCCCGGTACACCAACCCGGTCCAATCGAAATATCACAATATCACGCAAAGCAGCCTCATCAGGCGCATGCAGCCTCATCAGGCGCATCATCATCATCGCATCCGGAGCGGCTCTTGAGGGGCGCTACCCCACCGAGGAATACGCATGTCTCATCTGGCTCAATAAGTGGCATCTGCAGGCTATAATTTAAATCTATGAACAATCAGATCAACAATGTCCAGCTCACAAAACTAACTCACTGACTGGAGATACTCAATAATTGGGATCACCGTCAACCCAAACGGCTCCCAAAATAAGAATCCCCTCAATCGAATAAAAGAAACTGGCTGGAGATACTCAACAGCCGGGATCACCGTCAACCCAAACGGCTCCCAACACAGGAATCCTACTCGATCCACTATAGCTCACTGGCTGGAGATACTCAACAGTTGGGATCACCGTCAACCCAAACGGCTCCCAGGATAGGAATCCACTCAATCCATTAAAAGAAACAGCCATACCAATGAAAGGTCCTAGAACCCCGAAAGACTAATACCTACAACCCCAATCAAACAAGAACAGGCTATAGGCATAGCCCGCCGTTGTTCTAGACCTGAGGAAGAAACAACCCTTGGAACCCAAATCACTCAACCCTCCTGGGTGAGTAGCTTTGTAAGAAATGGTGATCTTTATTGTTAAATACTGTTTCCACTCAAACCCTCTCGGAGTGAAGATAAAATAGCTCACCTTTTTTAGAAAACCATCTTGATCTGAGAAAACTACTTTTTCAGATTTTACTTCTTATGAAAATTTGTTAAAAGCAAGTTTATTTTTCCAAACTCCGAAGGGCTAGTGCCTTCGTCTTAATCAAACGAGAACAGACTCTGGCGACCCCTAGAAATTTGGAAGGAAAAATAGCAGTTTACTAAAATCATGAGTGTCCAAAAATATTCTGGGTTCAAGGTCTTGACATCACAAGCCCACCACGGCCACAGCCTCGGTGGCATCAAGAAATTGGAAAATTCCCGACTATACGAGACCACGGTTCCCTCGAACGGCTCCCAAAACTGGCACAACACTGGCCACAGCTACCAGACTCCACTCGGCCCCCAGGCACGAGTGCGACATGCATCCCACACTATCCCAACTACTCAGCCCACTATCAAGGCGAGAAAAAACTCTATATCCAAGAAAAGGAATGCAAAGGGATGGGGACTAGAACATACAAGAACCTTGCCCATGTGAACATATTCTAACAGTCTGGCTAAATAAATGCAATCATATGTCGGGGTGCTAGTCAAATCACATGACTCTATCACAAATATCAATGATAACATCAATTCTAGTATGATCAAAGCTACACTACTAGAATTAGGAGGAAGTCCGCAGACTTGGAGGAAAATCCAACCCACCTGGATGCGTGTAATATCACAACTTTTCGTGTAACGTTTTACCCTCCTGCTAATAGAGTATAAGTTAGAGGAAACCGAATTATCAAGTTCTCTTGAGTTGACTAACACACGGTGCGGGCATTTTTCGGTGATAGTGCTCAAAAAACGATGAACGGCGGTGCAATCTGATCTAAAATCCGACTTACGGAACCCCCAGAAAGGGGTTGTTAGGATCACAGTAACCGGGGTGTGCTTCAAAATCCGTGCAAGAGATCGTGCACGCTTTTTGAGGAGATAAGGAATTATCTCTAAGGTTTATCTCTAAGGGTTATCTCTAAGGAATTGTCTCTAAGGGATTATCTCTAAAGAATTATCTCTAAGGAATTATCTCTAAGGGATTATCTCTAAGGGATTATCTCTAAGGAATTATCTCTAAGGAATTATCTCTAAGGGATTATCTCTAAGGAATTGTCTCTAAGGGATTATCTCTAAGGAATTATCTCTAAGGAATTATCTCTAAGGGATTATCTCTAAGGAATTTTCTCTAAGGGATTATCTCTAAGGAATAATAATAATTAAAGATTTAATACCCAATGTGGATTTTGACGGTACATACATATGAGAAGGGAAAATAAAAGAAATAAATTAATAATAAGATTTATTTATTTCCCGTATACCGAAAGGAAAACCCTAGTCTTAAAAGATCGCCTCCTCAAACCCTTCCCTCTGGTGCGTGCCGAAAACCAAACGAAACCCTAGCTCGAAAAGAGAGAAAAGAGAAAAGAAAAGGAAACCCTAACCGGAGGAGAAAAGAAGGAAAGAAGGAGAAAGCGGAGGGACCCGATCGCCCCGATCGACGTACCGGAGACCGGAGAACGAGACGCCATAATCTACGGGGAGCGGATCCGGATCCCCAGCGCCGTGAGGGACAAGATCGTATCTTTGTTCCCGATAGATCGAGGTTAGCGATCGTTATTTCTTTTTGGTCGGATTAATCGGGGGTTTTTCGTGTTCTTTTGAGGTCGATTTATTCGGTAAATTGATCATGGTTTTTGTTTGGTTTTCATCGCTGTTTTGTTCATGTTCTTGACGGGGTTTTGATCGATGGTTTTTAATTGGTCTTGATCGGAGGTTTGATCGGGTTTTCGATCGATGTTTCGTTTGATCTCCGATCAATGGTTTTATCGTTGGAGTTGCCATAGTTTCGTTTGGGTTAATTCGGTGTTCCGTCGGATTTAACGGGAAGCCGCCGCCGCCATTGTTAAACGGGAGGCCGCTGCCGCCGTTATCATGTTCACGAGGTCGTCGTCGTAGCCGCCGTGGACGCGTGGTCGCAACCGGAGCCGAAAAAGACGAAGAAAAATGAAAAATAAAGCAAAAGCCGTCGCGCGGTCCACGGGACCGGCGTGCACCCGGTGCAGGAAACGTCGACCCGGAACATGCACCCGATGCGTTTCAGTCATGCGCTGGCCCGGCCCGGCAGCGCGGTGCACGCACTGGGCGTGCGCCCGATGAGCGCCGCCGCGTCCTGCGGGCGTGAGCCCGGCGCGTGCCTCGCGTGCACCAGCCCGGCCCGCTTAGCGCGGTCCACACCTTCAGCGTGCACCCAGAGCGCGCCGCCGCGCCCCGTGGCCGTGAACCCGGTGCGTGCTTGCCCGTGTACCGGCCCGGCCCAAACCGCCTGGTGCACGCGCCTGGGGTGAGCCGGGTCTGCGCCGCCATTTCCAATATGCCGTAAACCCGGTCCACGCCTGGTCCGTGCACCACCCGTCAGCCCGGAAGTCCGGTAGCTCTGTTTTGGTCCGTTTTGAGCGCCGTTTTCATCGTTTGGATCGTCGTTTCTGCCGTTTTTCCTTGCATGGCCACTCGGGGTCATTTAGGCCACCATTTCGCAATGTCATGTGCTAGTTTCGCCGTCGCTCCCCGCCTTGGCAAAATCGTCGGGGTCGCGTCGTCGGGCCTTTTTCTCATCATTTTCGCCGTCGGGGTTTTCTCGGCTTGACCGTTGACATCCCGAGTTGGCTACCAGTTGAGAAATTGTGTTTTGTTGGATTTCCGTTAGCGGATTTGGGTTCCGATGGAGTTCGCGATGATATAGTCGCGGTCCGGTTGTTGTTAACCATCGGTTTTACCATCAGAGATCCAGTTTGATCTGAGTTCTACGGTTTTGCTTGACAGTTTTGACTCGACGGTTTTTGATTGACAACGCAGTCCGCTTGGCACAGTGATTTTGGTTTTTCGTTGGTTTATTGTTACAGTGGTCGGGACCACTGGTTTTGCCTGTTTAGGGTAAAGTGTTAAATTGTTCTTTTGGTTATTTTATTAGGCCGCGTGAAGTTCTGATTGCCTAGGAGGGTCACGGGCGCGGTCGTTTATCTTCGTTTCAGGTGGGTACTTTTATGGTGTTTTGAAATATGGTTCATCTCGTAATAGGTGAGAGTAGAGTAGAGGTGCAAATTATTATTGCCTAACCCCCTTTCTGCATTCGTATCCCTCTTTGTTACTATCTGTTGCGACTGAGCGTCGCGGTGCTTTACGTTATACAATGGCTGCGGTCATTCAGTTCAGGTTTTGCTTACACGTACACAGGCGGTTTGGCCACTGCATGGGTGTACTTTTCCGGAGAAGTGGTCTGATTGACCCGTGTACCTGAGGTCCCCGGACATGGCAGGCATTCGTAGCCTGGGGTTCCCGGGCATGGCAGGCGTTCTTTACCTGAGGTCCCCGGACATGGCAGGCATTCGTAGCCTGGGGTTCCCGGACATGGCAAGCGTTCTTTTCCTGAGGTCCTCGGACATGGCAGGCATTCTTGGACTGGGGTCCTCGGACATGGCAGGTGCTTGGTTTCGATTTACAGGGAATGCGAGGGATTCATGAGGGAAAGTTGGATGCTCGGGTTTATCGGTTTGCCTTTATTTACCGCCTTATACTTGTTTATATCTACTCTTCTTATCACTGACTTCCCACATGGTGACGGGTTAGGTCGAGATAGGACCCGGGACGACGGTGAGGCTGTGAACAAAGGAGTTTAGCCCGTTCGGGGCTTGTGACACTTCCTTTTCTCCCTTTAGAATTATCTTGGTTATTTGGTTAGTGAGTTTTGTGATTGCCTTTATTGTGGAACTTTGTGGATGTTGGATTGAGCTTTTGTCTTAGTGTTGAACCACCTTTAATAGGTTTCTATTAGTAGTTGTGATAAATTGTATTTTCCCTCTTTGGCTCTGCCCGGACCAGCCGCACCAGTGACGGGACCGTCGGTGACGGACAGCGAGACTATGGTCGCTTCTCCTCCGACCACGGTGACCGGGATACCGTCGGTTCAGCCAACGACGCCTTCAAGAGCACCAACACCAGCAACTTCGGGACCTACGCCGGGGCCCACTGTTGGAGACCCCTTGAGAGAGACCATGGCGACACCTACTCCCAGAGTGTCCGCCGTCGCTGCGGGAGAAGCCCCTATCAAGCAAACCGAATGGGACAGGGTGAGAGCGAACTTGACGGATTTCAAGAAGTACGACCCACCCGTGTTTGAGGGAGAGACGACCGACCCTTGGGTCGCGAAAAAATGGGTAGACACCATGGAAAAGCTTTTCGAAGATTTGCTGATGGAGGAGCAGGAGCGGGTCCCTTTGGCAGTCCACTTTCTTGAGGGAAATGCCCGCATGTGGTGGAAGACGGTGTGCTCGGAACCCTCGGAGGGCACCACCCTTCCATCTTGGTCCTCGTTCCGAGAAAAACTGTTTGGGGCGTTTTTCTTCAACAGTGTCAAACAGCAGATGGAGAATGACCTAAATCACATCAAGCAGGGAAGTCGGACAGTTATGGGGTACCAACGGGCATTTGTGAGGTTGGTCAAATGTGTCCCCTTTGTCATAAGAGATGAATCTCACAGAGCCCGTCTTTTTGTCGACGGTTTACGGAGCGACATCTTCGAGGTGGTGCAAGCGGCGGATTTGCACACCTTCCATGTCACGCCCCGGCGTCGAAACTGCGACCCGGGCTCGCCAACAGATCCGCCGCCCATACGGGAAGCCCCGTATAGACGAAGCGACTAACCTGCAAAAGATCAACTATACTATACAGATATCAGAGCTGAAGGTAAACTGCTGAAAATGAAAATATATACAACTCAAAATCCTCCCCAAAAACACATAAGCCTCTCAAGCAGTAAAATAAAAAGTACAACTCTATACCTCACTACAAAAGTCTCTCAACAAGAACTCTCAAAAAGTAAGGGGGTACATCTACTCTCTAGACGACGACTAGTAGGGATCTATCTCGCGACTCCCTTACCTCGATCAGCCGGATCAACAACTGGAGCAGCAGGAACAGGAGCAGAAGTCCCTGGGGAAAAAGACACCACGACGGGTGTGAGAACTACATCCCACAGTAGTCCTCAGTGGGTGCCGCCAACAAGCCCAACGGTCTGCCCACTAAGTCTACTAGAGGCATAAAGTAACAATAATATAATACTGAAATGAAAGGGCTGGAAAAGTAACTCTACAGCTACTATGCCTCTATCTAGATGCTCAAGGAGTGGAACAGATGGAAACATGATGCATCTACTAACACTCAAAGTACGGTCACCCTATCTACACTGACTGCCGCATAGGGTCCAGTCAAACCTGCGCCCACCTACTGCCGCACATCCTCAACAGGACGGGTCTACCGTAGGGTGTCCGTGACTGCCAAAACTGGCCCAGCCAGAGGGACTGTGTCGACAAGTCGTGATAGCAAGTAACAGGCCCAACTCCGGAGTGGCACTCGAGGGGCGCGAACCCACCGAGGAAAGTATCTGCGTATCTTTGTCGAGCTCAAAATGGCTCATGCAAGCTATAGTCCAAACCACGATCAACAAGATCGACTAACAACACCAACGCTCACTCACAGGTTGGAAAACCACACAGCCGGGACCACCGTCCGCCAGACGGCTCCCACAACAGAACACTAAACTCACAGGAAAGACCGACACCACAAGGGTTCGGAAACCCGATAGGCCGGTGCTTAGAACCCTATCAAACAAGAACAGACTCTAGGCTCCGCCTATCGAAGTTCCCGACCCCTTTATAGTTCGGGAACACAACAACCTCGGTACAACACGCAGAAGACACCAACCAGGGCCCGAAAGTTCCGGGAGACCTACACCTACAACCCTATCAAACAAGAACAGGTTCCAGGCTCGGCCCCCGTGGCTTTCGTCCCGACAAAGGAACGGCCCCTAGAACCCAGACCACTCGAATCCTTTCGAGTGGGGAGGTTTACAGGAAAAAGGTGACATTTGTTATTGAAAACCATTTTCACTCAACCCACACAGGGTGAGGATTAAAAGTAGTTCCCTTTTTGAAAAACTATCTTGATTTGAGGAGAAACCCATGGTTTAATGATTTTTAGTTCTTTTAGGAAAAATAGTTAGAAAACAAGTATTTTACCCAAACCCCGAAGGGCTGATGCCTTTGTTCAATCAAACAAGAACAGACTCCGGCGGCCCTTCGATGCTTGGAAGAAAACATTGGTAGACTAAAATAATGTGTATGTCGAAAAGGTTTATGGGTTCTAGGTGTGAGGACCCGGATCCCCGCGTTGAGTTTTCTGGTTGTTTGGCAGCTTTCGGTGGCCTGCGTGGTGTCTCGTTGGAGTTAGTGCGCAATTTGGACACAAGTGGTGGACTTCAGGCTCAAAAGGGATCACATGGGTAATTGGAGGACCCGTCGAGTGTTTAGAAGTGGTTTCTCGTGACTCGGATGTCAAATTTGGACTCAGGGCGAAGTTTGGATAAAAGAACATCTTTCCGGATGCCTTCAGCAATTTTTAGAGTTGGATTTTGGCAAATCGGACACCGGATTTGGATTCAGCACGCGAAAACAATGAAAATGGACTATTCACTTGCATTTTTCGGGGCCCGGACGCGAAAGCACGGATTTCGAGGCGGCTTGGTACTGTTCCTGTAAGACCCGGTCTTTCTTTAACTCTTCTCGTCATCCCTCTTCTTGTAATGTTCGACCGAGGGCCTTATTTTTTGGTGTTTTTCCGGACAGACCGTTGGGGCCCGCGGATAATTTTAGGCGGTAGAGCTCGCGAAACGGAGCGCGAGGGCGCGATCGTTTTCAGTTTCTGACTTCCGGTTTGATCAGATTTAATTTTTGAAGTTTGGACCCCCCGTAGGCGCTCCGAGATCCGCACAGGCGACTTGCACGACTTCCGAGGTAATCCGGACCCTCTCATTTAATCCCCTTTAGGCTGGCTAGTGACCTAGAAAGTTGGGGGTTTTAACACTCGATTTGACCCGGTTGTGTTAGGTCAGACGAGTTGATTTAAAGGCGTGCAAAACTAGAGTTTCCCACCCCCTATGCGTTTTGAACGTTCGAGCAAGGAAGAGGAACCCTAGTTTTCCCCGTTTGCGATCCAAGGTGCGGCGCAAAACTCTTCGGGGATCTTCGGGCGAAGGCGGGCAATCTCTCTTCCTCCTCTTCCCTCGCGAATCAAGGTACGTTTTTAAAAGTTCTTGAATTTGTAAATTTTGTGGGGAGGGGGACGTTCGCGGTTTGGGGTTGGGGCGATCGGGGCCGCCGGCGCCGCCGCCGCGCGGGCCGCCTGAAGGTGGGGCGCCGTGCTGCAGACGCGCCGCGCGGGCACCGCCCGCAGGCTGGCACCGCGCGGGCTGGAGCCGCGCGGGCCGCCAGTAGGCGGGGTGCCGCGCGGCAGGCGCGCTGCGCGGGCACCCGCCCGCAGGCTGGCACCGCGCGGGCAGGGGCCGCGCGGGCCGCCTGCAGGCGGGGCGCCGCGCGGCAGGCGCGCTGCGCGGGCACCCACCCGCAGGCAGGCACCGCGCGGACAGGGGCCGCGCGGGCCGCCTGCAGGCGGGGCGCCCCGCGGCAGGCGCGCTGCGCGGGCACCCGCCCGCAGGTAGGCACCGCGCAGGCAGGGGCCGCGCGGGCCGCCTGGAGACGGGGCACCGCGCGGCAGGCGCGCTGCGCGGGCACCCGCCCGCAGGCAGGCACCGCGCGGACTGGGGCCGCGCGGAACGCCTGCAGGCGGGGCACCGCGTGGCAGGCGCGCTGCGCGGGCACCAGCCCGCAGGCAGCCACCGCGTGGACAGGGGCCACGCGGGCCGCCTGCAGGCGGGGCGCCGCGCGACAGGCGCGCTGCGCGGGTACCCACCCGCAGGCAGGCACTGCGCAGGCAGGGGCCGCGCGGGCCGCCTGCAGGCGGGGCGCCGCGCGGCAGGCGCGATGCGCAGGCACCCGCCCGCAGTCAGGCACAGCGCGGACTGGGACCGCGCGGGCCGCCTGCAGGCGGGGCGCCGCGCGGCAGGCGCGCTGCGCAGGCACCCGCCCGCAGGCAGGCACCGCGCGGGCAGATGCCGCGCGGGCCGCCTGCAGGCGGGGCGCCACGAGACGGGCGCGCCGCGCGGGTACTGCCCGCGGGAGGGCACCGCGCGGGCTGGGGCCGCGCGGGCCACCCGCAGGCCGCACGCCGCGCGGCAAGCATGCCGTCTGTCCGCCGCAACGGGTCGGGGCCGTTAGGGCGATACGCAGACGAAGGGCGCTCCGCACGGGTTGGTGCCGTGCGGGGGACTCCGCCGCACGAAGTCCACGGTTGCGTCCATCGTCTGGGTCCGGTTTGGTGTCGGTGTGGTTTTCGTTTTCCTTAGTCTTGACAAGCCCTTGTACCTTCAGGAGTGCCGGACGTCGTTGGCGACGGGCGTACAGACACGGACGAGTCGAGCGCGGGACGACACACACGAGGTGGGTACATTCCCGGGGATTGTGGGAATAGGAATTTAACGATAGAAATAGTATGTTTGGGGCAAAGGTGAATAGTAAGCCTCCTCCTGTTTGTGTACTAACCCTGTTATTTTATTTTACCTACTATCGATCTGAGGCTCTTGTTTTGCTACACGCACACCGGCGGTTTGGCCACCGCAAGGGTGTGCTTTTCCGGAAAAGTGGTAGGTTGACCCGTGTACCCCACGCGACGGTGGCGTTAGGAATGGGGGCCCTCATGGGTGGAGGGTGTTAGCGGTGATGCCGAGGTAGGTGCCCGATGGCTGAGACAGGTGCTCGGCGAGGAACACCGGGGTAGGGGCTCGGTGCGGTGGTCGGGAAAGGTGCCCGGTTTTGTTTTGGTACAGGGTGTGATTACCGATGGCGGTATCGGAGTGAGACGGTTGCTCCGGTGATGTGGTTTGCTTTGTTTAGCCTTTCGATTACCATACTATTTCTAGTCACTGACTTCCCACTCCGTGACAGGTTCGTCCAGGGGCGAGTGCTAGCGCACCGGTGAGGCCGCGAGAGTGCTGTTCTGACACTGATCGACTTCTGATACACTGACTATTATTTCCCTCTTTCCTTTATTACTCATGCTAGTTAGTTGTGGATTGTGACACCCCCGTGGGGTCGAAGTGGATGTTGTCTTTTCCTTTTCTATATGAGCGAATGAATGTTATATCTTTTCTTACTTGGCCGTTTTAAACAATGAAAAGCAAAGAAAACCGTTTGCGAAAACTGCTTTTAAAACGTGGGTGTCGTATGGGCACCGGATTTTAAAACCTTGTGGAATTTATGTGTTTTCGAACTGTTTTCACAAAATTCGGCATCGGGTGGGTGCCGTTTTCAAAACCCTGTGGATTTATGTGGCTTTGAAACAGTTTTTCCAAAACGATGGCATCGTGTGGATGCCACTTTCAAAACCTTGTGATTATTTATCCTTTCAAATCGACGGCCTCTATGTTATAGGTTGATACTAGTAGATCATGTGAGTTGTTTGGTTGTATGTGTGAGAGACCCCAACTGATGTGGTTAAAGACTGTATGTGTTACGCCTTGAGAGACACTTTTTAGTTGAGACGCCGTGCATATACAAAGGAGACTCTGCCCGTTTACAGAGTGAATTTGTATATGCGGCGGGTCTGGACACGCGCCGGGGAGTAATGGTTTACAAAAAAAAATGTATGGCTGAATTAGGGGCATCGGTGGCTCCTCTTCCGCGCGATTCGAACCCCCGGGGCGTGACAGATTAAGATGGTATCAGAGCGGTAAACTTTAACCACAATAGTCAGGGCCTAACATCCACGGGGCGCAAGACACTAACTAGTGATTAATAAAGTAAACTTGGGATAGATAAGTAAAACGCGAGTGCTCGTAGGGGAAGGGGGAATTAGTGTTTTTCTTCCTTTTAGGGCCAGCGTTTCCGGTGTTTCTTTTTGTTTAAACTAGGAGTAACTGGTTTGTGCAAATGTTCAGATCATGGCCAGGACTAGATCTACCGCCGAGGACGCGGGGGCGGATGCAGCGGCGACGGCGACCGCGGAGAACCAGCTCCTGAGGCAGCAGCTACGGGAGATGGCGGGGCAGTTGGCAGCCCTGACCGATCACGTGCGCCAACTGACACAGCAACAGCAGGCTACTGCGATGGTGGAGGTCGCCCCGGGCCCTCTCCCGGGGCCAGCTGCACCGGCGATGGGACCGCCGACGATGGAGGCCGAAGGGGGGGCTGCCCCTACCCGGGCCTCGGCGCCCGAGGTACCCTTAACCCAACCGACGGCGCCAGAGGTGGCCCCTTCGGCGGCAACAGCAGGACCGGCGCCGGCACCGACTGTCGGAGTTACTTCGGGAGAGACGATGGTGTTGCCCACTCCCGCCGCGACCGCCAATGTCGCGAAGGAAGGGGCAATTCTACCGACCGAGCGGGACCGCGTGCACGCCAACCTGGCCGACTTCAAGAAGTACGACCCGCCAGTGTTCGAGGGGGACACGACAGACCCCTGGGTCATGGAGAAGTGGGTAGATACAATGGAGAAATTATTTGAGGACCTACTGATGGAAGATCACGAGCGGGTTCCCCTGGCTGCCCATTTTCTCGAGGGGAACGCCCGCATTTGGTGGAAGACTGTACGCCCCGGCTCTACGACGGGTGCTGCCCTTCCGTCATGGACTACTTTTAAACAGTAGCTGTTCGGGGCGTTCTTTACCAACAGTGTGAAGAAACAATTGGAGGACGACCTCAACCACATCAGTCAGGGAACCAAAACGGTAATGGAGTACCAGAGGGAGTTCGTGAGGCTGGCGAACTGTGTCCCGTTCGTCATTTGGGACGAATCCCATAAGGCGCAACTGTTCGTGGATGGACTGAGGACAGACATTTTCCAAGTGGTGGATGCGGCAGATCTGCATACCTTTCAGAAGGTGGTCGACCGGGCCACCATTGTAGAGCGTGGCTTTGCCGTCACGCGCGCTCGAAGGGATGGCCCCCATCAGCAAGACGACAGGAAGCGGACTCAGACGACTTCAGGGGGGGCTCCTCCAGCGGGAGTCAGCCCTCTAAGCGGTGGAGGCCCCAGCAGAGGACCAGAGGAGCGCCAGGAGGAGGACAACGCTCGGACGATCGGCCTTGCGTGATCTGCGGCGGGGCGCACCGAGTGACGGAATGCTCCAAGAGGCAGGACCATTGCTTCCGATGTGGCAAGCAGGGGCATTTCCATTTCAACTGCCCCCTGAACCAAGGCACAGCATCTTCAGCAGCCTCCGTGCCATCACCCCAGCACGCGGGGCGAGGAAAAGCCCCGATGGCGTCAGCCCCCAGACCGCCAGCACCCCGATCAGCAGGGGACAGGCCGCCACCGTCGGGAGGCCGCGTCTACTCAATGAGTCAGCAGGAGGCACGCCCGTCTGAGCACGTCGTCGCAGGTATCACTCTTGTTTCTGTTTACCGTGCTAGAACCCTTTTTGATTCCGGAGCGACCCTCTCGTTTATGTCTCGTGACTTTGCACTGACCCATGGTTTTGAGATGAGACCCTTACCCAGTTTGATGACCGTTCACACCGCGGGGGGATCCTTGGAGGCCCACAACCTTATATCTTCCTGCCCAATAAGGATGGGAAGGCTCCCGTGCCCCTGGGATCTGGTGGTCATTCCATTGAAAGAGTACGATGTAGTGCTCGGAATGGATTGGCTCATGTGGTACCTAGCAGTGATCGACTGCGAGAAACGACAGGTGCGACTGCTGTATCCTGAGTTTCCAGAAAACGTGTACTTGGCGTGCAAGAGCGTTTCCATTTCTTCCATCATTCCAGCATCGCGAGCCAGGAAACTGATTGAGGGAGGGTGTATGGCCTACTTGGCATCGGTGGCCCTGGCCACCGGACCCTCTACGACACTCTCCGACATCCCTGTGGTGAGGGACTTCCCAGACGTCTTTCCGGCCGAACTACCTGGATTACCCCCCGAGCGAGAGGTTGTTTTTCCGATTGAGCTTCCACCCGGCACACGACCAATCACGAAGGCCCCCTACAGGATGGCCTTCATGGAGCTGAAAGAACTTAAGGCGCAGCTGGAGGATCTTCTGGACAAGGGATTCATCAGACCGAGTGTGTCACCTTGGGGCGCACCGGTACTCTTTGTGCGAAAGAAGGACGGGAGCTTGCGGTTGTGCATCGACTACCGGGAAATCAATAAGGTCACAGTGAAAAACAAGTATCCTCTACCCAGGATTGATGACCTCTTTGACCAACTGCGGGGTGCAACAGTCTTCTCAAAGATTGACCTGCAGTCGGGCTACCACCAGCTCAGGGTTCAAGACGAGGATATTCCGAAGACGGCGTTCCGGACTCGGTATGACCACTACGAGTTCACAGTGATGCCGTTCGGGCTTACCAATGCCCGAGCGGTATTCATGGACATGATGAACCGAGTTTTCAGACCCTTCCTGGATCAGTTCGTAGTGGTCTTCATCGACGACATCCTGATCTACTCCACCACCGATGAGAAGCACGAGGAGCACCTACGAATTGTTCTGCAGACTCTTAGGGAGCAGGAGTTGTACGCCAAACTTAAGAAATGCGAGTTTTGACTTCGCGAGGTGGGATTCCTAGGGCATATCATTTCAGCAGCAGGAATCGCAGTGGATCCCAAGAAGGTGGAGTCGGTGACCGACTGGCCCCAGCCGACTACGGTGACAGAGGTGCGCAACTTCCTGGGCCTTGCAGGATACTATAGACGTTTCGTTGAGGGCTTCTCGAGGATTGCAACCCCCCTGAACCGCCTAACCCGGAAAGGGGAAAAGTTCATTTGGTCGACCCAATGCCAAGAAAGTTTTGAAGAACTTAAGAAGCGGTTAAGAAGAGCGCCTGTGCTTGCTTTACCAACACCCGGGGAAGACTACGATGTTTACTGCGATGCATCGCGGATAGGACTGGGAGGAGTACTAATGCAGCAAGGAAGAGTCATAGCCTATGGCTCAAGGCAACTCAAGGATTACGAGCAGAACTACCCGATCCATGACTTGGAGCTTGCCGCAGTGGTCTTTGTTCTGAAACTGTGGAGGCACTATCTCTACGGTGTGCATTGTAACGTGTTCTCGGACCACCAAAGCCTTAAGTACCTTTTCACCCAGAAGGAGCTGAACCTACGGCAGAGGAGGTGGTTGGAGTTACTGAAGGATTACGACCTAACCATTCAGTACCACCTAGGGAAAGCAAATGTGGTAGCAGATGCCCTAAGCAGGAAGGGACAGGCAGAAGGGACTTCAGCGGGCACAATCACGCAGCAGGATGACTTAATCACGGAGTTCTCGCGATTGAGATTGGAGGTGGTACCAGCAGGGACGGTCGAGCGACTATTGTCCTTAATAGTCGCGCCAACCTTATTTGAGAGGATTCGAGAAGGCCAAGGTGCGGATCCACAGCTGCAGCTGGAACGAGATAAGATTTCCCCGGAGCAGAAGGGAGACTTTGCGGTGGGGACGGACGGCACCCTTCGGTTCCGAGAACGAATTTGCGTGCCTGATTTGCCTGACCTAAAGAAGGAAATCCTGACTGAAGCACACTGCGCCCCCTACGTGGCGCACCCTGGAGGCACCAAGATGTACAGGGATCTCAGACAGACCTTCTGGTGGCCAAAGTTGAAGAGAGACGTGACGTTGTTTGTAGCACACTGCCTGATTTGCCAACAGGTGAAAGCCGAGCATCAACGACCGGCGGGAAAATTGCAACCACTACCTGTGCCCGAATGGAAATCGGAGCAAATCACGATGGACTTCGTCACCGGATTTCCACGTTCGCAGCAGGGACACGACGCCATCTGGGTTGTTGTGGATCGGCTAACGAAGTAAGCTCATTTCCTACCCATCCACACGACCTGGACACGCGACCGACTGGCTCAAGTCTATATTGGCGAGATTATGAGGCTACACGGGGTGCCGACATCGATTACTTCAGACAGAGACACAAGGTTCATTTTGAACTTTTGGCAGAGTCTACAACGAGCCTTGGGAACCAAGTTACATTTCAGCTCAGCCTTTCACCCCCAGACGGATGGACAATCCGAGCGGGTGATTCAGATTCTCGAGGATATGCTTCAAGCTTGCGTACTAGATTTGGGAGACGGATGGTCGCGCTTCCTACCCCTTGTAGAGTTCGCTTATAACAACAGCTACCAAGCGAGCATCCAGATGGCGCCGTACGAAGCATTGTACGGCAGACGCTGTAGATCCCCGATTTGTTGGGACGATCTGGGGGAGCAAAAGTTTTTGGGACCGGACTTGGTGGTTGAAACTGAGGAAAAGGTACGCCTCATCAGACGGTGGTTGGTGACCGCCCAGAGCCGACAAAAGAGCTACGCAGACCGGAGACACCGCGATTTGGAATTCCTGGTGGGAGAGCACGTGTTATTGCGGGTGTCACCGTCAAAAGGGGTGAAGCGGTTTGGGTTGAGAGGCAAGTTGAGCCCGCGGTATGTGGGGCCCTTCGAGATTCTGGAGCGCGTCGGCCCTGTGGCCTATCGCCTCGCCCTACCACCGAACCGTGACCGAGTTCATGACGTGTTCCACGTGTCCATGCTTCGGAAGTATCTCCCCGATCCATCGCGAGTACTCGACGTCTCCGCGATTGAGCTTAAAGAGGACCTAAGCTTCGAGGAAGTGCCAGTGCGAATCCTAGCCCGAGAGGACAAAAAACTGCGAAGTCGGACATTTCCCTACGTGAAGGTGCTTTGGAGCAATCAAGAAGAGCGTGAGGCAACTTGGGAACCAGAATCTAAGATGAGGGAGTGCTACCCGGACCTCTTCGCCGAAGGGGAAGATTAAGTTTCGGGGACAAAACTTGTTTTTAGCGGTGAGCGGTGTAAGACCCGGCCTTTCTTTAACTCTTCTCGTCATCCCTCTTCTTGTAATGTCCGACCGAGGGCCTTATTTTTTGGTGTTTTTCTGGACAGACCGTTGGGGCCCGCGGATAATTTTAGGCGGTAGAGCTCGCGAAACGGAGCGCGAGGGTGCGATCGGTTTCAGTTTCCGACTTCCGGTTTGATCAGATTTAATTTTTGAAGTTCGGACCCCCCGTAGGCGCTCCGAGATCCGCACAGGCGACTTGCACGACTTCCGAGGTAATCCGGACCCTCTCTTTTAATTCCCTTTAGGCTGGCTAGTGACCTAGAAAGTTGAGGGCTTTAACACTCGGTTTGACCCGGTTGTGTTAGGTCAGACGAGTTGATTTAAAGGCGTGCAGAACTAGAGTTTCCCACCCCCTATGCGTTTTGAACGTTCGAGCAAGGAAGAGGAACCCTAGTTTTCCCCGTTTGCGATCCAAGGTGCGGCGCAAAACTCTTCGGGGATCTTCGGGCGAAGGCGGGCAATCTCTCTTCCTCCTCTTTCCCTCGCGAATCAAGGTATGTATTTAAAAGTTCTTGATTTTGTAAATTTTGTGGGGAGGGGGACGTTCGCGGTTTGGGGTTGGGGCGATCGGGGCCGCCGCCGCCGCCGCCGCCGCGCGGGCCGCCTGCAGGTGGGGCACCGCGCGGCAGGCGCGCCGCGCGGGCACCGCGCGGGCACCACCCGCAGGCTGGCACCACGCAGGCTGGAGCCGCGCGGGCCGCATGCAGGCGGGGTGCCGCGCGGCAGGCGCGCTGCGCGGGCACCCGCCCGCAGGCAGGCACCGCGCGGGTCGCCTGCAGGCGGGGCGCCGCGCGGCAGGCGCACTGCGCGGGCACCTGCCTGCAGGCAGGCACCGCGCGGACTGGGGCCGCGCGGGCCGCCTCCAGGCGGGGCGCCGCGTGGCAGGCGCGCTGCGCGGGCACCCGCCCGCAGGCAGGCACCGCGCGGGCCGCCTGCAGGCGGGGCGCCGCGCGGCAGGCGCGCTGGGCGGGCACCCGCCCGCAGGCAGGCACCGCGCGGACTGGGGCCGCGCGGGCCGCCTGCAGGCGGGGCGCCGCGCGGCAGGCGCGCTGCGCGGGCGCCCGCCCGCAGGCAGGCACCGCGCGGGCCGCCTGCAGGCGGGGCGCCGCGAGACGGGCGCGCCGTGCGGGCACTGCCCGCGGGAGGGCACCGCGCGGGCTGGGACCGCGTGGGCCACCCGCAGGCCGCACGCCGCGCGGCAAGCGCGCCGTCTGTCCGCCGCAACGGGTCGGGGCCGTTGGGGCGATACGCAGACGAAGGGCGCACCGCACGGGTTGGTGCCGTGCGAGGGACTCCGCCGCACGAAGTCCTGGGTTGCGTCCATCGTCTCGGTCCGGTTTGGTGTCGGTGTGGTTTTCGTTTTCCTTAGTCTTGACATGCCCTTGTACCTTCAGGAGTGCGGGACGTCTTTGGCGACGGGCGTACAGACGCGGACGAGTCGAGCGCAGGACGACACACACGAGGTGGGTACATTCCCGGGGATTATGGGAATAGGAATTTAATGATAGAAATAGTATGTTTGGGGCAAAGGTGAATAGTAAGCCTCCTCCTGTTTATGAACTAACCCTGTTATATTATTTTCCCTACTATCGATCTGAGGCTCTTATTTTGCTACACGCACACCGGCAGTTTGGCCACCGCAAGGGTGTACTTTTCCGAAAAAGTGGTACGTTGACCCGTGTACCCCACGCGACGGTGGCGTTAGGAATGGGGGCCCTCATGGGTGGAGGGTGTGAGCGGTGATGCCGAGGCAGGTGCTCGGCGGCCGAGACAGGTGCTCGACGGGGAACACCGGGTTAGGGGCTCGGTGCGGTGGTCGGGAAAGGTGCCCGGTTTTGTTTTGGTACAGGGTGTGATTACCGATGGCGGTATCGGAGTGAGACGGTTGCTCCGGTGATGTGGTTTGCTTTGTTTAGCCTTTCGATTACCATACTATTTCTAGTCACTGACTTCCCACTCCGTGACAGGTTCGTCCAGGGGCGAGTGCTAGGGCACCGGTGAGGCCGCGAGAGTGCTGTTCTGACACTGATCGACTTCAGATACAGTGACTATTATTTCCCTCTTTCCTTTATTACTCATGCTAGTTAGTTGTGGATTGCGACACCCCCGTGGGGTCGAAGTGGATGTTGTCTTTTCCTTTTCTATATGAGCGAATGAATGTTATATCTTTTTTTACTTGGCCGTTTTAAATAATGAAAAGCAAAGAAAACCGTTTGCGAAAACCGCTATTAAAACGTGGGTGTCGTGTGGGCACCGGATTTTAAAACCTTGTGGAATTTATGTGTTTTCGAACTGTTTTTACAAAATTCGGCATCGGGTGGGTGCCGTTTTCAACACCCTGTGGATTTATGTGGCTTTGAAACAGTTTTTCCAAAACGATGGCATCGTGTGGATGCCGCTTTCAAAACCTTGTGATTATTTATCCTTTCAAATCGACGGCCTCTATGTTATAGGTTGATACTAGTAGATCATGTGAGTTGTTTGGTTGTATGTGTGCGAGACCCCAACTGATGTGGTTAAAGACTGTATGTGTTACGCCTTGAGAGACACTTTGTAGTTGAGACGCCGTGCATATACAAAGGAGACTCTGCCCGTTTGCAGAGTGAATTTGTATATGCGGCGGGTCTGGACACGCGCCGGGGAGTAATGGTTTACAAAAAAAAATGTATGGCTGAATTAGGGGAATCGGTGGCTCCTCTTCCGCGCGATTCGAACCCCCGGGGTGTGACAGTTCCGGCGGCCGGAGAGGCGCCGGCGGCGGGCGGCGGGTGGCGGAGCGCGGCGGCCGGCTGAGGCGCAGCCGCTCGGTCCACAACGGGAGCGTGCACCCGGGCGCGGCCCACGTGGCGGCTCCTGGTTGGCCGGCGCAGCAGGCGCGGTCCACGGGGAAAAGCGCGGTGTAAGGTGGACCGGAGGGTGACACGTGGCGGCGTGTGGTTGGTGCGGTGTTGCGCGCTCGGTGCACCGAGCTGGTGCGGCTCGCCTCGGGGCGCGTGTAGTATGCCGGTTTTTGGGTTGAGCTTTCTGACTCCACCGACGAGCCTTTTGATGGGAAAAAGGCGTGAGCGCGTGTATTTTCGATTTACAGCGGTGTTCGGGTGGTTCCGGGCGGCGGCGGAGGTGCCGGGGTCGAAAAGTGAGTTATCGTGACCCTTTTGATTATTTTATTTATTTAATTGCTTTATTTAAAATTGGTTGTATTGTTGCCTTTCCTTGTGCTGTTGGTGGAGAAGATGTCTGAGGGTGTGCTAATTAAGTGAGTGGCTGGATGCTAATTAATTAGTGGGGGTTGGTGGGGGAAATTAATTCCTTCCACTTTATTAACTCCCTCTCACTCTCTCTCTCGAGCCCACCTCACCACAACTTCTCCCAGCTCCCTTTTCTTGGTGGTCTGAAGCTAAGGAGGGAAAGAAGAAGAAGAGGAAGGAAAGGTGTTCTTGACCTTTTGCCTTCGCCGCGAGGACGTGGAGCCGACTGTGGGCGCGGCGAGCCTCGGCGAGGTAGGCATTTATTTCTTGCTGTAAATGCTTGGAGATTTGAGTTTTTATTTTGCTTCTCTTCTCTCCTCCTCTTTTCTTTTCTTTTGCTGTTGTGGCTGGGAGGACTTCTTGTCCGAGGTGGCGGTGTGGTGCGAGCCGCGCTCGTGTTTTTGCCGGCGTTTTGTTGGTTGGGCTGCCGCTGCGCGGGCGGGCATGAGCGCCGCGCGCAGCAGGCGCCCTGCTGCCGTTGAGGTGCAGCAGGGCGCGACGCCACCGGCTGCTAGTGCCCGGCGCGCTGTGCCCTGACGGGCTGGGAGGTGCGCGCAGCACCACCAACGCGCGCAGCGGCATGCGCTGCGCGCGCAGTGCTGCTGGGGCCGCGCGGGCTGCAGGCCGCGCGCGCTGTGCGCGCGGCACTGCAGAGCCCCGCGCGGGCGGCCATGGGGCCGCGCGGGTTGCAGGCCGCGCGCTGTGCGCGCGGCACTGCAGGGCCGCGCGGGCGGCCATGTGGCCGCGCGGGCTGCAGGCCGCGCGTGCTGTGCGCGCGGCACTGCAGAGCCCCCGCGCAGTGGCCATGGACCGCGCGGCCTTGCAGGCCGCGCGCTAGGCGCGCGGGCCTGCAAGGCACCGCGCGGGCGGCCATGGGCCGCGCGGGCTTGCAGGCCGCGCGCTAGGCGCGCGGGCCTGCAAGGCACCGCGCGGGCGGACCTTGGGGCCGCCCGGCCCTGCAGGCCGCGCGCTAGGCGCGCGGCGCTGCAGGGCACCGCGCGGGCACCCTTGGGGCCGCGCGGTGGCGCGCGGCACCGCGAGGCGCCGCGCGGGCAGCCCTTGGGCCGGGCGGTACTGCCGGCCGTGCGGGGGCTGGACTCTTGGGGGGGGGGGCTTTGCGGCCGTGAGCCGCACGGGGCCTTCGTTTGCGACACGCCGGTACGCCGTGGCGGATGCGCGATGGGCCTTCCGCGCAACGCCCGGCGTTCATCGTCGCCGGGTGGAGTTTTCCGCCGTTTTGAGTGCGGTTTTGACCGCAGGCCTTTCTGATCCCCGTTTCCACCTTTTTCGCAGTGTGCCTCTGTGTCAGCTTGGCTACGTGATCAGTGGTGAGCGCTGTGCCGCGAGGAGTTGTGAGATCGCGCTGAGACCTTCGTTGGGCGCACGGCTTTTGCGGGTTCTACACAAGTGGGTTGGTTTCTTCCGACGGACCACGGGATGCCCCTTTTCTTTACGAACGCAAAGGTATCATGACCTTACGCTGTCGGGCAAGTGCGGGTCGGCCGCGCAGGTCGCGGGTTATAGTTTCCGACCGGGACGTGTATCTTGCTGATTGGTGTTCGCTTTGGATTGCACAGCTGCATTCGAAGCCCTGGCCGAGTTACCAGGAGGGTTTTCCCCCGGCCGAGTTACCGAGAGGATGCATTTGTCCCTGGCCGAGCTACCAGGAGGGTACCTTTCCCCGGCCGAGTTACCGGGAAGACTGTTTACCCGGCCGAGTTACCGGGAGGACCTTTTCCCTGGCTGCGTTACCAGGAGAGTGCTTCCCTGGCCGAGATACCAGCGGAAGCTCGCCCCCGGCCGGGCTACCGGGTGGCTGCGGGGAAATGACATGTGCGGGTGGTCATTTTCATATTGTGCTAGATGTCATTTAGTACAGCATTGCATTGAGGCATATAGTGATAGATTTACTTACAGCTTTCATTCCAGTATTATCTATCTATCTATCTATCTGTTTTTGCCTCCAGTGGACTTGGCGGGCTACCGAGGGTATGGCATCGGTACCCACTGAGATCTGACTTTTAGTTGATCTCACACCCGCCGTGTGTGACAGGTATTACTGAGGAGGCCGTTCCAGGGCCGGCGCGTGCGGAGTCTTCAGACCGTGGCAAGGGCTTGGCCGACTAGTGCCACTTGGGTCTGTTGAGTCACAGGTAGAGCTACTCGGGTATTTTTGGTTCCCACTTTTGTATCTGTTAGTGGTGGTGTGCCCCTTTTTGGGAGGTAGCGGATGTTGTACCTGGACTATGTACTTAGTGACTCTTGTATGCAGTTACTTTATTTTAGTGTTGCATCTCCTTTGCTCTGATACTTGTATGGCTAGATCCCTTCTTGCAGGTTAGACGCTTCGTCTGTGCGGCAGTTTCCGCACAGACGGCGGGTCTGTTGGCGAGCCCGGGTCGCAGGCTCGACCCCGGGGCGTGACAGATTAGGTGGTATCAGAGCCTAGGTGTTTAGGTCTTTGGGGACTTAGGGACCCTAGGCTTTTGTTTGGACAGTAGAGTGACTGTCGGGAGGGTTGTGTGATAGCGAGAGTTTTGGTTGTGTTGTGACTCCCCCGGGATGTCGGGCGAGTGACCTTACATGTTAGCTCTCTAAAGTAGTTCTGTTGGCTGCAGACAACACAACACTTTAGAGCTGGAAACATGTCTTAAAACTCTCGCTGTCTTTGGGTTGTGAGGTTTTTGTTCTCTGACACCCTGTTTTCCCTGTCGCAGTTGCCTGAGATGCCTCCTAGACGTCGTGCGACGACGCGGGCGCACTCCGCGTCAGAGGACAGGCCCGAGCAGGAGGAGGTTGCACAGGGTGAGGTTCTTGAGCTGCGGGCCCAAGTGGCCCAGATGTCTGACCAGGAGCTGCGGGCCCAAGTGGCCCAGTTGACTGAGGCGTTGCGGCGCCAGGAAGAGGCTGCCAAACGCCAGAAGGAAAATGTGGAGCGGATGATGAGATTACTTGAGCAGAGGACATCTGCGGCACCGCCAGCGGCGACTTCGTCGACCTCATCTCAGATCGCCCCTTTGACAGAGTTGGAGCAGAGGGAGCTCACGGATCGTTTAGCTTATGTCAGCCAGTTCCGTCCTCCGCGTTTCGCCGGGCAGAGTTCTGAGCCGCGGGAAGTAGAAAACTGGATTTCAGCATTAGAGAAGTTGTTCGAGAACCTGTTTATTAAGGAAAAGCATCAGGTATATTTGGCTACTCACTTCCTGGAGGGTGACGCTGAGACTTGGTGGCGTCGTGTCCGCCCCCCGGGACCGCCAGGAGCTCCGGTGGTGTCTTGGCAGGAGTTCCGCGCTTTGCTGCTCGGGGCCTACTTCCCCGACAGTGCAAAGCAGAAGCTTGAGGGGGATCTCCGTCGACTGCAGCAGGGTAGCTGACCCCTTCCGGACTATATTCGAGAGTTCCAGCGCTTATTGAGCAGCGTGCCGCATGTTGCCCCTGATGAGGCCCAGAGAGTGGACCTTTTCGAGCGAGGGCTACACCCGGATATCTATCACCTGGTTCATTCTCACCGATCGTTGACGCTGGACGCGGCCATGGAGCGTGCACGGTGGGTCTCTCGAGGGCGGGTGATCATGGCTGAGAGGGGCGGGGCGCCGGGGTCTAGTTCTGGAGAGAAGCGCCCCGCACCGCAGGATTCCGGGCAGACGAGCAGACCGCGGCCCCCGAGGCCGCCCCAGATTCCGCCTCGAGGCCGCGGGGCACAGAGGAGACAGAGATCGGGAGGCTCCCGGCCTCCTAGGCAGCAGCAGCAGCAGAGCCGCACTGACAGTTGTGTGATTTGCGGCGGACCCCACACCCCCCAGCAGTGTGACCAGCGGCAGGGCCGATGTTACCGGTGTGGGCAAGCAGGGCACAGATCGTGGTCTTGTCCTGGAGCGGGGTCATCAGCAGCGCCGGCAGCTTCGGTTCTTCCTACACCGCCCTTTCTGACGGGCGGATCCTCGACAGGGGTTGGCCAGGGGGATAGGGCCACTTCGTCACGACAGTCGGGCAGGCGACCACCCCCGAGCGGCAGGGTGTACACCGCACAGGTCGATGATGCGGAGGCAGCTGGCCACGTGGTGGCAGGTATTATCCTTATCTCCTCTACTCGCACTAGAGCTTTATTTGATACCGGAGCATCTCATTCATTCATCAGTAGGACTTCTGCATTCATGCATGGGCTAGAGATAGGACTGTTGCCTTGTGCTCGTGAGGTTCAGGTACCCGATCATGTTCTACGCGTTGATGAGTGTTGTTGGTCCTGCCCTGTGCAGTTAGGGCCTTGGACTTTATCTGTTGACCTTTTGGTCCTTCGCCAGCTCCAGGATTTCGACGTAATTTTGGGGATGGATTGGTTGACTCGGTATTACGCTGCTATTGATTGTCGAGAGAGGACTGTGACCCTCAGGGAGCCGGGACAGGAGGAGTATGTTTTCAGAGGTTGTCAGAGTACGCTGTTCGCAACGACGATCTCTTCTGCTAGAGCCCGACAGCTGATGAGTCACGGTTGTGTTGCTTTCTTAGCTACTATGGTAGAGGCGCCTACGGCGATGCCTGGACTCGAGGACATTCCTATCGTCCGAGAGTATCCAGATGTGTTCCCTCCCGAGCTATCGTCTATGCCGCCGGATCGAGAGATTGAGTTTGTGATTGACGTGGTCCCTGGAACCACGCCAATCTCTAAGGCACCCTACAGAATGGCACCAGCAGAATTGAGAGAGCTAAAGGCTCAGCTTCAGGATCTCATGGATCGCGGGTTTGTTCGTCCTAGTGTTTCTCCTTGGGGAGCCCCGATTCTTTTTGTGAAGAAAAAGGACGGGTCACTTAGGCTTTGTGTGGACTACAGGGAATTGAATAAGGTGACCGTCAAGAACAAGTATCCACTTCCTCGGATTGATGATTTATTTGATCAGCTTCAGGGAGCCACGGTTTTCTCGAAAATAGATCTGCAGTCCGGTTACCACCAGCTGAGGGTGAGGGCCGAGGATGTGTCCAAGACGGCGTTCAGGTCCCGGTATGGGCATTACGAGTTTACAGTGCTACCTTTTGGTTTGACGAATGCCCCGGCGGCGTTCATGGATCTGATGAACCGAGTCTTTCAGCCGTACTTGGACCATTTTGTGGTGGTTTTCATTGATGACATCCTGATTTACTCCCGTAGCGACTTTGAGCACGAGGAGCACTTGAGGTTAGTGCTGCAGCTTCTGAGGGAGAAAAAGCTGTATGCGAAGTTAAAGAAGTGCGCCTTTTGGCTTCGGGAGGTTTCTTTTCTAGGCCACATTGTTTCAGCGCGCAGGAGTGGCCGTGGACCCGGCAAAGATAGTTTCAGTTCGGGATTGGCCTAGACCTACGACGGTGGCGGAGATTCGGAGCTTCGTGGGCCTTGCGGGCTACTACCGTCGTTTTGTTGAGGGCTTTGCGAAGATCTCTTCTCCCCTCACCAAATTGACAAAGAAAGGGGTAAAATTTGTTTGGACAGAGCAATGCCAGCAAAGCTTCGAGGATTTGAAGCAGAGGTTGATTTCAGCACCAGTTCTTGCACTACCAGTTATGGGAGAGGGGTACGTGATTTACAGTGATGCCTCCCACAGCGCCTTGGTTGCGTGTTGATGCAACATGGTAGGGTGATTGCCTACGCTTCTCGCCAGTTAAAGGATTATGAGAGGAATTACCCTACACATGACCTTGAGCTCGCTGCTGTGGTTTTTGCCTTGAAGCTCTGGCGGCACTATTTGTATGGCGAGCGCTGTGAGATTTTTACCGATCATCAGAGTTTGAAGTACCTGTTCACCCAGAAGGAACTCAACCTAAGGCAGCGCCGGTGGCTTGAGCTGTTAAGGACTATGACTTGAGCATTCTCTATCATCCCGGCAAGGCTAACGTGGTCGCGGATGCTTTGAGCAGGCGAGCAGGGCAGACCTTGAGTATGCTTATTACCCAGCAGAGACCACTGAGAGAGCAGCTGAGGAGTTTGGATATAGAGGTTGTGTCCCCGGGGGTTTCGGCAAGACTTATGTCTATGGTCTTGCAGCCCACACTACTGGACAGGAGTAGAGAGAAGCAGAGTGGGGACCCCTATCTTCTCAGGATTCGAGACCAGATGCAGCTTGGACAGAGCGGGGACTTTTCTGTGGATGTCGCGGGAGTACTCAGGTACAGGGACCGCATTTGTGTACCGGCGGATGAGGATATTAGAGAGCTGATCCTGAGAGAGGCTCACTCTACACCTTACACCCTCCATCCTGGGGGAACTAAGATGTATAGGGATTTGAAGACTCAGTTTTGGTGGCAGGGCTTGAAGAGGGATGTTGGTAGGTTTTGTGGCCCGCTGTCTAACTTGCCAACAGGTTAAAGCGGAACATCAGGTTCTCGCTGGCAAGTTACAAAGCCTACCAATCCGTGAGTGGAAATGGGATTGTGTTACCATGGACTTTATTGTGGGTCTGCCGAGGACTCAGGGAGGAGCCGATGCCATTTGGGTGATCGTTGATCGGTTAACTAAATCAGCTCACTTTCTGCCGATTCAGTCAGGTTGGGCCTTGGAGAGATTAGCGCAGTTATACCTTGACGAGATCGTGAGGCTTCATGGAGTGCCAGCTTCTATTGTATCAGATAGGGATCCCCGGTTTACCTCTCAGTTTTGGAGGAGCTTGCAGTCGGCTATGGGGACCCAGCTTCAGTTCAGCACTGCCTTTCACCCACAGACCGACGGACAGTCGGAGCGGACGATTCAGACCTTGGAGGACATGTTGAGAGCTTGTGTCCTGAGTTTTAGTGGCAGTTGGGATCGACACTTGAGACTTGCAGGAGTTTGCCTACAACAATAGCTTCCAGGCGAGTATCCAGATGGCGCCCTTTGAAGCATTGTATGGTAGGAAATGTCGATCGCCTCTTTGTTGGAGTGATGTGGTGAAAGAAAAACCTTGGGGCTGACTTGCTCTTGGAGGCTGAGGGAAAGTTAAGGTTATTCGGCGCCACTTGGTCACTGCTCAGAGCCGACAGAAGAGCTACGCCGATAAGAGGAGGCGAGACTTGGTGTTTCGGTGGGAGACCATGTGTTTTTGAAAGTCTCGCCCTCTCGAGGGATTCGGCGCTTTGGGGTGCGCGGGAAGTTGAGCCCGCGTTTTATTGGCCCATTTGAGATTCTTGAGCGTGTCGGCCCCTGTCGCCTATGCCCGGATGCTTACCGCCACGCTAGCCGGTACTCATGATGTTTTCCATGTATCTGTGTTGAGGAGGTATGTCTATGATCCCTCTCACGTTGTGGACTTCACTTCTTTGGAGCTGGACGAGGACACTGCACTTCGGGA
>CM055070.1:11328986-11388043 GCA_029204045.2 Tillandsia leiboldiana
AGGCCCTCCGTAAGCTCGACTGCGGTGATGTCGAGCACACGCAATGGATCGGGGATGGTACTTGCGAAGCATGACAACACAGGAACACGTCGTGCAACCGATCCAGGTAGGCGGTAGGGCGAGGCGATAGGCCCACCGGGCCGATGCCCTCTAGGATCTCAAAGGGCCCACATATGTAGTGGTCCAGGATTTCTGTATAGTTTTTCCTGTGAATCCTTGGTGTGAAACACCTATCATGGTGTATTAGGCCCACAGTACATCAAAGGAATGCTTCGGATGGACCACAGCGTGGTATTTACTTTTGGTTTGGCCTTCGGAGGTATTTGTCGAATTTTAGAGAAGGCTTTGGGCCAATCGGAGGCCGTATTTGGATTCAGCGCAGAAAAACGCTTGAAAAACGACTATTTACTTATTTATTTGGAGTCCGGATGCCCAAAAACGGACCCCCGGAAGGTTTCTGTGCAAAAATGGTGCATGGGGAGCTGGTGGACCGACCGGGGACACGTGGCAGGCGCTTATTGGGCGGCGCACCACTCTCGGTCCACGGAAAAGGGCCGCCGGTGCACGGTGGACCGGCGGGCCACGTGACGGCACGCTATGGCCCGGTGTAGTGCGCTCGGCGCGCGGGGGCAAGGCGCGGGCAGCTCGGGCAGGCCGGGCAGGTGCGGCGTGTGCACAGTGCACGGTGGACCGGGGCGCGCCACGTGGCGGCCCCGGATTGGTCGGCCCATGTGCGCTTGGCGCACGCAGAGCCGCGCGTTTGCGGCCGTACGCACGTGGGCGCACGTGGGGCGCGCGTGGGCGGCGGTGGTCGCCGACAGCCGTGTCGGGCGCGGGCACGTGTCGCCGCGCCATTTGCGGGCGCGCCCACCGCGCCGCCAATCACGGGGGACACGTGGCACTTCCCCGTTGGGCGCACGGCAGCCGCCTGTTTGGCGGACCGTGGCGGCCCTGGGCGGGTCGGACGACCGGTTGGACAGGGCGGGATCCCGTGTGCGGGCTGGGCTGGGCCGGGCCGCACTGTGCGCGCCCGGAAAATTCCGGGCCGGGCCGCACTGTTCATGCCCGAAATGGGCCGGGCCACACTGTAGCAGCCCGAAACTGGGGACTTAAAGGGAATTTTCCAATTGTTTTGTGGGCCTATAAATAGGCCCTCCCCTCCCCTCTTCTTCTGTTTTTCCCAAGAGATAGAGAGAGAACCAGAGAGAGGCCATTGAAGAGAAGTTGTTCCTCACTGATTTTTCTACCTCGTGGTGCGTTCCCAAATTTTCTGGAAGTTCGACAGCGGCGATCCGGATTTTACAGTGTGCCTCGTTTTTCCCCCAATCTTGGCCGTTATCGTCGCATTTCAGTCCGAGGAGTCCCCTGCGCGGTACAGGAGTTTTTTTCGATGATTTCTTCGCCAGTGTGTTCCTAAGCGTAGGGCTTCGTTTTCGTGTTGGTCGTTTCTCTGATTCAGAATCCTTGGCACTATTCCGAGGTGTTTTGACCCTCTTTTGCTGTTGGATGTTTGGACAGTGGCAACTTCGACGAATTGTTTCTCGTGTAGGAATATCAGATCGAGGCGATTCAATAGTCGATTTTGGGCTACTTTTCGCGAGGAACGCAACCATGATTTTTCTGGGATTTTTGGAGCTCGGGACAGAGGTGAAATTCCTCGTTTTGCGTGCTGATTATAAAAATAGCAAAATCTGTTTTGAGACTGGTAGTTTTTACACCGTGTACACTTGTGTGATGTTGTAGGATATTGTTTCAGCTGACGGTGTTGTAGAGGACAGCGGGAAATTTCTTGGTGTGTTGTGCGCTTTTCGAGGTGGGTGGTTGGTTTTTCCCTTTTTGTTGACATGCTCACTGTGTTACGGAATTTGAGTTGGCGTAGTTTCGTGAAAGTCTCAAGTCTTGAAGATTGAAGGTGAAGAAAGTTGGATCATTTAACTCAATCTCAAGAAAGAAGAATTCAAAAGGATCAGGTATGTTTAACTAAAGATTTTGTGTGATCCGAATACTTCTTGTAGTGTAGAAACACTTGGAAGAATCTTTCATTGCATAAAAATCAAAAACTGGACTTGGGACATGTTCAGGATCCGGATCAGGTTGTTCGATCCGGATCCCGAAGGTGGTTCGTTCATACACCAGTTCAATCCGGATCGTAGCCTCTCTTGATCCGGATCCCGAACACTGAGTTTACCATCTTCCTTGAACGATCCGGATCAGGCTTCGCAATCCGGATCCCGAACGTTGATGTTTGGTGAACTGTATGAACGATCCGGATCAAGCACTTCGATCCGGATCCCGAACCTTCGTTTTTCTGGAATTGCCTGACTCGTTACGACGATCCGGATCACAGCTAATCCGATCCGGATCGCCGTCCGTAAAATTTCCAGAAATGTTAGGTTTTTGATTCTTATCTCCTTCCTAGGGTTTCTAACCTATAAATAGACCCTATGACTCTTTTTCTAGGGTTAATCCAAATAGCCGTCATTTTCATATATCATCTTATACGGCTCTAGATCCACATATAGAGAAGAAAGGAAATCATTAGAGAATACTCTATGTTTCTTCATCTATATTGATTAGTTTGATTCTAGGTTTTCATACTCACATCTTGAGTTGAATCAAACTAATGAATACTTAGATGGTATTTCCGATCTATCTTTGATCTAAGTATTCGGCGGATCATCACCACCCAAAAACAACGATTTACCCCAAAAATCGGCGCGTGGATTCGCGTGTCCTTGTGGATTCAAGGTTCAACCGCTCTCGTGGATTCGGAGCGAGGCACGTTCGTGGATTCGAAGGGTGCTATTGGGTGAAGACCGTGGATTCGGTCGGACGTCGTGGATTCGACGTTGGACGCCGTGGATTCGGCGTTGGGCGCAGATCGTGGATTCGAGAAGCGTCGCGGAGCGAGCGGAGAAGATCCTCTAGGAGCGTATGGAAAAGGTTGAGTCGTAAGTGTGTACGGTAAATCACCTTGTACGTGTTTTAATTCTAGTGGATTTCTGCCGTGTTATCGGTCCCGTGGTTTTTTACTCCGGTGATGGAGTTTTCCACGTAAAAATCTTGCGAGTTATTTTTATTTCCGCATTGGGTTTTTATCGCAACGATTTTTGAGTGTTTATACGTTTACACCTATTCACCCCCCTCTAGGTGTTTTTTCCCCTATTTAGATCCTTATTACATATAACCCAACAAGTGGTATCAGAGCGGGAATAGGGTTGTAAACAATGGTTGAAGGTGGAAACATCAACCGACCCCCGTTCTTCGATGGAACAAATTATGCGTACTGGAAAGTACGGATGAAAGCCTTTTTAATTTCCATCGACGAACGGGTGTGGCAATCAATTGAATTAGGATGGTCTAATCCAACTGAATTTATTGGTGATGTTCACACCTTAAAACCTAGGTCGAAATGGACCAAGGAAGAGTTAGATTCATCTTCTTACAATGGCAAGGGAATTAATGCTATTTTTAATGCCTTATCTCAAACTGAATTCTCTCGCGTCTCGGCATGTGAGACTGCGAAAGAAATCTGGGATGTTCTTCAGGTTACACATGAGGGAACTAACCTCGTGAAGATTCAGAAACTGCAAATGCTTACGAGCAAGTTTGACTCTATCTTGATGGCAGAAAATGAATCTTTCACGGACTACTATACACGATTGCAAGACATCGTAAACTCATGTGCTAACCTGGGAGAGAAGATTCCAGAATTTAAGATTGTAAGAAAGATCTTAAGAACTCTTCCTGAACGATTTCGCCCAAAGGTTACTGCCATTGAAACTATTAAACACCCGGACGAAATACGTGTAGAAGAATTAGTTGGTTCATTACAAACTTATGAAATGACATTTACTACTAACAATTCTTCTGGAAAAGCATCCACTTCTAAGTCTTCAGGTTATGCGTTGAAAACAACTAAGGAAGAAGACGCGGATACATCCTCCTCAGACGATGACGAGAACCTTTCTATGGAGGAATTTGAGAAGCAGCTCGCTCTCTTGACAAGGAAGTTTCGCCGCAACTTTCGAAGGGGTAATTCAAGCAAATCTCCATCCTTCGGAAAGTCGAACAAAGGCAAGGGTACTTCAAGTTACAAGTCAAGAAAGCAAGAGAACTTCTCAAAGGATAAGAAAAGTTCAGAGGGACAACTACAATGCTTCAAATGTCGAGGCTACGGCCACATTGCAACGGAGTGTCCCAACAAGTATCCGGCAAAGAAGAAGGCGATGCAAGTCGTCACTTGGGATGACAACTCAACGTCAAATGAGTCGTCTTCAAGTGATGAAGAAAAGAGCTCCACGGCATTCCACGCGTCCATATCTTCACCCTTCATGTGCTTTATGGCAAGTACATCCGAGTCGTTGTCCAACTCCACTGTTGAAAAGAATGCAACGGACAATGAATCGGATGATTCGGAAGGTGAAGATTTTGCTCTAGCCTATCACAGACTTTACGGGATTCAAAGAAACCGGCTAAGCAAAACAAGGGGTTGAGAGGGAGATTGCAGGATCTCGAAGAAGAAGTAAAAAGGGTAACTTCTCTCTCGACCGATCTTGAAGTGGAAAGGGATAATCTGATAAAAGCAAATGTTTCCCTTCAAGAGTCCAATGAGCAACTCGAGAAGAACTATATAGATATGGTGAACAAAGCGAACTACTTCTTGAAGCTCTACGGCGAGGCCCGACAGGAAAAATTGGAAATGACAGAGACCATTTCCAACTCAAGGATGACTTACAGCAATTTTCTTTGGAAGGAGTAAGTTGGATAAACTTCTTGGTCTTGGTCAAACAAACAAGTTCGGCCTCGGATACACTCAAACTGGAAACAGTCCAAGTTCGAGTGGGACAGTCTTTGTGCCTCAGTCGGTATCTCCTCCTCCGACACCGGAATTCAAGACAACCAACGACAACAAGCCTACTTCATCCTCTTCGGAATCGTCAAGCACAAAGGTATGTTTTCGTTGTAATTTTGCAGGGCACATTGAAAGAAATTGCAAGATTGGAGCTCAAAGATCAAATCAACCACATCTTGCAACTGCTACCAATAAGTTCACTCCCCGGAATTCAAAGAAGGATTTTTCAAAAGAAAAGAACATTGGTAGTACTCAAACAAGACGATGACAAAAGAAAAAGATCAATCATACAAGACGTCTTCATCAAGGAAAATTTCTCAACCATTGCCAACATACTCCAAAACTCAAAAGGTTTGGGTATGCAAAGGTGAAACCCTCCTTGTCTTTAATCGTTCTACGATTAAATGTTGTGTAGTTTATGTAGACTATTTTTTTTTCTTTCTTTTGGCCGACCCGTCAACCATCTTTGGGAGGTAAATGGTATATTTTTTTATTGGTTGATGATTTCTCTCGGTTTTCTTGGGTAGCATTTTTAAAAGAGAAAGCTGATACGTTTGATTCTTTTCATGAGATTTGCCATCGTATTATGATTGAAAAGAATGAAAAGATCATTCGTGTTAGAAGTGATAGAGGTGGAGAATTCATAAATTCAAAATTCATTGACTTTTGTACTTCAAACGGCATTAAACATGAATTCTCGGCACCCTATACACCTCAGCAGAATGGTGTTGTTGAGCGCAAAAACAGGGTTGTTCAAGAGATGGCGCGTGTGATGCTTCATAGCCGGAATTTACCGCTACATTTTTGGGCTGAAGCTGTGAACACCGCTGTCTATGTCATTAATCGAGTGTTTTGCGCCCAGGAACGTTAAATACACCATATGAACTGTGGTTTAGTAGAAAACCCAACATCAAATATTTTCGTATCTTCGGGAGTCGATGTTACATTTTACGTGACCGTGAAAATCTTGGAAAGTTTGACTCTCGAAGTGACGAAGGGATTTTTTGGGTTATTCTACGAATAGCAGAGCATATCGAGTATTTAACTTGAATCTAAGACGATCGTAGAATCTATAAATGTTAAAGTAGATGAAGCTTTTCACTTTGAATCTGAAAAATCTACCCTCGATATCTCTCTAGATGATGATTCTCCTGCTAGTGCATCTTCTCATAATAATACTTCCAATATTAATGATGCATCTAATGGTTCTTCAAGTTTATCTGATGTGCAGGAATCATCTCATGTATCTCCGAGTACTCCGTTTCAACAAACGCTACGAATCTCCAAGGATCATCCGGAATCGAATATTATTGGAGATCCACAAGAAGGAGTTAGAACTCGGAGGCAGTTGGTTTGTGGATTCGCTTGCTACGTATCTTTAATCGAACCAAAGAACATAGATGAAGCTCTTCAGGATGACTACTGGATTAAAGCAATGCAGGAAGAGCTCCATCAATTTGAGCGAAACAAAGTCTGGGAATTAACGAAGCCTCCAAAGCAACATAATGTGATAGGTACCAAATGGATCTTCAAGAACAAGAAAAATGAGGATGGTACTATCATCAGGAACAAGGCACGATTAGTTGCTCAAGGCTACTCTCAAGTAGAAGGTATAGACTTTGACGAAACATTCGCCCCTGTAGCTAGACTCGAGTCCATTCGTATACTGTTTGCTATTGCTTGTCATTTTAAAATCAAATTATTTCAAATGGACGTTAAGAGCGCATTTCTAAATGGGTTTTTAAATGAGGAAGTTTATGTGGCTCAACCGAAAGGTTTTGTAGATCATAAACAACCTAACCATGTTTTTCGTTTGAAAAAGGCTCTTTACGGTCTGAAACAAGCACCGCGAGCATGGTACGAAAGGTTAACAAAGCACCTTTTGGAGAAGGGCTATACTCGAGGGGGAGCTGATAGGACTCTCTTTGTGAAGCATTATCAAAGCAATTTCATTGTAGCACAAATCTATGTCGATGACATTGTATTTGGCGCAACAAGAGATAATGATGCTTCTAAATTCGCGGAGACCATGGAAAGCGAATTTGAGATGTCCATGATGGGCGAATTGACTTATTTCCTTGGATTGCAAATTAAACAAAATGATGAAGGTATTCACTTGAGTCAATCCAAGTATGCAATGGAGTTGGTCAAAAAGTTTGATCTAGAAAATTGAAAGATTTTCCGACTCCAATGGGAACTAGCCACAAGGGACTTGGAAGTGAATCACATAGTGAGAATGTAGACGAGAAACTGTATCGAAGTATGATTGGAAGTCTACTTTACCTCACGGCTAGTCGCCCGGATATATCTTTTAGTGTTGGGATTTGCGCGAGATATCAATCAGCACCAAAGGAGGTTCACCTGAAAGCGGTGAAAAGGATCATCCGGTATATCAAAGGATCAATTAATTTCGGAATTTGGTATCCTATGGGAACAAGTTTGGATATTGTTGGATACTCAGATGCCGATTGGGCAGGATCAGTGGATGATCGGAAAAGCACGAGTGGTGCATGCTTCTATCTTGGCCATTGCCTTGTTGCATGGCACAGTAAAAAGCAGAATTGCATAGCACTCTCGACTGCCGAAGCGGAATACATTTCAGCTGGAAGTTGCTCAACTCAACTCATTTGGATGAAAAGCGTATTGAGCGACTTCCGCATTTCAGCATCTTCGGTAACAATTCTTTGTGACAACACAAGTGCAATTAACATTTCTAAAAACCCTGTGTTGCACTCTAGAACAAAACATATTGAACTTAGATATCATTTTCTTAGAGAGCTAGTTGAATCAAATACTCTTCAACTTTCATATATTTCAACTGAGGATCAATTAGCTGACATTCTAACAAAACCTTTGGATCAAAAACGTTTTATTCATTTGCGAAAAGCAATTGGAATGCTTTCCTTGAAATAAACTTCTTTTTGAAACCTTTGCTTAGGATAGGTTTTGTTTTGTTTTGTTTTGTTCATTATCTATGTTTGTACATAGGACATTAATTGAGCATAGATCATAATTGACTTTAATTGCATCTTTTCGCACATTTAGAAATTTATTATGCTTTTGCCATCATAATATTTCACTGTTGCAATGATCATTTATGTTAATTAAATCATCTTCTAAGTGATCAAAGTCAATTTCTCTCTCAATGATCTCTTGGTATAGTCATTATCTTATTTGACTGCTTAGTCGAGTATGAAATCGAGATCAATTTTTGGTTGAATACTTTATATCTTAAATAATTGATAGCCAATTGAGGGGGAGTCAAAGAAATGTAAAATGCTCAAAAGATGTGGAAAGAGTTACATCCCAATGAGGAGTGTGAAAACTACCACCACATGGAGGAAAGAGCTACCACCTCGGTCGTCCGAGTATTGTGTGCAGCTACCACATGTATACCAAGCATGGTTGTTCAAATTTTGATTAAGTAAAATGCATGTTGAAATACTTGACTCTGTCAAATTTCAAGGTTGGTATAAGGTGGGTTTTTAAAGAAAGATGCTCAAAGAGCCACTCTCTTCAACAGATTGTCTAGATACATTATCTACTATATTTGGGATTTCAAACATCTATTGATCTTTGTATTTCATTTTCTTTACTGAATTGATGATTTGATAAAGGCATTACTCATAAGATCAAGTTAGATGTAATTGAAGGTGTTCAACTTTAAGGGATTTAATTTTTGTAAATTTTCGTTTCATTTTTGGATATTATTGATAGATTTGGCATAATCTAATTCTTGTTGTATGAAACGATGATTTTTGTTTAAAGTTGATACACATTTGTGCTTACAATCTTTTTCTGGTTTTTCTTGAATTTCTCTGAAATTTTCTAAAGAAAAAGTTGGAGCCGATCCGGATCGGGCAAGATGATCCGGATCCCGAACGCAGGTATTCTTCTGCGGGCTGACGATCCGGATTGGACCTGCCGATCCGGATCCCGAACGCAGTTTCTCACTGCGGGTAGCCGATCCGGATCGCAATCATGAACTGATCCGGATCGCGGCTAGGGTTTTATAAAGAACAAAAGGGTTTTGATTTCTTTTACTCCAATCTTTTGTTCCAAAGTTTCCAGAGCCTCTCTCTCTAGATTTCATCCTTCTTGGAAGCTTTCAAACTCAAGTTCTTCAACTCCAAGTAAGTTTTATTGATCAAAATCTCGGTTTTTCACCGTTTTTCTCTTTTCCTCCTCAAACGTGATGAATTTCTTGGATCAACTTTGTTTGTGGATGGTTTTTGATCAAATTTCTTTTGAAATAAGAACTCTGGGTAGATTAGTTTTGATTATATGCTAGGTATTCTCCTGATTAACGGATTTTTAGGCTTCGATTTCTAAAATTTCGGTTTTAGGGCATATAATAAGGATTTTCGAAAATCATGCAATTGATCTATTTTTAAAAGTCCTTTTGCAAAACTAATTTGATTCTTAGTCTCTCTACATGATTATGATTGTTTGGGTACAATTTTTCAAATCTTTGAAAATTAACAATTTTTTCGTGTTCTTGAGTTGTTGCTCACAGGATTTTAATCTTCTTAAGGCACTTGGATCAATGGGATTCTCATGGATCATTCTTTTATTGGTCACTATGGTGCACACTCGGGCCACAAACAAGTTAAAGAGAGCTAAGAAAACACAACAAAAGGGTGAGTTTCATGTGATCAGCGACACAGAAGTAGATTGTCACGAGGTAGATTGGACTGAATTGACAGATGATGATGACTCATTGCCTGAACAAAAAGCGTCCGATGCATCGAAAGAAAAAGCACCCATGGACAAAGGTAAAGCACCTATGACTGCACCAACCATCTCGGTGAAAAGGAAACGACTCGCTCGACGGTTTGGACGAGCACGAGGTTTCATGTCTAACGAACCGATTATTCCGGATTCTCCACCTCGGGAGGAACAAGTGTTCGTTAATGCGGATCGCCTAAGGGCATTTGAGAATCGTGAATGCATTGGTGAGAGGCATGTCAATATTGAGGCTCTACGAGATCCCTCCCTGTTTGGCGTTCTGATTGAACAAGCAAATCTTATTCAAGTTTGTCGATTTCCAGAAGTGCTTGGATACTGTCTGCATCTTGTAAGGGCCTTCTATACAAATGCACGGCACCTTCGAGAAATTGAAAACGGTCCAATGGAATTTTACACGAATATCCAAGGCACAAGATTCAAAATTACTCCACAATTGATTGGCGAGGTTTTGGGAATGCCTGCCAGCAAGACAGGAGTTAATTACTTGAAGGGAAAGGTTTTGACGAACACTTTGTGGCAAATGGTTATAAAGGGAATTTGTTTGGAAGGAACGCAATCAACGGAGAAATCGATCAGATCCAAAGAACTTCGTCTTGAGTACCGATTTCTAAACTTCATCACTTGTTACAATATCCTTCCAAATTTGCAGACGAAAGTCTTGAGATGGGATCGAATGCTATTTTTGTATCTCTTAGGACATCCGTCTGAGGCAATGGGATTGAATATCAACATTCCATACATTATTTGGAATAGAATGACAAGATATGTTGAGCACCCTCATCCCACAGAAAGAATTCCATTTCCACTGATTATAATGAGGATCTTGAAGAAATTTCAGGTTGATATTACTTCACCGACTTATCATCAATGTTTGGGTATGATCGATGAGTCCACCGTTGTGAAGTCACTTCACAAATTGCCCCATGTCACTCCAGTCCCTCCATGCGGAACGAAACCTAGTAGCGGCACTTCCGCGTCACCATCACAACCAGCACCCACACCAGCGGATGAAGCATCAGTCTCATCCATCTACAAAGAACAACAACGATTATCTGTTGAGCAGGAACAGATTTCGAAGGCACAGACGAGAATTTCCAATGAGCTGGAGCTCATCACGGCAGCTCATATTACCATAACTAAGAAGGTCAATTCAATGAACAAGCTGGTGAAAAAGATGTTCTCAAAGATGGGCTGCACGAGCTCTGAAGACTCCGAATCTGATGACTGATTCCTTTCTTTTTATTCTTTTGCAGATTTTTAACCTTTCTTGTGCAGGTTTTTCAGTTTTTAGGACTTACTCTTAGTTCTAGTTCTTAAATTTCGGAACATTTTCTTGAAATTTTTAACTCTCCTTCAATTTTTGGTAATTTTGGCTTTGTTTGTGACAAAAAGGGGGAGAGAGTTTAGAGAACTTGAACAATGATGATGATGTGAAATTTTGTATACATCAAGGTACAATGATGACTGAGAACTTGAACAATGCTGATGTGAAAATTTTGTATACATCAAGGTAAGTATCACTTCAACCTCAACTTTGGTTTTTATCTTGTGATTTGTATGCATGGTCTCTACTAACTATTCGACTAACTATTTGGGCATGTATTATGACTAACAAGTTGATGTTGCACTAACACTTTATGACATTTTGGTTTTTGATTGCGTAGAAGATATGTTGGTTCTTGACTATGATTCTCTTACATATCTGAATTCTCAAATGTCATGATGATCAGATAAACTCTATCTCTGTACTAGGTTTTGAATGCTAACTATTCTTGAGGTATCTAACGATCTCTTTTTTGTCAAGAATGATTTCTTTGTGCAGAGAGTACAGATGTCTAAGTCTAGAGTCTGTTTTAGGAGTTTATCTCATGTTTTTAAATTTTTGGATCTCCATTGTAAATTTTTGTTGTATGGTGATAGCAACAAAAATATCTTTTTGAATTTTCTTGAGTGGATCTGTGTTTTGTCACGAAACCGCCAAAGGGGGAGATTGTTACAGAATTTGAGTTGGCGTAGTTTCGTGAAAGTCTCAAGTCTTGAAGATTGAAGGTGAAGAAAGTTGGATCATTTAACTCAATCTCAAGAAAGAAGAATTCAAAAGGATCAGGTATGTTTAACTAAAGATTTTGTGTGATCCGAATACTTCTTGTAGTGTAGAAACACTTGGAAGAATCTTTCATTGCATAAAAATGAAAACTGGACTTGGAACATGTTCAGGATCCGGATCAGGTTGTTCGATCCGGATCCCGAAGGTGGTTCGTTCATACACCAGTTCAATCCGGATCGTAGCCTCTCTTGATCCGGATCCCGAACACTGAGTTACCATCTTCCTTGAACGATCCGGATCAGGCTTCGCAATCCGGATCCCAGACGTTGATGTTTGGTGAACTGTATGAACGATCCGGATCAAGCACTTCGATCCGGATCCCGAACCTTCGTTTTTCTTGAATTGCCTGACTCGTTACGACGATCCGGATCACAGCTAATCCGATCCGGATCGCCGTCCGTAAAATTTCCAGAAATGTTAGGTTTTTGATTTTTATCTCCTTCCTAGGGTTTCTAACCTATAAATAGACCCTATGACTCTTTTTCTAGGGTTAATCCAAATAGCCATCATTTTCATATATCATCTTATACGGCTCTAGATCCACCTATAGAGAAGAAAGGAAATCATTAGAGAATACTCTATGTTTCTTCATCTATATTGATTAGTTTGATTCTAGGTTTTCATACTCATATCTTGAGTTGAATCAAACTAATGAATACTTAGATGGTATTTCCGATCTATCTTTGATCTAAGTATTCGGCGGATCATCACCACCAAAAACAACGATTTACCCCAAAAATCGGCGCGTGGATTCGCGTGTCCTTGTGGATTCAAGGTTCAACCGCTCTCGTGGATTCGGAGTGAGGCACATTCGTGGATTCGAAGGGTGCTATTGGGTGAAGACCGTGGATTCGGTCGGACGTCGTGGATTCGACGTTGGACGCCGTGGATTCGGCGTTGGGCGCAGATCGTGGATTCGAGAGCGTCGCGGAGCGAGCAGAGAAGATCCTCTAGGAGCGTATGGAAAAGGTTGAGTCGTAAGTGTGTACGGTAAATCACCTTGTACGTGTTTTAATTCTAGTGGATTTTCTGCCGTGTTATCGGTCCCGTGGTTTTTTACTCCGGTGATGGAGTTTTCCACGTAAAAATCTTGCGAGTTATTCTTTATTTCCGCATTGGGTTTTTATCGCAACGATTTTTTGAGTGTTTATACGTTTACACCTATTCACCCCCCTCTAGGTATTTTTTCCCCTGTTTAGATCCTTATTACATATAACCCAACACTCACTAGGAGTATTAGAGTTTCCCCAATTATATTTGTGACAACTAGCTGTTAGCATGTGAACCTGGTGCAATGCCCCCTAATTTGATTAATAACCTCTATGCGATAAATTTGGGATAATAATGTTGGACAATTGCTATATCCTGAACCGCATGCAAATAAGGAATACATAAATGTTTTCAAACAATTCTTTGCAAAAACCCTCGATCATTCTTCTAATACTTTTTTAGATGGACAATTGCATGGTTATTTGGACAACTAGTTAAGCCACCCTTTTACTGCAGCACTATATTATGGGATTTGACTTAGGAGAAAACATGTTTTATTGTTGTTCTTCTCTAATCGCTGCATGATGCTCGAGTCTGATCGGGATTTTGAGATAGTATTGTCTGGGACAGTTTAGACTAGTTTTGGGGATTGTGGGGCATAGTGGCAACCGCGGATGTTAGGCGGTTGACCAGATGTTTTTACCTTATCGGATTGGGGTTTATGGGTTCAGCGGTGACCGCGAATTTTGGGCGGTTAACCGGATGTTTACTATTGCATCAGATTGGGGATCGGATTGCATTAGTGGATGGAGTTTTTCCCACTTTGATCATAGTCATGATCCAGTCCTGCTATTGTGCGATATTCGTTACAGAGATACTTAATACAGAGACACTTTACTCGTGTGGGTCGCTCCCCTTGAGTGCCACTCCGGAGTAGGCTTACACCGTGCCGAGCGCCGGGCACAGTTGGTGAGTTTGAGTGATGACACTTTACACCGTGCCGAGCGCCGGGCACAGACAGAGGCAGGCAGTGCCAGTATCTCCTGGCCCTTTGATTGAGTCTCCTTGGGCAGTTGGGTTATAGTTGCATATATACAGTCATCTTCTTGGCATTGCATTTTGAGGCATAGTAGTGGTAGCTTCCTTTTTCAGCAGTCTTTATTGCATACCACTGTTCCTTTCTTTTGCCTCTTATAGTCCTAGTGGGTGCGTCAGCATTTGAGGTTTTACCCACTAGGGGAGGCTATTGGTTATCTAGTAGTTCTCACCCCCATGGTTGTTCTCTGTCTTCTCCCCCTTTGCTTTGCAGAGATCGTCTGTGGGAGTTGCTGGGCCTTCAGCGGCAGAACGAGGGTAAGAGGATCGCCGACTAGCTAGATCAATCTACCCCGAGCGAGAGATTAGCGAGGTTTTTATTGTACCCCTTTTGTATCTCAGACTTCAGTAGTTTACTTTTGGGTCCTGGCTTTGACCAGCTGGTTGTATATTTATGGTGAGCTGGGAGTTTTTTGTACTTTTATTTCAGCTTGTAGTTTATTTCAGTCTGAGATTACTTTTAGTTTTATTAGTTCAGCTCTGTTTATGCTCTTTTATTGTATATTATCTATCTGAGCAGGTTACCAGCGCTTCGTGTACATGGAAAATTCTGTGTGCACGACGGATCTGTTGGCGGGCCCGGGTTCTGGTTGACACCCGGGGCGTGACAGATTAAGTTGGTATCAGAGCTTAGGGATAGGTCAGTTGGGACTTAGGAAACCCTAGGCTTTTGGCAGACCCTAGGATGATAGGGCGTGAGAGACGGGACATTCCGCGAAAGTCGTTGATTTTATTTATTGGACTCTTCCAGTGATTGGAGAGGGACCGACATACCCAATTTCTGGTGGACCGTTATGTTGGCTGCAGACAACATAAAGCAACAGAAAAAGGGGGATGTCTTTGACTTTCGCTAGATTGGGTCATGTGGGGTTATTGCTGATTTGTGCCTTTTTGTGACAGCATGTCGCCCCGTCGTCGTTTTTTCCGCCGGGGGTATCCCCACCCCTTCTAAGGAGCCCGAGCAGGCTGTATCTGCCGAGCTGGGGGAACTGCGGGCCTTGGTGACTCATTTGGTGGCGAGGAGCTTTCGACAGGACCAGCGCTTGGAGCAGCTGCTGGCGCAGAGGGGGTGATTCGGCAGTTGGAGAGGGGGCCAGGGCTTCAGAACAGCATTTAGAGAGGAAACGCCCAGCCCGGATGTTGTTGGACTGGCCACTTCTCGCAGACGGCTACGGTTTCGCGGCAGGTGTGTTTTCTGTAGAGGGCAGCATCCACCAGGTACCTGTGATTTGAGGCGGGGTCGATGCTTCCGATGTGGACAGTCTGGCCACATCCGAGCTACATGTCCCATTCCGACCTTAGTACCACCTTCTTCAGCATTGGCCTCTATCGCATCCCAACAGAGGTCTCAGCAGCAGCAGCAGACACGACCATTGCGGCTCCCGGCAGTTGTATTTTCTGTGGAGGTCAGCATTTTCCCGGCACCTGTGCCCAGCGGTGGGGTCGCTGCTATAGGTGTGGGCAGCCTGGGCACCTGCGAGTTGCATGCCCCTTCTGGGACGGCGGCGGCACCCACTTTAGTGTCCGTTCCTACTACTTCCCAGCTACGACCAGGAGCTTCACCGACAGGTCTCCAGGCAGACCGAGTTTCGCCTCCACACCCTTCTGGTGAGAGACAGCCGTCGTTGAGCGGTCAGGATGGCTTAGCGCAGGCGGGGGATTCTGCTGCAAGCTGACTGTGTGGTGGCAGGTATGGTCTATTTCTGGCATTTGGATTCACTTCTTATTTGTTATACGAGCATCGCATTCTGTCATTAGTAGATCAGTTGCATCATTACATGGGTTAGAGATAGGACTTTTGCCACGTGCACGAGAGGTTCAAATTCCCGATCACACTTTGCACGTGGAGGAGTGTTGTTGGTCCTGCCCGATACAGATCGAGTCCTGGATTATGCCAGCAGACCTGTTGGTCTTGAGACAGCTGAGGGACTTTGATGTGGTTCTTGGGATGGACTGGCTGGCTCGGTATTTCGCGACTATTGATTGCGCCGCGAGGACTGTCACTTTTCGAGAGCCAGGCCATGAGATGTTTGTATATCGGGGATGTCAGAGTGCTTTCTTTGCCTCTATGGTTTTGACTTCCCGAGCGAGGCAGATGATTCGTCATGGATGTGTAGCCTTTTTGGCTAGTGTTGTTGAGGGGCCTACGACGGCACCGGGACTCGGGGATATTCCTATTGCCCGCGAGTTTCCGGATGTTTTTCCACCTGAGCTGACTCGTATGCCGCCAGACAGAGAGATTGAGTTTGTAATTGACGTAGTTCCAGGAACTGCGCCAATCTCTAAGGCTCCTTATCGGATAGCACCGGCTGAGCTGTGAGAGCTTAAAGCACAGCTGCAAGATCTGATGGATAAGGGCTTTATTAGACCAAGTGTGTCGCCTTGGGGAGCGCCGGTGCTATTCGTGAAAATGAAGGATGGGTCACTTCGGTTGTGTGTGGACTATAGGGAATTGAACAAAGTGACCATTAAGAACAAGTACCCTTTGCCGCGCATCGATGATCTCTTTGATCAGCTGCAAGGGTCTTGTGTATTTTCCAAGATTGATCTACAGTCTGGTTACCACCAATTGAAGGTGAAGGCCGAGGATATTCCTAAGACTGCTTTCAGATCACGGTATGGGCATTATGAGTTTACAGTTATGCCGTTTGGATTGACTAATGCCCCTGCCACCTTTATGGAGTTGATGAACAGGATATTTCGACCCTTTCTGGATCGTTTTGTGGTGGTGTTCATTGATGATATCCTTATTTACTCCCGAAGCGAGGCCGAGCATGAGGAACACTTGAGGACTGTGCTACAACTCCTACGAGATAAGAAGTTGTATGCCAAGCTGGCAAAGTGCGAGTTTTGGCTTCGGGAGGTAGCTTTCTTGGGCCATGTGATTTCCGCCGCAGGTGTAGCTGTAGATCCGGCGAAGATTGAGGCAGTTCGTGATTGGCCTCGACCGACGACTGTATCAGAGGTGCGCAGCTTTATGGGTTTAGCTGGTTAATATCGTCGGTTTGTGGAAGGCTTTGCGAAGCTTTCCATACCCCTCACTCATTTGACGCGTAAAGGAATTAAGTTTCAGTGGAGTGAGGATTGCCAGAGGAGCTTCGAGGAGCTGAAGGACAGACTGATGACTGCTCCTATCCTTTCCCTCCCTATTATGGGGAAAGGGTATGTGATCTACAGTGACGCATCACACAATGGATTCGGTTGCGTGTTGATGCAGGAAGGGAGGGTAATTGCTTATGCTTCGAGACAGCTCAAGGATTACGAGAAGAATTACCCAACCCATGACTTAGAGCTTGCTGCCGTGGTGTTCGCACTAAAGCTCTGGCGCCATTACCTGTATGGAGAGCATTGTAAGATCTACACCGACCACAAGAGCTTAAAGTATATGTTCACACAGAAGGAGCTAAATTTGAGGCAGCGCGGGTGGTTAGAGCTACTAAAGGATTATGATGTGGACATCCTTTACCACCCAGGCAAGGCTAACGTGGTCGCTGACGCATTGAGCCGGAGAGCAGTACAGAGTTTGTCTATGTTGATCACAAACCAGGCACCCCTATTGGAGGAGATGAGACGGCTTGAGATAGAGGTTGTGTTCCCTGGGGTCTCTGCTAGACTGGCGTCATTAGTCGTGCAGCCCACTCTGCTGGACAGGATCAGGGAGAAACAGAGTGAGGACCCCTATTTGACCAGGATTAGAGATCAGATTCCGAGTGATCGATCAGGGGGATTTTTTTTTTCAGTTGATACTGCGGGAGTACTGAGGTACAGGGTCGAGCCTGTGTGCCAGTGGATGCTGAGATCAGAGAGCAGATATTGAGAGAGGCCATTATACACCTTACACCCTTCATCCTGGGGGGACTAAGATGTATAAGGACCTCAAAGACACACTTCTGGTGGAATGGCATGAAAAGGGATATTGGGAGGTTTGTGTCTCAGTGTTTAACTTGTCAGCAAGTAAAAGCTGAGCATCGAGTGCCAGCTGGCAAGTTACAAAGTCTTCCAATTCCCGAGTGGAAATGGACCACATTACGATGAATTTTGTGGTCGGATTACCGAGGGCACAAGGAGGTGTAGATGCTATCGGGTAGTGGTGGATCGACTTACCAAGTCACCGCACTTTTGCCTATACAGACTACTTGGCCACTTGAGCGACTAGCCCAATTATATTTGGATGAGATAGTAAGGTGACATGGGGTGCCAGCTTCCATAGTATCAGATAGAGACCCGAGGTTTTGCTTCGCAATTCTGGGGGAGTTTACAGACTACATTGGGGACTCAGCTCAGATTCAGTACAGCTTTCCACCCACAGACTGTTGGACAGTCGGAGCGGACGATTCAGATCCTTGAGGTAATGCTGAGGGCTTGTGTCCTAGATTCGGCGGTGGATAGATTCGACACTTATCACTGGCGAGTTTTGCGTACAACAACAGCTTTCAAGCAAGCATTCAAATGGCTCCGTTTGAAGCGTTGTACGGACGTAAATGTCGATCACCGCTATATTGGAGTGATGTGGGGAGAGAAGGACTCTGGGACCAGATTTGTTGCTAGAGGTAGAATAAAAGGTCAGAGTAATCCGACAGCACCTTCAGATCGCTCAGAGTCGACAGAGGAGCTATACTGATGTTCGGCGACGAGACTTAGAGTTTCAGGTGGGAGATCATGTATTCTGAAGTCTCGCCGTCCAAAGGCATAAGGAGGTTTTGCATTCGCGGGAAACTCAGTCCCGATCCAGTGGACCCTTTGAGGTATTGGAGCATATCGGGCCAGTTGCTTACCGACTTGCACTTCCCCCGAGACTTGCTGGTGTCCATGATGTGTTTCATGTTTCCACCCTGAGGAGGACATCTTCGACCCGTCGCACGTCATCGACTTTGCGCCTCTCGAGATCAGCGAGGATTTGAGATATGAGGAGCACCCATTGCGGATCCTAGATCGGAGGTGAAAGATTGCGCAATCGGACCATCCCCTATGTGAAGATCCTTTGGAACAATCATGATGAGCGCGAGGCGACGTGGGAGGCTCGAGTCAGAGATGATGGACGCCTACCCTTACCTGTTCGAAGGCTCAGGATTGAGGTATGATTTTTCGTTCGAGGACGAAACTTTTGTTAGTGGGGGAGGATGTAGTGGTCCAGGATTTCGTATAGTTTTCCCGTGAATCCTTGGTGTGAAACACCTATCATTGGTGTATTAGGCCCACAGTACCATCAAAGGAATGCTTCGGATGGATACAGCGTGGTATTTACTGTTGGTTTGGCCTTCGGAGGTATTTGCCGAATTTTAGAGAAGGCTTTTGGGCCAATCGGAGGCCGTATTTGGATTCAGTGTAGAAAAACGCTTGAAAACGGCTATTACTTATTATTTTGGGCCGGTAGTCTGGATGCCCAAAAGGGACCCCGGAAGTTTTTGCGCAAAAATGGTGCATGGGGAGCTGTGGACGAGGGGGGACACGTGGCAGGCGCTATTGGGCCGGCGCGCATATCGGTCCACGGAAAAGGGCCGCGGTGCACGGTGGAAGGCGGGCCACGTTGCGGCACGCTATTGGCAGGTTGTATGCGCTCGGCGAGCGGGGGCAGGCGCGGGCAGCTCGGGCAGCCGGGCAGTGCGGCTGTGAACAGTGCAATGTGGACGGGGGCACGCCACGTGGCGGCCCCGGATTGGTCGGCCCCATGTGCGCTTGGCGCACATGGGCCGACCAATCCGGGGCCGCCACGTGGCGTGCCCGGTCCACAGTGCACTGTGCACACGCGCACCTGCCCGGCCTGCCGAGCTGCCGCGCTCCCCCGCGCTCCGGGTGGCACCCCCCATGGCACTACACCGGGCCAATCGGTGCCGCCACGTGGCCCGCCGGTCCACCGTGCACCGGCTGGCCTTTTCCGTGACCGAGAGTGGCGCGCCGGCCCAATAAGCGCCTGCCACGTGTCCCCGGTCGGTCCACAGGCTCCCCCATGCCACCATTGTTGCGAAGGGAAACTTCCGGGGGGTCCCTTTTTGGGCATCAAGGACTCCAAATATAAATAAGTAAATAGCCGTTTTCAAGCGTTTTTCTACATGAATCCAAATACGGCCTCCGATGGGACCACGCCTCTTACAATTCGGCCAAATTACTCGATGGCCAAACCAAATAAATACCAGCCTGTATCCATCCGAAGCATCCTTTGATGTACGGTGGGCTAATCACCATGATAGGTGGTTCACACCAAGGATTCACGGGGAAAAACGATAACGAAATCCGGGACCATCTACATCCTCCCCCACTAACAAAAGTTTCGCCTCGAAACGAAAATCATACCTCAATCCGAGCCTCGAACAGGTAAGGGTAGGCGTCCATCATCTTTGACTCGAGCTCCACGTGCCCTCGCGCTCATCAGATGTTCCAAGGATCTTCACATGGGGGATGGTCCGATTGCGCAATTCTTTCACCTCCCGATCTAGGATCCGCAATGGGTGCTCCTCATATCTCAAATCCTCGCTGATCTCGAGAGGCGCAAAGTCGATGACGTGCGACGGGATCGAAGATGTACCTCCTCAGGGTGGAAACATGAAACACATCATGGACACCAGCAAGTCTCGGGGAAGTGCAAGTCGGTAAGCAACTGGCCCCGATATGCTCCAATACCTCAAAGGGTCCACTGTATCGGGGACTGAGTTTCCCGCGAATGCCAAACTCCTTATGCCTTTGGACGGCGAGACTTTCAGAAATACATGATCTCCCACCTGAACTCTAAGTCTCGTCCGCGAACATCAAGTATAGCTCCTCTGTCGACTCTGAGCGATCTGAAGGTGCTGTCGGATTACTCTGACCTTTTCTTTACCTCTAGCAACAAATCTGGTCCCAGAGTCCTTCTCTCCCCACATCACTCCAATATAGCGGTGATCGACATTTACGTCCGTACAACGCTTCAAACGGAGCCATTTGAATGCTTGCTTGAAAGCTGTTGTTGTACGCAAACTCAGCCAGTGATAAGTGTCGAATCTATCCACCGCCGAAATCTAGGACACAAGCCCTCAGCATATCCTCAAGGATCTGAATCGTCCGCTCCGACTGTCCAACAGTCTGTGGGTGGAAAGCTGTACTGAATCTGCAGCTGAGTCCCCCAATGTAGTCTGTAAACTCCCCCAGAATTGCGAAGCAAACCTCGGGTCTCTATCTGATACTATGGAAGCTGGCACCCCATGTAACCTTACTATCTCATCCAAATATAATTGGGCTAGTCGCTCAAGTGGCCAAGTAGTCTGTATAGGCAACAAAGTGCGGTGACTTGGTAAGTCGATCCACCACTACCCAGATAGCATCTACACCTCCTTGTGCCCTCGGTAATCCGACCACAAAATTCATCGTAATGTGGTCCCATTTCCACTCGGGAATTGGAAGACTTTGTAACTTGCCAGCTGGCACTCGATGCTCAGCTTTACTTGCTGACAAGTTAAACACTGAGACACAAACCTCCCAATATCCCTTTTCATGCCATTCCACCAGAAGTGTGTCTTTGAGGTCCTTATACATCTTAGTCCCCCCAGGATGAAGGGTGTAAGGTGTATAATGGCCTCTCTCAATATCTGCTCTCTGATCTCAGCATCCACTGGCACACAGGCTCGATCCCTGTACCTCAGTACTCCCGCAGTATCAACTGAAAAAAAAAATCCCCTGATCGATCACTCGGAATCTGATCTCTAATCCTGGTCAAATAGGGGTCCTCACTCTGTTTCTCCCTGATCCTGTCCAGCAGAGTGGGCTGCACGACTAATGACGCCAGTCTAGCAGAGACCCCAGGGGAACACAACCTCTATCTCAAGCCGTCTCATCTCCTCCAATAGGGGTGCCTGGTTTGTGATCAACATAGACAAACTCTGTACTGCTCTCCGGCTCAATGCGTCAGCGACCACGTTAGCCTTGCCTGGGTGGTAAAGGATGTCCACATCATAATCCTTTAGTAGCTCTAACCACCCGCGCTGCCTCAAATTTAGCTCCTTCTGTGTGAACATATACTTTAAGCTCTTGTGGTCGGTGTAGATCTTACAATGCTCTCCATACAGGTAATGGCGCCAGAGCTTTAGTGCGAACACCACGGCAGCAAGCTCTAAGTCATGGGTTGGGTAATTCTTCTCGTAATCCTTGAGCTGTCTCGAAGCATAAGCAATTACCCTCCCCTTCCTGCATCAACACGCAACCGAATCCATTGTGTGATGCGTCACTGTAGATCACATACCCTTTCCCCATAATAGGGAGGGAAAGGATAGGAGCAGTCATCAGTCTGTCCTTCAGCTCCTCGAAGCTCCTCTGGCAATCCTCACTCCACTGAAACTTAATTCCTTTACGCGTCAAATGAGTGAGGGGTATGGAAAGCTTCGCAAAGCCTTCCACAAACCGACGATATTAACCAGCTAAACCCATAAAGCTGCGCACCTCTGATACAGTCGTCGGTCGAGGCCAATCACGAACTGCCTCAATCTTCGCCGGATCTACAGCTACACCTGCGGCGGAAATCACATGGCCCAAGAAAGCTACCTCCCGAAGCCAAAACTCGCACTTTGCCAGCTTGGCATACAACTTCTTATCTCGTAGGAGTTGTAGCACAGTCCTCAAGTGTTCCTCATGCTCGGCCTCGCTTCGGGAGTAAATAAGGATATCATCAATGAACACCACCACAAAACGATCCAGAAAGGGTCGAAATATCCTGTTCATCAACTCCATAAAGGTGGCAGGGGCATTAGTCAATCCAAACGGCATAACTGTAAACTCATAATGCCCATACCGTGATCTGAAAGCAGTCTTAGGAATATCCTCGGCCTTCACCTTCAATTGGTGGTAACCAGACTGTAGATCAATCTTGGAAAATACACAAGACCCTTGCAGCTGATCAAAGAGATCATCGATGCGCGGCAAAGGGGTACTTGTTCTTAATGGTCACTTTGTTCAATTCCCTATAGTCCACACACAACCGAAGTGACCCATCCTTCATTTTCACGAATAGCACCGGCGCTCCCCAAGGCGACACACTTGGTCTAATAAAGCCCTTATCCATCAGATCTTGCAGCTGTGCTTAAGCTCTCACAGCTCAGCCGGTGCTATCCGATAAGGAGCCTTAGAGATTGGCGCAGTTCCTGGAACTACGTCAATTACAAACTCAATCTCTCTGTCTGGCGGCATACGAGTCAGCTCAGGTGGAAAAAACATCCGGAAACTCGCGGGCAATAGGAATATCCCCGAGTCCCGGTGCCGTCGTAGGCCCCTCAACAACACTAGCCAAAAAGGCTACACATCCATGACGAATCATCTGCCTCGCTCGGGAAGTCAAAACCATAGAGGCAAAGAAAGCACTCTGACATCCCCGATATACAAACATCTCATGGCCTGGCTCTCGAAAAGTGACAGTCCTCGCGGCGCAATCAATAGTCGCGAAATACCGAGCCAGCCAGTCCATCCCAAGAACCACATCAAAGTCCCTCAGCTGTCTCAAGACCAACAGGTCTGCTGGCATAATCCAGGACTCGATCTGTATCGGGCAGGACCAACAACACTCCTCCACGTGCAAAGTGTGATCGGGAATTTGAACCTCTCGTGCACGTGGCAAAAGTCCTATCTCTAACCCATGTAATGATGCAACTGATCTACTAATGACAGAATGCGATGCTCGTATAACAAATAAGAAGTGAATCCAAATGCCAGAAATAGACCATACCTGCCACCACACAGTCAGCTGCAGCAGAATCCCCCGCCTGCGCTAAGCCATCCTGACCGCTCAACGACGGCTGTCTCTCACCAGAAGGGTGTGGAGGCGAAACTCGGTCTGCCTGGAGACCTGTCGGTGAAGCTCCTGGTCGTAGCTGGGAAGTAGTAGGAACGGACACTAAAGTGGGTGCCGCCGCCGTCCCAGAAGGGCATGCAACTCGCAGGTGCCCAGGCTGCCCACACCTATAGCAGCGACCCCACCGCTGGGCACAGGTGCCGGGAAAATGCTGACCTCCACAGAAAATACAACTGCCGGGAGCCCGCAATGGTCGTGTCTGCTGCTGCTGCTGAGACCTCTGTTGGGATGCGATAGAGGCCAATGCTGAAGAAGGTGGTACTAAGGTCGGAATGGGACATGTAGCTCGGATGTGGCCAGACTGTCCACATCGGAAGCATCGACCCCGCCTCAAATCACAGGTACCTGGTGGATGCTGCCCTCTACAGAAAACACACCTGCCGCGAAACCGTAGCCGTCTGCGAGAAGTGGCCAGTCCAACAACATCCGGGGCTGGGCGTTTCCTCTCTAAATGCTGTTCTGAAGCCCTGGCCCCCTCTCCAACTGCCGAATCACCCCTCTGCGCCAGCAGCTGCTCCAAGCGCTGGTCCTGTCGAAAGCTCCTCGCCACCAAATGAGTCACCAAGGCCCGCAGTTCCCCCAGCTCGGCAGATACAGCCTGCTCGGGCTCCTTAGAAGGGGTGGGGATACCCCCGGCGGAAAAACGACGACGGGGCGACATGCTGTCACAAAAAGGCACAAATCAGCAATAAACCCCACATGACCCAATCTAGCGAAAGTCAAAGACATCCCCCTTTTTCTGTGGCTTTATGTTGTCTGCAGCCAACATAACGGTCCACCAGAAATTGGGTATGTCGGTCCCTCTCCAATCACTGGAAGAGTCCAATAAATAAAATCAACGACTTTCGCGGAATGTCCCGTCTCTCACGCCCTATCATCCTAGGGTCTGCCAAAAGCCTAGGGTTTCCTAAGTCCCAACTGACCTATCCCTAAGCTCTGATACCAACTTAATCTGTCACGCCCCGGGTGTCAACCAGAACCCGGGCCCGCCAACAGATCCGTCGTGCACACAGAATTTTCCATGTACACGAAGCGCTGGTAACCTGCTCAGATAGATAATATACAATAAAAGAGCATAAACAGAGCTGAACTAATAAAACTAAAAGTAATCTCAGACTGAAATAAACTACAAGCTGAAATAAAAGTACAAAAAACTCCCAGCTCACCATAAATATACAACCAGCTGGTCAAAGCCAGACCCAAAAGTAAACTACTGAAGTCTGAGATACAAAAGGGGTACAATAAAAACCTCGCTAATCTCTCGCTCGGGGTAGATGATCTAGCTAGTCGGCGATCCTCTTACCTCGTTCTGCCGCTGAAGGCCCAGCAACTCCCACAGACGACTCTGCAAAGCAAAGGGGGAGAAGACAGAGAACAACCATGGGGGTGAGAACTACTAGATAAACCAATAGCCTCCCCTAGTGGGTAAAACCTCAAATGCTGACGCACCCACTAGGACTATAAGAGGCAAAAGAAAGGAACAGTGGTATGCAATAAAGACTGCTGAAAAAGGAAGCTACCACTACTATGCCTCAAAATGCAATGCCAAGAAGATGACTGTATATATGCAACTATAACCCAACTGCCCAAGGAGACTCAATCAAAGGGCCAGGAGATACTGGCACTGCCTGCTCTGTCTGTGCCCGGCGCTCGGCACGGTGTAAAGTGTCATCACTCACAACTCACCAACTGTGCCCGGCGCTCGGCACGGTGTAAAGCCTACTCCGGAGTGGCACTCAAGGGGAGCGACCCACACGAGTAAAGTGTCTCTGTATTAAGTATCTCTGTAACGAATATCGCACAATAGCAGGACTGGATCATGACTATGATCAAAGTGGGAAAAACTCCATCCACTAATGCAATCCCGATCCCCAATCTGATGCAATAGTAAACATCCGGTTAACCGCCCAAAATTCGCGGTCACCGCTGAACCCATAAACCCCAATCCGATAAGGTAAAAACATCTGGTCAACCGCCTAACATCCGCGGTTGCCACTATGCCCCACAATCCCCAAAACTAGTCTAAACTGTCCCAGACAATACTATCTCAAAATCCCGATCAGACTCGAGCATCATGCAGCGATAGAGAAGAACAACAATAAAACATGTTTTCTCCTAAGTCAAATCCCATAATATAGTGCTGCAGTAAAATGGTGGCTTAACTAGTTGTCCAAATAACCATGCAATTGTCCATCTTAAAAAGTATTAGAAGAATGATCGAGGGTTTTTGCAAAGAATTGTTTGAAAACATTTATGTATTCCTTATTTGCATGCGGTTCAGGATATAGCAATTGTCCAACATTATTATCCCAAATTTATCGCATAGAGGTTATTAATCAAATTAGGGGGCATTGCACCAGGTTCACATGCTAACAGCTAGTTGTCACAAATATAATTGGGGAACTCTAATACTCCTAGTGAGTGTTGGGTTATATGTAATAAGGATCTAAACAGGGGAAAAAATACCTAGAGGGGGGTGAATAGGTGTAAACGTATAAACACTCAAAAATCGTTGCGATAAAAACCCAATGCGGAAATAAAGAATAACTCGCAAGATTTTTACGTGGAAAACTCCATCACCGGAGTAAAAAACCACGGGACCGATAACACGGCAGAAATCCACTAGAATTAAAACACGTACAAGGTGATTTACCGTACACACTTACGACTCAACCTTTTCCATACGCTCCTAGAGGATCTTCTCTGCTCGCTCCGCGACGCTTCTCGAATCCACGATCTGCGCCCAACGCCGAATCCACGGCGTCCAACGTCGAATCCACGACGTCCGACCGAATCCACGGTCTTCACCCAATAGCACCCTTCGAATCCACGAATGTGCCTCACTCCGAATCCACGAGAGCGGTTGAACCTTGAATCCACAAGGACACGCGAATCCACGCGCCGATTTTTGGGGTAAATCGTTGTTTTTGGTGGTGATGATCCGCCGAATACTTAGATCAAAGATAGATCGGAAATACCATCTAAGTATTCATTAGTTTGATTCAACTCAAGATATGAGTATGAAAACCTAGAATCAAACTAATCAATATAGATGAAGAAACATAGAGTATTCTCTAATGATTTCCTTTCTTCTCTATAGGTGGATCTAGAGCCGTATAAGATGATATATGAAAATGATGGCTATTTGGATTAACCCTAGAAAAAGAGTCATAGGGTCTATTTATAGGTTAGAAACCCTAGGAAGGAGATAAAAATCAAAAACCTAACATTTCTGGAAATTTTACGGACGGCGATCCGGATCGGATTAGCTGTGATCCGGATCGTCGTAACGAGTCAGGCAATTCAAGAAAAACGAAGGTTCGGGATCCGGATCGAAGTGCTTGATCCGGATCGTTCATACAGTTCACCAAACATCAACGTTCGGGATCCGGATTGCGAAGCCTGATCCGGATCGTTCAAGGAAGATGGTAAACTCAGTGTTCGGGATCCGGATCAAGAGAGGCTACGATCCGGATTGAACTGGTGTATGAACGAACCACCTTCGGGATCCGGATCGAACAACCTGATCCGGATCCTGAACATGTTCCAAGTCCAGTTTTTCATTTTTATGCAATGAAAGATTCTTCCAAGTGTTTCTACACTACAAGAAGTATTCGGATCACACAAAATCTTTAGTTAAACATACCTGATCCTTTTGAATTCTTCTTTCTTGAGATTGAGTTAAATGATCCAACTTTCTTCACCTTCAATCTTCAAGACTTGAGACTTTCACGAAACTACGCCAACTCAAATTCTGTAACAATCTCCCCCTTTGGCGGTTTCGTGACAAAACACAGATCCACTCAAGAAAATTCAAAAAGATATTTTTGTTGCTATCACCATACAACAAAAATTTACAATGGAGATCCAAAAATTTAAAAACATGAGATAAACTCCTAAAACAGACTCTAGACTTAGACATCTGTACTCTCTGCACAAAGAAATCATTCTTGACAAAAAGAGATCGTTAGATACCTCAAGAATATTTAGCATTCAAAACCTAGTACAGAGATAGAGTTTATCTGATCATCATGACATTTGAGAATTCAGATATGTAAGAGAATCATAGTCAAGAACCAACATATCTTCTACGCAATCAAAAACCAAATGTCATAAAGTGTTAGTGCAACATCAACTTGTTAGTCATAATACATGCCCAAATAGTTAGTCGAATAGTTAGTAGAGACATGCATACAAATCACAAGATAAAAACCAAAGTTGAGGTTGAAGTGATACTTACCTTGATGTATACAAAATTTTCACATCAGCATTGTTCAAGTTCTCAGTCATCATTGTACCTTGATGTATACAAAATTTTCACATCATCATCATTGTTCATTGTTCTCTCTAAACTCTCTCCCCCTTTTTGTCACAAACAAAGCCAAAATTACCAAAAATTGAAGGAGAGTTAAAAATTTTAAAGAAAATGTTCCGAAAATTAAGAACTAGAACTAAGAGTAAGTCCTAAAAACTGAAAAACCTGCACAAGAAAGGATTAAAAATCTGCAAAAGAATAAAAAGAAAGGAATCAGTCATCAGATTCGGAGTCTTCAGAGCTCGTGCAGCCCATCTTTGAGAACATCTTTTTCACTAGCTTGTTCATAGAATTGACCTTCTTAGTTATGGTAATATGAGCTGCCGTGATGAGCTCCAGCTCATTGGAAATTCTCGTCTGTGCCTTCGAAATCTGTTCCTGCTCAACAGATAATCGTTGTTGTTCTTTGTAGATGGATGAGACTGATGCTTCATCCGCTGGTGTGGGTGCTGGTTGTGATGGTGATGCGGAAGTGCCGCTACTAGGTTTCATTCCGCATGGAGGGATTGGAGTGACGTGGGGCAATTTGTGAAGTGACTTCACAACGGTGGACTCATCGATCATACCCAAACATTGATGATAAGTCGGTGAAGTAATATCTACCTGAAATTTCTTCAAGATCCTCATTATAATTAGTGGAAATGGAATTCTTTCTGTGGGATGAGGGTGCTCAACATATCTTGTCATTCTATTCCAAATAATGTATGGAATGTTGATATTCAATCCCATTGCCTCAGACGGATGTCCTAAGAGATACAAAAATAGCATTCGATCCCATCTCAAGACTTTCGTCTGCAAATTTGGAAGGATATTGTAACACGTGATAAAGTTTAGAAACCGGTACTCAAGACGAAGTTCTTTGGATCTGATCGATTTCTCCGTTGATTGCGTTCCTTCCAAACAAATTCCCTTAATAACCATTTGCCACAAAGTGTTCGTCAAAACCTTTCCCTTCAAGTAATTAACTCCTGTCTTGCTGGCAGGCATTCCCAAAACCTCGTCAATCAATTGTGGAGTAATTTTGAATCTTGTGCCTTGGATATTCGTGTAAAATTCCATTGGACCGTTTTCAATTTCTCGAAGGTGCCGTGCATTTGTATAGAAGGCCCTTACAAGATGCAGACAGTATCCAAGCACTTCTGGAAATCGACAAACTTGAATAAGATTTGCTTGTTCAATCAGAATGCCAAACTCAGGGGAGTGATCTCGTAGAGCCTCAATATTGACATGCCTCTCACCAATGCATTCACGATTCTCAAATGCCCTTAGGCGATCCGCATTAACGAACACTTGTTCCTCCCGAGGTGGAGAATCCGGAATAATCGGTTCGTTAGACATGAAACCTCGTGCTCGTCCAAACCGTCGAGCGAGTCGTTTCCTTTTCACCGAGATGGTTGGTGCAGTCATAGGTGCTTTACCTTTGTCCATGGGTGCTTTTTCTTTCGATGCATCGGACGCTTTTTGTTCAGGCAATGAGTCATCATCATCTGTCAATTCAGTCCAATCTACCTCGTGACAATCTACTTCTGTGTCGCTGATCTCATGAAACTCACCCTTTTGTTGTATTTTCTTAGCTCTCTTTAACTTGTTTGTGGCCCGAGTGTGCACCATAGTGACCAATAAAAGAATGATCCATGAGAATCCCATTGATCCAAGTGCCTTGAGAAGATTAAAATCCTGTGAGCGACAACTCAAGAACACGAAAAAATTGTTAATTTTCAAAGATTTGTAACATTGTACCCAAACAATCATAATCATGTAGAGAGACTAAGAATCAAATTAGTTTTGCAAAAAGATTTTTAAAAATAGATCAATTGCATGATTTTCGAAAATCCTTATTATATGCCCTAAAACCGAAATTTTAGAAATCGAAGCCTAAAAATCCGTTAATCAGGAGAATACCTAGCATATAATCAAAACTAATCTACCCAGAGTTCTTATTTCAAAAGAAATTTGATCAAAAACTATCCACACACAAAATTGATCCAAGAATTTCATCACGTTTGAGGAGGAAAAGAGAAAAACGGTGAAAAACCGAGATTTTGATCAATAAAACTTACTTGGAGTTGAAGAACTTGAGTTTGAAAGCTTCCAAGATGGGTGAAATCTAGAGAGAGAAGCTCTGAAAACTTTGGAACAAAAGATTGGAGTAAAAGAAATCAAAACCCTTTTGTTCTTTATAAAACCCTAGCCGCGATCCGGATCAGTTCATGATTGCGATCCGGATCAGCTACCCGCAGTGAGAAACTGCGTTCGGGATCCGGATCGGCAGGTCCAATCCGGATCGTCAGCCCGCAGAAGAATATCTGCGTTCGGGATCCGGATCATCTTGCCCGATCCGGATCGGCTCCAACTTTTTCTTTAGAAAATTTCAGAGAAATTCAAGAAAAAACCAGAAAAAGATTGTAAGCACAAATGTGTATCAACTTTAAACAGAAATCATCGTTTCATAAAACAAGAATTAGATTATGCCAAATCTATCAATAATATCCAAAAATGAAACGAGAATTTACAAAAATTAAATCCCTTAAAGTTGAACACCTTCAATTACATCTAACTTGATCTTATGAGTAATGCCTTTATCAAATCATCAATTCAGTAAAGAAAATGAAATACAAAGATCAATAAATGTTTGAAATCCCAAATATAGTAGATAATGTATCTAGACAATCTGTTGAAGAGAGTGGCTCTTTGAGCATCTTTCTTTAAAAACCTACCTTATACCAACCTTGAAATTTGACGGAGTCAAGTATTTCAACATGCATTTTACTTAATCAAAATTTGAACAACCATGCTTGGTATACATGTGGTAGCTGCACACAATACTCGGACGACCGAGGTGGTAGCTCTTTCCTCCATGTGGTGGTAGTTTTCACACTCCTCATTGGGATGTAACTCTTTCCACATCTTTTGAGCATTTTACATTTCTTTGACTCCCCCTCAATTGGCTATCAATTATTTAAGATATAAAGTATTCAACCAAAAATTGATCTCGATTTCATACTCGACTAAACAGTCAAATAAGATAATGACTATACCAAGAGATCATTGAGAGAGAGAAATTGACTTTGATCACTCAGAAGATGATTTAATTAACATAAATGATCATTGCAACAGTGAAATATTATGATGGCGAAAGCATAATAAATTTCTAAATGTGCGAAAAGATGCAATTAAAGTCAATTATGATCTATGCTCAATTAATGTCCTATGTACAAACATAGATAATGAACAAAACAAAAATAAACAAAACCTATCCTAAGCAAAGGTTTCAAAAAGAAGTTTATTTCAAGGAAAGCATTCCAATTGCTTTTCGCAAATGAATAAAACGTTTTTGATCCAAAGGTTTTGTTAGAATGTCAGCTAATTGATCCTCAGTTGAAATATATGAAAGTTGAAGAGTATTTGATTCAACTAGCTCTCTAAGAAAATGATATCTAAGTTCAATATGTTTTGTTCTAGAGTGCAACACAGGGTTTTTAGAAATGTTAATTGCACTTGTGTTGTCACAAAGAATTGTTACCGAAGATGCTGAAATCCGGAAGTCGCTCAATACGCTTTTCATCCAAATGAGTTGAGTTGAGCAACTTCCAGCTGAAATGTATTCCGCTTCGGCAGTCGAGAGTGCTATGCAATTCTGCTTTTTACTGTGCCATGCAACAAGGCAATGGCCAAGATAGAAGCATGCACCACTCATGCTTTTCCGATCATCCACTGATCCTGCCCAATCGGCATCTGAGTATCCAACAATATCCAAACTTGTTCCCATAGGATACCAAATTCCGAAATTAATTGATCCTTTGATATACCGGATGATCCTTTTCACCACTTTCAGGTGAACCTCCTTTGGTGCAGATTGATATCTCGCGCAGATCCCAACACCAAAAGATATATCCGGGCGACTAGCCGTGAGGTAAAGTAGACTTCCAATCATACTTCGATACAGTTTCTCGTCTACATTCTCACTTTGTGATTCACTTCCAAGTCCCTTGTGGGTAGTTCCCATTGGAGTCGGAAAATCCTTCGAATTTTCAAGATCAAACTTTTTAACCAACTCCATTGCATACTTGGATTGACTCAAGTGAACACCTTCATCATTTTGTTTAATTTGCAATCCAAGGAAATAAGTCAATTCGCCCATCATGGACATCTCAAATTCGCTTTCCATGGTCTCCGCGAATTTAGAAGCATCATTATCTCTTGTTGCGCCAAATACAATGTCATCGACATAGATTTGTGCTACAATGAAATTGTTTTGATAATGCTTCACAAAGAGAGTCCTATCAGCTCCCCCTCGAGTGTAGCCCTTCTCCAAAAGGTGCTTTGTCAACCTTTCGTACCATGCTCGCGGTGCTTGTTTCAGACCGTAAAGAGCCTTTTTCAAACGAAAAACATGGTTAGGTTGTTTATGGTCTACAAAACCTTTCGGTTGAGCCACATAAACTTCCTCATTTAAAAACCCATTTAGAAATGCGCTCTTAACGTCCATTTGAAATAATTTGATTTTAAAATGACAAGCAATAGCAAACAGTATACGAATGGACTCGAGTCTAGCTACAGGGGCGAATGTTTCGTCAAAGTCTATACCTTCTACTTGAGAGTAGCCTTGAGCAACTAATCGTGCCTTGTTCCTGATGATAGTACCATCCTCATTTTTCTTGTTCTTGAAGATCCATTTGGTACCTATCACATTGTGTTGCTGTGGAGGCTTCGTTAATTCCCAGACTTTGTTTCGCTCAAATTGATGGAGCTCTTCCTGCATTGCTTTAATCCAGTAGTCATCCTGAAGAGCTTCATCTATGTTCTTTGGTTCGATTAAAGATACGTAGCAAGCAAATCCACAAACCAACTGTCTCCTAGTTCTAACTCCTTCTTGTGGATCTCCAATAATATTCGATTCCGGATGATCCTTGGAGATTCGTAGCGTTTGTTGAAACGGAGTACTCGGAGATATATGAGATGATTCCTGCACATTAGATAAACTTGAAGAACCATTAGATGCATCAATAATATTGGAAGTATTATTATGAGAAGATGCAACAGCAGGAGTATCATCATCTAGAGAGATATCGAGGGTAGATTTTTCAGATGCAAAGTGAAAAGCTTCATCTACTTTAACATTTATAGATTCTACGATCGTCTTAGATTCCAAGTTAAATACTCGATATGCTCTATTATTAGTAGAATAACCCAAGAAAATCCCTTCGTCACTTCGTGAGTCAAACTTTCCAAGGTTTTCACGGTCACGTAAAAAGTAACACCGACTCCCGAAGATGCGAAAATATTTGATGTTGGGTTTTCTACCACACCATAGTTCATATGGTGTATTTAACGTTCCCGGGTGCAAGAACACACGATTAATGACATAGACAGCGGTGTTCACAGCTTCAGCCCAAAAATGTAGCAGTAAATTCCGGCTATGAAGCATCACACGCGCCATCTCTTGAACAACCCTGTTCTTGCGCTCGACAACACCATTCTGTTGAGGTGTATAGGGTGCAGAGAATTCATGCTTAATACCGTTTGAAGTACAAAAGTCAATGAATTTTGAATTAATGAATTCTCCACCTCTATCACTTCTAACACGAATGATCTTTTCATTCTTTTCAATCATAATACGAAGGCAGATCTCGTGAAAAGAATCAAAAGTATCAGCTTTCTCTTTTAAAAATGCTACCCAAGAATACCGAGAGAAATCATCAACCAATAAAAAAATATACCATTTACCTCTCAAAGATGGTTGACGGGTCGGCCAAAAGAAAGAAAAAAAATAGTCTACATAAACTACACAACATTTAATCATAGAACGATTAAAGACAAGGAGGGATTTCACCTTTGCATACCCAAACCTTTTGAGTTTTGGAGTATGTCGGCAATGGTTGAGAAATTTTCCTTGATGAAGACGTTTTGTCTGATTGATCTTTTTCTTTTGTCAACGTCTTGTTTGGAGTACTACCAACGTTCTTTTCTTTTGAAAAATCCTTCTTTGAATTCCGGGGAGTGAACTTGTTGGTAGCAGTTGCAAGATGTGGTTGATTTGATCTTTGAGCTCCAATCTTGCAATTTCTTTCAATGTGCCCTGCAAAATTACAACGAAAACATACCTTTGTGCTTGACGATTCTGAAGAGGATGAAGTAGGCTTGTTGTCGTTGGTTGTCATGAATTCCGGTGTCGGAGGAGGAGATACCGACTGAGGCACAAAGACTGTCCCACTCGAACTTGGACTGTTTCCAGTTTGAGTGTATCCGAGGCCGAACTTGTTTGTTTGACCAAGACCAAGAAGTTTATCCAACTTACTCCTTCCAGAAGAAAATTGCTGTAAGTCATCCTTGAGTTGGCAAATGGTCTCTGTCATTTCCAATTTTTCCCGTCGGGCCTCACCGTAGAGCTTCAAGAAGTAGTTCGCTTTGTTCACCATATCTATATAATTCTTCTCGAGTTGCTCATTGGACTCTTGAAGGGAAACATTTGCTCTTATCAAATTATCCCTTTCCACTTCAAGATCGGTCGAGAGAGAAGTTACCCTTTTTACTTCTTCTTCGAGATCCTGCAATCTCCCTCTCAACCCCTTTTTTTGCTTAGCCGGTTTCTTTGAATCCCGTAAAGGTCTGTGATAGGCTAAAGCAAAATCTTCACCTTCCGAATCATCCGATTCATTGTCCGTTGCAATCTTTTCAACAGTGGAGTTGGACAACGACTCGGATGTACTTGCCATAAAGCACATGAAGGGTGAAGATACGGACGCGTGGAATGCCGTGGAGCTCTTTTCTTCATCACTCGAAGACGACTCATTTGATGTTGAGTTGTCATCCCAAGTGACGACTTGCATCGCCTTCTTCTTTGCCGGATACTTGTTGGGACACTCCGTTGCAATGTGGCCGTAGCCTCGACATTTGAAGCATTGTAGTTGTCCCTCTGAACTTTTCTTATCCTTTGAGAAGTTCTCTTGCTTTCTTGACTTGTAACTTGAAGTACCCTTGACTTTGTTCGACTTTCCGAAGGATGGAGATTTACTTGAATTACCCCTTCGAAAGTTGCGGCGAAACTTCCTTGTCAAGAGAGCGAGCTGCTTCTCAAATTCCACCATTGAAAGGTTCTCGTCATCGTCTGAGGAGGATGTATCCGCGTCTTCTTCCTTAGTTGTTTTCAACGCATAACCTGAAGACTTAGAAGAGGATGCTTTTCCAGAAGAATTGTTAGTAGTAAATGTCATTTCATAAGTTTGTAATGCACCAACTAATTCTTCTACACGTATTTCGTCCGGGTGTTTAATAGTTTCAATGGCAGTAACCTTTGGGCGAAATCGTTCAGGAAGAGTTCTTAAGATCTTTCTTACAATCTTAAATTCTGGAATCTTCTCTCCCAGGTTAGCACATGAGTTTACGATGTCTTGCAATCGTGTATAGTAGTCCGTGAAAGATTCATTTTCTGCCATCAAGATAGAGTCATACTTGCTCGTAAGCATTTGCAGTTTCTGAATCTTCACGAGGTTAGTTCCCTCATGTGTAACCTGAAGAACATCCCAGATTTCTTTCGCAGTCTCACATGCTGATACGCGAGAGAACTCAGTTTGAGATAAGGCATTAAAAATAGCATTAATTCCCTTGCCATTGTAAGAAGATGAGTCTAACTCTTCCTTGGTCCATTTCGACCTAGGTTTTAAGGTGTGGACATCACCAATAAATTCAGTTGGATTAGACCATCCTAATTCAATTGATTGCCACACCCGTTCGTCGATGGAAACTAAAAAGGCTTTCATCCGCACTTTCCAGTACGCATAATTTGTTCCATCGAAGAACGGGGGTCGGTTGATGTTTCCACCTTCAACCATTGTTTACAACCCTATTCCAGCTCTGATACCACTTGTTGGGTTATATGTAATAAGGATCTAAATAGGGGAAAAAATACCTAGAGGGGGGTGAATAGGTGTAAACGTATAAACACTCAAAAATCGTTGCGATAAAAACCCAATGCGGAAATAAAGAATAACTCGCAAGATTTTTACGCGGAAAACTCCATCACCGGAGTAAAAAACCACGGGACCGATAACACGGCAGAAATCCACTAGAATTAAAACACGTACAAGGTGATTTACCGTACACACTTACGACTCAACCTTTTCCATACGCTCCTAGAGGATCTTCTCCGCTCGCTCCGCGACGCTTCTCGAATCCACGATCTGCGCCCAACGCCGAATCCACGGCGTCCAACGTCGAATCCACGACGTCCGACCGAATCCACGGTCTTCACCCAATAGCACCCTTCGAATCCACGAATGTGCCTCGCTCCGAATCCACGAGAGCGGTTGAACCTTGAATCCACAAGGACACGCGAATCCACGCGCCGATTTTTGGGGTAAATCGTTGTTTTTGGTGGTGATGATCCGCCGAATACTTAGATCAAAGATAGATCGGAAATACCATCTAAGTATTCATTAGTTTGATTCAACTCAAGATGTGAGTATGAAAACCTAGAATCAAACTAATCAATATAGATGAAGAAACATAGAGTATTCTCTAATGATTTTCTTTCTTCTCTATAGGTGGATCTAGAGCCGTATAAGATGATATATGAAAATGACGGCTATTTGGATTAACCCTAGAAAAAGAGTCATAAGGTCTATTTATAGGTTAGAAACCCTAGGAAGGAGATAAGAATCAAAAACCTAACATTTCTGGAAATTTTACGGACGGCGATCCGGATCGGATTAGCTGTGATCCGGATCGTCGTAACGAGTCAGGCAATTCCAGAAAAATGAAGGTTCGGGATCCGAATCGAAGTGCTTGATCCGGATCGTTCATACAGTTCACCAAACATCAACGTTCGGGATCCGGATTGCGAAGCCTGATCCGGATCGTTCAAGGAAGATGGTAAACTCAGTGTTCGGGATCCGGATCAAGAGAGGCTACGATCCGGATTGAACTGGTGTATGAACGAACCACCTTCGGGATCCGGATCGAACAACCTGATCCGGATCCTGAACATGTCCCAAGTCCAGTTTTTGATTTTTATGCAATGAAAGATTCTTCCAAGTGTTTCTACACTACAAGAAGTATTCGGATCACACAAAATCTTTAGTTAAACATACCTGATCCTTTTGAATTCTTCTTTCTTGAGATTGAGTTAAATGATCCAACTTTCTTCACCTTCAATCTTCAAGACTTGAGACTTTCACGAAACTACGCCAACTCAAATTCCGTAACAGTGAGCAAGTCAACAAAAAGGGAAAACACAACCACCCACCTCGAAAAGCATGCACAACACACCAAGAAATATCCCGCTGTCCTCTAAGCACACCGTCAGCTGAAACAATATCCTACAACATCACACAAGTGTACACGGTGTAAAAACTACCAGTCTCAAAACAGATTTTGCTATTTTTATAATCAGCACGCAAAACGAGGAATTTCACCTCTGTCCCGAGCTCCAAAAATCCCAGAAAAATCATGGTTGCGTTCCTCGCGAAAAGTAGCCCAAAATCGACTATTGAATCGCCTCGATCTGATATTCCTACACCGAGAAACAATTCGTCGAAGTTGCCACTGTCCAAACATCCAAACAGCAAAAGAGGGGTCAAAACACCTCGGGAATAGTGCCAAGGATTCTGAATCCAGAGAAACGACCAACACGAAAAACGAAGCCCTACCGCTTAGGAACACACTGGCGAAGAAATCATCGAAAAAGAACTCCTGTACCGCGCAGGGGACTCCTCGGACTGAAATGCGACGATAACGGGCCAAGATTGGGGGAAAAACGAGGCACACTGTAAAATCCGGATCGCCGCTGTCGAACTTCCAGAAAATTTGGGAACGCACCACGAGGTAGAAAAATCAGTGAGGAACAACTTCTCTTCAATGGCCTCTCTCTGGTTCTCTCTCTATCTCTTGGGAAAAACAGAAGAAGAGGGGAGGGGAGGGCCTATTTATAGGCCCACAAAACAATTGGGAAAATTCCCTTTAAGTCCCCAGTTTCGGGCTGCTACAGTGTGGCCCGGCCCATTTCGGGCATGAACAGTGCGGCCCGGCCCGGAATTTTCCGGGCGCGCACAGTGCGGCCCGGCCCAGCCCAGCCCGCACACGGGATCCCGCCCTGTCCAACCGGTCGTCCGACCCGGCCCAGGGCCCGCCACGTGTCCGCCAAACAGGCGGCTGCCGTGCGGCCCAACGGGGAAGTGCCACGTGTCCCCCGTGATTGGCGGCGCGGTGGGCGCGCCCGCAAATGGCGCGGCGACACGTGGCCCGCGCCCGACACGGCTGTCGGCGACCACCGCCGCCCACGCGCGCCCACGTGCGCCCACGTGCGTACGGCCGCAAACGCGCGGCTCTGCGTGCGCCAAGCGCACATGGGCCGACCAATCCGGGGCCGCCACGTGGCGCGCCCCGGTCCACCGTGCACTGTGCACACGCCGCACCTGCCCGGCCTGCCCGAGCTGCCCGCGCCTGCCCCCGCGCGCCGAGCGCACTACACCGGGCCAATAGCGTGCCGTCACGTGGCCCGCCGGTCCACCGTGCACCGGCGGCCCTTTTCCGTGGACCGAGAGTGGTGCGCCGGCCCAATAAGCGCCTGCCACGTGTCCCCGGTCGGTCCACAGCTCCCCCATGCACCATTTTGCACAGAAACCTTCCGGGGGTCCGTTTTTGGGCATCCGGACTCCAAAATAAATAAGTAAATAGTCGTTTTCAAGCGTTTTTCTGCGCTGAATCCAAATACGGCCTCCGATTGGCCCAAAGCCTTCTCTAAAATTCGACAAATACCTCCGAAGGCCAAACCAAAAGTAAATACCACGCTGTGTCCATCCGAAGCATTCCTTTGATGTACTGTGGGCCTAATACACCAATGATAGGTGTTTCACACCAAGGATTCACAGGAAAAACTATACGAAATCCTGGACCACTACAGTATGTGGGGCCCTTTGAGATCCTAGAGTGCATCGGCCCGGTGGCCTATCGCCTCGCCCTACCGCCGAACCTGGATCGGGTGCACGACGTGTTCCATGTGTCCATGCTTCGCAAGTACCTCCCCGATCCATTGCGGGTGCTCGACATCACCGCAGTCGAGCTTACGGAGGGCCTGAGCTTCGAGGAAGTGCCGATACGGATCCTAGCACGGGAAGACAAAAAGTTACGGAATCGGACAATCCCCTACGTGAAGGTGCTTTGGAGCAATCAGGAGGAACGTGAAGCGACCTGGGAACCAGAGTCAAAGATGAGGGAGTGTTATCCAGATCTTTTCACCATGGGCGAGAGTTAAGTTTCGAGGACGAAACTTGTTTTTAGTGGTGAATGATGTAAGACCCGATTTTTATTTTGGTTTTCTTTTCCTTTCCTACGTGTAGTGGTCCGGCGGGTGCTAATTTTTTATTATTTCTGGACAGTCCGTCGGGGCTCGCGGGTATTTTTAGGCGGTAGAGCTCGCGAAACGGGGAACGGTGGTGCAACCGGATTCGAATTCCGACCCCGGGATCTCCCAGAATTTAATTTTGAAGTTTGGACCCCTTCTAGGTGCTCCGGGATCCGTGCGAGCGACCAGCACATTTTTCGAGGTAACTTTAGCCGCCTATTTTGGTTCGTTTATTTTAAATTTCTTTTAAACCGGGGATTTTAGGTTTTTCTCCTCCTTGGTTTTCTTTACGGCGGCTAGGGTTTTTGAGGGGCGTAACTTGAGAGAGAAAAGGGGAAAACGGAACCAAACCATTTTTCACTCTCGTTTCGAGTTGACGGCGGGGCGATCCGGACATGGAGATCGGGAGAGGGACGGAGTCCTTCTTTCTCGCGGGATCAACCGGGCAACGGCAGGACGATCCACTTCTTCTTCTTCTCCCTCGGCGGATTGAAGGTGAGTTTTTCCTTTTAGGGTTTTGGAGGTTTCGCTTTGGAATCTGGATTTGCGGGCAAAACAGCCGCCGCCGCCGCCGCGCGCCGCGCGGGGCCGCCCGTAGGCAGGCAACGCGCGGACTGGTGCCGCGCGGGCCGCCTGCAGGTGGCGCTCCGCGCGGCAGGCGCGCCGCACGAGTGCTGCCCGCAGGCGGGCACCGTGCGGGCGCTGCCCGCAGGCGGGCACCACGCGGGCTTGTGCCGCGCGGGCCGTCGGCGGGTGGTGCGCCACGCGGCAGGCGCGCCGCGCGAGCGGTGCCCGCAGGCGGGCACCGCGCGGGCATGTGCCGCGCGGGTCGCCCGCGGGCGGTGTGCCGCGCGGCAGGAGCGCCGCGCGGGCGCTGCCCGCAGGCGGGCGCCGCACGGGCCGGTGCCGCGCGGGCCGCCTGCAGGCCGCTCGCCGCGCGATAGGAGCGCCATGCGGGCGCTGCCCGCAGGCGGGTGCCCCGCGGGCTGGTGCCGCGCGGGCCGCCTGCAGGACGCACGCCGCGCGGCAGGCTCGCCGTGCGGGGACGCCGAGTCGGGTCGGGGCCGCGCGGGGCTGTCCGCAGGCCGTGAGCGCGCCACACGGGTCGGTGCCGTGCGGGGAACTTCACCGCGCGGAGTCCGCGGATCGCGTCGGGTCTCCCGTTTTCGATGTTTAGTCGACGTTCGGCGTTAGTCACCTAGTCTTAGCATTCTGTTGTCTCTTCAGGGGCGCGGGACGCCGTAAGCTCGGCAGACGTGTTAACACGTACGAACCGATCGACGGTCTCCTTTCAAGGTGGGTACTTTCTCCAGGATTAGTTGGGAAAGGGTGTACATTGTAAGATGCTAGTATGGGCAAAGGTGTTTTCTCTTCTAAAATATTCTTTATGTGCAATGCTGACCCCGTTTTACTTTATTTAAATAATCATCTATTTATATCTGATTATGTGGCTCGTGTGACTGCACGCACACCGGCAGTTTGGCCACCGCAAGGTTGTGCTTTTCCGGAAAAGTGGTACGTTGACTCGTGTACCACACGTGACGGTGACGTAATGGGGGCCCTCGGGGGTGGAGGGTGTGAGAGGTGATGCCTAGGCAGGTGCTCAGCGGCTGAGGCAGGTGCTCGGCAGGGGTTACCGAGGTGGGTGCTCGGAGAGGTTGCCGGGGGAGGTGCCCGGTTTGTTTTTACACAGGGTTACTTACTGTTGAGTGCACTTTGAGGTGGGGGTTGCTCCAGTTTTAGTGGTTTGCTGTTTATTGCCCTTTATTCTCTTACTTCTCTTTATAGTCACTGACTTCCCACCTTGTGACAGGTTCGTCCAGGGCCGAGTGCTAGGACGCCGGTGAGGTCGTGAGAGCGCTGTTCTGACTTTTAGCGACAGCAGACACAGTTACTTTTCTTTCCTCGTTCTTTTATTATTCATGTTAGTTAGATGTGGATTACGATACCCCCGTGGGTTCGACGTTGATGTTGCCCGTTTCTTTTATCATTATTGAATGAATGACCTTCCTTTCCATTACTTGGCCGTTTTGAACTATGAACAACAAAAACCGAGGAAAACTGTTTGCGAAAACTGATTTTAAAACGTGGGTGTCGTGTGGGCACCATCTTTAAAACCTTGTGGGATTTATGTGATTTCGAAAATGGTTTTACAAAATCAGGCATCGGGTGGATGCTGTTTTAAAACTCTGTGGATTTATGTGGCTTTGAAACGAGTTTTAAAACATCGGCGTCGGGTAGGCGCCGCTTTCAAAACCCTGTGATTATTTATCCTTTTAAAAATAGTCGGCCCTTTTCTAAGTATGAGAATAGATAGGATGTATGGTTTGCATGTTGAATGTGTTTGTGCATTGATCTAGTGTGGTTAAAGCTTGTATGGGATGCATTATGTAGTCAGGACGCCGTGCATATACAATAGAGACGCTGCCCGTTTGCAGAGTGAATTTGTATATGCGGCGGGTCTGTGCGCGCACTGGGGTAGATTTGTTTTCAAAAAAAAAATTACGCTGATCTGGGAGCATCGGTGGCTCTTCTTCCGTGCGTTTAAACCCCCGGGGCGTGACAGGCGGGCCTCATCCACCGTCGCAGTGTGATCAGAGACAGGGGCGGTGTTTCCTATGTGGAGAGTTGGGACATTTCCGCGCAGCTTGCCCCCAGGCCATTCTGTCAGTGCGGCCTATTGCGACAGCACCCCCCTTACCTATCCATGCAGCGGAAGCCCCTCCGGCACACCATCAGACAGAGTGGGCCACGATGTCGGGACAGACGGGACGACGATCTGCAGCACCCAGTGGATGGGTTTATGCAACCCTGGTGAGGACACCCCGGTAGCAGATCGTATCGCGGTAGGTATGATTTTATTTCTGTTAGCTGAGTTGAGCATTTCGTTACCGCCACATCCTTCTGCATTATTAGTAGAGCGTCTGCATCAGCATCTTTGCATGGGTGTGGGTTAGGAATTTATGCTACATGTTTTAGCGATTGGATTCTTCCCAGTATCCTACGAGTAGAGGAGGATTGCGGTGCATGATCAGTGCAGTTGAGACTTGGGACTTCACCGGCAGGTGTGACGATTCAAGGATAGCTCCAGGACTTGGATTGAGCAAACACGTTGGACTGGTTGGTGCGGTGCCGTGCTACGACTGATAATAGAATGAGAGCAGTTACCCTTCTGTGAGTTGGACAGGAGGAGTTCATTTTTTTTCTCGGGTTGCCGACGTATCCTTCCAGCAGCATTGGCTTCAGCGGATTCGGACAGACGCCACCTCGGGAGAAGATGTGATGTTTAGGACTAGAGGTTGTGTCCTTAGGAGTCTCAGTTAGTAGTAGCTTTCGTTTTTGTAGCCACAGCAGGAACGGCACCAACACTTCTCTCCTTTTCTCGCCTTTGTGCTGAAATTTACGAACAGGACGAAAACTTTGAAAGATTGCTCCAGAAATGGAGACAGTGCCCGAACCTGTTCTTGTTTGATTGGGGCGAAGGCACTGACCTTTCGAAATTTTTGGACTTTTCGCTAATTTCAGCTGTTTTCTAAATCGAGGGCTGGGGTTGATGACTTTCTTGCTGGTGGAGTCGTACCTTTCTTGTTAGTTTAGTGTTTGCGTTCTTTGGGTTGATTTGATTGTTTTAGTTTTGTTGTTGTGGTGTGTTTCAGTTTCGGGAACGAAACTTTCTTTTAGTGGGGGAGGATGTGGTGACCCCGATCCCCGTGTAGCTTCTCCCAAGAACCGTGGTGTAGAACACCTAGTGTTGGTGTGTCTGGCCCATAGTGCATCAAAGGGATGCCACAGATGGACCCTGTGTGATATCCACAGCTGGATTGGCCTTCGGCTGCATTTGACGAATTTTTGAAATGGTTTTGGGCCAAACAGAGGTTGGATTTGGATTCAGCGCGGAAAAACGCTTGAAAACGGCTATTTTCTTGTTTGATTCTGAGTCCGGATGCCCAAAAACGGACTCCCGGAAGTTTTCGCTGAATTTCGGTGCATGAGAGGGGCCGTGGACCGCCGGCTGCCACGTGGCGGCCTGTTATTGGCTGGTCCACAGCACTCGGTCCACAGAGAGGCACGGCTGGGTGCACGGACCCGGCGCATTGACACGTGGCGCCGCCTGATTGGCGGGCTCGTGATGCGCGGTCTACAGGGTTGGCGCCTCGGTGCATGGACCAAGGCGGGTGGACACGTGGCAGCCCCCGGTTGGTCGGCGCACGCGGCGCGGTCCACGGAACCCAAAGTAGGGTGCGTGGATCGGGTGCAGGGGACGCGTGTCGGCGTGCCATTCGCGGGCTCACGAGGCGCTGCGGACGGGGGCGCGGGCGGGCGCCTCGGGGCGCGTGCGTGGCAAGCGGCCAGTTCGGCGCCTGCCCGCATGTGTGACCGAGACAGTGTCGGGACACGTGGCACGCTGCCACTCGCGGGCGCCACCTACCCGTTTGACCGGGTAGGTGCCACGCGGCGACAGCACGCGCGCCCCGCACAGCTGTTTGCTGTGCGGGACACACGTCGGCCCCCGGGAGAGCCACGTGGCCGCTCCTGGCACGCCCCGCACAGCTGTTTGCTGTGCGAGTGACCTGGCTGCTCCAGGGCGTTTCGGGCGCAACCTGGCGGTGCAGTGTTCCGCCGGTTTCGGGCGCCCGAAACCTGGTCCAGCGCCCGAAACCGGGGACAAATTGGTCAATTTCCAATTTGTTTTCGGCGGCCTATATATAGCCCGAGCTCACTTCACCTTGGACTTTTTTGCATTTCTGGGCCTCTTCTTATTGCGATTTTTTCAGAGGAGTTCATCCTCGAGCTATGCTGCACCCATCTGCAGAGTTTGGAGATTTTACGTGGCACAGTTTTCGAGATTCCCTTTTTCTTGGCGTGTCGCGACGTTCTTTCGCTGGTGTTTCTTCCGTCGCGTTTCGGTACACGAGCTCCCCCGGCCCACTTCGACCATCTTTTCGAGCGATTTCTTCACCGTTGGATCCGCGACAGGTAAGGCTACGATTTTGGTGCGTTCCGTTTTTCCTCATTTCGCGCTTTTCGAGGAGATTTTCCACACTTACTAGGACATTGGTTTTCTGTGAGGATTTGTGAGGACAACGGTTGATTCGAGGAGATCTCCGCGCACGAGCGTCGGATCAAGGCAAGCCTATACACTTTTTTCATCTACTCGACGCGAGGATCATCACTGTATTTTTCTTGGATTTTTTTGAGACCTGCCCGGAGGTATACTTTTCCCCTTTTATCTGTGCAAGATTTTACAGTTGTGTGGTTGTATGTTTTTGCGCGCCTGTACTGTGGAATTTGTAACTTGGCCTACGGGACTCGGAATTGGGCGTGCAGGTACCCGTTTCGAAGGTCTCGACGCGACGATCACTGTGGTATTTTTATCGGAATTTTTCGAGCACTGCTATAGTAGGACCATGGATGATAGTTGATTCTTATGTAGCATGCTAGAACGTAGGAATTGTTATTCCTTGTATTTATCTGAGAATCTTATGATCTCTTTTGCTTCCTACCACCTGTTAAATTATAGTTATTGGAACTTGACCTAGCACCCCCGCCATATGTTGCATGTGTAACCAGACCAGTAGAAAACTCTCACTTGGGCTAGGGTTATTTATGTTTAGACATCCACACATTGTGTTTCATTCATGGACTTAGTGTTATCCTCACCCGGGTAGTGGGCCGAGTGGTCGGGACTTATTTTTAGTGTGGGATGCATTTGCACTTGTGCTTGGGAGCAGAGTGGAGTCTGGTAGATGTAGTGGATCGCTTGTCTCTACCGGGACCCGTTTGGGGTAAACGGTGGTCCCGGGAGGTCTTGTTTCCCCTGTTTGGGTTGTCGCCACTGTGTTAGTGGCAGTAGTGTACTAGTGTTAGCCGGACCTAGAACACAGAACCCTTTTTGACATACATATGATTTTAGCCTACCAAATGTTTTCTTCCAAGCATCGAAGGGCTGCTGGAGTCTGTTCTTGTTTGATTGGACAAAGGCATCAGCCCTTTGGGGTTTGGGTAAAACACTTGTTTTCTAACTGTTTTTCTAAAAAGAACTAAAAATCATTAAAAATGGATTTCTTCTCAAAACAAGATAGCTTTTCAAAAAGGGTACTACTTTTAGTCCTCACCCCACATGGGTTGAGTGAAAATGGTTTTCAGTAACAAATGCCACCTTTTTCCTGTAAACCTCCCCACTCGAAGGGATTCGAGTGGTCTGGGTTCTAGGGGCCGTTCCTTTGTCGGGACGAAAGCCACGAGGGTCGAGCCTGGAACCTGTTCTTGTTTGATAGGGTTGTAGGTGTAGGTCTCCCGGAACTTTCGGGCCCTGGTTGGTGTCTTTTGTGTGTTGTACCGAGGTTGTTGTGTTCCCGAACTATAAGGGGGTCGGGAACTTCGATAGGCGGAGCCTAGAGTCTGTTCTTGTTTGATAGGGTTCTAAGCACCGGCCTATCGGGTTTCCGAACCCTTATGGTGTCGGTCTTTCCTGCGAGTTTAGTGTTATGTTGTGGGAGCCGTCTGGCGGACGGTGGTCCCGGTTGTGTGGTTTTCCAGCCTGTGAGTGAGCGTTGGTGTTGTTGGTCGATCTTGTTGATCATGATTTGGACTATAGCCTGCATGAGCCATATTGAGCTCGACAGAGATGCGCGGATACTTTCCTCGGTGGGGTCGCGCCCCTCGAGAGCCACTCCGGAGTATGGCTTGTTACTTGCTATCGCGACTTGTCGACGCAGTCCCTCTGGCTGGGCCAGTTTTGTCAGTCACAGACACCCTACGGTAGACCCGTCCTGTTGAGGATGTGAGGCAGTAGGTGGGCGCAGGTTTGACTGGACCCTATGCGGCAGTCAGTGTAGATTGGGTGACTGTACATTGATTGTTAGTAGATGCATCATGTTTCCATCTGTTCCACTCCTTGAGCATCTAGATAGAAGCATAGTAGCTGTAGAGTTACTTTTCCAACCCTTTCATTTCATTATTATATTGTTACTTTATGCCTCTAGTAGACTTAGTGGGCAGACCGTTGGGCTTGTTGGCGGCACCCACTGAGGACTACTATGGGATGTAGTTCTCACACCCGTCGTGGTGTCTTTTTCCTCAGGGACTTCGGCTCCTGTTCCTGCTGCTCCAGTAGTTGATCCGGCTGATCGAGGTAAGGGAGTCGCGAGATAGATCCCTACCAGTCGTCGTCCAGAGAGTAGATGTACCCCTTACTTTTTGAGAGTTCTTGTTGAGAGACCTTGTAGTGAGGTATAGAGTTGTACTTTTTATTTTACTGCTTGAGAGACTTATGTGTTTTTGGGGAGGATTTTGAGTTGTATATATATTTTCATTTTCAGCAGTTTACTTTCAGTAGTTGATCCGGCTGATCGAGGTAAGGGAGTCGCGAGATAGATCCCTACCAGTCGTCGTCCAGAGAGTAGATGTACCCCTTACTTTTTGAGAGTTCTTGTTGAGAGACCTTGTAGTGAGGTATAGAGTTGTACTTTTTATTTTACTGCTTGAGAGACTTATGTGTTTTTGGGGAGGATTTTGAGTTGTATATATATTTTCATTTTCAGCAGTTTACTTTCAGCTCTGATATCTGTATAGTATAGTTGATCTTTTACAGGATAGTCGCTTCGTCTATACGAGGCTTCCCGTATGGGCGGCGGATCTGTTGGCGAGCCCGGGTCGCAGTTTCGACGCCGAGGCGTGACAAGTATGATTAGAAGTCTACTCTATCTTACTGCTAGTCGCTTGGATATTTCTTTCAGTGTTGGGATTTGCGCGAGATATCAATCAGCACCGAAGGAAATTCACCTTAAAGTGGTGAAAAGGATCATCCGGTACGTCAAAGGTACAATCAATTTTGGAATTTGGTATCCTATGGGCACATCTCTTGATATTATAGGATATTCGGATGCCGATTGGGCTGGATCAGTGGATGATCGAAAGAGCACGAGTGGTGCATGTTTTTGCCTTGTCCATTGTCTTGTTGCATGGCATAGTAAAAATCAAAACTGCATTGCTCTCTCTACTGCCGAGGCGGAATACATTTCAACGGGAAGTTGTTCAACTCAATTGATTTGGATGAAAAGTGTATTGAGTGATTTCCGTATTCCTGCGACCTCGGTAACTATTCTTTGTGACAACACTAGTGCAATTAATATTTCTAAAAACCCTATGTTGCACTCGAGAACAAAACACATTGAAATAAGATATCATTTTCTTAGAGAGCTAGTTGAATCAAGTACTTTACAAATTTCTTATGTTTCAACTGAAGATCAATTAGCTGATATCTTGACAAAACCTTTGGATCAAAAACGTTTTATTCATTTACGAAAAGAAATTGGTATGCTTTCTTTGAAATAACCAATTTTTGAACCATTGCTTTGGTTAGGTTTTGTTTGTGTTTTTGTTCTTTTTATTTGTAATATAGAACATTAAATGAGCATTAGTATAATTGACTTTAATTGCATTCTTTCATATCTTGAGAAATTTATTATGATTTGGATATCATTATAATTCTTTTGATGCAATGATCATTTATATCAATTATTTCATCTTTAATTGATCAAACTCAATCCCTCATTCAATGATCTCTTGGTATTGTTTTTATCTTACTTGATAATTGAAAAAAGTATGAACATGAGATCAATTTTTGGTTGAATACTTAATATTTTATATAATTGATAGCCAATTGATGGGTAGTCTATTTAAAATTTTCATGCTCAAAAGATATGGAAAGAGTTACATCCCTTAATTGTTACGGAATTTAAGTTGGCGTATTTCGTGAATTCGGTTAAGTCTTGAAGATTGAAGGTAAAGAAGGTTGGATCATATAACTCAATCTCAAGAAAGAAGAATTCAAAAGGATCAGGTATATTGAACTTAATATCTTTGGTGATCCGAATACTTCTTATAGTGTAGAAACACTTGGATGAACTTGTAATTGCATAATTATCCAAAACTGGACATGGGACATGTTCAGGATCCGGATCAGGCTTTGCAATCCGGATCCCGAAGGTGGTTCGTTCATACATCAGTTCAATCCGGATCATAGCTTCCCTTGATCCGGATCCCGAACACTGGGTTTACCATTTTATTTGAGCGATCCGGATCAGGCTTTGCAATCCGGATCCCGAACGTTGATGTTTGGTGAACTGTATGAACGATCCGGATCAAGCACTTCGATCCGGATCCTGAACCTTCATTTTTCTGGAATCTGTTTTTCTCGCTACTGCAATCCGGATCGCCGATCTCCGATCCGGATCGTCGTCATGAAAAATTCCAGAAAAGGATAGTTTTTGATCCTTATCTTTTTCCATGGGTTTCTAACCTATAAATAGACCCTATGATTCTTTTTCTAGGGCTAATCCACATAATAGAAAAAGTAGCCGTCATCTTTTATACGGCCTAAGATCCACATATAGAGAAGAAAGGAAATCATAGATTCTATCTTATGTTTCTTCATCTATATTGATTGATTTGATTCTAGGTTTTCATACTCACATTTTGAGTAGAATCAAATCAATGAATACTTAGATGGTATTTCCGATCTATTTCTAATCTAAGTATTCGGCAGATCATCACCACCCAAAAAACAACGATTTATCCCAAAATCGGCGCGTGGACTCGCGTGGCCTTGTGGATTCAAGGTGCTACCGCTCTCGTGGATTCGGAGCGAGGTACGTTCGTGGATTCGAAGCGTGCTACTGGGTGAAGACCGTGGATTCGGTCGGACGTCGTGGACTCGACGTTGGACGCTGTGGATTCGGCGTTGGACGCACATCGTGGATTCGAGAAGCGTCGTGGAGCGAGCGGAGAAGATCAACTAGGAGCGTATGGAAAAGGTTGAGTCGTATGTGAGTATGGTATATCACCTTGTACGTGTTTAATTCTAGTGGATTTCACCGTGTTATCGGTCCCGTGGTTTTTTACTCCGGTTTGGAGTTTTCCACGTAAAAATCTCTGCGTGTTATTTATTTTTCCGCATTGGGTTTTATATCGCAAAGATTTTTGAGTGTTTATTGTTTACACCTATTCACCCCCCTCTAGGTGTTTTTTCCCCTATTTAGATCCACTTATACATAACCCAACAAGTGGTATCAGAGACGGGAATAGGGTTGTAAACAATGGTTGAAGGTGGAAACATCAACAGACCTCCGTTCTTCGATGGAACAAATTATGCGTACTGGAAAGTACGGATGAAAGCCTTTTTAATTTCCATCGACGAACGGGTGTGGCAATCAATTGAATTAGGATGGTCTAATCCAACTGAATTTATTGGTGATGTTCGCACCATCAAACCTAGGTCAAAATGGACCAAGGAAGAGATTGATATATCTTCTTACAATGGCAAGGGAATTAATGCTTTATTTAATGCCTTATCACAAACAGAGTTCTCTCGCGTCTCGGCATGTGAGACTGCGAAAGAAATCTGGGATGTTTTCAAGTTACGCATGAGGGAACTAACCTTGTGAAGATTCAGAAACTGCAAATGCTTACGAGCAAGTTTGACTCTATTTTCATGGCAGAAAATGAATCGTTCACAGACTATTACACACGATTGCAAGACATCGTAAACTCATGTGCTAACTTGGGAGAGAAGATTCCAGAATTTAAAATTGTAAGGAAAATATTAAGAACTCTTCCTGAAAGTTTTCGTTCCAAGGTCACAGCCATTGAAACTATTAAACACCCGGACGAAATCCGTGTAGAAGAATTAGTTGGTTCTTTACAAACTTATGAAAAGACATTTCCTACTAACTATTCTTCGGGAAAGGCATCCTCTTCTAAGTCTTCAGGTTATGCTTTGAAAACAACAAAAGAAGAAGACGCGGATTCATCCTCCTCAGGCGATGACGAGAACCTATCTATGGAGGACTTTGAGAAGCAGCTCGCTCTCTTGACAAGGAAGTTTCGCCGAAATTTCCGAAGGGGTAATTCAAGCAAAACTCTATCCTTCGGAAAGTGGAAGAAAGGCAAGGGTTCTTCAAGTTACAAGTCAAGAAAGCAAGAGGGTTTTTCTAAGGATAAGAAAGCACAGAAGGACAAGTCCAATGCTTCAAGTGCCGAGGATACAGCCATATCTCAACGGAATGTCCAAATAAGAATCCGTCCAAGAAGAAGGCGATGCAAGCCGTCACTTGGGATGACACCTCATCGTCAAATGAGTCATCGTCAAGTGATGAAGAAGACAACGCAACAGCGTTCCACGCGTCCACATATTCACCCTTCATGCGCTTAATGGCAAGTACATCCGAGTCATTGTCCAACTCCACTGTTGAAAAGAATGCAACGGACAATGAATCGGATGATTCGGAAGGTGAAGATTTTGCTCTAGCCTACCACAGACTTTTAAAGGATTCAAAGAAACTGGCTAAGCAAAACAAGGGGTTGAGAGGGAGATTGCAGGATCTCGAAGAAGAAGTAAAAATGGTAACTTCTCTCTCGACCGATCTTGAAGTGGAAAGGGATAATCTGATAAAAAGCAAATGTTTCCCTTCAAGAGTCCAGTGAGCAACTCGAGAAGAATTATATAGATATGGTGAACAAAGCGAATTACTTCTTGAAGCTCAACGGCGAGGCTCGACAGGAAAAATTGGAAATGACAGAGACCATTCTCCAACTCAAGGATGACTTACAGCGATTTTCATCAGGAAGGAGTAAGTTGGATAAGCTTCTTGGTCTTGGTCAATCAAACAAGTTCGGCCTCGGATACAATCGAACTGAAGACAATTTTAGTTCGGTTGGGACAGTTTTTGTGCCTCAGTCGGTATCTCCTCCTCCGACACCGGAATTCACGACAAGCAACGACAACAAGCCTACTTCACCCTCCTCGGAATCGTCAAGCACTAAGGTATGTTTTCGTTGTAATTTTGCAGGGCACATAAGGAGAAATTGCAAGATGGGAGCCAAACGCTCAACTCAAGCACTTCTTGCAACGACTACCAAAAGGGTGATTCCTCGGAAATCAAATGCAAATTCTTTGAAGGAAAAGAGCCTCGGTAGTTCATCAAACAAGACGACGACGTCAAGGAAAAGCGACGGATCAAACAAGACGCTTTCACCAAAGGTATCAACCTCACAATCATTTCCGACGTACACCAAAACTCGAAAGGTTTGGGTACGCAAAGGTGAAATTTTCCCTTGTCTTGTTACAAATATTTCCTTGCATGCATATGATAATTCGTCTTGGTATCTGGATAGCGGCTGTTCCCGTCACATGACCGGTGACAAAAACTGCTTTCAAAATTTTGAGAAAATCTCCGGAGGACTTGTGGTTTTCGGAGACGGTCAGTCTTCCAAAATTGTTGGAAAAGGAACAGTAGCTATTCCAGATGGCCCGATTCTGAATAATGTGTTATTTGTTGATGGGCTTAAGACTAACCTCATTAGTATCAGTCAACTTTGCGACAATGGTTTTTCAGTTAATTTTTCATCTGTTGAATGCATTGTAACTGATAAGGACCATGTTTTCTTTTTAAAAGGGGTTAGATCTGAAAACAATTGTTATGTTGTTCCCAATAAAATTTCTGAAAATTGTAACTTAGCCTCTTTGAATAATGAAACACTTTGGCATGAAAGGCTAGGTCACATAAATTTTAAGGAACTTGCTAGAATTTCAAACAAAGACGTGGTCAAGGGGGTTCCTAAACTTTCACTTAAACAAAACATTGTGTGTGGTGGTTGTCAAAAGGGAAAACAATCTAGGACTGCACACAAGAACTTGAACCACGTCGGTACCAAACGGCCCTTGGAATTATTGCATATGGATCTTATGGGGCCGACACGTCAACCATCCTTGGGAGGTAAATGGTATATTTTCTTATTGGTTGATGATTTCTCTCGGTATTCTGGGTAGCATTTTTAAAAGAGAAAGCTGATACTTTTGATTCTTTTCACGAGATTTGCCTTCGTATTATGATTGAAAAGAATGAAAAGATCATTCGTGTTAGAAGTGATAGAGGTGGAGAATTCATAAATTCTAAATTCATTGATTTTTGCACTTCCAACGGCATTAAGCATGAATTCTCAGCACCCTATACACCTCAACAGAATGGTGTTGTCGAGCGCAAAAACAGGGTTGTTCAAGAGATGGCACGTGTTATGCTTCATAGCCGGAATTTACCGCTACATTTTTGGGCTGAAGCTGTGAACACTGCAATCTATGTTATTAATCGAGTTTATTTGCGCCCGGGAACGTTAAATACACCATATGAACTATGGTGTGGTAGAAAACCCAACATCAAATATTTTCGCATCTTCGGGAGTCGGTGTTACATTTTACGTGACCGTGAAAATCTTGGAAAGTTTGACTCTCGAAGTGACGAAGGGATTTTCTTGGGTTATTCTACAAATAGTAGAGCATATCGGGTATTTAACTTGGAATCTAAGACGATCGTAGAATCTATAAATGTTAAAGTAGATGAAGCTTTCCACTTTGCATCTGATAAATCTACCCCTGATATCTCTCTTGATGATGATACTCCTGTAAGTGCATCTTCTCATGATAATACTTCCAATATTAATGATGCATCTAATGGTTCTTCAAGTTTATCTGATGTGCAGGAATCATCTCATGTACCTCCGAGTACTCCATTACAACAAACGTTACGCATCTCCAAGGATCATCCTGAATCAAACATCATTGGAGACCCACAAGAAGGAGTCAAAACTCGGAGACAGTTGGTTTGTGGATTCGCTTGTTACGTTTCCATGATCGAACCAAAGAATGTCGATGAAGCTCTTCAGGATGACTACTGGATTGAAGCAATGCAGGAAGAGCTCCATCAGTTTGAACGCAACAAAGTCTGGGAATTAACGACGCCTCCGAAGCAACACAATGTGATCGGTACTAAATGGATTTTCAAGAACAAGAAAAATGAGGATGGTACCATCATCAGGAACAAAGCACGTTTAGTTGCTCAAGGCTACTCTCAAGTAGAAGGTATAGACTTTGATGAAACGTTCGCCCCTGTAGCTAGACTCGAGTCCATTCGTATCTTATTCGCTATTGCTTGTCACTTTAAAATAAAACTCTTTCAAATGGACGTTAAGAGCGCGTTTTTAAATGGGTTTTTAAATGAGGAAGTTTATGTGGCTCAACCGAAAGGTTTTGTAGACTGTAAACTACCTAACCATGTTTTTCGTTTGAAAAAGGCTCTTTACGGTTTAAAACAAGCACCGCGAGCGTGGTACGAAAGGTTGACAAAGCACCTTTTGGAGAAGGGCTATACTCGAGGGGGAGCAGATCGGACTCTCTTTGTGAAGCATTATCAAAATAACTTCATTGTTGCACAAATCTATGTCGATGACATTGTGTTTGGAGCAACAAAGGATAATGATGCTTCTAAATTCGCAGAAACCATGGAAAGCGAATTTGAGATGTCTATGATGGGCGAACTGACATACTTTCTTGGATTGCAAGTGAAACAAAATGGTGAAGGCATCCATCTGTGTCAATCCAAGTATGCAAAGGAGTTGGTAAAGAAATTCGGATTAGAAGATTCTAAAGATTTTCCTACTCCTATGGGAACTAGCAATAAGGGATTAGGAAGTGAATCTCTTAGTGAGAATGTAGACGAGAAACTTTATCGCAGCATGATTGGAAGTCTACTTTACCTCACAGCTAGTCGCCCGGATATATCCTTTAGTGTTGGGATTTGCGCGAGATATCAATCAGCACCAAAGGAGGTTCACCTGAAAGCGGTGAAACGGATCATCCGGTACATCAAAGGAACCATTAATTTCGGAATTTGGTATCCTATGGGAACAAGTCTAGATATTATTGGATACTCAGATGCCGATTGGGCAGGATCTGTGGATGATCGGAAAAGTACGAGTGGTGCATGTTTTTATCTTGGCCATTGCCTTGTTGCATGGCATAGTAAAAAGCAAACTGCATTGCACTCTCGACTGCCGAAGCGGAATACATCTCAGCGGGTAGTTGTTCAACTCAACTCATTTGGATGAAAAGCGTGTTGAGCGACTTCCGGATTTCAGCAACTTCGGTAACTGTTTTATGTGACAACACTAGTGCTATAAACATTTCAAAAAACCCTGTGTTGCACTCTAGAACAAAACACATTGAACTTAGATATCATTTTCTTAGAGAGCTAGTTGAATCAAATATTCTTCAAATTTCCTACATTTCAACTGAAGATCAATTAGCTGACTTTTTAACAAAACCTTTGGATCAAAAACGTTTTATTCATTTGCGTAAAGCAATTGGAATGCTTTCCTTGAAATAACCTCTTTTTGAAACTTTTGTTTAGGTTAGGTTTTGTTTTTGTGTTTTTGTTCATTATCTATGCTTAGACATAGAACATTAATTGAGCATTAGTTTTTGATTGACTTTAACTGCATCCTTTTATATATTTAGAAATTTATTATGCTTTAGATATCATAATATTTCATTTGATGCAATGATCATTTATGTCAATTAACTCATCTTTGTTTTGATCAAAGTCAATTTCTCTCTCGATGATCTCTTGGTATAGTTTTTATCTTATTTGACTGTTTAGTCGAGTATGAAATCGAGATCAATATTTGGCTGAATACTTTATATCTTAAATAATTGATAGCCAATTGAGGGGGAGTCAAAGAAAAAGTATTATGCTCAAAAGATGTGGAAAGAGTTACATCCCAATGAGGAGTGTGAAAACTACCACCACATGGAGGAAAGAGCTACCACCTCGGTCGTCCGAGTACTGTGTGCAGCTACCACATGTATACCAAGCAAGGTTTTTCAAGTTTGATTAAATAAAATGCATGTTGAAATACTTGACTCTGTCAAAATTTCAAGGTTGGTATAAGGTGGGAATTTTAATGAAAGATGCTCAAAGAGCCACTCTCTTCAATAAATTGACTAGATATATTATCTAACTTATCTGGGATTTAGACATCTATTGATCTTTGTATTTCATTTTCTTTACCGAATTGATGATTTGATAAAGGCATTACTCATAAGATCAAGTTAGATGTAATTGAAGTTGTTCAACTTTAAGGGATTTAATTTTTATAAATTTTCGTTTCATTTGTTGGATGTTATTGATAGATTTGGTATAATCTATTTCTTGTTGTATGAAACGATGATTTTCATTTAAAGTTGATACACAAAAGTGCTTACAATCTTTTTCTGGTTTTTCTAGAATTTCTCTGAAATTTTCTAAAGAAAAAGTTGGAGCCGATCCGGATTGGACCTGCCGATCCGGATCCCGAACGCAGATTTTCTCTGCGGGTAGCCGATCCGGATCGTAATCACGAACTGATCCGGATCGCGGCTAGGGTTTTATATAGAACAAAAAGGTTTTGATTTCTTTTACTCCAATCTTTTGTTCCAAAGTTTCCAGAGCTTCTCTCTCTAGAATTCATCCATCTTGGAAGCTTTCAAACTCAAGTTCTTCGATTCCAAGTAAGTTTTATTGATCAAAATCTCGGTTTTTCACAGTTTTTCATATTCTTCCTCAAAACGTGATGAAATTCTTGTATCTATTTCGTTTGTGGATGGTTTTTGATCAAATTTCTTTTGAAATAAGAACTCTGGGTAGATTAGTTTTGATTATATGCTAGGTATTCTCAAGATAAACGGATTTTTGGCCTTCGATTTCAAAAATTTCGGTTTTAGGGCATATAATGGGAATTTTCGAAAATCATGCGATTGATCTATTTTTAAAATTCTTTTTGCAAAACTAATTTGATTCTTAGTCTCTCTACACGATAATGATTGTTTGGGTACAATTTTTCTAATTTTTGAAAATTAACAATTTTTTCGTGTTCTTGAGGTGTTGCTCACAGGATTTCTTTTCACAAGAAACCAATAGCAATGGTGATCACCTGGATCATTCTTCTTCTGGCTGCTATGGTACATACGAGAGACACTGTCAAGCCCAAGAGGGCTAAGAAAGCGAAGAAAACTAAAGATGATTCCGATACAGAATCTGAAACGGAATCAATTGATTGGGATGAGCTTCAAGTTGAAGCAACAACTGTTCCCACTGCTTCAAAGGGAAAAGCGCCTGCGAAGACATCGAAGGCTCCGCCTACTGCTGCTGAAAAGGGCAAAGCTCCTATGGAAGAAACTTCTGGGAAGACAAAAAGAAAAAGACTTGCTCGACGGCTTGGACGAGCTCGAGGTATTGAAATAAATGAACCATGTCAAGATGAAACAAAGAATATCCCTCAAACTGAAAATGAATCTGAAGACGAAGAAGATTGGGACACATTTCTTACTGAAGTACAACAAGGTATTGATGAAGAAAATAAGGTTTACCTAAAGAACAAGAAGCTACTGAAGTCTTCCTCAATACTTAAGCAGCAAGCAAGGAAAAAGAATGTGCCAAGCAATGAACCTCTTGACAATTCACATTCTCTGCCAAGAAGATCTCCTCGGAATGAAGGTCAGACTGCTCCGTCAGTCGTCACACAACGTTCTTCAACTTCCAGAAGAATTGACCAAAAGACAAACTTAGAGTCTTCCATCAAACAAGAACAAGATAAAATGACTCTAGAACTCAGAAAGATGTCCAAGGACATACATCAGATGAAACAAGAGTGTTCTACGATTTCGGGAATGCTTAAAGGAATTTTGAAAAAGCTGGGCTGCACGAGCTCTGAAGACTCTGCCTCAGATGATTGATTGTGCTAATTCTCTTGTGCAGGAACTTCGATTTTTAACTTTCTTTTGTGCAGGTTTTACGTTTTAGTTTTTAGTTTTTAATTCTCAAACTTTTGGTACTTGAACTGTTAACCATTCTCTCCATTTTGGTATTTTTTGGCTAACTTTTGTGACAAAAAGGGGAGAGAGAGATAAACAATGATACAATGTGTGTGAGAAGAAACTTGAAACTATAGAGGTAAGAACTGGTAAGTAGAACTTCAACTTTCGGTTTTCATTTGTGTTTGAATGCATGCCTCGACTAACTATTCGACTAACTATTTGGGCATGTAATATAACTAACAAGTTGATGTTCACTAACATGACATTTGGATTTTGATTGCATAGAAGATATGTTGGTGTTTTAACTATGATCAATTTACATATCTGAATGTATAAATGTCATGGTAAGTATAAATGAGTATAAACTTCATCTCTGTATGTGGTTTTTGAATGATATAAAATTCTTGAGGTATCTAACGATTTCTTTTGTCAAGAATGATTTCTTTTGCAGAGAGTACAGATGTCTAAGTCTAGAGTCTGTTTTAGGAGTTTAACTCATGTATTTTATTTTGGATCTCCATTGTAAATTTTTGTTGTATGGTGATAGCAACAAAAATATCTTTTTGAATTTTCTTGAGTGGATCTATGTTTTGTCACGAAACCGCCAAAGGGGGAGATTGTTACGGAATTTAAGTTGGCGTATTTCGTGAATTCGGTTAAGTCTTGAAGATTGAAGGTAAAGAAGGTGGATCATATAACTCAATCTCAAGAAAGAAGAATTCAAAAGGATCAGGTATGTTTAACTTAATATCTTTGGTGATCCGAATACTTCTTATAGTGTAGAAACACTTGGATGAATTTGTAATTGCATAAATATCAAAAACTGGACATGGGACATGTTCAGGATCCGGATCAGCTTTGCAATCCGGATCCCGAAGGTGGTTCGTTCATACACCAGTTCAATCCGGATCGTAGCTCCCTTGATCCGGATCCCGAACACTGGGTTTACCATTTTATTTGAACGATCCGGATCAGGCTTTGCAATCCGGATCCCGAACGTTGATGTTTGGTGAACTGTATGAACGATCCGGATCAAGCACTTCGATCCGGATCCCGAACCTTCGTTTTTTTGGAATCTGTTTTTCTCGCTACTGCAATCCGGATCGCCGATCTCCGATCCGGATCGTCGTCATGAAAAATTCCAGAAAAGGATAGTTTTTGATCCTTATCTTTTTCCAAGGGTTTCTAACCTATAAATAGACCCTATGATTCTTTTTCTAGGGTTAATCCACATAATAGAAAAGTAGCCGTCATCTTTTTATACGGCCTAAGATCCACATATAGAGAAGAAAGGAAATCATAGATTCTATCTTATGTTTCTTCATCTATATTGATTGATTTGATTCTAGGTTTTCATACTCACATTTTGAGTAGAATCAAATCAATGAATACTTAGATGGTATTTCCGATCTATTTTTCTAATCTAAGTATTCGGCGGATCATCACCACCCAAAAAACAACGATTTACCCCAAAATCGGCGCGTGGACTCGCGTGGCCTTGTGGATTCAAGGTGCAACCGCTCTCGTGGATTCGGAGCGAGGTACGTTCGTGGATTCGAAGCGTGCTACTGGGTGAAGACCGTGGATTCGGTCGGACGTCGTGGACTCGACGTTGGGACGCCGTGGATTCGGCGTTGGACGCACATCGTGGATTCGAGAAGCGTCGTGGAGCGAGCGGAGAAGATCACTAGGCGTATGGAAAAGGTTGAGTCGTCTGTGAGTACGGTATATCACCTTGTACGTGTTTATATCTTCTAGTGGATTTCACCGTGTTATCGGTCCCGTGGTTTTTTACTCCGGTTTGGAGTTTTCCACGTAAAAATCTCTGCGTGTTATTTATTTTTTCCGCATTGGGTTTTTATTATCGCAACGATTTTTGAGTGTTTTATTGTTTACACCTATTCACCCCCCCTCTAGGTGTTTTTTTCCCCTATTTAGATCCTATTATACATAAACCCAACATTAATGGAGGTGAATAATTACTGAGTACATGGAGGAAGATGCTTACGACACCATCGGTCCGTCCGAGTACACTGTGTGCATCTACCACAATTGTTACCAAGCATGGTGTTACTATTTATTTGCTAAAATGCTTTTGGAATACTTGA
>CM055070.1:11388143-11463296 GCA_029204045.2 Tillandsia leiboldiana
GTGTTAACACGTACGAACCGGATCGACGGTCTCCTTTCAAGGTGGGTACTTTCTCCAGGATTAGTTGGGGGAAGGGTGTACATTGTAAGATGCTAGTATGGGCAAAGGTGTTTTTCTCTTCTAAAATATCTGTATGCTGCAATGCTGACCGTTTACTTTATTTAACTAATCATCTATTATATCTGATTATGTGGCTCGTGTGACTGAACTCACACGGCAGTTTGGCACACAGCAAGGTTGTGCTTTTCCGTAAAAAGTGGTACGTTGACGCGTGTACCACACGTGACGGTGACGTAATGGGGGCCCTCGGGGAGTGGAGGGTGTGCGAGGTGATGCCTAGGCAGGTGCTCAGCGGCTGGGCAGGTGCTCGGAAGGGTGTTTACCGAGGTGGGTGCTCGGGAGAGGTTGCCGGGGGAGGTGCCCGGTTTGTTTTACACAGGGTTACTTACTGTTGAGTGCACTTTGAGGTGGGGGTTGCTCCAGTTTTAGTGGTTTGCTGTTTCTTGCCCTTTATTCTCTTACTTCTCTTTATAGGCACTGACTTCCACACTTGTGACAGGTTCGTCCAGGCCGAGTGCTAGGACGCCGGTGAGGTCGTGAGAGAGCGCTGTTCTGACTTTTAGCGACAGCAGACACAGTTACTTTTCTTTCTCGTCTTTTATATTCATGTTAGTTAGATGTGGATTACGATACCCCCGTGGTTCGACGTTGATGTTGCCCGTTTCTTTTATCATATGAATGAATGACCTTCCTTTCCATTACTTGGCCGTTTTGAACTATGAACAAAAAAACCGAGGAAAACTGTTTGCGAAAACTGATTTTAAAACGTGGGTGTGTGTGGGCACCATCTTTAAAACCTTGTGGGATTTATGTGATTTCGAAAATGGTTTTACAAAATCAGGCATCGGTGGATGCTGTTTTAAAACTCTGTGGATGTATGTGGCTTTGAAACGAGTTTTAAAACATCGGCGTCGGGTAGGCGCCGCTTTCAAAACCCTGTGATTATTTATCCTTTTAAAAATAGTCGGCCCTTTTCTAAGTATGAGAATAGATAGGATGTATGGTTTCTGTTGAATGTGTTTGTGCATTGATCTAGTGTGTGTAAAGCTTGTATGGATGCATTATGTAGTCAGGACGCCGTGCATATACAATAGGACGCTGCCCGTTTGCAGAGTGAATTTGTATTATGCGGCGGGTCTGTGCGCGCACGGGGTAGATAGATTGTTTTCAAAAAAAAATTACGCTGATCTGGGAGCATCGGTGGCTCTTCTTCCGTGCGTTTAAACCCCCGGCGTGACAGGCGGGCCTCATCCACCGTCGCAGTGTATCAGAGCAGGGGGCGGTGTTTCCTATGTGGAGAGTTGGGACATTTCCGCGCAGCTTGCCCCCAGGCCATTCTGTCAGTGCGGCCTATTGCGACAGCACCCCCCTTACCTACCATGGAGCGGAGCCCCTCCGGCAACACCATCAGACAGAGTGGGCCACGATGTCGCGGACAGACGGGACGACGATCTGCAGCACCAGTGGATGGGTTTATGCAACCCTGGTGAGGACACCCCGGTAGCAGATCGTATCGCGGTAGGTATGATTTTATTTCTGTTAGCTGAGTTGAGCATTCGTTACCGCCACATCCTTCTGCATTATTAGTAGAGCGTCTGCATCAGCATATTTGCATGGGTGTGGGTAGGAATTTATGCTACATGTTTTAGCGATTGGATTCTTCCCAGTATCCTACGAGTAGAGGAGGATTGCGGTGCATGATCAGTGCAGTTGAGACTTGGGACTTCACCGGCAGGTGTGACGATTCAAGATAGCTCCAGGACTTGGATTGAGCAAACACGTTGGACTGGTTGGTGCGGTGCCGTGCTACGACTGATAATAGAATGAGAGCAGTTACCCTTCTGTGAGTTGGACAGGAGGAGTCATTTTTTTTCTCGGGTTGCCGACGTATCCTTCCAGCAGCATTGGCTTCAGCGGATTCGGACAGACGCCACTCGGCGAGAAGGTGATGTTTAGGACTAGAGGTTGTGTCCTTAGGAGTCTCAGTTAGTAGTAGCTTTCGTTTTTGTAGCCACAGCAGGAACGGCACCAACACTTCTCTCCTTTTCTCGCCTTTGTGCTGAAATTTACGAACAGGACGAAAACTTGAAAGATTGCTCCAGAAATGGAGACAGTGCCCGAACTGTTCTTGTTTGATTGGGGCGAAGGCACTGACCTTTCGAAATTTTTGGACTTTTCGCTAATTTCAGCTGTTTTCTAAATCGAGGGCTGGGGTGATGACTTTCTTGCTGGTGGAGTCGTACCTTTCTTGTTAGTTTAGTGTTGCGTTCTTTGGGTTGATTTGATTGTTTTAGTTTTGTTGTTGTGGTGTGTTTCAGTTTCGGGAACGAAACTTTCTTTTAGTGGGGGAGGATGTGGTGACCCCGATCCCCGTGTAGCTTCTCCCAAGAACCGTGGTGTAGAACACCTAGTGTTGGTGTGTCTGGCCCATAGTGCATCAAAGGATGCCACAGATGGACCCTGTGTGATATCCACAGCTGGATTGGCCTTCGGCTGCATTTGACGAATTTTTGAAATGGTTTGGGCCAAACAGAGGGTGGATTTGGATTCAGCGCGGAAAAAACGCTTGAAAACGGCTATTTTCTTGTTTGATTCTGAGTCCGGATGCCCAAAAACGGACTCCCGGAAGTTTTCGCTGAATTTCGGTGCATGAGAGGGGCCGTGGACCGCCGGCTGCCACGTGGCGGCCTGTTATGGCTGGTCCACAGCACTCGGTCCACAGAGAGGCACGGCTGGGTGCACGGACCGGCGCATTGACACGTGGCGCCGCCTGATTGGCGGGCTCGTGATGCGCGGTCTAGGGTTGGCGCCTCGGTGCATGGACCAAGGCGGGTGGACACGTGGCAGCCCCGGTGGTCGGCGCACGCGGCGCGGTCCACGGAACCCAAAGTAGGGTGCGTGGATCGGTGTGGGGACGCGTGTCGGCGTGCCATTCGCGGGCTCACGAGGCGCTGCGGACGGGGGCGCGGGCGGGCGGCGCCTCGGGGCGCGTGCGTGGCAAGCGGCCAGTTCGGCGCCTGCCCGCATGTGTGACCGAGACAGTGTCGGGACACGTGGCACGCGCCACTCGCGGGCGCCACCTACCCGTTTGACCGGGTAGGTGCCACGCGGCGACAGCACGCGCGCCCCGCACAGCTGTTTGCTGTGGGGACACACGTCGGCCCCCGGGAGAGCCACGTGGCCGCTCCTGGCACGCCCCGCACAGCTGTTTGCTGTGCGAGTGACCTGGCTGCTCCAGGGCGTTTCGGGCGCAACCTGGCGGTGCAGTGTTCCGCCGGTTTCGGGCGCCCGAAACCTGGTCCAGCGCCCGAAAACCGGGGACAAATTGGTCAATTTCCAATTTGTTTTCGGCGGCCTATATATAGCCCGAGCTCACTTCACCTTGGACTTTTTTGCATTTCTGGGCCTCTTCTTATTGCGATTTTTTCAGAGGAGTTCATCCTCGAGCTATGCTGCACCCATCTGCAGAGTTTGGAGATTTTACGTGGCACAGTTTTCGAGATTCCCTTTTCTTGGCGTGTCGCGACGTTCTTTCGCTGGTGTTTCTTCCGTCGCGTTTCGGTACACGAGCTCCCCCGGCCCACTTCGACCATCTTTTCGAGCGATTTCTTCACCGTTGGATCCGCGACAGGTAAGGCTACGATTTTGGTGCGTTCCGTTTTTCTCATTTCGCGCTTTTCGAGGAGATTTCCACACTTACTAGGACATTGGTTTTCTGTGAGGATTTGTGAGGACAACGGTTGATTCGAGAGATCTCCGCGCACGAGCGTCGGATCAAGGCAAGCCTATACACTTTTTTCATCTACTCGACGCGAGGATCATCACTGTATTTTTCTTGGATTTTTTTGAGACCTGCCCGGAGGTATACTTTTCCCTTTTATCTGTGCAAGATTTTACAGTTGTGTGGTTGTATGTTTTTTGCGCGCCTGTACTGTGGAATTTGTAACTTGGCCTACGGGACTCGGAATGGGCGTGCAGGTACCCGTTCGAAGGTCTCGACGCGACGATCACTGTGGTATTTTTATCGGAATTTTTCGAGCACTGCTATAGTAGGACCATGGATGATAGTTGATTCTTATGTAGCATGCTAGAACGTAGGAATTGTTATTCCTTGTATTTATCTGAGAATCTTATGATCTCTTTTGCTTCCTACCACCTGTTAAATTATAGTTTTGGAACTTGACCTAGCACCCCGCCATATGTTGCATGTGTAACCAGACCAGTAGAAAACTCTCACTTGGGCTAGGGTTATTTATGTTTAGACATCCACACATTGTGTTTCATTCATGGACTTAGTGTTATCCTCACCCGGGTAGTGGGCCGAGTGGTCGGGACTTATTTTTAGTGTGGGATGCATTTGCACTTGTGCTTGGGAGCAGAGTGGAGTCTGGTAGATGTAGTGGATCGCTTGTCTCTACCGGGACCCGTTTGGGGTAACGGTGGTCCGGGAGTCTTGTTTCCCCTGTTTGGGTTGTCGCCACTGTGTTAGTGGCAGTAGTGTACTAGTGTTAGCCGGACCTAGAACACAGAACCCTTTTGACATACATATGATTTTAGCCTACCAAATGTTTTCTTCCAAGCATCGAAGGGCTGCTGGAGTCTGTTCTTGTTTGATTGGACAAAGGCATCAGCCCTTTGGGGTTGGGTAAAACACTTGTTTTCTAACTGTTTTTCTAAAAAGAACTAAAATCATTAAAAATGGATTTCTTCTCAAAACAAGATAGCTTTTCAAAAAGGGTACTACTTTTAGTCCTCACCCCACATGGGTTGAGTGAAAATGGTTTTCAGTAACAAATGCCACCTTTTCCTGTAAACCTCCCACTCGAAGGGATTCGAGTGGTCTGGGTTCTAGGGGCCGTTCCTTTGTCGGGACGAAAGCCACGAGGGTCGAGCCTGGAACCTGTTCTTGTTGATAGGGTTGTAGGTGTAGGTCTCCCGGAACTTTCGGGCCCTGGTTGGTGTCTTTTGTGTGTTGTACCGAGGTTGTTGTGTTCCCGAACTATAAGGGGGTCGGGAACTTCGATAGGCGGAGCCTAGAGTCTGTTCTTGTTTGATAGGGTTCTAAGCACCGGCCTATCGGGTTTCCGAACCCTTATGGTGTCGGTCTTTCCTGCGAGTTTAGTGTTATGTTGTGGGAGCCGTCTGGCGGACGGTGGTCCCGGTTGTGTGGTTTTCCAGCCTGTGAGTGAGCGTTGGTGTTGTTGGTCGATCTTGTTGATCATGATTGGACTATAGCCTGCATGAGCCATATTGAGCTCGACAGAGATGCGCGGATACTTTCCTCGGTGGGGTCGCGCCCCTCGAGAGCCACTCCGGAGTATGGCTTGTTACTTGCTATCGCGACTTGTCGACGCAGTCCCTCTGGCTGGGCCAGTTTGTCAGTCACAGACACCCTACGGTAGACCCGTCCTGTTGAGGATGTGAGGCAGAGTAGGTGGGCGGGTTTGACTGGACCCTATGCGGCAGTCAGTGTAGATTGGGTGACTGTACATTGATTGTTAGTAGATGCATCATGTTTCCATCTGTTCCACTCTTGAGCATCTAGATAGAAGCATAGTAGCTGTAGAGTTACTTTTCCAACCCTTTCATTTCATTATTATATTGTTACTTTATGCCTCTAGTAGACTTAGTGGGCAGACCGTTGGGCTTGTTGGCGGCACCCACTGAGGACTACTATGGGATGTAGTTCTCACACCCGTCGTGGTGTCTTTTTCCTCAGGGACTTCGGCTCCTGTCCTGCTGCTCCAGTAGTTGATCCGGCTGATCGAGGTAAGGGAGTCGCGAGATAGATCCCTACCAGTCGTCGTCCAGAGAGTAGATGTACCCCTTACTTTTTGAGAGTTCTTGTGAGAGACCTTGTAGTGAGGTATAGAGTTGTACTTTTATTTTACTGCTTGAGAGACTTATGTGTTTTGGGGAGGATTTGAGTTGTATATATATTTCATTTTCAGCAGTTTACTTTCAGTAGTTGATCCGGCTGATCGAGGTAAGGGAGTCGCGAGATAGATCCCTACCAGTCGTCGTCCAGAGAGTAGATGTACCCCTTACTTTTTGAGAGTTCTTGTTGAGAGACCTTGTAGTGAGGTATAGAGTTGTACTTTTTATTTTACTGCTTGAGAGACTTGTGTTTTTGGGGAGGATTTTGAGTTGTATATATATTTTCATTTTCAGCAGTTTACTTTCAGCTCTGATATCTGTATAGTATAGTTGATCTTTTACAGGATAGTCGCTTCGTCTATACGAGGCTTCCCGTATGGGCGGCGGATCTGTTGGCGAGCCCGGGTCGCAGTTTCGACGCCGAGGCGTGACAAGTATGATTAGAAGTCTACTCTATCTTACTGCTAGTCGCTTGGATATTTCTTTCAGTGTTGGGATTTGCGCGAGATATCAATCAGCACCGAAGGAAATTCACCTTAAAGTGGTGAAAAGGATCATCCGGTACGTCAAAGGTACAATCAATTTTGGAATTGGTATCCTATGGGCACATCTCTTGATATTATAGGATATTCGGATGCCGATTGGGCTGGATCAGTGGATGATCGAAAGAGCACGAGTGGTGCATGTTTTTGCCTTGTCCATTGTCTTGTTGCATGGCATAGTAAAATCAAAACTGCATTGCTCTCTCTACTGCCGAGGCGGAATACATTTCAACGGGAAGTTGTTCAACTCAATTGATTTGGATGAAAAGTGTATTGAGTGATTTCCGTATTCCTGCGACCTCGTAAACTATTCTTTGTGACAACACTAGTGCAATTAATATTTCTAAAAACCCTATGTTGCACTCGAGAACAAAACACATTGAAATAAGATATCATTTTCTTAGAGAGCTAGTTGAATCAAGTACTTTACAAATTTCTTATGTTTCAACTGAAGATCAATTAGCTGATAGCTTGACAAAACCTTTGGATCAAAAACGTTTTATTCATTTACGAAAAGAAATTGGTATGCTTTCTTTGAAATAACCAATTTTGAACCATTGCTTTGGTTAGGTTTTGTTTGTGTTTTTGTTCTTTTTATTTGTAATATAGAACATTAAATGAGCATTAGTATAATTGACTTTAATTGCATTCTTTCATATCTTGAGAAATTTATTATGATTTGGATATCATTATAATTCTTTTGATGCAATGATCATTTATATCAATTATTCATCTTTAATTGATCAAACTCAATCCCTCATTCAATGATCTCTTGGTATTGTTTTTATCTTACTTGATAATTGAAAAAAGTATGAACATGAGATCAATTTTTGGTTGAATACTTAATATTTTATATACTTGATAGCCAATTGATGGGTAGTCTATTTAAAATTTCTCATGCTCAAAAGATATGGAAAGAGTTACATCCCTTAATTGTACGGAATTTAAGTTGGCGTATTTCGTGAATTCGGTTAAGTCTTGAAGATTGAAGGTAAAGAAGGTTGGATCATATAACTCAATCTCAAGAAAGAAGAATTCAAAAGGATCAGGTATATTGAACTTAATATCTTTGGTGATCCGAATACTTCTTATAGTGTAGAAACACTTGGATGAACTTGTAATTGCATAATTATCCAAAACTGGACATGGGACATGTTCAGGATCCGGATCAGGCTTTGCAATCCGGATCCCGAAGGTGGTTCGTTCATACATCAGTTCAATCCGGATCATAGCTTCCCTTGATCCGGATCCCGAACACTGGGTTTACCATTTTATTTGAGCGATCCGGATCAGGCTTTGCAATCCGGATCCCGAACGTTGATGTTTGGTGAACTGTATGAACGATCCGGATCAAGCACTTCGATCCGGATCCTGAACCTTCATTTTTCTGGAATCTGTTTTTCTCGCTACTGCAATCCGGATCGCCGATCTCCGATCCGGATCGTCGTCATGAAAAATTCCAGAAAAGGATAGTTTTTGATCCTTATCTTTTTCCATGGGTTTCTAACCTATAAATAGACCCTATGATTCTTTTTCTAGGGCTAATCCACATAATAGAAAAAGTAGCCGTCATCTTTTATACGGCCTAAGATCCACATATAGAGAAGAAAGGAAATCATAGATTCTATCTTATGTTTCTTCATCTATATTGATTGATTTGATTCTAGGTTTTCATACTCACATTTTGAGTAGAATCAAATCAATGAATACTTAGATGGTATTTCCGATCTATTTCTAATCTAAGTATTCGGCAGATCATCACCACCCAAAAAACAACGATTTATCCCAAAATCGGCGCGTGGACTCGCGTGGCCTTGTGGATTCAAGGTGCTACCGCTCTCGTGGATTCGGAGCGAGGTACGTTCGTGGATTCGAAGCGTGCTACTGGGTGAAGACCGTGGATTCGGTCGGACGTCGTGGACTCGACGTTGGACGCTGTGGATTCGGCGTTGGACGCACATCGTGGATTCGAGAAGCGTCGTGGAGCGAGCGGAGAAGATCAACTAGGAGCGTATGGAAAAGGTTGAGTCGTATGTGAGTATGGTATATCACCTTGTACGTGTTTAATTCTAGTGGATTTCACCGTGTTATCGGTCCCGTGGTTTTTACTCCGGTTTGGAGTTTTCCACGTAAAAATCTCTGCGTGTTATTTATTTTTCCGCATTGGGTTTTATATCGCAAAGATTTTTGAGTGTTTATTGTTTACACCTATTCACCCCCCTCTAGGTGTTTTTTCCCCTATTTAGATCCACTTATACATAACCCAACAAGTGGTATCAGAGACGGGAATAGGGTTGTAAACAATGGTTGAAGGTGGAAACATCAACAGACCTCCGTTCTTCGATGGAACAAATTATGCGTACTGGAAAGTACGGATGAAAGCCTTTTTAATTTCCATCGACGAACGGGTGTGGCAATCAATTGAATTAGGATGGTCTAATCCAACTGAATTTATTGGTGATGTTCGCACCATCAAACCTAGGTCAAAATGGACCAAGGAAGAGATTGATATATCTTCTTACAATGGCAAGGGAATTAATGCTTTATTTAATGCCTTATCACAAACAGAGTTCTCTCGCGTCTCGGCATGTGAGACTGCGAAAGAAATCTGGGATGTTTTCAAGTTACGCATGAGGGAACTAACCTTGTGAAGATTCAGAAACTGCAAATGCTTACGAGCAAGTTTGACTCTATTTTCATGGCAGAAAATGAATCGTTCACAGACTATTACACACGATTGCAAGACATCGTAAACTCATGTGCTAACTTGGGAGAGAAGATTCCAGAATTTAAAATTGTAAGGAAAATATTAAGAACTCTTCCTGAAAGTTTTCGTTCCAAGGTCACAGCCATTGAAACTATTAAACACCCGGACGAAATCCGTGTAGAAGAATTAGTTGGTTCTTTACAAACTTATGAAAAGACATTTCCTACTAACTATTCTTCGGGAAAGGCATCCTCTTCTAAGTCTTCAGGTTATGCTTTGAAAACAACAAAAGAAGAAGACGCGGATTCATCCTCCTCAGGCGATGACGAGAACCTATCTATGGAGGACTTTGAGAAGCAGCTCGCTCTCTTGACAAGGAAGTTTCGCCGAAATTTCCGAAGGGGTAATTCAAGCAAAACTCTATCCTTCGGAAAGTGGAAGAAAGGCAAGGGTTCTTCAAGTTACAAGTCAAGAAAGCAAGAGGGTTTTTCTAAGGATAAGAAAAGCACAGAAGGACAAGTCCAATGCTTCAAGTGCCGAGGATACAGCCATATCTCAACGGAATGTCCAAATAAGAATCCGTCCAAGAAGAAGGCGATGCAAGCCGTCACTTGGGATGACACCTCATCGTCAAATGAGTCATCGTCAAGTGATGAAGAAGACAACGCAACAGCGTTCCACGCGTCCACATATTCACCCTTCATGCGCTTAATGGCAAGTACATCCGAGTCATTGTCCAACTCCACTGTTGAAAAGAATGCAACGGACAATGAATCGGATGATTCGGAAGGTGAAGATTTTGCTCTAGCCTACCACAGACTTTTAAAGGATTCAAAGAAACTGGCTAAGCAAAACAAGGGGTTGAGAGGGAGATTGCAGGATCTCGAAGAAGAAGTAAAAATGGTAACTTCTCTCTCGACCGATCTTGAAGTGGAAAGGGATAATCTGATAAAAGCAAATGTTTCCCTTCAAGAGTCCAGTGAGCAACTCGAGAAGAATTATATAGATATGGTGAACAAAGCAAATTACTTCTTGAATCTCAACGGCGAGGCTCGACAGGAAAAATTGGAAATGACAGAGACCATTCTCCAACTCAAGGATGACCTACAGTGATTTTCATCAGGAAGGAGTAAGTTGGATAAGCTTCTTGGTCTTGGTCAATCAAACAAGTTCGGCCTCGGATACAATCGAACTGAAGACAATTTTAGTTCGGTTGGGACAATTTTTGTGCCTCAGTCGGTATCTCCTCCTCCGACACCGGAATTCACGACAAGCAACGACAACAAGCCTACTTCACCCTCCTCGGAATCGTCAAGCACTAAGGTATGTTTTCGTTGTAATTTTGCAGGGCACATAAGGAGAAATTGCAAGATGGGAGCCAAACGGTCAACTCAAGCACTTCTTGCAACGACTACCAAAAGGGTGATTCCTCGGAAATCAAATGCAAACTCTTTGAAGGAAAAGAGCCTCGGTAGTTCAACAAACAAGACGACGACGTCAAGGAAAAGCGACGGATCAAACAAGACGCTTTCACCAAAGGTATCAACCTCACAATCATTTCCGACGTACACCAAAACTCGAAAGGTTTGGGTACGCAAAGGTGAAGTTTTCCCTTGTCTTGTTACAAATATTTCCTTGCATGCTTATGATAATTCGTCTTGGTATCTGGATAGCGGCTGTTCCCGTCACATGACCGGTGACAAAAACTGCTTTCAAAATTTTGAGAAAATCTCCGGAGGACTTATGGTTTTCGGAGACGGTCAGTCTTCCAAAATTGTTGGAAGAGGAACAGTAGCTATTCCAGATGGCCCGATTCTGAATAATGTGTTATTTGTTGATGGGCTTAAGACTAACCTCATTAGTATCAGTCAACTTTGCGACAATGGTTTTTCTGTTAATTTGTCATTTGTTGAATGCATTGTAACTGATAAGGATCATGTTTTCTTTTTAAAAGGGGTTAGATCTGAAAACAATTGTTATGTTGTTCCCAATAAAATTTCTGAAAATTGTAACTTAGCCTCTTTGAATAATGAAACACTATGGCATGAAAGGCTAGGACACATAAATTTTAAGGAACTTGCTAGAATTTCGAACAAAGACGTGGTCAAGGGGGTTCCTAAACTTTCACTTAATCAAAACATTGTGTGTGGTGGTTGTCAAAAGGGAAAACAATCTAGGACTGCACACAAGAACTTGAATCACGTCGGTACCAAACGGCCCTTGGAATTATTGCATATGGATCTTATGGGGCCGACACGTCAACCATCCTTGGGAGGTAAATGGTATATTTTCTTATTGGTTGATGATTTCTCTCGGTATTCTTGGGTAGCATTTTTAAAAGAGAAAGCTGATACTTTTGATTCTTTTCACGAGATTTGCCTTCGTATTATGATTGAAAAGAATGAAAAGATCATTCGTGTTAGAAGTGATAGAGGTGGAGAATTCATAAATTCTAAATTCATTGATTTTTGCACTTCCAACGGTATTAAGCATGAATTCTCAGCACCCTATACACCTCAACAGAATGGTGTTGTCGAGCGCAAAAACAGGGTTGTTCAAGAGATTGCACGTGTTATGCTTCACAGCCGAAATTTACCGCTACATTTTTGGGCTGAAGCTGTGAACACTGCAATCTATGTTCTTAATCGAGTTTATTTGCGCCCGGGAACGTTAAATACACCATATGAACTATGGTGTGGTAGAAAACCCAACTTCAAATATTTTCGCATCTTCGGGAGTCGGTGTTACATTTTACGTGACCGTGAAAATCTTGGAAAGTTTGACTCTCGAAGTGACGAAGGGATTTTCTTGGGTTATTCTACAAATAGTAGAGCATATCGGGTATTTAACTTGGAATCTAAGACGATCGTAGAATCTATAAATGTTAAAGTAGATGAAGCTTTCCACTTTGCATCTGATAAATCTACCCCTGATATCTCTCTTGATGATGATACTCCTGTAAGTGCATCTTCTCATGATAATACTTCCAATATTAATGATGCATCTAATGGTTCTTCAAGTTTATCTGATGTGCAGGAATCATCTCATGTATCTCCGAGTACTCCATTACAACAAACGTTACGCATCTCCAAGGATCATCCTGAATCAAACATCATTGGAGACCCACAAGAAGGAGTCAAAACTCGGAGACAGTTGGTTTGTGGATTCGCCTGTTACGTTTCCATGATCGAACCAAAGAATGTCGATGAAGCTCTTCAGGATGACTACTGGATTGAAGCAATGCAGGAAGAGCTCCATCAGTTTGAACGCAACAAAGTCTGGGAATTAACGACGCCTCCGAAGCAACACAATGTGATCGGTACTAAATGGATTTTCAAGAACAAGAAAAATGAGGATGGTACCATCATCAGGAACAAAGCACGTTTAGTTGCTCAAGGCTACTCTCAAGTAGAAGGTATAGACTTTGATGAAACGTTCGCCCCTGTAGCTAGACTCGAGTCCATTCGTATCTTATTCGCTATTGCTTGTCACTTTAAAATAAAACTCTTTCAAATGGACGTTAAGAGCGCGTTTTTAAATGGGTTTTTAAATGAGGAAGTTTATATGGCTCAACCGAAAGGTTTTGTAGACTGTAAACTACCTAACCATGTTTTTCGTTTGAAAAAGGCTCTTTACGGTTTAAAACAAGTACCGCGAGCGTGGTACGAAAGGTTGACAAAGCACCTTTTGGAGAAGGGCTATACTCGAGGGGGAGCAGATCGGACTCTCTTTGTGAAGCATTATCAAAATAACTTCATTGTTGCACAAATCTATGTCGATGACATTGTGTTTGGAGCAACAAAGGATAATGATGCTTCTAAATTCGCAGAAACCATGGAGAGCGAATTTGAGATGTCTATGATGGGGAACTGACATACTTTCTTGGATTGCAAGTGAAACAAAATGGTGAAGGCATCCATCTGTGTCAATCCAAGTATGCAAAGGAGTTGGTAAAGAAATTCGGATTAGAAGATTCTAAAGATTTTCCTACTCCTATGGGAACTAGCAATAAGGGATTAGGAAGTGAATCTCTTAGTGAGAATGTAGATGAGAAACTTTATCGCAGCATGATTGGAAGTCTACTTTACCTCACAGCTAGTCGCCCGGATATATCCTTTAGTGTTGGGATTTGCGCGAGATATCAATCAGCACCAAAGGAGGTTCACCTGAAAGCGGTGAAACGGATCATCCGGTACATCAAAGGAACCATTAATTTCGGAATTTGGTATCCTATGGGAACAAGTCTAGATATTATTGGATACTCAGATGCCGATTGGGAAGGATTTGTGGATGATCGGAAAAGTACGAGTGGTGCATGTTTTTATCTTGGCCATTGTCTTGTTGCATGGCATAGTAAAAAGCAAAACTGCATTGCACTCTCGACTGCCGAAGCGGAATACATCTCAGCGGGTAGTTGTTCAACTCAACTCATTTGGATGAAAAGCGTGTTGAGCGACTTCCGGATTTCAGCAACTTCGGTAACTGTTTTATGTGACAACACTAGTGCTATAAATATTTCAAAAAACCCTGTGTTGCACTCTAGAACAAAACACATTGAACTTAGATATCATTTTCTTAGAGAGCTAGTTGAATCAAATATTCTTCAAATTTCCTACATTTCAACTGAAGATCAATTAGCTGACTTGTTAACAAAACCTTTGGATCAAAAACGTTTTATTCATTTGCGTAAAGCAATTGGAATGCTTTCCTTGAAATAACCTCTTTTTGAAACTTATGTTTAGGTTAGGTTTTGTTTTTGTGTTTTTGTTCATTATCTATGCTTAGACATAGAACATTAATTGAGCATTAGTTTTTGATTGACTTTAACTGCATCCTTTTATATATTTAGAAATCTATTATGCCTTAGATATCGTAATATTTCATTTGATGCAATGATTATTTATGTCAATTAACTCATCTTTGTTTTGATCAAAGTCAATTTCTCTCTCGATGATCTCTTGGTATAGTTTTTATCTTATTTGACTGTTTAGTCGAGTATGAAATCGAATCAATATTTGGCTAAATACTTTATATCTTAAATAATTGATAGCCAATTGAGGGGGAGTCAAAGAAAAAGTATTATGCTCAAAAGATGTGGAAAGAGTTACATCCCAATGAGGAGTGTGAAAACTACCACCACATGGAGGAAAGAGCTACCACCTCGGTCGTCCGAGTACTGTGTGCAGCTACCACATGTATACCAAGCAAGGTTTTTCAAGTTTGATTAAATAAAATGCATGTTGAAATACTTGACTCTGACAAAATTTCAAGGTTGGTATAAGGTGGGAATTTTAATGAAAGATGCTCAAAGAGCCACTCTCTTCAATAAATTGACTAGATATATTATCTAACTTATCTGGGATGTTAGACATCTATTGATCTTTGTATTTCATTTTCTTTGCCGAATTGATGATTTGATAAAGGCATTACTCATAAGATCAAGTTAGATGTAATTGAAGTTGTTCAACTTTAAGGGATTTAATTTTTATAAATTTTCGTTTCATTTGTTGGATGTTATTGATAGATTTGGTATAATCTATTTCTTGTTGTACGAAACGATGATTTTCATTTAAAGTTGATACACAAAAGTGCTTACAATCTTTTTCTGGTTTTTCTAGAATTTCTCTGAAATTTTCTAAAGAAAAAGTTGGAGCCGATCCGGATTGGACCTGCCGATCCGGATCCCGAACGCAGATTTTCTCTGCGGGTAGCCGATCCGGATCGTAATCACAAACTGATCCGGATCGCGGCTAGGGTTTTATATAGAACAAAAAGGTTTTGATTTCTTTTACTCCAATCTTTTGTTCCAAAGTTTCCAGAGCTTCTCTCTCTAGAATTCATCCATCTTGGAAGCTTTCAAACTCAAGTTCTTCGATTCCAAGTAAGTTTTATTGATCAAAATCTCGGTTTTTCACAGTTTTTCATATTCTTCCTCAAAACGTGATGAAATTCTTGTATCTATTTCGTTTGTGGATGGTTTTTGATCAAATTTCTTTTGAAATAAGAACTCTGGGTAGATTAGTTTTGATTATATGCTAGGTATTCTCAAGATAAACGGATTTTTGGCCTTCGATTTCAAAAATTTCGGTTTTAGGGCATATAATGGGAATTTTCGAAAATCATGCGATTGATCTATTTTTAAAATTCTTTTTGCAAAACTAATTTGATTCTTAGTCTCTCTACACGATAATGATTGTTTGGGTACAATTTTTCTAATTTTTAAAAATTAATAATTTTTTCGTGTTCTTGAGGTGTTGCTCACAGGATTTCTTTTCACAAGAAACCAATAGCAATGGTGATCACCTGGATCATTCTTCTTTTGGCTGCTATGGTACATACGAGAGACACTGTCAAGCCCAAGAGGGCTAAGAAAGCGAAGAAAACTAAAGATGATTCCGATACAGAATCTGAAACGGAATCAATTGATTGGGATGAGCTTCAAGTTGAAGCAACAACTGTTCCCACTGCTTCAAAGGGAAAAGCGCTTGCGAAGACATGGAAGGCTCCGCCTACTGCTGCTAAAAAGGGCAAAGCTCCTATGGAAGAAACTTCTGGGAAGACAAAAAGAAAAAGACTTGCTCGACGGCTTGGACGAGCTCGAGGTATTGAAATAAATGAACCATGTCAAGATGAAACAAAGAATATCCCTCAAACTGAAAATGAATCTGAAGACGAAGAAGATTGGGACACATTTCTTACTGAAGTACAACAAGGTATTGATGAAGAAAATAAGGTTTACCTAAAGAACAAGAAGCTACTGAAGTCTTCCTCAATACTTAAGCAGCAAGCAAGGAAAAAGAATGTGCCAAGCAATGAACCTCTTGACAATTCACATTCTCTGCCAAGAAGATCTCCTCGGAATGAAGGTCAGACTGCTCCGTCAGTCGTCACACAACGTTCTTCAACTTCCAGAAGAATTGACCAAAAGACAAACTTAGAGTCTTCCATCAAACAAGAACAAGATAAAATGACTCTAGAACTCAGAAAGATGTCCAAGGACTTACATCAGATGAAACAAGAGTGTTCTACGATTTCGGGAATGCTTAAAGGAATTTTGAAAAAGCTGGGCTGCACGAGCTCTGAAGACTCTGCCTCAGATGATTGACTTGTGCTAATTCTCTTGTGCAGGAACTTCGGATTTTTAACTTTCTTTTGTGCAGGTTTTTACGTTTTAGTTTTTAGTTTTTAATTCTCAAACTTTTGGTACTTGAACTGTTAACCATTCTCTCCATTTTGGTATTTTTTGGCTAACTTTTGTGATAAAAAGGGGGAGAGAGAGATAAACAATGATACAATGTGTGTGAGAAAGAAACTTGAAACTATAGAGGTAAGTAGAACTTGGTAAGTAGAACTTCAACTTTCGGTTTTCATTTGTGTTTGAATGCATTCCTCGACTAACTATTCGACTAACTATTTGGGCATGTAATATAACTAACAAGTTGATGTTCACTAACATGACATTTGGATTTTGATTGCATAGAAGATATGTTGGTGTTTTAACTATGATCAATTTACATATCTGAATGTATAAATGTCATGGTAAGTATAAATGAGTATAAACTTCATCTCTGTAGGTGGTTTTTGAATGATATAAAATTCTTGAGGTATCTAACGATTTCTTTTGTCAAGAATGATTTCTTTTGCAGAGAGTACAGATGTCTAAGTCTAGAGTCTGTTTTAGGAGTTTAACTCATGTATTTTATTTTGGATCTCCATTGTAAATTTTTGTTGTATGGTGATAGCAACAAAAATATCTTTTTGAATTTTCTTGAGTGGATCTATGTTTTGTCACGAAACCGCCAAAGGGGGAGATTGTTACGGAATTTAAGTTGGCGTATTTCGTGAATTCGGTTAAGTCTTGAAGATTGAAGGTAAAGAAGGTTGGATCATATAACTCAATCTCAAGAAAGAAGAATTCAAAAGGATCAGGTATGTTGAACTTAATATCTTTGGTGATCCGAATACTTCTTATAGTGTAGAAACACTTGGATGAACTTGTAATTGCATAATTATCAAAAATTGGACATGGGACATGTTCAGGATCCGGATCAGGCTTTGCAATCCGGATCCCGAAGGTGGTTCGTTCATACATCAGTTCAATCCGGATCGTAGCTTCCCTTGATACGGATCCCGAACACTGGGTTTACCATTTTATTTGAGCGATCCGGATCAGGCTTTGCAATCCGGATCCCGAACGTTGATGTTTGGTGAACTGTATGAACGATCCGGATCAAGCACTTCGATCCGGATCCCGAACCTTCGTTTTTTTGGAATCTGTTTTTCTCGCTACTGCAATCCGGATCGCCGATCTCCGATCCGGATCGTCGTCATGAAAAATTCCAGAAAAGGATAGTTCTTGATCCTTATCTTTTTCCAAGGGTTTCTAACCTATAAATAGACCCTATGATTCTTTTTCTAGGGCTAATCCACATAATAGAAAAAGTAGCCGTCATCTTTTATACGGCCTAAGATCCACATATAGAGAAGAAAGGAAATCATAGATTCTATCTTATGTTTCTTCATCTATATTGATTGATTTGATTCTAGGTTTTCATACTCACATTTTGAGTAGAATCAAATCAATGAATACTTAGATGGTATTTCCGATCTATTTCTAATCTAAGTATTCGGCGGATCATCACCACCCAAAAAACAACGATTTACCCCAAAATCGGCGCGTGGACTCGCGTGGCCTTGTGGATTCAAGGTGCTACCGCTCTCGTGGATTCGGAGCGAGGTACGTTCGTGGATTCGAAGCGTGCTACTAGGTGAAGACCGTGGATTCGGTTGGACGTCGTGGACTCGACGTTGGACGCTGTGGATTCGGCGTTGGATGCACATCGTGGATTCGAGAAGCGTCGTGGAGCGAGCGGAGAAGATCAACTAGGAGCGTATGGAAAAGGTTGAGTCGTCTGTGAGTACGGTATATCACCTTGTACGTGTTTAATTCTAGTGGATTTCACCGTGTTATTGGTCCCGTGGTTTTTTACTCCGGTTTGGAGTTTTCCACGTAAAAATCTCTGCGTGTTATTTATTTTTCCGCATTGGGTTTTATATCGCAAAGATTTTTGAGTGTTTATTGTTTACACCTATTCACCCCCCTCTAGGTGTTTTTTCCCCTATTTAGATCTAATTATACATAACCCAACATTAATGGAGTGTGAAAACTACCACTACATGGAGGAAAATGCTACCACCTCGGTCGTCCGAGTACTGTGTGCATCTACCACATGTTTACCAAGCATGGTGTTACTATTTATTTGATAAAATGCTTTTTGGAATACTTGACTCTGTCAAATTCCAAGGTTGGTATAAGGTGGGATTTTAAAATGAAAGATGCTCAAAGAGCCACTCCCTAAATATATTGGCTAGATAATATTATCTAATTTATTAGGGATTTCAAACATCTATCAATCTTTGTGTTTCATTTTCTTTGCTCAATTGATGATTCGATAAATTCATTACTCATAAGATCGTGTTTGATGTTTTGAGCTTGCTCAACTTTAGAGGGTATAACTTTTATAAATTTTTGTTTCATTACTTGGGCATTATTGATAGATTTATCATAATCTATTAATTTTTATATGAAACGTACTTTTTGTCTAAAGTTGATATGCAAGAATGCTTACATACTGTTTCTGAATTTTCTGAATTTTTTACGAATTTTTCTAAAGAAAAAGTTGCATGCAATCCGGACTGGATTGACTCAGTCCGGATCTCGAACCATGGGATTTTCTGCACGAAGCCGATCCGGACAGACCTCATAATCCGATCCGGACCGTGGCTAGGTTTTTATTAAAAACGAATGGTTTCTCGATTTCTCATTCACTCCAAGCTTTAGATTTTGGTTTCTACTGTTTCTTTCTCTAGAATTGAGCTTTTGGATCTTTTCTCACTTCATTTCACTCGATCCAAGTAAGTATTTTGATCAAATCTCGGATATTCACAGCTTTTGCTTGTGTTCTTCAAAACGTGATGGATTTCATGCTATGATTTCATTTTTGCACGGTTTTTTATCAAATTTCTTTTAAAATCTTAACTCTGGATGCCTAAGAATTGTTTCTATGCTTGTTGTTTATTTTCTAAACGGATTTTTGGGCTTCGGTTTCAGAAACTTCGGTTTTAGGGTAATTTTTGGGATTTTTCAAAAATCATGGAATTGATCTATTTTTAAATTTTTTTTTGCAAAATTGTTTTGATTCCTAGCTTCTACATGTGATAAGAATTATTTGGGGATAATTTTTTAAATTTTTAGAATTAAATAATTTTTCAATGTTTTGGAGTTCTTGCTCACAGGACAAATTTTTTAAAATTTCTGGCAACAATGGTGTTTGCTGGATAATTGTGTTCATAACTGCTCTGGTCATCACTCATGTGACCAACAAATTGAAGCGAGCAAGAAAAGATCAAGGAGAACCAGAGCTCGTGCCATTGGATGGCTCGGAAACAGAGTCAGAAGATTGGGAGAAGACGGTTGAAGGAGCGCAACAGATTACAGCAACAAAGGCATCAGCTACTACAAAGGGAAAATCTCCTGCAACCCCTGCCTCAACAAAAGCAAAGACTCCTCCCACAGCTGCAGAAAAAGAAAAAGCACCTATGGAACCAATGTCAATAAAGAGAAAGAGTGTTGCTCGGAAAAGAGGACGATCTCATGGAATTGAGATCGAAGAACCACTTGCTAGTGAGCCACCTACACTAGAGTTTGTCAACATTAGCTCGGATAGAATGAAAGTTTTTGAGAACAGAGAATGCATAGGCGAGAGACACGTTAATGTTGAAAACTTGCGAGATAGATCGGCGGCGTTTGGATGCCTTTTTGATAAAATCGGCCTATCTCCGATTTGCAAGTTCCCGGAGATGACAAGTTACTATGTTCATCTTGTCAGAACTTTTTATCTTTGTGCTAACACACTTCAGGATAATGAAGGCGGACCAATGGAGTTTCGAACTACGGTCCGGAACACTCATTTGACAATAACTTCTCAGTTAATTGGAGAAGTGATAGCAATGAAGGCTCAACTAGATGGAATTCACTATATGAAGGGTCAGATTTTGACCATTACTGTTTGGAGAAAGGTAGTTGATGGAATTTGTATGGCCGATACAATGTCAGCTGGAAATTCAGTATTCTCAAAGGAACTTCGACCAGAGTATCGGTTCTTGAACTTTATTGTATGCCACAATATCTTACCAAACTTGCAAACTAAAGTCCTAAGATGGGATCGAATGTTATTTTTGTATCTTTTGGGACATCCATCAGCCGCGGAGGATTTGAACATCAACATTCCATACATCATTTGGAATAGGATGGAACGCTACGTAGAGCATCCTCATCAGACGGAGAGACTTCTGTTTCCCATGATCATTATGAGGATTTTCAAGAAATTTGGCATCGACATTCGCTCGTCGAGCTATATGCATAGTCTGGGAACCATTAATGATTCAACTGTTGTAAAGTCTCTACCAAGGAAACCTAATGACACTCCAACTCCTCCTCGGGGCAAGCGACCTTCGACCTCCTCTCATCAAGCAGTGACAACAGCAGCAGCAACCACAGCACAAGCAACAACAAAGACAGCAGCAGCTTCAGGTCTTGGACCGTTTGATACTTCAGAGGATGAAGCCTCTGTAACATCAATTTATCGTGAACAACAAAGACTTTCTTCTGAACAAGAGCGGCTCTCAATTGAACAAGGTCGAATTTCTCTTGACCTACAACAGATTACTGCCACCCAACTAGACTTGAAGAAAAAATACAAGTCCTTGACGAAACTGGTAAGGAAGATATTTGCAAAGTTGGGTTGTAGCAGTTTTGAAGATTCAGATTCAGGATGAGATTTTTTTTTTCCTTTAGTTTCATTTCATTTTTTTTCTAGCAGTTTCTCTTTTGTAGATTTTTTTTGCTTATCTGAACTTTGCAATTCCTCCTTAACATCTTGTTTGGCTTGTTTGAGTGACAAAAAGGGGGAGAAAAAATTGGGAACTGAAAACTGAGAACAAGTAAGATGAGACTTGGATGACTACCTGACTAACTATTCTACTAACTATTTGGGTTTGTACTGAGAACAAGTAAGATGAGTGTCACGCCCAGAGTGTAAACCATAACCCAGGCCCGTCCACAGATCCGCCGTGCACATAGAATTTTTCGTGTACACAAAGCGCCGAAAACCTGTTCAAATATAAAATAAACAATAAAAGAGCACAAGTACAGAGCTAAACTAGAACTACAACATCTTACACTAAAACTGAACTGGAAAATAAAGTACAACAGTAATAAATACATCTGTCTCTCCCAGCTCACCAGAAAAAATACAACCAGTTGGCTAAATCCAAACCCAAAATAACAGAAAAGTACAATTGTCACGCCCCGGGTGTAAACCAGAACCCGGGCCCGTCTATAGATCCGCCATGCACACGGTATTTCCCGCGTACACGAAACGTCGGTAACCTGCTCAGATATAAGAGATAATAATAAAAGAGCATAAAATCAGAGTTGAACTAAAAATTACAACATCTAGAACCAAAGCTGGAAAAAAAGAAAAGAACGACTGTAAATAATACAAATACTCTCCCAGCTCACCACAAAAATACAACCAGCTGGCTAAAGCCAGACCCAAAAGAGAGTACAACAAAAACTGTCTGAGGAGATACGGGTACAACCAAAGTCCAGCTAGCTACTGTCGGGTGGACTCTCTATCTAGTCCGCCATCCTCTTACCTCGATAAGTTGCTGACGACCCAGTAACTCCCGCAGAAGACTCTACAAAACAAAGGGAGAAACAAAGAAAAAGACGATGGGGGTGAGAACTACTATTGTCACGACCCGGGACCGCCTATTTGTACGGTTCGGGCACGCCAACAGACCCGCCAATCGGGCACGACCTCTCGCTACCCGAAAGGAACGGTAACATCCATCTCGAATCAAAACAATGTGTATGATGAGATATAATATCAGAGTAAGATCACTACTAATTTAAAACTTTCATTCAATAACAAACAGTTAAAGCGGAAATGAAAGCATGATAAGAATGAACCATAATGAACTTTATTACATTTTACATTTCTTGTGGGGACCCGGATCCCCACGACGAGATTACTGGTTCATCTACAGCTCCCGGAGGCCTATGTGGCATGTTGGTGGGATTGGTGCCCCAATTGGACATTAGTGTTGGGCTCAGTGTGTTAAATGGATCACGTGGGTGATCGGTGGACTCCGTCGGAGCTCCAGAAGTGGTTTCGCGCGCCATGGATATTAAAATAGGACCCAGCGTGAAGTTTGGATCAAGGAACATCTTCCCGGATGCCTTCGGCAATTTTTAGAGTTGGAATTTGGCAAATTGGACTTCGGATTTGGATTCAGCGCGCGAAAACGATGAAAATGGACTATTCACTTGCTTTTTCCGGAGTCCGGGTGATTCGGCACGTTTTTCGAGGCAAGGGTACTGTTCCGGCACCGGCGGCGGCGGCGCGCGGCGGCGGGCAGCGGCGGAGCGCGGCGGAGCAGGCAGCGGCGGGTGCGCGGTCCACCGCGGAGGCGTGCACCGGTCGCGGGCCACGTGGCGGTTCCCGGTTGGGCCGGCGCAGCGGGCGCGGTCCACGGGAAAGGCGGGTGTACGGTGGACCGGTGGGGGGACACGTGGCGCACACCGGTTGGCCGGTCCACGTGCACCCGGTCCACGGTGCACCTGCGGGCGCCTCGGGAAGCGTGCGCGCAGAGGCGCAGGCGGCGGGCGCAGAGCGCACGTGGGCGCGTTGTCGGGCGGTTCCCGCGCTTGGGGTGGACACGTGTCGGCGTCTGGGGGGCGCCACGTGTCGCGCGGGGAGCGGCGGGGGTTGCTGTCGCCTGTTTGGCGGGCGACGTGGAGGCCCAGGGTGGATTCGGGCGGCTACAGTGCTCGCGCGCGGGGATTTCGGCCTGCTACAGTGCGCGCCCGAAAGTTCCCTGCGCCCGGAAATTGGGACATATCCGGTATTTCTTCAATTGTTTCTGCAGCCTATAAAAGCGATCCGAGCCTCCTTCTTTCCCCTTTTTCCGCCATTTCCGAGCCTCCTCTCGCCTGGGCGCCTTCAGCAAAGATGATCACCGAGTTTGGCTTCATCCTTCTGCAAAGTTTTGGGATTTTTGGTGGCACACTTATTGAGGTTTCCATTTTTACGGCGCGGCGCGACGCTCGTCCTTTTGGGTCCCCCTTCGTCGCGTTTCGGTGCGCGAGCTCCCCCGGCCTACTCCGACCGCCTTTTCGAGTGATTTCTTCGTCGCTGGATTCGCGACGGACAGATCTACGATCTTGGTATTCATCTTTCCCTCATTTCGCGCTTTTCGAGGTGTTTGTTCGAGCTTACTGTGACCCCATTTCTGTGAAGGGGATTTGGACAGCGGCTTGGTATTTCGGCGTTATCTCCGCAACCGGGCATCGTTTGACGACGTGATTATACACTTTTTTCATCTACTCGGTGCAAGGAATATCACAGTATTTTTATTGGAATTTTCTGAGTTTTGCCCGAAGGTATATGTTCTTCCCCTTATCTGTAAATGGAATTACAGTCATGTTGCTGTGTGGTTTTGCGCACCTGTACTGTGGAATTTGTAACTCGGCCTACGGGGCTCGGAATTGGATGTGCAGGTACTCGTTTCGAAGGTATCGACGCGAGGATTGCTGTGGTATTTTTATTGGATTTTTCTGGGCCCTTTCGGCAGGTGAAATACGCACGGCTTTGGGACTGATTTTCAGACTGTGTATACTTGGTTAATTTTGGAATAAAAGTGTAATGTTGGGCCTTATTGTTGTACCTAGGGGTGTTTGCAAGTGTTGCTGGACCCGTTGGATCTGCAGACTTTGATTTCGGGGTACTTTCAGCTATTGGGAGTCGAGGCTTTCGCGACGTGCACCGAGAATGCAGTTTCGGCAGAATTTGGACTGTGAGCGTCTGCACACTTCACCGACTTCAGGTTTGCCTTGGTTTAAGCGCTTCAGGTGGGTAAGCTTAATGTCAGTAACTGTTTAAGGCAATGAGTATGTTGTGGCAAATATAAGTGCACTTGTGGGGATGTCACCCCTCTATGACTGATGCATGCATGTGTAGGGTACATGGTTTATGTTGGTAAGTAGGTAAGCTTGATAATGATATTTGTATAAATGATTGCAAGAATAGTATTTATGAGGTATACTGAGGACTTGCATGACTTGGACATCTATGTGATGATTAGTGTAAGCTTACCTAGGATAATGTTACCCTATGAGATTATGTAACATGCCATTTTAGCACATAGCCTTTCATGTGGTTGGTTTATGCTTTGGGACAGGATGTCGTAGCTATGTGCGGATTTGTACTCTGAGGAGTTATATTGATCATTCTGTTGCTGGACCCTGGATTGTGGACAGGTCTAGTTTTTGGGATTCCGGCATGTTGTTTATTCCTAATGGATCTATTATTATGCTTTACCCCCCTTTATTTCCTTGAGGACATTTGCATGCTTGTATGGTCATGTAGTTAGGCCATCTTTTACTGCTGCACTACTTATGGGAACTTGACTTAGGAGAAACCATGCTTTTCCTTTCTCCGCCTTTGCTAGTCAAGTGGTCAGTGTTGCTCGGGTTCGAGCAGGGGTCTGGATAGGGTAGTCAGGACTTCGTGTCTGGGACAGGTTGGCTTAGTTGTGGGGCTTTGCGGCAACCGCGGATATTGGGCGGTTGACCGGATGTTTCTCTACGCACCTGATTGGGTATCAATTTCTTTAGTGGATGGAGTTTCCCACTTATCGTTCTGTTGCATCCGATTGAGGTCGGGTCTTTCCTTGGTGGTTGAGTTTTCCCACTTTGATCAGATTGATGATCAAAGTCCTGCTATTTAGAGATACTGGTGATATTGGTGACAGAGATGCTTTACTCGTGTGGGTAGCTCCCCTCGAGTGCCGCTCCGGAGTAGGCTTCAGACCGTGTTGGGTTCCGGTCAGACCGTGTTGGGTTCCGGTCAGACCGTGTCGGGTGCCGGTCAGACCGTGTTGGGTTCCGGTCATTTGGACAGTGGAGATACTGAGTTCGGGAGATTGGTGACAGAGCAGGCAGTACCGGGTCTTATACCGGTTCATTCGATTGGGTTTATTTCGGTCAAATACTTTTATTGTTACACTCGTGCCTGGGGGCCGAGTGCAGACTGGTAGTTGAGTTTAGATCAGTGCTAGTATTATTGAGAGCCGTCTGGTTGACGGTGGTTCCGTGTCGTTGAGAGTACTTTGACCGCTGTGTGAGAGGTTGAGCATCATGATTCTATCCGTTCTGAGAGAGAGCGTGGATTTTGACCATAGCCTGCATGAGCCACTACTCGATAGCGAGTTAGACCGTTTGGACGCCCTACGTAATTCCTGCCCGTCAGCGGGAGGTGGTTGTAGGTGGGCGCAGGTTTGACTGGACCAGATGTGGCAGTCAGCTCGATTGGGTCGATTGTGCACTTCATGTGCTAGTGGTTGCATACCACTGTTTGGTTCTCCCCCTTTTGCCTTTAGATAGGGGCATGGTAGCTTTTGAGAGTCTCCAGTTTACTCATTTCAGTCTTATGACTCGGGTTAGTTTTTGTCTCTTGAGGACTTGGTGGGCAGACCGTCGGGTCTGGCGGTGGTACCCACTGAGAACTCCCTTTTTGGTGTAGTTCTCACACCCATTGGGGGTTTCCCCCCTTTTCCTTCCTCTCCTTTGTTTTGCAGAGTCTTAGCGGGTGTTGCTGACTCTGCGGTTGTTGGTCGAGGCGAAGGAGTCGCGAGCTAGATCCCTACCCGTCGTTGGAGAGTAGCGGTACCCTTCAGAGGAGATCATCAGTGGATTAGTTGTTTCTTTTTCCTCTTTTGAGAGACTATTGTAGTGAGGATATTTTGTATTGAGAGACTGTACACTGTTGTATATTGGAGTTACCTCCCGGTTGGGTTCAGAGCTTGTATTTGAGGATATTGTTTTATTATTATTTTGGGAGGCGAACATTGTTGTATTATTTCCAGTTGTACAGTGATTGATTTTAGTTATAGCAGATTTTTATTTATAGCTCTGATATCTGTTCAGTTGTAGTACTTTTCTTGCAGGTAGGACGCTTCGCTTATGCAGGTTGGCATAGGTGGCGGATCTGTTTGGCGGGCCCGGGTCGCAGTTTCGACCCCGGGGCGTGACATTTCTGAACTTGCAAATAAATTTATTACAATTCCTTTACATAAATTCCTCACAATACATGGTTCACTCGAAACATAAAAGAAAGGTACCTCTGCTAGACCCTCTAGGTCTCTATGCTGCTGGGCTCTTGCCCCTGACGTATGCCTCGCCGTCTGCATCTGAACCGTCTCGACCGCTATATCCAAGCTGAACCTGTGGGGGGGGGTCACCCAAGGGGTGTGAGAACTCCGACAGAGTTCCCAGTGGGTTCAACCACCGAGAAAAAGTGTCCTACACCACTTGGTCCAATGGAAGCAATAATAATAGTGCTAGGAACTAAAATCCTCAATACCAAAATGCAGCTATGCAATATAACATGTCACTACACTATCTGTGTAAAACCAACTACCCAGCACTAATCTGTCTAGCCACACTAGGCTGCTAAGCACCAACTCGGCCACTAAGCCGCTGTGTACAGGGTCCAACTAACCCGGCCACCTTGGCCACTCTATTTTTCTTTATTCTTTAGATTCTGGTGCTTTAGTTCAAGTTAACCCTCAGAAATTCTTATCCAATGGGCCCGAGCCCGGTAGTCCTGCTACCACAAGATAAGGTTTCTAAGGTTGCCGATAACACCCGTAAGTGTTACCCCGTCCTACGAAGTAAATGTGTTCTTCGGACCACCGCTATCGGAGAGGGGGCTGCCCTAACATCCGATCCAAGTGCGCCCGGGGTGAGGGCAAGCCCTTTACATCCCACAGAACCACATTTCAACCTTCGAAGGCACCCCCGTTTTATTATCTTTATAATTTAGTTGCTCCGTCCTACGGCTGAAGCGTCCCGAACGGGCCACGGCCCGGGAGAGGGATTAACTGCCCGTACCTCCAACCTGGGCTGCTCAACCGAGGATCTTTATGTTCTCTTTCTTTTCTGTTCTTTTTACTTTAGTTCTTAGCCTCTTTGCTTTTGAACACTTGCTTTTCTTTTCTTTCTCACTCGAGCCTTCAGCTCACATTGCCACTGGCAATTACTATCATTCTTTCCTTTGAGCATCTAGCTCTTTGCTTTCACTTTAAGCCTTCCGAAAGTACCTCGCCCGACGGGTCACTGCCCAGGGAGTCCTGCTCCACTTGACGAGTCTCAAATTCGAAGGCGTCATTTACATTCTCTTTATCTTAAGCAATTTGCTTGTCTTGCTTATTAACCAAATTTTAGCTCTATCTTGAGCAATTTGCTTGTCTTGCTTATTAACCACTTTTTCATTCCTTACCCTAGGTCTTGCCATACGGGTAACCAGAGAGTCTCCTGGACTCTTACACATTTCACTTTCTTTGTTTAACTCAAATTGAAGTTAAAGTTATTGTCCCTTTGCCCGGACACCCTATGACCTTTTAGGGTTATATTTGTTTTGTTCTTTAACCTTGGGATCTTATCCCACTTTCCTGATTCCTTACTGAATCCTAGAGTTCACTTGACTCTATTTTTTATTTCACTTTTAACTTAGAGTTACTCTGACTCTAATTCCTTGTCTGTGAGTTTAAACTCCTCTGGATCACTTTAGGTTCCCTTTACCTAAGTTCCATATTATACTCATCCTAGAGTTCCTTGACTCTATGTTGATCACTCTATCCAGTGTCCTTAGGTTATCACCTAAGACAATGCCACTCGTCCAACCCTAGGATAATCTCCTAAGTTTTGATGTCACTCAGTGAACCCTGAAACTAGGTTTTCTCCTAGTCTTGCTACCAATATGTTTCCTTTCCTTATGTCACATGATTCCTAGGGTCATACCCTAACAGGATCACAATCATAATAGCTAATCCTTTTTCATGCATGCAATTATTTTCATCTTATTCATAAAATAATAATTATCTCTACGCATGCATAATCATCATATATCTTTGGCAACCAACAGTTGCACTTTTGCTCTGTGTCCATTTGCACATTCACATCTATTCCTCTATCTCTGGCAACCAACAGTTGCACTTTTCATCTGTGTCCTTCTACACAGGCAATCATAATCATAATTACCTAACGCCTCTAACAGGCTACTATCATGCTTCGAATCGAAAAGCAGAAGAACAAGGGGAGAGGTCACCCAATTTCGGCAGAATCCCCCACCTTGTAGTGTCCCCAATTGCTTGTAGACACTTGCAATTGGTCTCCGTGCGATTCCACTTGTTCCCTCAAGCTTGCACGCAAAACGGTGCACGTTCACCAAACCTGCGCGCAAAACAGTGCACGTTATTAAATTAATAACCCACACGTAGAATGGTGCGCGTCACTTTAACCGGCACGCAAAACCATGCGCGACAACACGACCTACATGCGAAACGGTGCACGTACCTCAAATCTGCACGCAAAACGGTGCACGTCTGACTATAGGGTTGCATGCAAAACGGTGCACATCATTTTCCTAGCCTGCATGAAAAACGATGCAAACCATTAGATTCTACACGCAAAACGGCGCGCACCGGTCCAAACCGCACGCAAAACGGAGCACGTACCCCGTATTGGCACGCAAAACGGTGCACGCTCCACTGTAGGGTTGCACGCAAAACGGTACACCTTCATCCAGCCCTGCACGCAAAACGAGATGCATTGTTAGAACCTACACGCGAAACGGTGTCCGTTAGTCCAACCTGCGCGCAAAACGGAGCACATACCTCGCACTGGCACGCATAACGATGTAAGTCCCTTTTCCGACGTTGCACGTAAAACGGTGTATATTTTCTGGGTTTGCGCCCAAAACTGCACATATTTTCTGCACCCGCGCGCAAAACGGAGCACGGTGCCAGAACCCGCGCGCAAAACAGAGACCGCACGCAAAACGGTGCACACCATCGGGGTCCGCACGCAAAACGGTGCAGCAAGATATGGTCCCTAACACAGATGAGAGTTAGGGGTTAAACCAAGGCCCACAAAACGCCGCCAAACTGTGCAAAAATACAGTAAAAGCAAAGCGCGGGACTTACCCGACCGCGCCGCCGCCGCCGTAACGCCCCCATCGGAAGCCTCGCGCGCTCCACGAGGCCCGCGACGCGAAACGCCATCTCCCACAACCTCCTCCCTCACTCTCCGTCTCGCTCGGTTGGAGAAAAAAATGAAAGAAGGAAAGGAGGTGGCTTGCGGGGAGGAAGAAGGAGAAGAAGAAGAGAAAGGGAGAGAGGGGGGTCCACGGTGCACCGGTCCACGGTGCACCGGCCGGTCTACCGCACCCGCTCGGGTGCACTAGGTCCAGGCAATGAGGCGGCGGGCCACGTGGCCGTATCCCCGCACGCCACGCGGGCGCGCAGCTCACGCGCCACACGGGCGCGTGACACCGTGCCGCCCACAGGCGCGGGACATGCGCCCGTGACACGGGCGCGTGCCCCTGCCCCCGCGCGGGCGCCAACGGGGGTCCGCCACGTGGCGGCCCCCACGTGGCCTGCGCAGGAGGCGCGCCTCCCCGTGCCCCCCTGACGCGCTGCTGCGCGTCCTGTCACGCGGCCGCCTCGAATGGCGCGCCGCCGCTTCCTCGGGACCCGTGCCGTGCACACCTCGGGATTCGTGCCCGCGATGCCTCGATTTGCATGCCGCGTGTCTCGAAAAACGCGCACGCCTATCGGGCTCCAAATTCAACAAATAAATAGTCCATTCTTAGCGATTTCGCGCGCTGAGTCCAAAAACGATGTCCGTTTCTCCAATTTCTCATCCGACAATTTGTCGAATGCCCCCGGATAGCCCACTGATCTGGTTTTTCGCACCGGGTCAAATTCCAACTCTAAAATTCCCCGGAGGCGCCCAGAGAGGAAATATTCAATTCAAACTTCGCCCGGGGTCCGAATTTGACATCTACGACGTGCGAAACCACCGCTGGACACTCGACGGGTCCTCTAATGACCCACGCGATCCCTTTTTAAGCCCGGTTTCCAACACTTGTGCCCAAATTGCACTACAATTCCATTTATTGGGCCCGACACGCGTTTAATCACGGCCAAGGCCACCGGAAGCTGCCGAACAACCAGCAAACCCTACGCTGGGAATTCCAGGACCCTTTTTGATTTGCCAAAAGTCCCACTGAATTTGAATTCGCTGGCGGAGCCCGTTCTCTCAATCCGGGTGTCCGATCAACGCGAAACTTTTACTGTGGCCTTAAAACACATTTACGGAGCTCCCGTAATTTTCTCGGAACTTTTCGAGACTGTGAATTTTCCACTTACAATCTGGGCCCACTTTCTCACATAAGATTCTAGATATCTTATTTTAATCCCGATTTGGGCCCAATTCATTTCCAGGTCATTCTTCACCTCAATAAACAATAGTATTTCATACTATTTTTATTTCCATTTATTTATATTCCAAATTCCGGTTCACTACAACTATAAAAACAGTAGCCTCCCCTAGTGGGTAAAACCTCAACTCAGACATGCCCACTAGGTCTACCAAAGGCAAAAGAAAAGGAGAAAGGTGGTAAGCTAAAATTTAACTGCTGAAGAAAAGCTACCACTAATATGCCTCTAAATGTCAAGCTAAAAGAATAGCTAAAAGTATGCATCAGTATCAAAAAGCCTGCCTAAATAACCCAATCCGACCACCAGTAGACACTGGTACTGCCTGCTCTGCCTGCCGCAACGGGTATGCCAGCCTACGCATAACACCGAAGCAAAGGAGTCTCAAGGACTCAAAGTCTGTCTGACGCACACTCCGGAGTGGAACTCGAGGGGAGCGACCCGCACGAGTGAAGTAAATAGCCGAAAGTAATCTGATGTAGAAGGACTGGATCATAACAATGATCAATGTGGGGAAAAACCCTCTACTAAAGATAACCCGAACCCCCAATCCAAGTGTGACGATCCCACTCCACAAACCTGGCTACACTATCCTACAACCCTGCTCAACCCGAGCAATACCCCAAGTATCACAATGAAAGGGGAAGAGGTGACAACATGGTTTCTCCTAAGTCAAATCCCAAAGATAGTGTAGCAGTAAATAGTGGCCTATCTAGATGTCCATACAAGCATGCAAATGTCCTCATCTAAAATAGAAGTAAAAGCGCCCGCCAATGCGCTCACATATCATAAATCATGAAGTCCCAATATACTAATCTATTCACATGGATAACATGATATATCAATGAACTCCAATACCAATGTCTCAAAGTGATGATCCCTTTTTGCATAATCACTAAGTACTATCATACAACTGATCGTGTTGTTCCAGATAAATAAATACTTTAACAGGAGTGATTATGGCAAAATGATAAAGTTCCAATACCATTGTCTCAATCACATGGATAGGCTATCAATTATGTGGTCCCTTTTTGCATGCAAGGTTATCAATATTTGTTCAACATTTTCTAACATCGGGTTATTCTGATATTCCTAGTGAGCATACCAAAAGAGAGGGATACAACAACCACCCACCTCAATCGCTAAATCCAAGTCCCAAAGTGCTCACGCCCGAGAATACATCGCATGCCGTAACAACTGCAAAAATACCAACCGGTACCCGATTAAACAAACAACCAATCATTGTCCCCAAAAAAAATCAGTCAAGAAGAGGCTCTGTTTTCACCTATAGAAGAAACTCCGAAAAATCCAACAAAAATACCGCTGCGATCGACGCGACGAGCCCTTCGAAACGAGTACCTGCACGTCCCAAACCGAGTTTTGTACGTCAAGTTACAAAATCAACAAGGTGACCACCTCAAAAATCTCAAGTATAAAATCTGTAGAACTTTGCCCAGAAAAAGTGGGATTTTCACCTTCTAAGAAAACTCAGAAAATTCTAAGAAAAATACGAGGACGTTCCTTGCGATGTCTAGATGAAAATCAAGTTTTGGTACACCTCAATCCGATGTCCGAGCGCGAAGATATCAGCGAAATACTCCGGTGCTGTCCAAAACCCACACAGCAAACAGGGGGTCAAAAGTGCCTCGGGAACCGTACCAAAACTTCAAAACGGAGCAAAACGATCAACACAAAAATCGAAGCCTTACCTCTTAGGAACGCGTTGTCGCAGAAATCGCCCAAAAATTCCTCCTGGCCTGCGCACAGGAAAATTCCGACTGAACTATGACGAAAACGGGCCGAAAATGGGAAACGTCGAGGTGCACTGCAAAACCAAGATCGCCGCTGCCGAGCCTCCAAAAATCCAGGGGATCCACCACAAGATTAGCAACAACACAAGGAACAAGTTCCCTAAAGGTTCCTCCCTCTCAATCTGTCACGCCCCGGGTGTAAACCGGAACCCGGGCCCGTCTACAGATCCGCCGTGCACACGGTATTTCCCGCGTACACGATGTGCCAAACCTGCTCAGATATAAGAGATAATAATAAAAGAGCAATAAAAACAGAGCTGAACTAAAAACTAATACATCTCAGACTGAAACTGGAAATAAAATACAATACATCTGTATAAATGATACATCTGTATAAATGATACATCTGTCTCTCCCAGCTCACCAAAATAAATACAACCTGCTGGCAAAACCCAGTCCCAAAAGTAAAAGTACAGCCGTCTGAGGAAACATGGGTACACCAACAGTCCAGCTAACACGCTCTTCCTGCCTCAAGATCTATCTACTCAGCCGTCCTCTCTCCTCGACCCGCCGCTGAAAGCCCAGCAGCACCCGTAGAAGACACTGCAAAACAAGGGAGAAGAAAAAGAGGAAAGAAGAATGGGGGTGAGAACTACTAGTAAACCAGTAGCCTCCCCTAGTGGGTAAAACCTCAAACTCTGACACACCCACTAGGTCTACTAGAGGCAAAAAGGAAAGAACTGTGGTAAGCAATAATGACTGCTGAAGAAAGGAAACTACCACTACTATGCCTCTAAAATGCAGTCCTAGACTGGAATAACCGTGTGCAACAGTAACCAACCGTCCCAGATGAACCCAATCTGTACCGCCCTCATCATCGGGCAAGTAAGCCGCGCCGATGTGATAGCAAAACTCCTGCTGCCGCCCTCATCATCGGGCAAATAAGCCGCGCCGATGTGATAGCAAAACTGTCACTAACTGTCTGGCCCCAGCCTCCGGAGGGGATCTCGAGGGGAGCGACCCACACGAGGAAAGCATCACTGGGCAATAACCGCGCCGGTGTGATAAGTATCAAAAGCAGGACTGGATCAATATAAAACCCCAGTGGAACACACCCCTCCACTAAAAAATAACTAATCCCCAATCTGATGCATAAGTGATCATCCGGTCAATCGCCCAAAATTCGCGATCGCCACAAAACCTCACAATCCACAACCAAGTCTCACAACCGACCTCCGGTCAACCCCCCCATATCCGCGGTCGCCGGAATAACCCACAATCACAATCATGTCCCATATCCGACATCCGGTCAACCGCCAACTATCCGCGGTAGCCACTATAATTCCCCAATCCAAATCGGGTAAAATAATATGTATCTGGTCAACCGCCCAAAATCCGCGGTTGCCACAAAGCCCTCTAGTCCATAATCATGCCCTAACACCGATGTCCTATAACTGACATCCGGTCAACCGCCCAATATCCGCGGTCGCCGCCAAAACCCATAATCCACAATCCAGGCCCCGGCTACACTATCCCAAACCCCTGCTCAAACCCGAGCAACAAGAACCACCTGACTAACGAAAAGGAGAAAAGAAGCAAACATGGTTTCTCCAAAGTCAAGTTCCAACATGATAGTGTAGCGATAAGAAATGGTCTATCTAGATGTCCATACAAGCATGCATATGTCCTCAAGGAAGATAAAAGAAAAGGTGACCAATAGTGGTTCCACATGTGTAACAATTAATAGCTCCGCATAGATATAACCATCATGCTAAAATATTATCCAACCACACATGTCTATAATCCATGTTCCATAATAAAGCATTACTATCCACCTATGCATGTCATAAAATCCTCAAATAGTACCAACCATCAAGGTAATTTAATTATCCCAATTTAAGATTCAATTCCACCTGCACAGTTAACCGCTAACATAGCCAACCATATGTCCAAACAAGCATGCATAAGTTACATCCCCACTTGTTAATCAATAATCCTAACAAAAGGAGATCACTCTAATAATCCTAGTGAGCATGTCAAAATAGAAGTAAGCAACAACCACCCGCCTGGAGCGCTAATTCCCTGTCCAAAGGTGAAATCCACGCTCGGTCCAAACAGTCACCACAACACTGCACAACATACCCCAAAAGAACATACATAATTTAAACATACAATGCTCCACAAAAATCTGTCCAAAACACATCAGTCCAGAGTTTCCCTGTTTTCACCTGCGAGTTCTACTCGAAAAATTCCCAAAAAAATACCGTCACGATCCTCGCGACGAGCCGGTCGAAACGAGTACCTGCACGCTCAAATCCGAGTTGCCTACACTGACATATAAATTCTGCAAGGGAAACACCCCAAAGAACTCTGTACAGAAATCTGTAGCACCTAACACTGAAAATAATGCCTTTTTCACCTTCGAAAAAAATCCAGAAAAATCCAGGAAAATTCGAGGATGTTCCTTGCGCTGTGTAGATGAAAAAGGCCTATTGGCACGCCTCAATCCGATGCCTGTGCGAAAGTTATCGCCGAAACACTGTGCTGCTGTCCAAAACTCCGCCCACGAAAATGGGTCAAAAGTAAGCTCGGGAAACTCCAAGATAGACTCGAAAAGAGGGGGAGCTCAAAACACAAAGATCGAAGCCCTACCTGTCATGAGTTCAACGGCGCAAGAATCGCCTCAATCGGAAGTCGGAGTAAGCCGGGGGAGTCCTCGCACTGAAACGCGACGAAGGAGGTCACAAACGAACGAGCGTTGCGCCGCACAGTAAAAATGAGAACCTCAAAATCCGTGCCTCCCAAAAATCCAGGGAATCCTCCACAAGGTGCAGCACACAAGGGGGAAGAGGTTTGCTGAAGAACACTTAGAAAGAAAACGCCCAAAAAAAGTCTAAAATGCAGCTCAAATCCCTTTTATAGGCCAAGGAAACAAACCTAAAAATTTCTCCTGGGTCCTCGGATTCGAGCGCCCGAAACATTCGGGCGCCGAAACCGGGCCCTCAAGCCTGCAAAAACGAGCGTCCGGAACGCTCCCGTGCTGCCACGTCCACCCCGAACAGCGGACACCAAAACCCGCCGCTCACACTGCGCCGTGTGGCCCACGCGGAGGTCGACACGTGGCGGCCCACGCGCGGGAACCGCGTGTCAACGCGCCTGACGCGCGCCCACGTGCGCCTGCGCGCGCCGCCTGCGCCCCCTGCCAGGCACGCAACTCGAGGCGCCCCGGTGCACCTCCGTGGACCCAGCCTTCATGAGCCCGCCAACCAAAATTAGCCACGTGTCCCGCCGGTCCACCATGCACCTCGCGCCCTCCGTATACGTCGCCCCGCGGACCGGCCCACACCTGAGCCGCCACGCGTCCAGCCCTCGGTGCACGCCCACCGCGTGGACCGGGCGTCCCGCGTCTCTGCCCGCCGCGCTGCCCGCGGCTGCGCCGCCGCGCTCCGGCGCTGCCCGCCGCCGCCGGCGCTGCCCGCCGGCCGGAACAGTAACCCCAAGCCTCGAAAAACGCGTTTTTGCATCCGGACTCCGAAAAATACAAGTAGGTAGTCCATTTTCACCGTTTTCGCGCGCTGAATCCAAATTCGGTGTCCGATTTGCCAAATTCTAAATCTAAAAATTGCCGAAGGCATCCGGAAAGGTGTTCCTTGGTCCATACTTCGTACTAATTCCATTTTTAATATCCGCTTCGCGCGAAACTACTTCTAAACATTCAACGGGGTCCTCCGATCACTCACGTGATCTATTTAACACACTGAGTCTAACACTGGTGTCCAATTTGTGCATAAACACCTCCAATATACCCCGTAGGCCTCCAGAAGCCACCCAACGCACTGCAACAGCTCTGCGGAGATCCAGGTCATCACATCCTCCCCCACTAAAAGAAAGTTTCGTCCTCGAAACTAAAGTCATTCCTCAAGCCGGAACCTCAACCAAGTAGGGGGGATAAATATCCAATCATCCACCACTCAAGCTCCCAAGGCTGTCTAATACCTCCTCCAGAGACGCGATGCACTCCTCGGGTCTGTAACTAGAACAAAATAGAGGCGGGTACTCCAGAAAACCGCACCACCTTCTCCAAGTACAGCTGGGCTAACCGCTCGAGCTACCAAGTAGCCTGCATCGGCAAAAGCATCCACTCCTCCCAGGGCCTCGAAAATCCAACCACCAAGTCCAAAGGCATAAAAACTCGATCCGAGTACCTCCGTACTCCCGAGGTATCCAATAAAAGTCTCCCAACTGATCACAATTACCCTGATCTCTAATCTTTAAACCGTCGGGATGTAGAAGAAATTCCCCAACTCTCCGGCATCGACACACAGCCATATGCAGTCGAGAAAACCATATTACAAATCCACCTTCAGGAAGACCCGGGACCCTTACAGCTGGTAAATCAAATCCTCCATGCTCGACAAGGGTGCTAGCTCCAGATGGTCACTTCATCAAATTCCCGGGGATCCACACAAAGCCGAAGTGAACCAACCTTCCACATCTTGAATAGCACCGGCGCCCCCAAAGGCGACTGTAATGACACGGCTTTTCCTGTGATTTTTACCCTCCTGTTAATAAAGTGTTTATTTTAGTGGATCGAAATTATCGAGTTTCTGTAAGTCGGTCGGTGTGTTGCATGAGTATTTTTTTGTGAAAGAGCACGAAAAATGATGACCGACGGTGCAATCGGATCCAAAATCCGACTTACGGATCTCCCGGAAGGGAATTTTTAGTGATGCGGTGACTAAACGTGCATCGGAATCCGTGCAAAATATCCTGCACGCTTTATGAGGAAAAGGTGGGTTTGTCTTGTAGGATAATTAATTAATTATTTGGTGACAGATTTTAAAACAAAGGTGGATTTATCTTGTAGGATTAATTAATTAAAGAATTAATTAATCGGCGACAGAATTTGTTATTCGATTACAGATATTAAAAAGGTGGATTATCCCGTAGGATTAGTTAATTAAAGAATTAATTAATTAGAGTCAAAAATATCCAAGGAGGATCTTGACGGTACGTACACATGAAACGGGAAAATAAAAAGGGATAAATTAATAACGAGATTTATTTATTCCCCGTATATTGAACGCAAACCCTAATCGTAAAAGATCGCCTCCTCAAACCCCCCTCTTTTGTGCGTACCGAAAACCAAACGAAACCCTAGTTTGAAAAGGGAGAAAGGAAAAGAGAGAAAATAAAAGGAAACCCTAACCGGAGGAGAAAAGAAGGAAAGAAGGAGAAAGCGGAGGAACCCGATCGCCCCGATTGACGTCCGGAGATCGGAGAACGAGACGCCATCATCTACGGGGAGCGGATCCGAATCTCCAACGTCGTGAGGAACAAGATCGGTTCTTTAACCCCGATAGATCGAGGTTAGTGATCGTTAATCCTTTTGTAGAATTAATCGGGGGGTTTTCCGTGTTCTTGTAAGGTCGTTTTAATCGGTACATCGATCACGGATTTTTGTTGGGTTTTGATCAATGTTTTTTTCGTTTTCTTGACCGGGTGTGATCGATGATTTTTATCGGGTTTGATCGGGAATCCGATCGATGTTTTGGTTGTTCGTCGATCGATGGTTTAGTCGTTAGATTTACCGCGAATTTATTCGGGGTTCTTGGGGGTGTTTCGTCGGAGCATGGGGAAGTTAACGGGAGGCCGCCGCCGCCGTTGTTAAACGGGAGGCCGCCGCCGCTATTACCATGTTCACAGGGTCGACGCCGTAGCCGCCGTGAACGCGTGGCCGCAACCGGAGCCGGAAAAGACGAAGAAAAACGAAAAATAAAGCAAAATCCGTCGCGCGGTTCACGGGCTCGGGCGTGCACCCGGCGCACGCCCCCGGCAGCACGGATGCACAGACCCGGCGCATGAATCCGTGCGCCGGCCCAGCCCGCTTAAGCGCGGTGCACGCCCCCGCGTGCACCCGGTGCGCGACGCTGGCGCCCGAAGCGGAAGACCCGGTGCACGCTCGGATCGTGCACCGGCCCGGCCCAAGACGCGCGGTGCACGCTTCCTGCGTGCACCCGGCGCAAGCCGCCGCCGCCTGACGCCGTAAACTCGGTCCACGCTTGCTCCTGTGCACCACCCGACAGCCCAAAGTTCGGTAGCTCCATTTTGGTCCGTTTTTCCACCGTTTTGAGCGCCGTTTTCGCCGTTGGGATCACCATTTCCGCGGTTTTCTTGGCATGGCCACTTGGGATCTTTTTGGTCACCGTTTCGCCGTGTCGGGTGCTAATTTTGCCAACGCTCCGCGCCTCGACGAAATCGTCAGGGGCGCGCCGTCGGGTCCATCTCTCATCGTTTTCGCTGTCAGGGCCTTCTTGGTTTAACCATTGACGTGCCGAGTGGGCTACCGGTTGAGAATTGGGTTTTGCTGGATTTTTGTGGGTTTAATGTGTCAGTGGTTGGGACCACTGATTTTACCTGATTAAGGGTAAGGTGTTAATTTGTACTCTTGGATATTCTAGTAGGCCGCGAGGAGTTCCGATTGCTTAAGAGGGTCACGGGAGCGGTCGTATATCTTCAACCAGGTGGGTTCTTTTGCATCAAGTGCTGTAAGTGCATTATGTGCAACGTATCACTAAAGTATCTAATACTAACTGGTTTAATAAAGTAGATGAGATGCTCTAATATGTTGACCTTTCGCATTACTATGTACCGTTCTCTTGTTGATAATTGTGGCGACCAAGTGTCGCGGTGCTTAATTTACGCCGACTTCAGCAAACCGGTGTTGAATGCTGCACGTACACTGGCGGCTTGGCCCCCGCATAGGTGTACTTTTCCGGAGAAGTGGTCTGAATGACCCGTGTGCCCCACGTGTGTTGTTTGGGGACCTCTCCACGATCGCTACTTGCCGCCCATGCATCGTGAAGGGGTAAGAGCATCATGTGTCCCGTAGGGAGATCGTCGATCTACCCTGACGGGACGGTGTCACGTAGGGAGATCGTCGATCTACCCTGACGGGACGGTGTCACTAAAGTAAATAAAGTGAGTAAAGTAAGTTTCAGGGCGAAGGATAGCGAAAGGTTCCGGTGCAGTGTAACTCATTCTAATTTCCTGTTCAGTAATGTTATAACATCTACTTTATTTGTCACTGACTTTACCCACTCCGTGACAGGTGTGACTAGGTGTAGTGGTCGGGACGACGGTGAGGCAGCGACTGGTGAATATTAGCTGTATGAGGCCTTATGTCAGAACTTTTGGTTCGGTTATCTCTATTCACACTCCTTAGTTCAACTTTAGTTTAATTTGTGTGGATGTGGATCATACTGGATGGTTGGTTAGTTGTTTGATATTATAGTAGATTTAAATTAATGTTATCAATCATTGCGGCCGTTTTACGATGTCAAAAGGATTTCGAAAATGATTTTCAAAAATAGGGTGTCGTGTGGGCACCACTTTGAAAACCCCGTGGATCTATTCTTTCAAACAACAAAGCCGCTTTAATGTGAAGGTTGAGATGTTTTAAAGGAATGGGTGTCGAGTGGACACCATTTGCAAACTTATAGGTCCCTCTTAATGGGATTGAAATGTCTTTACACTCTCGTACTTGTTGACTGTGACTGTGTGGTTAAAGATCGTGTGTTGAATGTTGTTGTTGTAAGTAGGACGCCGTGCATATACAAAGGAGACTCTGTCCGCTTGAAGAGTGAATTTGTATATGTGGCGGTCTGACACGCACCGGGGCGAGGTCGGTACTTATTTGTATTCAAAAAAAAAATATGTACGTTTTTCCGCTCATCTTTACCTAAAAACCCCCGGGGCGTGACAGCGACACACTTGGTCTGACAAAATTCCCAAAACATCGAATCCTGGAGTTGTGTCCTCAACTCTCAAACTAGTGACATGCTAGACAACTCCGATAGGAGAACAGCCGGGAACTCGCAACCAAAGAGGGTATCCCCGAGTCCCGGCGCCGCCGTAGGTCCCTCAACCACACCAGCCAAAAAGGTTACGCATCCCCTGCGAAACATTCACCTCGCTCACAAAGTCAAAACTATAGAGGCGAAGATAACCCTCAAGCAACCCAAGTACACCAACACCTCCGGACCTGGCTCCCCAAGGAAACCGTCCTCGCGGCACAATCAACCGCCGCGAAAGAAAAACCGAACCGGCCAGCCCAACGAGTACCACAACAACATCCCGTAGCTGAGTCAAGACCATCAGGTCTACCGGCAAAATTCAGGACTCAAGCTGCACTGGGCAGGACCAACAACTCTCCTCCACGTGCCAAGTGTGATCGGGAAAATAAGCCTCCCGTGCACGTGGTGACCATCCTACCCCTAACCCAAGCAATGAAGCAAAAGCATTACCCACCAAGAAGGGAATACTCCCGTATCAAAAGATACGAACCCAAGAGCCCGGGACAACTCAAACCTGCCACCACCCCGACCGCTGTAACCTATGTGCTGTGACAGTCTCAGAAATCCACTATCCTGGAAAAAGAAATCGGGAATGCCTCATCCGACTGATCTGTCCTCCATCACCCGGCGCCAAGCGCCTCAATCAGAACTCGCCTCAGGCGGCAGATCCCAATCCAAAAGGAACTACAATGCCACGCTCCATACCCGGCGCCTACTCCAATGAGGCGTCCCAAATCCGTAATGGAGGGACCCAACGAATTAAAAGGTATCCTAGCGCAATCCACTCTCAGACACTATATCCTATGCGCCCCGTCCCTCTACACATGGAGCGTGCAGTTCCGCAACTGCGTTAACTCTTGACACAAAGAGGCTTCCAAGTACTCTCTATCACCCACCGAACAAGACCCTGTCTCCAAAGGCTCCATACTCAATCTCACAAATCGGGGTGACTCATCCGCCAAAACTGGCTCACTCGATCAAAGCAATCCCACAGCTTTCCCGCTGTAAACTATCCACCCTGCCTCGGTGCCCCAGCACTAAACGTCGGGACGGAGGGGCCTACTCGCTACTCCGACAACTGTGCCACTGCGCCGCTCCGACAACTGTGCCACTGCGCTGCTCGGACAACTGTGTAACTGCGCCGCTGATCTGCCGCCAACCCTCCTACCCTTCAGGTCCGGAGCTCTCAGACTCCAATCTGGATATCCGGCCCGAAACAACCAGCTCTGACCCAACTACCGCACCAGGGTGCACCCGGGTCAGCGCCCAGCGTCGGGGAGACACCGCTCACTACGACAAAACCGCAAATTAGCACACCCCAAACACTCGACCCAATCTAGCGAAAGTCAAAGACATCCCCTTATTTTTGTAACTTTATGTTGTCAGCAGCCAACATAACTATCCCACAAAAATAGGATATGTCAATCCCTCTTCACTAACAGGAAGAGTCAAACAAATAAATCACCGACTTTCGCAAAATGTCGCGTCTCTCACGCACTAACATCCTAGGGTCCGCCCAAAAGCCTAGGGTTTCCTAAGTCCCAACTGACCTATCCCTAAGCTCTGATACCAACTAATCTGTCACGCTCCGGGTGTAAACCGGAACCCGGGCCCGTCTACAGATCCGCCGTGCACACGGTATTTCCCGCATACACGAAGCGCCAAACCTGCTCAGATATAAGAGATAATAATAAAAGAGCAATAAAAACAGAGCTGAACGAAAAACTAATACATCTCAGACTGAAGCTGGAAATAAAATACAATACATCTGTATAAATGATACATCTGTCTCTCCCAGCTCACCAAAAAAAATACAACCTGCTGGCAAAAGGCAGACCCAAAAGTAAAAGTACAACCGTCTGAGGAAACATGGGTACACCAACAGTCCAGCTAACACGCTCATCCTGCATCGAGATCTATCTACTCAGCCGTCCTCTCTCCTCGACCCGCCGCTGAAAGCCCAGCAGCACCCGCAGAAGACACTGCAAAACAAGGGGGAAGAAAAAGAGGAAAGAAGAATGGGGGTGAGAACTACTAGTAAACCAGTAGCCTCCCCTAGTGAGTAAAACCTCAAACTCTGACACACCCACTAGGTCTACCAGAGGCAAAAAGGAAAGAACTGTGGTAAGCAATAATGACTGTTGAAGAAAGGAAACTACCACTACTATGCCTCTAAAATGCAGTCCTAGACTGGAATAACCGTATACAACAGTAACCAACCGTCCCAGATGAACCCAATCTGTACCGCCCTCATCATCGGGCAAGTAAGCCGCGCCGATGTGATAGCAAAACTCCTGCTGCCGCCCTCATCATCGGGCAAATAAGCCGCGCCGATGTGATAGCAAAACTGTCACTAACTGTCTGGCCCCAGCCTCCGGAGGGGATCTCGAGGGGAGCGACCCACACGAGGAAAGCATCACCGGGCAATAACCGCGCCGGTGTGATAAGTATCAAAAGCAGGACTGGATCAATATAAAACCCCAGTGGAACACACCCCTCCACTAAAAAGAAAACTGATCCCCAATCTGATGCATAAGTGATCATCCGGTCAATCGCCCAAAATCCGCGATCGCCGCAATACCTCGCAATCCACAGCCAAGTCTCACAACCGACCTCCGGTCAACCGCCCCATATCCGCGGTCGCCGGAATAACCCACAATCACAATCATGTCCCACATCCGACATCCGGTCAACCGCCTACTATCCGCGGTAGCCGCTATAATTCCCCAATCCAAATCGGGTAAAATAATATGTATCTGGTCAACCGCCCAAAATCCGCGGTTGCCACAAAGCCCTCTAGTCCATAATCATGCCCTAACACCGATGTCCTATAACCGACATCCGGTCAACTGCCCAATATCCGCGATCGCCGCCAAAACCCATAATCCACAATCCAGGCCCCGGCTACACTATCCCAAACCCCTGCTCAAACCCGAGCAACAAGAACCACATGACTAACGAAAAGGAGAAAAGAAGCAAACATGGTTTCTCCTAAGTCAAGTTCCAACATGATAGTGTAGCGATAAGAAATGGCCTATCTAGATGTCCATACAAGCATGCATATGTCCTCAAGGAAGATAAAAGAAAAGGTGACCAATAGTGGTTCCACATGTTTAACAATTAATAGCTCCGCATAGATATAACCATCATGCTAAAATATTATCCAACCACACATGTCTATAATCCATGTTCCATAATAAAGCATTACTATCCACCTATGCATGTCATAAAATCCTCAAATAGTACCAACTATCAAGGTAATTTAATTATCCCACTTTAAGATTCAATTCCACCTGCACAGTTAACCGCTAACATAGCCAACCATATGTCCAAACAAGCATGCATAAGTTCCATCCCCACTTGTTAATCAATAATCCTAACAAAAGGAGATCACTCTAATAATCCTAGTGAGCATGTCAAAATAGAGGTAAGCAACAACCACCCGCCTGGAGCGCTAATTCCCTGTCCAAAGGTGAAATCCACGCTCGGTCCAAACAGTCACCACAACACTGCACAACATACCCCAAAAGAACATACATAATTTAAACATACAATGCTCCACAAAAATCTGTCCAAAACACATTAGTCCAAAGTTGCCCTGTTTTCACCTGCGAGTTCTGCTCGAAAAATTCCCAAAAAAATACCGTCACGATCCGCGCGACGAGCCGGTCGAAACGAGTACCTGCACGCTCAAATCCGAGTTTCCTACACTGAGATATAAATTCTGCAAGGGAAACACCCCAAAGAACTCTGTACAGAAATCTGTAGCACCTAACACTGAAAATAATGCCTTTTTCACCTTCGGGAAAAATCCAGAAAAATCCAGGAAAATTCAAGGATGTTCCTTGCGCTGTCTAGATGAAAAACGCCTATTGGCACGCCTCAATATGACACCTCTGCGCAAAGTTATCGGCGAAACACTGTGGTGTCGTTGAAAACTCCGCCCACAAAAATGGGTCAAAAGAAAGCTCGGGAAACTCCAAGATAAACTCGAAAAGAGGGGGAGCTCAAAACATGAAGATCGAAGCCCTACCTATCGTGAGTCCAACGGCGCAAGAATCGCCTCAATCGGAAGTCGGAGTAAGCCGGGGGAGTCCTCGTACTGAAACGCGACGAAGGAGGTCACAAACGAACGAGCGTCGTGCCGCGCCGTAAAAATGAGAACCTCGAAATCCGTGCCTCCCAAAAATCCAGGGAATCCTCCACAAGGTGCAGCACACAAGGGGGAAGAGGTTTGCTGATGAACACTTAGAGAGAAAACGCCCAGAAAAAGTCTAAAACGTAGCTCAAATCCCTTTTATAGGCGAAGGAAACAAACCTAAAAATTCCTCTTGGGTCCTCGGATTCGAGCGCCCGAAACATTCGGGCGCCGAATCCGGGCCCTCAGGCCTGCAAAAACGAGCGCCCGGAACGCTCCCGTGCTGCCACGTCCACCCCGAACAGCAGACACCAAAACCCGCCGCTCACACCGCGCCGCGTGGCCCACGCGGAGGTCGACACGTGGCGGCCCACGCGCGGGAACCGCGCGTCAACGCGCCTGACGCGCGCCCACGTGCGCCTGCGCCCCCTGCCAGGCACGAAACCCGAGGCACCCCGATGCACCTCCGTGGACCCAGCCTTCATGAGCCCGCCAACCAAAATCAGCTACGTGTCCCGCCGGTCCACCATGCACCCCACGCCCTCCGTAGACCTCGCCCCGCGGACCGGCCCACTCCTGAGCCGCCACGCGTCTAGCCCCCGGTGCACGCCCGCCGCATGGACCGGGCGTCCCGCGTCTCTGCCCGCCGCGCTGCCCGCCGCTGCCCGCCGCTGCCAGCGCTGCCCGCCGGCCGGAACAGTAACCCCAAGCCTCGAAAAACGCGCTTTTGCATCTGGACTCCGAAAAATACAAGTAGGTAGTCCATTTTCACCGTTTTCGCGCGCTGAATCCAAATTCGGTGTTCGATTTGCCAAATTCTAACTCTAAAATTTGCCGAAGGCATCCGGAAAGGTGTTCCTCGATCCAAACTTCGCACTGAGTCCATTTTTAATATCCACTTCGCGCGAAACTACTTCTAAACATTCAACAGGGTCCTCCGATCACTCACGTGATCTATTTTTCACACTGAGTCCAACACTGGTGTCCAATTTGTCCATAAACACCTCCAATACACCCCGTAGGCCTCCAGAAGCCACCCAACGCACTGCAACATCTCTGCGGAGATCCAGGTCATCACACAATCCCTCTCTAAGGCTCGGAAAAAGCAAAAAAAGAGAGAGGGGAGGGGTATTTATAGGCCCAGCCCACAACACAAAAGGATTCGAATTCTGGCGCAAGATTCGTGGGCCCGAATCCGGCCCACAGCCAGGCACTGTGTGCGCCCGAACCCTTCACGGCGCGCCATGTCAGCCTCTCCGCACCCGGCGCGCCCGGCGCACGCGCGCCCGCCTACCACGGCGCGCTGCATGGCATCGCGGTCCACGGTGGGAACCGTGGGCCGCGGTTCACGCCGGATCCGCCGGTTCAATGCGCCTACCAATGAGCGGGCGACACGTGGCGCGGTCGGTCCATCGTGCGCCGCGCCCGCGCGCCTGTCGCGCGTGCGTTGACCGCCCAATCACAAAGCGCCACGTGTCAACGCCAACTCTCGCTGCGCCCGGTGCACGAACCTGATGCACCCGTCGAATCCAAAGCCGCCACGTGTCTCCAGCGCATCCAATGGGAAGCCGCCACGTGGCACACCCATCTCCGTACGCCGCGCCAGCCCGCGCCCGCGCTTGCGCCTGCCCGCGCTGCCCGCCGCCGCAATCCGCCGCTGCGCCGTCGTGCTCCGCCTCCCGCCGGTCGCCACCGGTTGCCGGAGTTACTGTTCCGGCGTGAACTGTAACAGATGACGCAAAGATCAAGTAAACAGCCTATTTTCATCGTTTTCGCGCGCTGAATCCAAATCCACTGTCCGTTTTGCCAAATTCTGCTTCTAAAATTTGTCAAAGGCATCCGGAAAGGTATTCCTAATTCAAATTTCACGCTGGATCCAATCTTGAGGTCCGATTCGCGCGCAAACACCTCCAACACACAGCAAAGGCCTCCGAAAGCTGCTAAACACACTGCAGAAGTTCCGTTGATCCAACAGTAATCCTCTTGTGGAAATTCGGGTCCTCACATCCTCCCCGACTAAAAGAAAGTTTTGTCCTCAAAACTAAGAAGCAAGACAAACGTGCCTCAGCTCGAATCCTCGAACAAGAAGGATAGGTATCCCGCATCAACTCCTCCAGCTCCCAAACGGTCTCCCGCTTCTCGTACTCATGGTCCTCCCCAATTCCAGTGGGGTGAAGTCAATCACAAACGCAGGATCAAATACATACTCCCTCAAAGCAGAAACGTGCAAAACGTCATGAACTCCAGCCAGGAGTGGAGGAAGAGTAACTCAAACAATAAATGGGCCAACTCTCTCCAGTACCAAAAAGGGTCCAATAAACCGGGGACTACACTTTTGGGACGACCTTCAAAAATTCCAATAAAAATACGGCTGCAATCCTGGCGAAGCGTAGATGTCGATCGAATCCTCATAGGCTGAAATCCGATAATCGGGCACCAAGATAAAAATCAAACAACCTCCGCTGTCCAAAACATTATTGCAGAAAAAGGGGGTCAAAAGTTGCCTCGAAAACCCCACCAAAAACTCAAAATGGAGCAAGGTAATCACACAGAAAATGAAGGCCTACCTCTCGTGAACACGCTGCCAAAAAAATCGGCTCAAAACTCCTTCGGGGTGGCCCAGGGGAGCCCTCGGACTGAACTGCGGCAGTAAAGGCCACCGAAAGTGGAACGTCGAAGTGCGCCGAATCGCCGAAGATGTCGATGTCGCGGCCTCCTAAAATCCCACAAATCTGTCGAGAGATGGGAAACAAGGTGAGGAACAACTTTGCTTAAGCCCTCCTCTCGGAAAAACCCTAAAAAAAACAAAGAAAGGAGGAGGAGGAGGCCTATTTATAGGCCGAGCCAAAAAAAGAGGGTCACTTCGATTTTGGGGCGAAGTTCCGGGTGCCCGAAAGTTCCGGGCGCCAAAAACACACCCAGGGAAGCCAAATGATGAGCGCCTGAATCTCCCAGCGCCCGACACGTGTCCCAAAGAGGGAACAGCGTGTGCGGGGCTGCTCTGGCATGGACACGTGGCTCGACCAGGTCAGCGGGGTGGGTGGCGCCCGCCAATCGCAGGGCGCCACGTGGCGTCCCGCGTACGGCGGCCACCTACCCCGCACCTGCCCGTACGTCGCTCCCGCCCCGCCATACACCTGCCCCGCCTGCCCCCCGTGCTGCGCGTACCGCACGCACGTGAGCCAGCCAACCCAGGGCTGCCACGTGGCCCGCCCCGGTCCACTACACCCAATGCGCGCCTCCGTGCGCCGCGCAGCGTGAGCTCGCCAACAAGGAGCTGCCACGCGTCCCCGCGCCCGGTCCACTGCACCCGTGTGGCTCCCATGGACCGCGCCGCGTGCGCCGACCAATCAGCAGCCGCCACGTGGCACCCCAGCCGGTCCATGGCTCCCCCGTGCACCCAAATGCACCGAAAACTTCTGGGTGCCCATTTTTGGGCGTTCGGACTTAGAAAAATACAAGCAAATAGCCGTTTTTCAACATTTTTCCGCACTTAATCCAAATCTAGCCTCCGATTAGCCTGAAACCACTACGAAAATTCAGCGAAAGCAGCCGGAAGACAGGCTTGATCCAGAAACCTCACTGAGTCCATCTAACACGTCCTATTTACATGTTGCGGGCCCGACACACCAATAATAGGTGTTTCATACTGCGGGGATTAGGGCCACTACAAAACCTCCTGATCCCTTTCGATGGCGAGACTTTCAAGAACACATGATCTCCAACCTGAAACTCTAAGTCTCGTCGCCGAACATCAGCATAGCTCCTCTGTCTGCTCTAGGCGGTCTGAAGATGCTGTCGAATCACTCGGACCTTCTCCTCTGCCTCAAGCAATAAATAGGGCACCAGAGTCCGTCTCTCGCCCACATCACTCCAATAAAGAGGTGATCGACACTTGCGTCCATACAACGCCTCAAACGGAGCCATCAGAATGCTCGCTTGAAAACTGTTGTTGTACGCAAACTCAGCCAAGGATAAGTGTCGAATCCACCCTCCGCCAAAGTCCAAAACTCAAGTCCTCAGCATATCCTCAAGAATCTGTATCGTCTGCTCTGACTGCCCATTGGTATGTGGGTGAAAGGCTGTATTGAACCTGAGCTGAGTCCCCAAGGTAGTCTGTAAACTCCTCCAAAAATGCGAAGCAAATCTCGGGTCTCTATCTGATACTATAAACGCGAAGCAAATAGCCGATCTTGACCGTTTTCGTGCACTGAATCCAAATCCATAGTCCGTTTTGCCAAAATCCACCTCTAAAAATTCGGCGAAAGCATCCGAATGGGCAAACATAATCTGAACTTCGAGTTGAGTCCATTTTGAGTCCGATTTGCGCGCAACCCAAATCTAACAATCAATAAGGGCCTCCACAAGCTGCCGACCAAGCCGAAACTCTTCTAAGGGGATTTGGGTCATCACAATGAGGATAACAACGCCACAACATTCATTGCATCCTCAACTTCACCTTTCATGTGCTTTTCATCGATTACCTCAGGTTCGTTATCCATCTCCTCCTTGAATGAAAAAACTGCATCGAATAATGAACCGAGCGATTATGAAGGTGAAGACTTTGCTTTTGCCTACCATAAATTGTTAAAGGATTCTAAAAAATTGGCGAAGCAAAATAAAAGTTTGAGAAGAAGGTTGTGGGAACTTGAAGAACAAACTAAATAGACAATTTCTCTCTCAAACGCTCTTGAAGAGGAAAGGGATAACTTGAACAAGATAAATGTTTCCCTTCAAGAGAAGAATGAGCATTTCGAGAAGGAACATATAAAGTTGGTGGATAAAGAAAATTACTTCTTGAAGCTCTATTCCGAGGCTCGGCAAGAAAAATTGGAGATGACGAAGACCACATTCCAACTTAAAGAAGATTTGAAGAAATTTTCATCAGGAAGGAGCAAGTTGAACAAATTGCTTGGTCTTGGTCAAACAAATCGTTTGGGCCTTGGATACTGTCGAACTGGTGAGGATCCAAGTTCGAGCGAAAAAAAGTTTGTGCCATAGTCGATTCCTCCTCCTCCGACGAAAATCATCGCAGCCAACGCTGATAAGCCTACCTCATCTTCTTCGGATTCAACTGTTACCAAGGTATGTCATCGTTGTGGTTTTGCAGGGAACATAAAACCAAATTGCAAGTATGGAGCCAAAAGAACAAATCCTAAAACTCAAAACCCCCAAATTTTACAAAAATCCTAAAAATTCACCTCTTGATTTCTTGCTTAAGAGAGGTTGGGAGAGGTTCTTCTTCCTCCTAGAGCTCTTCCCTTGTGGTTCTCTTCTGATCCGTGGCTTCAAAAGATATCAAAACCCTAAAATGGTGCTCCACCAAGCTTGGTTCTTCTCTTTGCTAGAGAGAGAAAGAGCGGAGTGAGAAAGAGAGGAGAGAGAAGAGGAATGGGGTGTTATGAGGTTGGGGGAGAAGTCCCCTAGCTTATATACCCAGGCCCATTTCAAAAATCACGAAACTGCCACTCTCTCACTAACAGGTCCGAAAAGTTCCAGACCCCGAACGTCCCAAACCAAGTGCGTGAAGAAGGTCCGGACTTTTTCCCCGAAAAGGTCCGGACCCCAAACGTAGATTTTCTTGTGCACCAAAAAGTTTCGGACTTTTTCCAAAAAGTCAGGACCCCGAACGTTGGGTCCAATTTCCTAGACAAGGTCCCGACCTTTCTTCTCGTGGTGGGGACCTTTTTGAAAAGGTCTGAACTTTTCCAAAAAAGTCCGAACCCTGAAAGTCAAATTCCCACAATCACTTCGCCTCGAAAAATATGTTTTCGCTCTACGAGGCCCTAGACTCCATTGAATCATTTCGACATGCTCGGAACTCATTCTTTAACATGCCTAAAGCCATTTTGACTGTTTTAGGGTCGATTTTAACCCAATTTCCATTTCGGAACTTACTTTAAATTTCAGTTTCAATTCACTTTTAGTCCGAATGCATTTTGCTTCGAACCAAACTTGCTCTAACTCTTTTTAATCGTACTTTTAGACATGTTTAGGGCGTCTTATCCACACTTTGCCATTTTAACAAATGTCGGGGCACCACAGACACCTTTGTCAAGTGTCGGAGACGTTTGTGCGCAAAACGGACGCGAAAAACGGACTCAGCGTGAAACTTTGAGGGATATTTGTGTTTTTCTTAGAGCGGATTCGGGCGCCCAAAACTAGATCCGGGTGCTAGAATGTCACGCCCCACGGTCGAAACTGCGTCCCGGGCTCGCCAACAGATCCGCCATCTATACGGGAATCCCTGCACAGACGAAGCGTCAACCTTGCAAGTCAGATCTATAGCTAAACATGTACCAGAGCTGAAATAAAGCTAGTAGCTATAGAAATCATAAACTGAACATCTGAATATACATAAAACCATAGTACATAGTCTTTCCTGCTATGTAAATAAAAAGGTACAAATTTCCCAGACTGTCCAGTGTTGGGTTATATATAATTGGATCTAAATAGGGGAAAAAATACCTAGAGGGGGGTGAATAGGTGTAAACAATAAACACTCAAAAATCTTTGCGATATAAAACCTAATGCGGAAAAATAAATAACACGCAGAGATTTTTACGTGGAAAACTCCAAACCGGAGTAAAAAACCACGGGACCGATAACACGGTGAAATCCACTAGAATTATAACACGTACAAAGGTGATATACCGTACCCACAGACGACTCAACCTTTTTCCATACGCTCCTAGTTGATCTTCTCCGCTCGCTCCGCAACGCTTCTCGAATCCACGATCTGCGTCCAACACCGAATCCACGGCGTCCAACGTCGAGTCCACGACGTCCGACCGAATCCACGGTCTTCACCCAGTAGCACGTCTCGAATCCACGAACGTACCTCGCTCCGAATCCACGAGAGCGGTAGCACCTTGAATCCACAAGGCCACGCGAGTCCACGCGCCGATTTTGGGGAAATCGTTGTTTTTGGGTGGTGAAGATCCGCCGAATACTTAGATTAGAAATAGATCGGAAATACCATCTAAGTATTCATTAATTTGATTCTACTCAAAACCTGAGTTTGGAAAACCTAGAATCAAATTAATAATATAGATGAAGAAACATAGAATTAAATCTAGTATTTCCTTTCTTCTCTATATGTGGATTTTTCTATTTCGGTCGTGTTTTTCCCTTTTCTAAAAGATGAATCAAAGGGTCTATTTATAGGTTAGAAACCGTTGGAAGAGGATAAGAATCAAAAACTAACCTTTTCTGGAATTTTTCAGGACGACGATCCAGATCGGATTTCGGCGATCCGGATTGCAGTAACGAGACAGAGAGTTTCCAGAAAAACAAAGGTTCGGGATCCGGATCGAAGTGCCTGATCCGGATCGTTCATACAATTCACCAAACACCAATGTTCGGGATCCGGATTGAAATGCCTGATCCGGATCGTTCATATATTACGGTAAAAACCAGTGTTCGGGATCCTGATCAAAAGAGGCTACGATCCGAATTGAATTTGCGTATGAACTAACACCCTTCGGGATCCGGATCGGATTGTCTGATCCGGATCCTAAACATGTCCCATATCCAGTTTTTGATTTTTATGCAATTAAAAATTCATCCAAGTGTTTCTACACTATAAGAAGTATTCGGATCACCAAAAATAATTAGTTAAACATACCTGATCCTTTTGAATTCTTCTTTCTTGAGATTCAGTTATAAGATCCAACCTTCTTTATCTACAATCTTCAAGACTTAACCGAATTCACGAAATACGCCAACTCAAATTCCGTAACAATCTCCCCCTTTGGCGGTTTCGTGACAAAACACAAATCCACTCAAGAAAATTCAAAAAGATATTTTTGTTGATATCACCATACAACAAAAATTTACAATGAGATCCAAATAAAGATAGATACATGAGTTAAACTCCTAAAACAGACTCTAGACTTAGACATCTGTACTCTCTGCAAAAGAAATCATTCTTGACAAAAGAAATCGTTAGATACCTCAAGAATTTTATGTCATTCAAAAACCACACACAGAGATGAAGTTTATACTCATTTATACTTACCATGACATTTATACATTCAGATATGTAATTGGATCATAGTTAAAAACCAGCATATCTTCTATGCATTCAAAATCCAAATGTCACAAAATTGTTAGTCAACATCAACTTGTTAGTTATATTACATGCCCAAATAGTTAATCGAATAGTTAGTCAAGGCATGCATGCAATCACAAAAGAAAACCCAAAAGTTGAAGTTACACTTACCAACTGGTCATGGTTCACAACTGGTCAATCGATCATAGTTTCATTGTTTCTGTTCTAATATTCTCTCCCCCTTTTTGTCACAAAGTTAGCCAAAATTACAAAAATAATAAGGAGAGTTAAAAAGTTCGAGAACCAAAAGTTTGAGAACAAAAACTAAACAAGAATTAAAACCTGCACAAAGACAGAAAAACTATTAGAAGAAATCAATCATCAGATTCAGAGTCATCAGAGCTCGTGCAGCCCATCTTAGAGAACATCTTTTTCACCAGCTTGTTCATTTAACATCCCGAACTCCGGTGAGTGATCTCGGAGGGCACCAATATTCACATGTCTTTCTCCGATGCATTCTCGACGTTCAAATGCCCTAAGACGGTCAGCATTAATGAACACATCTTCCAAGCGAGGCGGAGAATCAGGAACTAATGGTGTGTTAATATCAACATCTCGTGCTTGTCCAAAGCGTCGAGCTAGTCGTTTCCTTTTTACTGAGATGGTTGGTGAGGTCATAGGTGCTTTTCCTTTTGATGTGTCGAAAGTCTTTCGCTTAGGTTGAACAGGCATTGATTCATCATCGGTCGATTTGTCCCAATCTACTTCTTGATTATCTGCTTCAGCCTCTGAATCGCTGACAAGAAGAAACTCACCTTTCCGTTGAGTTTTCTTAGCTCTTTTCAGTTTGTTTGTTGCTCGAGTGTGTACCATTGCAACTAGCAGAAAGATGATCCATGCGAACGCCATTGGTGCAAGTGCTTAATAGATTTAAAGTCCTGCGAACAACTACTCAAGAACACGAAAAATTGTCAATTTTCAAAAACTTGAAAGATTGTACCCAAACAATCATAATCATGTAGAGAGACTAAGAATCAAATTAGTTTTGCAAAAGGAATTTTAAAAATAGATCAACCGCATGATTTTCGAAAATTCCCATTATATGCCCTAAAACCGAATTTTTTGAAATCGAAGGCCAAAAATCCGTTTATCATGAGAATACCTAGCATATAATCAAAACTAATCTACCCAGAGTTCTTATTTCAAAAGAAATTTGATCAAAAACTAATCCAAAACGAAAAAGATACAGAAATTTCATCACGTTTTGAGGAAGAATATGAAAAATTGTGAAAAACCGAGATTTTGATCAATAGAACTTACTTAGAATCGAAGAACTTGAGTTTGTAAGCTTCCAAGACGGATGAATTCTAGAGAGAGAAGCTCTGGAGACTTGGAACAAAAGATTAAAGTAAAAAGAAATCAAACTCCTTTTGTTCTAAATAAAACCCTAGCCGCGATCCGGATCAGTTCGTGAATCCGATCCGGATCGGCTACCCGCAGAAAATACCTGCGTTCGGGATCCGGATCGGCTTGTCCAATCCGGATCGGCTCCAACTTTTTCATTAGAAAAATTCAGAAAAATTCCACAAAATCCAAAAAAAGTATGTAAGCACTTTTGTGTATCAACTTTAAATGAAAATCATCGTTTCATACAACAAGAAATAGATTATGCCAAATCTATCAATAACATCCAACAAATGAAACGAAAATTTATAAAAATTAAATCCCTTAAAGTTGAACAACTTCAATTACATCTAACTTGATCTTATGAGTAATACCTTTATCAAATCATCAATTTGGTAAAGAAAATGAAATATCAAGATCAATAGATGTCTGAAATTCCAGATAAGTTAGATAATATATCTAGTCAATTTATTGAAGAGAGTGGCTCTTTGAGCATCTTTCATTAAAATTCCCACCTTATACCAACCTTGAAATTTTGACAGAGTCAAGTAGTTCAACATGCATTTTATTTAATCAAACTTGAAAAACCTTGATTGGTATACATGTGGTAGCTGCACACAGTACTCGGACGACCGAGGTGGTAGCTCTTTCCTCCATGTGGTGGTAGTTTTCACACTCCTCATTGAGATGTAACTCTTTCCACATCTTTTGAGCATATTACATTTCTTTGACTCCCCCTCAATTGGCTATCAATTATTTAAGATATAAAGTATTCAACCAAATATTGATCTCGATTTCATACTCGACTAAATAGTCAAATATGATAAAAACTATACCAAGAGATCTTTGAGAGAGAAATTGACTTTGATCAAAACAAAGATGATTTAATTGACATAAATGATCATTGCATCAAATGAAATATTATGATATCTAAAGCATAATAAGTTTCTAAACATATAAAAGGATGCAGTTAAAGTCAATAAAACTAATGCTCAATTAATGTTCTATGTCTAAGCATAGATAATGAACAAAAACACAAAAACAAAACCTAACCTAAGCAAAAGTTTCAAAAAGAGGTTATTTCAAGGAAAGCATTCCAATAGCTTTACGCAAATGAATAAAACGTTTTTGATCCAAAGGTTTTGTTAAAATGTCAGCTAATTGATCTTCAGTTGAAATGTAGGAAATTTGAAGAATATTTGATTCAACTAGCTCTCTAAGAAAAAGATATCTAAGTTCAATATGTTTTGTTCTTGAGTGCAACACAGGGTTTTTTGAAATGTTTATAGCACTAGTGTTGTCACATAAAACAGTTACCGAAGTTGCTGAAATCCGGAAGTCGCTCAACACGCTTTTCATCCAAATGAGTTGAGTTGAACAACTACCCGCTGAGATATATTCCGCTTCGGCAGTCGAGAGTGCAATGCAGTTTTGCTTTTTACTATGCCATGCAACAAGACAATGGCCAAGATAAAAACATGCACCACTCGTACTTTTCCGATCATCCACTGATCCTGCCCAATCGGCATCTGAATATCCTATAATGTCAAGACTTGTTCCCATAGGATACCAAATTCCGAAGTTTACAGTTCCTTTGACGTACCGGATGATCCGTTTCACCGCTTTCAGGTGATCCTCCTTTGGTGCTGACTGATATCTCGCGCAGATCCCAACACTAAAGGATATGTCCGGGCGACTAGCTGTGAGGTAGAGTAGACTTCCAATCATACTTCGATAGAGTTTCTCATCTACACTATCACTAAGAGATTCACTTCCTAATCCCTTATTGCTAGTTCCCATAGGAGTAGGAAAATCTTTAGAATCTTCTAATCCTAATTTCTTTACCAACTCCTTTGCATACTTGGATTGACACAGATGGATGCCTTCATCATTTTGTTTCACTTGCAATCCAAGAAAGTATGTCAGTTCGCCCATCATAGACATCTCAAATTCGCTTTCCATGGCTTCTGCGAACTTAGAAGCATCATTATCCTTTGTTGCTCCAAATACAATGTCATCGACATAGATTTGTGCAACAATGAAGTTATCCTGATAATGCTTCACAAAGAGAGTCCTGTCTGCTCCCCCTCGAGTATAGCCCTTCTCCAAAAGATGCTTTGTCATGTTGGGTTATGTGAAATATAGATCTAAATAGGGGAAAAAACACCTAGAGGGGGGTGAATAGGTGTAAACATATAAACACTCAAAAATCGTTGCGATAAAAACCCAATGCGGAAATAAAAATAACACGCAAGATTTTTACGTGGAAAAACTCCAAACCGGAGTAAAAAACCACGGGACCGATAACACGGCAGAAATCCACTAGAATTAAAACACGTACAAGGTGATTTACCGTACACACTTACGACTCAACCTTTTCCATACGCTCCTAGAGGATCTTCTCCGCTCGCTCCACGACGCTTCTCGAATCCACGATCTGCGCCCAACGCCGAATCCACGGCGTCCAACGTCGAATCCACGACGTCCGACCGAATCCACGGTCTTCACCCAATAGCACCCTTCGAATCCACGAACGTGCCTCGCTCCGAATCCACGAGAGCGGTTAAACCTTGAATCCACAAGGACACGCGAATCCACGCGCCGATTTTGGGGAAATCGTTGTTTTTAGGGTGGTGATGATCCGCCGAATACTTAGATCAACCTAAGCAAAAGTTTCAAAAAGAGGTTATTTCAAGGAAAGCATTCCAATAGCTTTACGCAAATGAATAAAACGTTTTTGATCCAAAGGTTTTGTTAAAATGTCAGCTAATTGATCTTCAGTTGAAATGTAGGAAATTTGAAGAATATTTGATTCAACTAGCTCTCTAAGAAAAAGATATCTAAGTTCAATATGTTTTGTTCTCTATATGTGGATCTAGGGCCGTATAAGATGATATAAGAATATGACGGCTCTATATCGTTATATGGATTAACCCTAGAAAAAGACTCATAGGGTCTATTTATAGGTTAGAAACCCTAGGAAGGAGATAAGAATCAAAAACCTACCATTTCTGGAAATTTTACGGACGGCGATCCGGATCGGATTAGCTGAGATCCGGATCGTCGTAACGAGTCAGTCAATTCCAGAAAAACGAAGGTTCGGGATCCGGATCGAAGTGCTTGATCCGGATCGTTCATACAGTTCACCAAACATCAACGTTCGGGATCCGGATTGCGAAGCCTGATCCGGATCGTTCAAGAAAAATGGTAAACCCAATGTTCGGGATCCGGATCAAGAGAAGCTACGATTCGGATTGAACTGGTGTATGAACGAACCACCTTCGGGATCCGGATTGAACAATCTGATCCGGATCCTGAACATGTCCTATGTCCAGTTTTTGATTTTTATGCAATGAAAAATTCTTCCAAGTGTTTCTACACTACAAGAAGTATTCGGATCACCAAAAATATTTAGTTAAACATACCTGATCCTTTTGAATTCTTCTTTCTTGAGATTGAGTTAAATGATCCAACTTTCTTCACCTTCAATCTTCAAGACTTGAAACTTTCACGAAACTACGCCAACTCAAAATCCGTAACAATCACCCCCTTTGGCAGTTTCGTGACAAAACACAGATCCACTAAAGAAAATTCAAAAAGATATTTTTGTTGCTATCACCATACAACAAAAATTTACAATGGAGATCCAAAAATTTAAAAACATGAGATAAACTCCTAAAACAGACTCTAGACTTAGACATCTGTACTCTCTGCACAAAGAAATCATTCTTGACAAAAAGAGATCATTAGATACCTCAAGAATATTTAGCATTCAAAACCTAGTACAGAGATAGAGTTTATCTGATCATCATGACATTTGAGAATTCAGATATGTAAGAGAATCATAGTCAATAACCAACATATCTTCTATGCAATCAAAAACCAAATGTCACAAAGTGTTAGTCCAACATCAACTTGTTAGTCATATTACATGCCCAAATAGTTAGTCGAAAAGTTAGTGGAGACATGCAACCAATCACAAGATAAAAGCCAAAGTTGAAGTTGAAGTGATACTTACCTTGATGTATACAAAATTTTCACATCATCATTGTTCAAGTTCTCAGTCATCATTGTTCAAGTGTTCTCTAAACTCTCTCCCCCTTTTTGTCACAAACAAAGCCAAAATTACCAAAAATTGAAGGAGAGTTAAAAATTTCAAAGAAAATGTTCCAAAATTTAAGAACTAGAACTAAGAGTAAGTCCGAAAAACTGAAAAGCCTGCACAAGAAAACGTTAAAAATCTGCACAAGAAAAAGAATAAAAAGGAAGGAATCCGTCATCAGATTCGGAGTCTTCAGAGCTCGTGCAGCCCATCTTAGAGAACATCTTTTTCACCAGCTTGTTCATTGAATTGACCTTCTTAGTTATGGTAATGTGAGCTGCCGTGATGAGCTCTAGCTCATTGGAAATTCTCGTCTGTGCCTTCGAAATCTGTTCCTGCTCAACAGATAATCGTTGTTGTTCTTTGTAGATGGATGAGACTGATGCTTCATCCGCTGGTGTGGGTGCTGGTTGTGATGGTGATGCGGAAGTGCCGCTACTAGGTTTCGTTCCGCATGGAGGGACTGGAGTGACATGGGGCAATTTGTGAAGGGACTTGACAATGGTAGATTCATCGATCATGCCCAAACAGTGATGATAAGTTGTTGAACTAATATCAGCTTGAAATCTCTTTAAGATCCTCATTATAATCAATGGAAATGGGATTGTCACGCCCCGGGGGTTAGCATCGCGCGGAAGAGGAGCCACCGATGCCCCTGAATCAGCCATATATTTTTTTTTGTAAAACAATACTCCCCGGCGCGTGCACAGACCCGCCGCATACACAAATTCGCTCTGTGAACGGGCAGAGTCTCCTTTGTATATGCACGGCGTCTCAACTATAAGGTGCCTCACAAGGCGTAGCACATACAATCTCTAACCACAGCAGTTAAGGTCTCGTTCACATGCAACCATACAACTCGCGTGAAAATCTATTATTCACTTAGCGCAGGGAGGCCGATGTTTTGAAAGGATAAAGAATCACAAGGTTTTGAAAGCGGCATCCACACGATGCCATCGTTTAATGAAAGACAGTTTGAAAGCCACATAAATCCACAGGGTTTGAAAAGCTAGGTGCCCACACGACACCCACGTTTTAAAAGTAGTTTTCGCAACCGATTTACTTTGCTTTTTCATTGTTTAAAACGGCCAAGCATGAAAGGAAGCAACAATCCATCATTTATTCAAAAGGAGGAAAGGGCAACATCCACTTCGACCCCACGAGGGTATCGCAATCCACATCTAGCTAGCATGAATAATAACTGAAAAGGGAGAAGAAAGTCACTGTATCTGAAGTCACCAAAATGCCAGATCAGCACTCTCGCGGCCTCACCGGTGCCCCAGTACCCGCCCTTGGACGAACCTGTCACGGAGTGGGAAGTCAGTGACTGGAATAAACATAATGAGCAAGAAAACTATAATAATCAAACCACTGTAACCAGAGCAACTGTCACCCCTCATACGTCATCAACATGAATATGTCCTGCACCAAACAGAAACCGGGCACCCTCCCCGGACACCGCACCGGGCCCCTACCCCGGTGCCCCCCCCCTCCCTGCCGAGCACCTGCCTCGGCCGCCGAGCACCAACCTCGGCGTCATTGCTCACACCCTCCACCTATGAGGGCCCCCATTCCTAACGCCACCTCCGCGTGGGGTACACGGGTCAACGTACCACTTTTCCGGAAAAGCACACCCTTGCGGTGGCCAAACCGCTGGTGTGCGTGTAGCAAAACTTGAGCCTCAGATGATAAAGCGAAAGAAGTAAGAACCGGGGTCAGCGTTACTCATAAGGACAACCAGAAGGGAAAAACACTTTTGCTCTTGAGGAAAACTTAAAGTGAAAAACACCGTTGCTCGTTGGGAGCAACCTAAAGAGAAAACACACCTTTGCTCACGAAGAGCAACTTAGAAAGAAACACCTTTGTTCATGTGGAGCAACTTAGAAAGAAACACCTTTGTTCATGTGGAGCAACTTAGAAAGAAACACCTTTGTTCATGTGGAGCAACTTAGAAAGAAACACCTTTGCTCGTGTCCGCCCTTACCCAGTTAACCTCGGCGAAATTACCCACCTTTGCGTGTGTGTCGTCCGGCGTTTGGTACGTCCGCGATTGTGCGTCCGTTGCCAACAATGTCCTGCACTCCTGAAGGAATAAGGGCAAGTCAAGACTAAGGATCCGAAACTCACACCGACTCCCACCCATGTGCGGCGGAGTTCCCCGCCCGGCACCGGCCCGTGCAGCGCACACTCCGCCCGAGCACAGCACCCCGCGGCCCCAGCCCGCGGTGCAGGGCGACTCCGCGCGGCACCAGCCCGCGCGGCCGTCCCTCCTTGCGGGCGGCCCCGCGGTGCGGAGGCGACCGCGCGCGGCACCAGCCCGCGCGGGCGCCCCACCTTGCGGGCGGCCCCGCGCGGCCAGGCGCCGCGCGGGCGCATGCCCGCGGTGCGGAGGCGGCCCCGCGCGGCACCAGCCCGCGCGGGCGTCCCACTTTGCGGGCGGCCCCGCGCGGCCAAGCGCCGCGCGGGCGCATGCCCGCGGTGCGGAGGCGACCCCGCCCGGCACCAGCCCGCGCGGGCGCCCCACCTTGCGGGCGGCCCCGCGCGGCCAAGCACCGCGCGGGCGCATGCCCGCGGTGCGGAGGCGACCCCGCGCGGCACCAGCCCGCGCGGGCGCCCCACCTTGCGGGCGGCCCCGCGCGGCCAAGCACCGCGCGGGCGCATGCCCGCGGTGCGGAGGCGACCCCGCGAGGCACCAGCCCGCGCGGGCGCCCTACCTTGCGGGCGGCCCCGCGCGGCCAAGCGCCGCGCGGGCGCATGCCCGCGGTGCGGAGGCGACCCCGCGCGGCACCAGCCCGCGCGGGCGCCCCACCTTGCGGGCGGCCCCGCTCGGCCAAGCGCCGCGCGGGCGCATGCCCGCGGTGCGGAGGCGACCCCGCGCGGCACCAGCCCGCGCGGGCGCCCCACCTTGCGGGCGGCCCCGCGCGGCCAAGCGCCGCGCGGGCGCCCCGCCCGCGGCCGGCCTGGCGGCGGCGGTGGCGGCGCTCCCCGCGAAGGCTCCACCCCGAACGTCTATTCTAAAGAAACTAATAAAAACTCACCTTTGATCCGCCGGAAAAGAGAGGAAAGGGATCGTCCTAACGTTGCCCGGTTGATCCCGCGTGCAAGCAACCTCCGTCCTTTTCTCCCTTCTCTTTTTCCTTCTCGTGGCGTCTCTTAAAGAGGAACCCTAGCCGTCTTTTCCTCTTTTCTTTTTCCTTCTCGTGGCGTCTCTTAAAGAGAAACCCTAGCCGTCTTTTCCTCTTTTCCTTTTTTTTTTTTCCTTCTCGTGGCGTCTCTTAAAGAGAAAACCCTAGCCGTCTAATGAAGCGACCTAGGAGGGAACGCATAAAACCCTATGTTCCTCAAAGGTTTAAAAGGTGATTAAATAATAGGGACAGATCCGGTGGCTAGAAATACCTCGAGAAACATGCCGATCGTCCGCACGGATCCCGGGGCGCCTAAGTAGGGTTCGAACTTCGGAAAATTATTCCGGGTGAACCGGGAGTCGGAATCTGAAACCGATCGCGCCCCCGTTCTCTAATTCCCGAGCCCTTCCGCCTAAAAATGTCCGCGAGCCCCGACGGATTCCCCGGCAGAACACTAAAAATTGTCCCTCAGTCGGGCAGTCGAAGAAACAGGGGGTGACGGGGAGGGTCACGGAAAAGTCAGGTCTTACAGGGATCCTTTCAGTGGGATGAGGATGCTCAACATATCTCGTCATTCTATTCCAAATAATGTATGGAATGTTGATATTTAATCCCATTGCCTCTGACGGATGTCCTAAGAGATACAAAAACAACATTCGATCCCATCTCAAGACTTTCGTCTGCATATTTGGAAGGATATTGTAACAAGTGATGAAGTTTAGAAACCGGTACTCAAGACGAAGTTCTTTGGATTTGATAGACTTCTCCGTTGATTGAGTTCCCTCCAAACATATTCCCTTTATGACCATTTGCCACATCATGTTTGTCAAAACCTTTCCCTTCAGGTAATTAACTCCTGTCTTGCTGGCTTGCATTCCCAATACCTCGGCAATTAACTGTGGAGTGATTTTAAACCTCGTGCCTTGGATATTCGTGTAAAACTCCATCGGACCATTTTCAATTTCTCGAAGGTGCCGTGCATTTGTATAGAAGGTCCTCACGTGATGCAGACAGTATCCAAGCATTTCTGGGAATCGGCATACTTGAATAAGGTTTGCTTGTTCAATCAGAACACCAAACTCGGGGGAGTGATCTCGTAGAGCCTCAATATTAACATGCCTCTCGCCAATGCACTCACGATTCTCAAATTCCCTTAGGCGATCCGCATTAACGAACACTTGTTCCTCACGAGGTGGAGAGTCAGGAACTGTTGGCGTGTCAATGTTAGCGTCTCGTCGGAGTCCAAAACGTCTAGTTACTCGTTTTCTTTTCACAGAGATGGTTGGTGTAGCCATAGGCGCTTTTCCTGTGTCCATGGGTCGCTTTCCTTTTGAACCATCAGACACCTTTTGTTCAGGCAATGAGTCATCATCATCTGTCAATTCAGTCCAATCTACCTCTTGATAGTCTGCTTCCACTTCTGTGTCACTGATCAGAAGAAACTCACCTTTTTGTTGTGTTTTCTTAGCTCTCTTTAATTTGTTTGTGGCCCGAGTGTGTACCATGGCAACTAGCAGGAAGATGATCCATGAAAACGTCATTGTTGCTATTTCTTGTGAAAAAGGAAATCCTGTGAGCAACAACTCAAGAACACGAAAAAATTGTTAATTTTCAAAAGTTTGAAAAATTGTACCCAAACAATCATTATCGTGTAGAGAGACTAAGAATCAAATTAGTTTTGCAAAAGGAATTTTAAAAATAGATCAATTGCATGATTTTGGAAAATTCCCATTATATGCCCTAAAACCGAATTCTTTGAAATCGAAGACCAAAAATCCGTTTATCAGGAGAATACCTAGCATATAATCAAAACTAATCTACCCAGAGTTCTTATTTCAAAAGAAATTTGATCAAAAACCATCCACAAACGAAATTGATACAAGAAATTCATCACGTTTGAGGAGGAATAAGAAAAACTATGAAAAACCAAAATTTTGATCAATAAAACTTACTTGGAGTTGAAGAACTTGAGTTTGAAAGCTTCCAAGATGGGTGAAATCTAGAGAGAGAAGCTCTGGGAACTTTGGAACAAAAGATTGGAGTAAAAAAAATCAAAACCCTTTTGTTCTTTATAAAACCCTAGCCGCGATCCGGATCAGTTCATGATTGCGATCCGGATCGGCTACCCGCAGTGAAAAACTGCGTTCGGGATCCGGATTGGCAGGTCCAATCCGGATCGTCTGCCTGCAGAAGAATGTCTGCGTTCGGGATCCGGATCGGCAGGTCCAATCCGGATCGGCTCCAACTTTTTCATTAGAAAATTTCAGAGAAATTCAAGAAAATCCAGAAAAAGTATGTAAGCACAATTGTGTATCAACTTTAAACAAAAATCATCGTTTCATACAACAAGAAATAGATTATACCAAATCTATCAATAATATCCAAAAATGAAACGAGAATTTACAAAAATTAAATCCCTTTAAGTTGAACACCTTCAATTACATCTAACTTGATCCTATGAGTAATGCCTTTATCAAATCATCAATTCAGTAAAGAAAATGAAATACAAAGATCAATAGATGTTTGAAATCCCAAATATGGTAGATAATATATCTAGACAATCTGTTGAAGAGAGTGGCTCTTTGAGCATCTTTCTTTAAAATCCCACCTTATACCAACCTTGAAATTTGACGGAGTCAAGTATTTCAACATGCATTTTACTTAATAAAAAAAAATGAACAACCATGCTTGGTATACATGTGGTAGCTGCACACAATACTCGGACGACTGAGGTGGTAGCTCTTTCCTCCATGTGGTGGTAGTTTTCACACTCCTCATTGGGATGTAACTCTTTCCACATCTTTTGAGCATTTTACATTTCTTTGACTCCCCCTCAATTGGCTATCAATTATTTAAGATATAAAGTATTCAACCAAAAATTGATCTCGATTTCATACTCGACTAAGCAGTCAAATAAGATAATGACTATGCCAAGAGATCATTGAGAGAGAAATTGACTTTGATCACTTAGAAGATGATTTAATTAATATAAATGATCATTGCAACAGTGAAATATTATGATGGCAAAGCATAATAAATTTCTAAATGTGCGAAAAGATGCAATTAAAGTCAATTATGATCTATGCTCAATTAATGTCCTATGTACAAACATAGATAATGAACAGAACAAAACAAAAACAAAACCTATCCTAAGCAAAAGGTTTCAAAAAGAAGTTTATTTCAAGGAAAGCATTCCAATTGCTTTTCGCAAATGAATAAAACGTTTTTGATCCAAAGGTTTTGTTAAAATGTCAGCTAATTGATCCTCAGTTGAAATATATGAAAGTTGAAGAGTATTTGATTCAACTAGCTCTCTAAGAAAATGATATCTAAGTTCAATATGTTTTGTTCTAGAGTGCAACACAGGGTTTTTAGAAATGTTGATTGCACTTGTGTTGTCACAAAGAATTGTTACCGAAGATGCTGAAATCCGGAAGTCGCTCAATACGCTTTTCATCCAAATGAGTTGAGTTGAGCAACTTCCAGCAGAAATGTATTCCGCTTCGGCAGTCGAGAGTGCTATGCAATTCTGCTTTTTACTGTGCCATGCAACCAGGCAATGGCCAAGATAGAAGCATGCACCACTCGTGCTTTTCCGATCATCCACTGATCCTGCCCAATCGGCATCTGAGTATCCAACAATATCTAAACTTGTTCCCATAGGATACCAAATTCCGAAATTAATTGATCCTTTGATGTACCGGATGATCCTTTTCACCGCTTTCAGGTGAACCTCCGTTGGTGCTGATTGATATCTCGCGCAAATCCCAACACTAAAGGATATATCCGGGCGACTAGCCGTGAGATAAAGTAGACTTCCAATCATACTTCGATACAGTTTCTCGTCTACATTCTCACTATGAGATTCACTTCCAAGTCCCTTGTGGCTAGTTCCCATTGGAGTTGGAAAATCTTTACAATTTTCAAGATCAAACTTTTTGACCAACTCCAAAGCATACTTGGATTGACTCAAGTGAATACCTTCATCATTTTGTTTAATTTGCAATCCAAGGAAATAAGTCAATTCGCCCATCATTGACATCTCAAATTCGGTTTCCATGGTCTCCGCGAATTTAGAAGCATCATTATCTCTTGTTGCGCCAAATACGATGTCATCGACATAGATTTGTGCAACAATGAAGTTATTTTGATAATGCTTCACAAAGAGAGTCCTGTCAGCTCCCCCTCGAGTATAGCCCTTCTCCAAAAGGTGCTTTGTCAACCTTTCGTACCATGCTCGCGGTGCTTGTTTCGGACCGTAAAGAGCCTTTTTCAAACGAAAAACATGGTTAGGTTGTTTATGGTCTACAAAACCTTTCGGTTGAGCTACATAAACTTCCTCATTTAAAAACCCATTTAGAAATGCGCTCTTAACGTCCATTTGAAATAATTTGATTTTAAAATGACAAGCAATAGCAAACAGTATACGAATGGACTCGAGTCTAGCTACAGGGGCGAAAGTTTCATCAAAGTCTATACCTTCTACTTGAGAGTAGCCTTGAGCAACTAATCGTGCCTTGTTCCTGATGATAGTACCATCTTCATTTTTCTTGTTCTTGAAAATCCATTTGGTACCTATCACATTGTGTTGCTGTGGAGGCTTCGTTAATTCCCAGACTTTGTTTCGCTCAAATTGATGGAGCTCTTCCTGCATTGCTTTATTCCAGTAGTCATCCTGAAGAGCTTCATCTATGTTCTTTGGTTCGATTAAAGATACGTAGCAAGCGAATCCACAAACCAACTGCCTCTGAGTTCTAACTCCTTCTTGTGGATCTCCAATGATGTTTGATTCAGGGTGATCCTTGGAGATTCGTAACGTTTGTTGAAACGGAGTACTCGGAGGTATATGAGATGATTCCTGCACATCAGATAAACTTGAAGAGCCATTAGATGCATCATTAATATTGGAAGTATTATCATGAGAAGATGCACTTACAGGAGTATCATCATCCAGAGAGATATCGAGGGTAGATTTTTCAGATGCAAAGTGAAAAGCTTCATCTACTTTAACATTTATAGATTCTACAATCGTTTTAGATTCAATGTTAAATACTCGATATGCTCTGCTATTTGTAGAATAACCCAAAAAGATCCCTTCGTCACTTCGAGAGTCAAACTTTCCAAGATTTTCACGGTCACGTAAAATGTAACATCGACTCCAGAAGATACAAAAGTATTTGATATCCGGTTTTCTACTAAACCACAGCTCATATGGTGTATTTAAAGTTCCTGGGCGCAAATACACTCGATTAATGACATAGACAGCGGTGTTCACAGCTTCAGCCCAAAAATGTAGCGGTAAATTCCGGCTATGAAGCATCACACGCGCCATCTCTTGAACAACCCTGTTTTTACGCTCAACAACACCATTCTGCTGAGGTGTATAGGGTGCTGAGAATTCATGTTTTATGCCGTTGGAAGTGCAAAAATCAATGAATTTGGAATTTATGAATTCTCCACCTCTATCACTCCTAACACGAATGATCTTTTCATTCTTTTCAATCATAATACGATGGCAAATCTCATGAAAAGAATCAAACGTATCAGCTTTCTCTTTTAAAAATGCTACCCAAGAAAATCTAGAGAAATCATCAACCAATAAGAAAATATACCATTTACCTCCCAAAGATGGTTGATGGGTCGGCCAAAAGAAAGAAAAAAAATAGTCTACATAAACTACACAACATTTAATCGTAGAACGATTAAAGACAAGGAAGGGTTTCACCTTTGCATACCCAAACCTTTTGAGTTTTAGAGTATGTTGGCAATGGTTGAGAAGTTTTCCTTGATGAAGACGTCTTGTATGATTGATCTTTTTCTTTTGTCATCGTCTTGTTTGAAGTACTACCAATGTCCTTTTCTTTAGAAAAATCCTTCTTTGAATTCCGGGGAGTGAACTTATTGGCAGCAGTTGCAAGATGTGGTTGATTTGATCTTTGAGCTCCAATCTTGCAATTTCTTTCAATGTGCCCTGCAAAATTACAACGAAAACATACCTTTGTGCTTGATCATTCCGAAGAGGATGAAGTAGGCTTGTCGTCGTTGGTTGTCGTGAATTCCGGTGTCGGAGGAGGAGATACCGACTGAGGCACAAAGACTGTCCCAACCGAACCAAAATTGTCTTTAGTTCGATTGTATCCGAGGCCGAACTTGTTTGTTTGACCAAGACCAAGAAGTTTATCCAACTTACTCCTTCCAGAAGAAAATTGCTGTAAGTCATCCTTAAGTTGGAGAATGGTCTCTGTCATTTCCAATCTTTCCCGTCGGGCCTCGCCGTAGAGCTTCTAGAAGTAATTTGCTTTGTTTACCATATCTATATAATTCTTCTCGAGTTGCTCATTGGACTCTTGAAGGGAAACATTTGCTTTTATCAGATTATCCCTTTCCACTTCAAGATCGGTTGAGAGAGAAGTTACCCTTTTTACTTCTTCTTCGAGATCCTACAATCTCCCTCTCAACCCCTTATTTTGCTTAGCCGGTTTCTTTGAATCCCGTAAAGGTCTATGGTAGGCTAGAGCAAAATCTTCACCTTCCGAATTATCCGATTTGTTGTCCGTTGCAATCTTTTCAACAGTGGAGTTGGACAATGACTCGGATGTACTTGCCATAAAGCACATGAAGGGTGAAGATGTGGACGCGTGGAATGCCGTGGAGCTCTTTTCTTCATCACCTGAAGACGACTCATTTGACGTTGAGTTGTCATCCCAAGTGACGACTTGCATCGCCTTCTTCTTTGCCGGATACTTGTTGGGACACTCCGTTGCAATGTGGCCGTAGCCTCGACATTTGAAGGATTGTAGTTGTCCCTCTGAACTTTTCTTATCCTTTGAGAAGTTCTCTTGCTTTCTTGACTTGTAACTTGAGGTACCCTTGCCTTTGTTCGACTTTCTGAAGGATGGAGATTTACTAGAATTACCCCTTCGGAAGTTGCGGCGAAACTTCCTTGTCAAGAGAGCGAGTTGCTTCTCAAATTCCTCCATAGAAAGGTTCTCGTCATCGTCTGAGGAGGATGTATCCGCGTCTTCTTCCTTAGTTGTTTTCAACGCATAACCTGAAGACTTAGAAGAGGATGCTTTTCCAGAAGAATTGTTAGTAGTAAATGTCATTTCATATGTTTGTAATGAACCAACTAATTCTTCTACACGAATTTCGTCCGGGTGTTTGATAGTTTCAATGGCTGTAACCTTTGGGCGAAATCGTTCAGGAAGAGTTCTTAAGATCTTTCTTACAACCTTAAATTCTGGAATCTTCTCTCCCAGATTAGCACATGAGTTTACGATGTCTTGCAATCGTGTATAGTAGTCCATGAAAGATTCATTTTCTGCCATTAAGATAGAGTCAAACTTGCTCGTAAGCATTTGCAGTTTCTGAATCTTCACGAGGTTAGTTCCCTCATGTGTAACCTGAAGAACATCCCAGATTTCTTTCGCAGTCTCACATGCCGAGACGCGAGAGAATTCAGTTTGAGATAAGGCATTAAAAATAGCATTAATTCCCTTGCCATTGTAAGAAGAAGAATCTAACTCTTCCTTGGTCCATTTCGACCTAGGTTTTAAGGTGTGAACATCAGAGATAATTTCAGTTGGATTAGACCATCCTAATTCAATTGATTGCCACACCCTTTCGTCGATGGAAATTAAAAAGGCTTTCATCCGTACTTTCCAGTACGCATAATTTGTTCCATCAAAGAAAGGGGGTCGATTGATGTTTCCACCTTCAACCTGTTACGGAATTTGAGTTGGCGTAGTTTCGTGAAAGTCTCAAGTCTTGAAGATTGAAGGTGAAGAAAGTTGGATCGTTTAACTCAATCTCAAGAAAGAAGAATTCAAAAAGATCAGGTATGTTTAACCTAAGATTTTGTGTGATCCGAATACTTCTTGTAGTGTAGAAACACTTGGAAGAATCTTTCATTGCATAAAAATCAAAAACTGGACTTGGGACATGTTCAGGATCCGGATCAGGTTGTTCGATCCGGATCCCGAAGGTGGTTTGTTCATACACCAGTTCAATCCGGATCGTAGCCTCTCTTGATCCGGATCCCGAACACTGAGTTTACCATCTTCCTTGAACGATCCGGATCAGGCTTCGCAATCCGGATCCCGAACGTTGATCTTTGGTGAACTGTATGAACGATCCGGATCAAGCACTTCGATCCGGATCCCGAACCTTCGTTTTTCTGGAATTACCTGACTCGTTACGACGATCCGGATCACAGCTAATCCGATCCGGATCGCCGTCCGTAAAATTTCCAGAAATGTTAGGTTTTTGATTCTTATCTCCTTCCTAGGGTTTCTAACCTATAAATAGACCCTATGATTCATTTCCTAGGGCAAGCCGATAAAAAGGAAAATAGCCGTCTTTTTCATATATCATCTTTTACGGCTCTAGATCCACATATAGAGAATAAAGGAAATCATTAGAGAACACTCTATGTTTCTTCATCTATATTGATTAGTTTGATTCTAGGTTTTCATACTCACATCTTGAGTTGAATCAAACTAATGAATACTTTGATGGTATTTCCGATCTATCTTTGATCTAAGTATTCGGCGGATCATCACCACCCAAAAACAACGATTTACCCCAAAAATCGGCGTGTGGATTCGCGTGTCCTTGTGGATTCAAGGTTCAACCGCTCTCGTGGATTCGGAGCGAGGCACGTTCGTGGATTCGAAGGGTGCTATTGGGTGAAGATCGTGGATTCGGTCGGACGTCGTGGATTCGACGTTGGACGCCGTGGATTCGGCGTTAGGCGCAGATCGTGGATTCGAGAAGCGTCGCGGAGCGAGCTGAGAAGATCCTCTAGGAGCGTATGGAAAAGGTTGAGTCGTAAGTGTGTACGGTAAATCACCTTGTACGTGTTTTAATTCTAGTGGATTTCTGCCGTGTTATCGGTCCCGTGGTTTTTTACTCCGGTGATGGAGTTTTCCACGTAAAAATCTTGCGTATTATTTTTATTTCCGCATTGGGTTTTTATCGCAACGATTTTTTGAGTGTTTATACGTTTACACCTATTCACCCCCCTCTAGGTGTTTTTTCCCCTATTTAGATCCTTATTACATATAACCCAACAAGTGGTATCGGAGCGGGAATAGGGTTGTAAACAATGGTTGAAGGTGGAAACATCAACCGACCCCCGTTCTTCGATGGAACAAATTATGCGTACTGGAAAGTACGGATGAAAGCCTTTTTAATTTCCATCGACGAACGGGCGTGGCAATCAATTGAATTAGGATGGTCTAATCCAACTGAATTTATTGGTGATGTTCGCACCTTAAAACCTAGGTCGAAATGGACCAAGGAAGAGTTAGATTCATCTTCTTACAATGGCAAGGGAATTAATGCTATTTTTAATGCCTTATCTCAAACTGAATTCTCTCGCGTCTCGGCATGTGAGACTGCGAAAGAAATCTGGGATGTTCTTCAGGTTACACATGAGGGAACTAACCTCGTGAAGATTCAGAAACTGCAAATGCTTACGAGCAAGTTTGACTCTATCTTAATGGCAGAAAATGAATCTTTCACGGACTACTATACATGATTGCAAGACATCGTAAACTCATGTGCTAATCTGGGAGAGAAGATTCCAGAATTTAAGATTGTAAGAAAGATCTTAAGAACTCTTCCTGAACGATTTCGCCCAAAAGTTACTGCCATTGAAACTATTAAACACCCGGACGAAATACGTGTAGAAGAATTAGTTGGTTCATTACAAACTTATGAAATGACATTTACTACTAACAATTCTTCTGGAAAGGCATCCACTTCTAAGTCTTCAGGTTATGCGTTGAAAACAACTAAGGAAGAAGACGCGGATACATCCTCCTCAGACGATGACGAGAACCTTTCTATGGAGGAATTTGAGAAGCAGCTCGCTCTCTTGACAAGGAAGTTTCGCCGCAACTTTCGAAGGGGTAATTCAAGTAAATCTCCATTCTTCGGAAAGTCGAACAAAGGCAAGGGTACTGCAAGTTACAAGTCAAGAAAGCAAGAGAACTTCTCAAAGGATAAGAAAAGTTCAGAGGGACAACTACAATGCTTCAAATGTCGAGGCTACGGCCACATTGCAACGGAGTGTCCTAACAAGTATCCGGCAAAGAAGAAGGCGATGCAAGTCGTCACTTGGGATGACAACTCAACGTCAAATGAGTCGTCTTCGAGTGATGAAGAAAAGAGCTCCACCGCATTCCACGCGTCCGTATCTTCACCCTTCATGTGCTTTATGGCAAGTACATCCGAGTCGTTGTCCAACTCCACTGTTGAAAAGAATGCAACGGACAACGAATCGGATGATTCGGAAGGTGAAGATTTTGCTCTAGCCTACCACAGACTTTTGAGGGATTCAAAGAAAGTGGCTAAGCAAAACAAGAGTTTGAGAGGGAGAGTGCATGATCTCGAAGAAGAAGCAAAAAGAGCGACTTCTCTCTCAAACGCTCTTGAAGTGGAAAGGGAAAACCTGATAAAGGCAAATGTTTCCCTTCAAGAGTCCAATGAGCAACTTGAGAAGGAACATACAAATCTGGTGGATAACGCGAATCACTTCTCAAAGCTCTACAACGAGGCTCGACAGGATAACCTGGAAATGACAAAGACCATTTTCCAACTCAAGAATGACTTACAGCGATTCTCTTCAGGAAGGAGTAAGTTGGATAGACTTCTTGGTCTTGGTCAATCAAATCGGTTCGGCCTCGGATACACTCAAACTGGAAACAGTCCAAGTTCGAGTGAGACAGTTTTTGTGCCTCAGTCGGTATCTCCTTCTCCGACACCGGAATTCAAGACAAACAACGACAACAAACCTACTTCATCCTCTTTGGGATCGTCAAGATCTAAGGTATGTTTTCGTTGTGGTGTTTCAGGGCACATAAGAAGATATTGCAAGACGGGAGTCGAACGCTCATCTCAAGGACCTCTTGCAACAACTACCAAAAAGGCTCCTCCCCGAAAATCAAAGCAAAACTTTTCAAATGAAAAGAGACTTGGTAGTTCATCGCGCAAGACGATTTCATCAAGGAACAACAATCGCTATAACAAGACGCCTTCACCTAGGCATATAACTTCACGACCATTACCGACGCACTCCAAAAGGGTTTGGGTGCGCAAAGGTGAAATTTTCCCTTGTCTTGTTTCCAATGTTTCCTTGCATGCATATGATAGTTCGTCTTGGTATCTGGATAGCGGGTGTTCCCGTCACATGACCGGTGACAAAAATAGTTTTCAAAATCTTGAGAAAATCTCCGGAGGACACGTTGTTTTCGGAGACGGTCGATCTTCCAAAATTGTTGGAAAAGGGACGGTAGCTATTCCAGATGGCCCGATTTTGAAAAACGTCTTATTTGTTGATGGCCTTAAGACTAACCTCATAAGCATAAGTCAACTTTGCGACAATGGTTTTTCAGTTAACTTTTCATCTGTTGAATGCGTTGTAACTGATAAGGACCATGTCTTCTTTTTAAAAGGGGTTAGATCTGAAAATAATTGTTATGTTGTTCCTAATAAATTTTCTGAAAATTGTAACTTAGCCACTTTGAATAATGAAACTCTTTGGCATGAAAGGCTAGGTCACTTAAATTTTAAGGAACTTACTAGAATTTCAAACAAGGACGTGGTCAAGGGGGTTCCAAAACTTTATTTAAACAAAACGTTGTGTGTGGTGGTTGCCAAAAGGGAAAACAGTCTAGGACTGCACACAAGAACTTGAACCACGTTGGTACAAAACGGCCCTTGGAACTTTTGCACATGGACTTAATGGGGCCGACCCGTCAACCATCTTTGGGAGGTAAATGGTATATTTTTTTATTGGTTGATGATTTCTCTCGGTATTCTTGGGTAGCATTTTTAAAAGAGAAAGCTGATACTTTTGATTCTTTTCACGAGATTTGCCATCGTATTATGATTGAAAAGAATGAAAAGATCATTCGTGTTAGAAGTGATAGAGGTGGAGAATTCATTAATTCAAAATTCATTGACTTTTGTACTTCAGACGGTATTAAGCATGAACTCTCTGCACCCTATACACCTCAACAGAATGGTGTTGTCGAGCGCAAGAACAGGGTTGTTCAAGAGATGGCGCGTGTGATGCTTCATAGCCGGAATTTACCGCTACATTTTTGGGCTGAAGCTGTGAACACTGCTGTCTATGTCATTAATCGAGTGTTCTTGCGCCCGGGAACGTTAAATACACCATATGAACTATGGTGTGGTAGAAAACCCAACATCAAATATTTTCGCATCTTCGGGAGTCGGTGTTACATTTTACGTGACCGTGAAAACCTTGGAAAGTTTGACTCACGAAGTGACGAAGGGATTTTCTTGGGGTATTCTACTAATAGTAGAGCATATCGAGTTTTTAACTTGGAATCTAAGACGATCGTAGAATCTATAAATGTTAAAGTAGATGAAGCTTTTCACTTTGGATCTGGAAAATCTACCCTCGATATCTCTCTAGATGATGATTCTCCTGCTAATGCATCTTCTCATGATAATACTTCCAATATTAATGATGCATCTAATGGCTCTTCTAGTTTATCTGATGTGGCAGGAATCATCTCATGTATCTCCGAGTACTCCGTTTCAACAAACGTTACGAATCTCCAAGGATCATCCGGAATCGAATATTATTGGAGATCCACAAGAAGGAGTCAGAACTCGGAGGCAGTTGGTTTGTGGATTCGCTTGCTACGTATCTTTAATCGAACCAAGAACATAGATGAAGCTCTTCCGGATGACTACTGGATTAAAGCAATGCAGGAAGAGCTCCATCAATTTGAGCGAAACAAAGTCTGGGAATTAACGAAGCCTCCAAAGCAACATAATGTGATAGGTACCCAAATGGATCTTCAAGAACAAGAAAAATGAGGATGGTACTATCATCAGGAACAAGGCACGATTAGTTGCTCAAGGCTACTCTCAAGTAGAAGGTATAGACTTTGATGAAACTTTCGCCCCTTAGCTAGACCTCGAGTCCATTCGTATACTATTTGCTATTGCTTGTCATTTTAAAATCAAATTATTTCAAATGGACGTTAAGAGCGCATTTCTAAATGGGTTTTTAAATGAGGAAAGTTATGTGGCTCAACCGAAAGGTTTTGTAGATCATAAACAACCTAACCATGTTTTTCGTTTGAAAAAGGCTCTTTACGGTCTGAAAACAAGCACCGCGAGCTATGGTACGAAAGGTTAACAAAGCACCTTTTGGAGAGGGCTATACTCGAGGGGGAGCTGATAGGACTCTCTTTGTGAAGCATTATCAAAGCAATTCATTGTAGCACAAATCTATGTCGATGACATTGTATTTGGCGCAACAAGAGATAATGATGCTTCTAAATTCGCGGAGGACCATGGAAAGCGAATTTGAGATGTCCATGATGGGCGAATTGACTTATTTCCTTGGATTGCAAATTAAACAAAATGATGAAGGTATTTCACTTGAGTCAATCCAAGTATGCACTGGAGTTGGTCAAAAAGTTTGATCTAGAAAATTGTAAAGATTTTCCGACTCCAATGGGAACTAGCCACAAGGGACTTGGAAGTGAATCACATAGTGAGAATGTAGACGAGAAACTGTATAGAAGTATGATTGGAAGTCTACTTACCTCACGGCTAGTCGCGCCGGATACATCCTTTAGTGTGGGATCTGCGCGAGATATCAATCTGCACCAAAGGAGGTTCACCTGAAAGCGGTGAAAAGATCATCCGGTATATCAAAGGATCAATTAATTTCGGAATTTGGTATCCTATGGGAACAAGTTTGGATATTGTTGGATACTCAGATGCCGATTGGGCAGGATCAGTGGATGATCGGAAAAGCACGAGTGGTGCATGCTTCTATCTTGGCCATTGCCTTGTTGCATGGCACAGTAAAAAGCAGAATTGCATAGCACTCTCGACTGCCGAAGCGGAATACATTTCAGCTGGAAGTTGCTCAACTCAACTCATTTGGATGAAAAGCGTATTGAGCGACTTCCGCATTTCAGCATCTTCGGTAACAATTCTTTGTGACAACACAAGTGCAATTAACATTTCTAAAAACCCTGTGTTGCACTCTAGATTAGAACAAAAAATATTGAACTAGATAATTTTTTAGAGAGCTAGTTGAATCAAAACTCTTCAACTTTCTATATTTAACTG
>CM055070.1:11463396-11493842 GCA_029204045.2 Tillandsia leiboldiana
GTCTCAGCTCAGGAGTGTTTTGCTTTTGGACCCTCGCCTATGATTGACACGCACCATTTGAGCGCTAAGGTGTTTGGGAGTACGAGGGCTGCCGTTGCGAATTCTGCTCGAGAGTTGAGGAATTGCACAATCGGGCCATGGCCGTACTACGTTATTGTTGTTTTTGGGAAGTGATCAACGGGGAGGGGGTGGTGTTGGGGAGCTGGGGCGTTAATGATGGATAAATACCCGTGGTATTTGTGACTCCTTATAATGACAACGGCTTTTCATGTGATTGTTACCCTCCTGTTAATAAGTGTTTATTTTAGTGGAATCGAATTAGCGAGTTTCTGTAAGTCGGGTCGGTGTGTGCATGAGTATTTTTCTGTGATAAGAGCACGAAAAATGATGACCGACGTGCGGTGCAATCAGATCCAAAATCCGACTTACGGATCTCCCTGAAGGGAATTTTTAGTGATGCGGTGACTAAACGTGCATCGGAATCTGTGCAAAATATCCTGCACGCTTTATGAGGAAAAAGGTGGTTTGTCTTGTAGGATAATTAATTAATTATTCGGTGACAGATTTTAAAACAAAGGTGGATTATCTTGTAGGATTAATTAATTAAAGAATTAAGAACGGTGACAGAATTTGTTATTCGGTTACAGATATTAAAAATTGTGGATTATCTCGTAGGATAGTTAATTAATGTCACGCCCCGAGGGTTTTCGTTCAGCGAAAACAGCACACAAAAGCGGTCATTTGGCTCGAAATAAACCTTTTTTTTTTGAAAAGCTCCCTTCCTCGGTGCGTGCCCGACCCGCCGCATACACAGGGTCACTCTGCACACGGACAGAGTCTCCCCTGTATATGCACGGCGTCGCGATCAGTACAGTGTCCAAACACAATCCACAATTCAATCACAACAGTTCAGCGTTCATTCATACAACATACAAGTATTACAACTAAAGCTTTCATGGCCGGTTGGTTTGAAAGGATAAATCCACAATTGTTAAAAACGGCGCCCACTCGACGCCTAGAATATTTTGAAAAACGGTTTCGAAAGCCACATAAAACCACAGGGTTTTGAAAACAGTGCCCACACGACACTTAGGTTTTGAAATCCCTTTTCAAAGATCCATAAATCCACAAGGTTTGAAAACAGTGCCCACACGACACCTAGATTTTGAAAGCGGTTTCGCAATCCCTTTTGGGTTTGTTTTTCTTTTTCTGTTTGAAAGCGGCCAACAAAGAGAGAAAGGAAGGTTTATTAAATAAGCAGAAGTTGCCGACATCCTACCGACCCCCACGAGGGTATCGAGAACCACACATAAGACTACCGTAATAAATGGAAAGCGTCAATAAAGGAGGAAAATACAATACGGGGTCTCCGTAGACCCGAAAACTCCAGCCTCGGCCTCACCGTCGCCTATCACTCTCCCCGGAAGGATCCTGTCACAGAGTGGGAAGTCAGCGACAATATAGAATAATAAGGAAAGCAGAAAAAGAAGTGCGCCAACCTAAACTATCCGGAGCAACATCCTCCCAAACTGGGAATAACCACGCACACCTGCATAACCTAATCGGGCACCTACCCCGGCGTCCCACCGAGCACCTACCTCGGTAAACCACGTCGGGCACCTACCCCGACGGGTCACACCGCTCGCACCTCGGCGCCTCAAACCCCCACCTGCGGGGGCCCCCACTACGTCACCTCGTGGGTTTACACGGGTCATAGACCACTTTTCCAGAAAAGCGCACCTTTGCGGTGGCCAAACCGCGGGTGCGCGTGCTGCTGCCTCGAGCCAAGTAAACGATAATACCAACATACTCAGTAATAAAACCTACCCGCTATCACGTTAGTAACATAAAGTATATTCAGAGTAAGCACGTCAACGCTATCAAGTTAGTAACATCACGTATAATCAAGAGTAAAAAACGACGCCGGAAACCGACGCTAAACACCAAGGCAAAAGAACCCACCTCAAACACGAAGGAGGAAACGTGCGGGAGCTCCAACTGAAAAAAAGTACCCTCGCCGTGTGCCCGAACAGCTACAATAAAAATTATTGTTAAAAACCATCGTCGTGGTTAAAAACACTCAAAAACGAGAAACGGGCTAAAACGGAGCTTCTGGACCCATTTTCTGAAGACGGGTGCACGGATCCAGGCGTGGACCGGGTCCACGACGGCGGGCGGCAGCGCGTGTAGACCAGGCGCACGCCGCAGCGGTAGACCGCTGGGGCATGGGCCGGGCCGCGCACGAGTTGAGGCGCGCACGGGTTACGCTGTTCGGCTACGGGGTGTGCACCGGGTGCGCCTCAGCGGTGGGCCGCGCGGGCCTGGCGCACGCGTCGTGCGCCGGGTCCGTGCCCCGGGGCCGGATGCGTGCGCCGGTGCACGCCGGGTCCCATGGACCGCGCGGCCTGCGCACGCAGCCGTGCGCCGGGTCGCGCCCTGGCCCGGGGAACCGTGCGCCGGGTGCACGACGGCCCCGTGGACCGCGCGGCAGCCAATCCGTACGCCGTGAACTGTGTCGCTCCCTTTTGCCCCCCCCCCGCGCGCCCGATCGCGGCCCCCGGGCGACTGCGGCGACGACCCCGTGGACACGACAACGGCGGCGGCGGCCTCCCGTTTAACAACGGCGGCGGCGGCCTCCCGTTCGAAATCCGTATCGCCCGCAACACCGACGAAAAAGGGAAAAACCTCGTACCAAAACGAACGGAAAACCCGAAACGCTCACCTCGTTTTCGCCGGTAAAGGGTGGAAAAAAAGGAAGATCGTCCTGCTCTCGTCGCCTCGGTCTTCACGTCAACCGATGGAGGGGAAAACGCTAGGGTCGGGCTCCTCGCCGCGATCGGGTGGAAACTACGCACTGGAATGAGAAGGGGAGCAAACCCTAAACGCCCCCAACCGAAGATGTAAATAATCGCACGGGTGAGAATGGGGGTGGAGTGGCACCCTAAAACCCCCAGATTCAAACTCAGCGATCGGGTGCGGGTCAGGGTCACTTACCTCAAATAGCGTGCGATCGCCCGCACGCTTTCTGATGCACCCGGGACCGTGGTTTACCTCGAAAAGCGTGCCGATCGTCCGCACGCTTTTTGATGAACCGGAACCACTGGTAATCTTCCGAATTTTATTCTGGGAGATCCGGGTCGCGGAATTCGAATCCGATCGCGCCACCGCTCCATTTCGCGAGCTCTATTGCCTAAAAATACCCGCGAGCCCCGACGGTCTGCCAAGAAAAAGAAGAAAAAGATCACGCACCGACCCCCTAGGCGCACAAGATGTAAGTAAAACCAATTCAAGAACACCAAGATAACTCTAAACCAGTGGTTACTACACCACTCACCTCTTAAAACGAGTTTCGTCCTCGAAACTCAAACCTGGGTTGCGGTGAAGAGATTGGGGTAGCCCTCCCTCATTTTCGACTCCAACTCCCACGTCGCTTCTCGCTCCTCGTGGTTTCTCCAGAGCACCTTCACATAGGGAATGGTTCGGTTTCTCAGCGTTTTACTTTCCCTTGCTAGGATTCGCACTGGGGTTTCCTCGAAGCTTAAGTCCTCTTTCAGCTCTAGTGTAGAGACGTCCAAAACATGTGACGGGTCGGAGAGGTATCTTCTGAGCATCGAGACGTGGAACACGTCGTGGACACGGTCGAGGTTAGGTGGTAGGGCAAGGCGGTAAGCCACCGGGCCGATGCGCTCCAGGATCTCGAATGGCCCAACAAACCGCGGGCTCAGCTTGCCCTTCAGTCCGAAGCGTTTGATCCCCTGGTTGGCGAGACACGCAAGAGCACTGATCTCCCACTTGGAATTCCAAGTCGCGTCGCCTACGGTCCTGCGTAGCTTTTCTGTCGACTCTGGGCTGTGAGTAGGTGCTGTCGGATGAGTCGTATCTTTGCTTTAGTTTCTTCCACTAAGTCGGGTCCCAAGAACTTTCGCTCTTCCAAGTCGTCCCAACAGATCGGGGAACGACAACGTCTTCCATATAAGGCTTCGAAGGGCGCCATCTGTATGCTGGCCTGTGGCTGTGGTTGTAGGCAAATTCCACGAAGGGCAAGCAGCGTGACCAAACCGTCTCCCCAGTCAAGTACGTAGGCGCATAGCAGGTCCTCTAGGGTCTGAATCACCCGCTCAGACTGTCCGTCCGTCTGGGGGTGGAAGGCTGTGCTAAACTGCAGTCTCGTCCCTAAAGCCCGCTTAGGCTTTGCCAGAAATTTGAAACAAAACGCGTGTCCCTGTCTGAGGTAATGGATGCTAGAACTCCATGTTGCACTCCACGATCTCGCTGAGGTAAACTTGGGCTAGTCGGTCCCGGGTCCACGTCGTATGAATCGGTAGGGAAGTGCGCAGACTTGGTTAAGCGGTCTACAACAACCCAGATCGTGTCGTGGCCCTGCTGCGAGAGTGGGAACCCCGTGACAAAATCCATGGTGATTTGATCCCACTTCCATTCTGGCACTAGTAGCGGCTGTAGTTTGTCCTGCGGGTCGCTGGTGTTCCGCCTTGACCTGTTGACGCACTAGGCAGTGGGCTACGTGTCGTGTCACATCCATCTTCAATTTGGCCACCAGAAGGTCTGCTTAAGGTCCCTGTACATCTTTGTACCCCCCGGATGCGCCGCATAAGGGGCGCGGTGTGCCTCAGTTAAGATTTCCTCCTTTAACTCTTTCGAATCTGGAACGCAAATCCGCCCACGGAAACGTAGGGTGCTGTCGGCTTCCACTAAAAAGTCGTTCTCCTTGGTCGGGGAGGATCTTGTTTCGCACGAGCTGCAAGTAAGGGTCAGTCTGTTGCCCTTCCCGAATCCTCTCGAGCAGTGTCGGCTTGACTACCAAGGTTAGCAGTCGTGCTACCGTGCCCGCCGGTACCACTTCCAATTTCATACTCGCAAACTCCGCGATCAAGCTATCCTGATCAGTTAACCCGCCTGCAGGTGTTGCTTCTTGTTGTGCTTTTCTACTCAATGCGTCTGCTACCGCGTTGGCTTTCCCGGGGTGGTATTGGATTGTCAGGTCATAATACTTTAGTAGCTCCAACCACCGTTTCTGCCGCAAGTTCAGCTCCTTCTGGGTAAACAGGTATTTCAGACTTTGGTGGTCCGAAAATATAGTACAGTGGACGCCAAAGAGGTAGTGTCTCCAAAGCTTCAAAACGAATACCACTGCGGCCAGCTCCATGTCGTGCGTCGGATAGCTCTTCTCGTATTCTTTTAGTTGCCTGGAAGCATAGGCTATCACCTTCCCTTGTTGCATCAACACACCTCCAAGGCCGATCCTTGACGCGTCGCAATACACTTCGTAGTCCTCTCCGGGGTTCGGTAGTACAAGTACTGGTGCACTGGTTAGCCTTCGTCTTAATTCTTCGAAGCTTTCCTGACATCGAGCCGTCCAAATGAACTTCTCCCCTTTTTTGGTCAACCAGTTCAGGGGGGCGGCTATCTTCGAAAAGCCCTCGACGAAGCGTCGGTAGTATCCTGCCAGGCCCAAAAAGCTGCGGATCTCTGTCACTGTGGTTGGCGGCTGCCAGCTGAGTACAGCTTCCACTTTCTTCGGGTCCACTGCAATTCCTTCTGCTGAGATTACATGTCCTAGGAAGCCCACTTCACGTAACCAAAATTCACATTTCTTGAGTTTCGCGAATAGTTTCTGGTTCCGAAGGTCTGGAGAATCGTTCGCAAATGATCCTCGTGCTCCTCGTCGGTGGTCGAATAGATCAGGATGTCGTCGATGAAGACTACCACGAACCGATCAATGTAAGGTCTGAAGATGCGGTTCATCATATCTATAAATACCGCGGGGGCGTTTGTCAGTCCGAAGGGCATAACCGTAAACTCATAGTGTCCATATCGGGTCCGGAAGGCAGTCTTTGGGATGTCCTCGTCCCGCACTCGAAGTTGGTGGTAGCCCGATTGCAGATCAATTTTGGAGAAAACCTTCGCTCCCCGCAGTTGATCGAAGAGGTCGTCGATTCTGGGCAGGGGATACTTGTTCTTTATTGTAACCTTTTTGATTCCCCTGTAGTCGATGCAGAGTCGTAAGCTTCCGTCCTTCTTTCGCACAAAGAGCACTGGTGCTCCCCAGGGCGACACGCTCGGCCTGATAAATCCCTTGTCCAAAGATCTTCAAGTTGTGCCTTGAGCTCCTTCAGTTCCACGAAGGCCATTCGGTAGGGCGCCTTCGTAATCGGCTGCGTGCCCGGTAGCAGTTCTATTGGGAACACCACCTCCCGCTCGGGGGGCATCCCGGGCAGTTCCGTCGGGAAAACATCAGGAAAATCCCTTACTACCGGGTTGTCCGACGGCGTCCCCGAGGGTCCGGTGATCATGTCCACCGACGCCAAGTAGGCCACGCACCCACCCTCTACCAGTCTCCTGGCTCGTGCCGCTGAGATGACCGCTGGGAAAGAGATGCTCTTGCACGCCAGATACGCATTTTTAGGGAAACTTGGTTCTTGAAGTTGCACCATCCGCTTCTCGCAGTCGATAAGCACTTGGTACTTTGAGAGCCAGTTCATGCCCAATACAACGTCGTACTCCTTCAGGGGAATTACCACCAAATCCCAAGGGCAAGGCAGTCGCCCTAGTTTAATCGGGCAGGTGGCCACCAAACTGGTCGCCTCCAGTGTCCCACCCACCGTCTGGACCGTCATAGGGCTTTGGAGAGGTGTCTCCCCAAGGTCATGCATAAACACGTAGTCATAAGAGATGAAAGAGTGTGTTGCTCCAGTATCAAAAAGGGTTCTTGCACGGGAATTTGAAACAGAAGTAATACCTGCAAGCACATCCGCTGGTGGATCCGACTCCTGGAGGGTCATTGAGTAAACCCTCCCGCCTGCCTGCGTTTGCCTCTCCCCCTCTCGCCGTGGTGCAGGGGGTCTAGAAGTTGACCCCATAGGGGCCTTTCCTCGTCCAGATAGCTGTGGTGCCGGTGCCGAAGCTGCTGAGGTAACCGCTCCCTGGATCAAGGGGCAGTTGTGGCGGTAGTGCCCCTGTTTACCGCAGCGGAAGCAATGATCATTACGCTGGGGGCAAGCGGACACTTGGTGCGCTCCCCCGCATATCACACAGGGCCTATCTCCCGGCCTCGGCCCTCCTGCCGGCGCGCCCCGAGGTCCTGTTTGTGGTCTCCACCGTTTGGGGGGTCGGCTCCCGTTCGAAGAGCCTCCCCCCGGGCGTTGCTGTTGTCGTTTCCGGTCCTCCTGTCGCGCCGAGTTCTCCCTTCTGGCGCGAGTGACTGCAAACCTGCGCTCCACTGTAGTGGCCCTGTCGACCACTTTCTGAAAGGTGTGCAAGTCAGCCGCTTGCACCACCTCAAAAATGTTGCTCCGCAAGCCATCGACGAAGAGTTGCGCCTTGTGGGACTCGTCCCTCACGACGAACGGGACACAGTTAGCTAGTCTCACGAATTCACGCTGATACTCCATGACTGTACTGCTCCCCTGCTGGATGTGGTTCAAGTCATCCTCCAACTTCTTTTTGACGCTATTGGTGAAGAAAGTGCCAAACAGCTCCTGTTTGAACGTCGTCCAGGATGGGAGTGCGGTACGTGTGGTAGGGTCGGGGCGTACTGTCTTCCACCACAAGCGGGCATTCCCTCCCAAGCAGTGGACCGCTAAGGGAACCCGCTCGTGGTCCTCCATGAGTAAGTCCTCAAACAGTTTTTCCATTGATCCCACCCAGTTCTCGACGACCAAGGGTCGGTCGTCTCTCCTTCGAACACGGGCGGGTCGTACTTCTTGAAGTCGGCCAGGTTGGCCCGTACCCGCTCTCGCTCAGTCAGCCCAGCTGTCCCCTCCCCCGCGGCGGCGGCACCCATGGTAGGGGAAGGCGTAACCACAGCCTCTTCCAGAGTAACCCTGCTGGTGGTCCCCGGCGCCGGTGCCGTAGTCGCCGCCGGCGGCGCCGCTGCTGGCGCATTTGGCCCCTGCGGAGGGACCGGGGCCGCCGTCACTGTCGCAGCCTGCTGCTGTTGCATCAGCTGATGCACGTGGTCCGTGAGGGTGGCAAGTTGCCCCGCCATCTCCCTCATTTGCTGCCGCAGGAGCTGATTCTCCGCGGCCGCCGACGTCGTGGCATCTGCTCCGGTGTCCTCGGTGGATGATCTAGTACGGGCCATATCTGCCACACACAAAAAGAAGGTCAGCTTTAGCCTTTGCTAATAAACGACGGACCGCCTATCAAGAGAAAGGACTCAGACTCTCCCCCCCCCCCGATCACTCACGTCCTAACCTCCTACGTCCTATCCATTTATTCAATTGCAGTCCAGTGAGGTATTCCCACGGATGTCGGCACCAAGTGTTGTGATTGAACAACAAAAAAAAGTCTCTGATACCATCTTAATCTGTCACGCCCCGAGGGTTTTCGTTCAGCGGAAACAGTACACAAAAGCGGTCATTTGGCTCGAAATAAACCTTTTTTTTTTTTTGAAAAGCACCCTTCCTCGGTGCGTGCCCAGACCCGCCGCATACACAGGGTCACTCTGCACACGGACAGAGTCTCCCCTGTATATGCACGGCGTCGCGATCAGCACAGTGTCCAAACACAATCCACAATTCAATCACAACAGTTCAGCGTTCATTCATACAAACATACAAGTATTACAACTAAAGCATTTTCATGGCCGGTTGGTTTGAAAGGATAAATCCACAATTGTTAAAAACGGCGCCCACTCGACGCCTAGAATATTTTGAAAAACGGTTTCGAAAGCCACATAAAACCACAGGGTTTTGAAAACAGTGCCCAAACGACACATAGGTTTTGAAATCCCTTTTCAAAGATCCATAAATCCACAAGGTTTGAAAACAGTGCCCACACGACACCTAGATTTTGAAAGCGGTTTTCGCAATCCCTTTTGGGTTTGTTTTTCTTTTTCTGTTTGAAAGCGGCCAACAAAGAGAGAAAGGAAGGTTTATTAAATAAGCAGAAGTTGCCGACATCCTACCGACCCCACGAGGGTATCGAGAACCACACATAAGACTACCGTAATAAATGGAAAGCGTCAATAAAGGAGGAAAATACAATACGGGGTCTCCGTAGACCCGAAAACTCCAGCCTCGGCCTCACCGTCGCCTATCACTCTCCCCGGAAGGATCCTGTCACAGAGTGGGAAGTCAGCGACAATATAGAATAATAAGGAAAGCAGGAAAAAGTAGTGCGCCCAACCGTAAACTATCCGGAGCAACATCCTCCCAAACTGGGAATAACCACGCACACCTGCATAACCTAATCCGGGCACCTACCCCGGCGTCCCCACCGAGCACCTACCTCGGTAAACCACGTCGGGCACCTACCCCGACGGGTCACACCGCTCGCACCTCGGCGCCTCAAACCCCCCACCTGCGGGGGCCCCCACTACGTCACCTTGTGGGTTTACACGGGTCATAGACCACTTTTTCGGAAAAGCGCACCCTTTGCGGTGGCCAAACCGCGGGTGCGCGTGCTGCTGCCTCGAGCAAAGTAACCGATAATACCAACAATACTCAGTAATAAAACCATACCCGCTATCACGTTAGTAACATAAATGTATATTCAAGAGTAAGCACGTCAACCGCTATCATGTTAGTAACATCACGTATAATCAAGAGTAAAAACGACCGCCGGAAACCGACGCTAAACACCAAGGCAAAAGAACCCACCTCAAACACGAAGGAGGAAACGTGCGGGAGCTCCAACTGAAAAAAAGTACCCTCGCCGTGTGCCCGAACAGCTACAATAAAAATTATTTGTTAAAACCATCGTCGTGGTTAAAAACACTCAAAAACGGGGAGAAACGGGCTAAAAACGGAGCTTCAGGACCCATTTTCTGAAGACGGGTGCACGGATCCAGGCGTGGACCGGGTCCACGATGGCGGGCGGCAGCGGTGTAGACCAGGCGCACGCCGCAGCGGTAGACCGCTGCGGCATGGGCCGGGCCGCGCACGAGTTGAGGCGCGCACCGGGTTCACGCTGTTCGGCTACGGGGTGTGCACCGGGTGCACGCCTCAGCGGTGGGCCGCGCGGGCCTGGCGCACGCGTTCGTGCGCCAGGTCCGCGCCCCGGGGCCCGGATGTCGTGCGCCGGGTGCACGCCGGGTCCCATGGACCGCGCGGCCTGGCGCACGCAGCCGTGCGCCGGGTCCGCGCCCCTAGGCCAGGGAACCGTGCGCCGGGTGCACGACGGCCCCGTGGACCGCGCGGCAGCCAATCCGTACGTCGTTAAGAGTGTCGCTCCCTTTTGCCCCCCCGCGGCTCTGATCGCAACCCCGCGACCCCGGCGACTGCGGCGACGACCCCGTGGACACGACAACGGCGGCGGCGGCCTCCCGTTTGACAATGGCGGCGGCGGCCTCCCGTTCGACATCCCGTATCGCCCGCAACATCGACGAAAAAGGGAAAACCTCGTACCAAAACGAACGGAAAACCCGAAACGCTCACCTCGCTTTCGCCGGTAAAGGGTGGAAGGAGGAAGATCGTCCTGCTCTCGTCGCCTCGGTTCTTCACGTCAACCGATGGAGGGGAAAACGCTAGGGTCGGGCTCCTCGCACGCGATCGGGTGGAAACTACGCACTGGAATGAGAAGTGGGAGCAAACCCTACGCCCCCAACCGAAGATGTAAATAATCGCACGGGTGAGAATGGGGGTGGAGTGGCACCCTAAACCCCCAGATTAGAAACTCAGCGATCGGGTGCGGGTCAGGGTCCACTTACCTCGAATAGCGTGCCGATGGCCCGCACGCTTTTTGATGCACCCGGGACCGCTGGTTTACCTCGAAAAGCGTGCCGATCGTCCGCACGCTTTTTGATGCACCCGGAACCACTAGTAATCTTCCGAATTTTATTCTGGGAGATCCCGGGGTCGGAATTCGAATCCGATCGCGCCACCGTTCTCCATTTCGCGAGCTCTATTGCCTAAAAATACCCGCGAGCCCCGACGGTCTGCCAAGAAAAGAAGAAAAAGATCACGCACCAGACCCCCCAGGCGCACAAGATGTAAGTAAAACCAATTCAAGAACACCAAGATAACTCTAAACCAGTGGTTACTACAATTAAAGAATTAATTAATTAGAGTCAAAAATATCCAAGGAGGATCTTGACGGTACGTACACATGAAACGGGAAAATAAAAAGGGATAAATTAATAACGAGATTTATTTATTCCCCGTATATTGAACGGAAACCCTAATCGTAAAAGATCGCCTCCTCAAACCCCCCTCTTTTGTGCGTACCGAAAACCAAACGAAACCCTTGTTTGAAAAGGGAGAAAGGAAAAGAGAGAAAAGAAAAGGAAACCCTAACCGGAGGAGAAAAGAAGGAAAGAATGAGAAAGCGGAGGAACCCGATCGCCCCGATTGACGTCCGGAGACCGGAGAACGAGACGCCATCATCTACGGGGAGCGGATCCGGATCTCCAACGTCGCGAGGAACAAGATCGGTTCTTTAACCCCGATAGATCGAGGTTAGTGATCGTTAATCCTTTTGTAGAATTAATCGGGGGGTTTTCCGTGTTCTTGTAAGGTCGTTTTAATCGGTACATCGATCACGGATTTTTGTTGGGTTTTGATCAATGTTTTGTTCGTTTTCTTGACCGGGTGTGATCGATGATTTTTATCGGGTTTGATCGGGATGTTTTGGTTGTTCGTCAATCGATGGTTTAGTCGTTAGATTTACCGCGAGTTTATTCGGGGTTCTTGGGGGTGTTTCATCGGAGCATCGGGAAGTTAACGGGAGGCCGCCGCCGCCGTTGTTAAACGGGAGGCCGCCGCCACTATTACCATGTTCACAGGGTCGACGCCGTAGCCGCCGTGGACGCGTGGCCACAACCGGAGCCGGAAAAGACGAAGAAAAACGAAAAATAAAGCAAAATCCGTCGCGCGGTTCACGGGCCCGGGCGTGCACCCGGCGCACGCCCCCGGCAGCACGGATGCACAGACCCGGCGCACGAATCCGTGCGCCGGCCCAGCCCGCTTAAGCGCGGTGCACGCCCCCGCGTGCACCCGGTGCGCGACGCTGGCGCCCGAAGCGGAAGACCCGGTGCACGCTCGGATCGTGCACCGGCCCGGCCCAAGATGCGCGGTGCACGCTTCCTGTGTGCACCCGGCGCATGCCGCCGCCGCCTGACGCCGTAAACTCGGTCCACGCTTTCTCCTGTGCACCACCCGACAGCCCAAAGTTTGGTAGCTCCGTTTTGGTCCATTTTTCCACCGTTTTAAGCGCCGTTTTCGCCGTTGGGATCACCATTTCCGCGGTTTTCTTGGCATGGCCACTTGGGATCTTTTTGGTCACCGTTTCGCCGTGTCGGGTGCTAATTTCGCCACACTCCGCGCCTCGACGAAATCGTCGGGGGCGCGCCGTCGGGTCCATCTCTCATCGTTTTCGCTGTCGGGGCCTTCTTGGTTTAACCATTGACGTCCCGAGTGGGCTACCGGTTGAGAATTGGGTTTTGTTGGATTTTTGTGGGTTTAATGTATCAGTGGTTGGGACCACTGATTTTACCTGATTAAGGGTAAGGTGTTAATTTGTACTCTTGGATATTCTAGTAGGCCGCGAGGAGTTTCGATTGCTTAAGAGGGTCACGGGAGCGGTCGTATATCTTCAACCAGGTGGGTTCTTTTGCATCAAGTGCTGTAAGTGCATTATATGCAACGTATCACTAAAGTATCTAATACTAACTGGTTTAATAAAGTAGATGAGATGCTCTAATATGTTGACCTTTCGCATTACTATGTACCGTTCTCTTGTTGATAATTGTGGTGACCAAGTGTCACGGTGCTTAATTTACGCCGACTTCGGCAAACCGGTGTTGAATGCTGCACGTACACTGGCGGCTTGGCCCCCGCATAGGTGTACTTTTCCGGAGAAGTGGTCTGAATGACCCGTGTGCCCCACGTGTGTTGTTTGGGGACCTCTTCACGATCGCTACTTGCCGCCCATGCATCGTGAAGAGGTAAGAGCATCATGTGTCCCGTAGGGAGATCGTCGATCTACCCTGACGGGACGGTGTCACGTAGGGAGATCGTCGATCTACCCTGACGGGACGGTGTCACTAAAGTAAATAAAGTGAGTAAAGTAAGTTTCAGGGCGAAGGATAGCGAAAGGTTCCTGTGCAGGGTAACTCATTCTAATTTCCTGTTCAGTAATGTTATAACATCTACTTTATTTGTCACTGACTTTACCCACTCCGTGACAGGTGTGACTAGGTGTAGTGGTCGGGACGACGGTGAGACAGCGACTGGAGAATATTAGCTGTATAAGGCCTTATGTCAGAACTTTTGGTTCGGTTATCTCTATTCACACTCCTTAGTTCAACTTTAGTTTAATTTGTGTGGATGTGGATCATGCTGGATGGTTGGTTAGTTGTTTGATATTACAGTAGATTTAAATTAATGTTATCAATCATTGCGGCCGTTTTACGATGTCAAAAGGATTTCGAAAATGATTTTCAAAAATAGGGTGTCGTGTGGGCACCACTTTGAAAACCCTGTGGATCTATCCTTTCAAACAACAAAGCCGCTTTAATGTGAAGGTTGAGATGTTTTAAAGGAATGGGTGTCGAGTGGACACCGTTTGCAAACTTATAGGTCCCTCTTAATGGGATTGAATGTCTTTACACTCTCGTACTTGTTGACTGTGACTGTGTGGTTAAAGATCGTGTGTTGAATGTTGTTGTTGTAAGTAGGACGCCGTGCATATACAAAGGAGACTCTGTCCGCTTGAAGAGTGAATTTGTATATGTGGCAGTCTGACACGCACCGGGGCGAGGTCGGTACTTATTTGTATTCAAAAAAAAAATATGTACGTTTTTCCGCTCATCTTTACCTAAAAACCCCCGGGGCGTGACACTCCTGGTGGATTTGAGCTAGTTTTGAGGACGAAACTTTCTTTTAGTGGGGGAGGATGTGAAGACCCGAAATTTCCACCATTAGACTACTATTGCATCTACAGCTTCTGGAGGGCTATGTGGCGTGTTGGTGGGATTTGTGCACCAATTGGACATTAGGGATGGACTATGTGTGTTAAATGGATCACGAGAGTAGTCTCATGACCCCGTCGGAAGTTTAGAAGTGGTTTTGCGCGCAATGGATATTAAAATTGGGCCCAGCGCGAAGTTTGGACAAAAGAACATCTTTCCAGATGCCTTCAGCAATTTTTAGAGTTGGAATTTGGCAAAATGGACTTCGGATTTGGATTCAGCGCGCGAAAACGATGAAAATGGACTATTCACTTGCATTTTTTGGAGCTTGGATGACCCGGCACGGATTTCGAGGCACATTGGCACTGTTCCGGCGGCGGCGGCGGCAGCGGCGGGCGGCGGCGGCAGCGGCGGAGCGCGGTGGTGCAGGCGCGGGCAGGTGCGCGGTCCACCGCGGGGGCGTGCACCGGGCACGGGCCACGTGGCGGATCCCGGTTGGCCGGCGCAGCGGGCGCAGTCCACGGGAAATAAGCGCGGTGTAATGTGGACCGGAGGGTGACACGTGGCGGCTACTGGTTGGCCGGTCCACATGCGCGTGGTCCACGGAGCGGGTGCGGCTGCCTCGGGGCGCGTGCGTGCAGGGTTGGCAGGCGGCGCTGGCAGCGCGGCGACGACTCGTTGACCGAGTGCGCGCCACGTTTCGACTCCTCAGTGGGCCACGTGTCGCCCGCTGGGTGGTCCCGCACAGCTGTCCGCTGTTTTGTGGGCGACGTGGAAGCCTCCGGGCATTTCGGGCGTGAACAGTGTTGGGCCGGCCCAACACTGTAGCAGCCCGAAACATTTCGGGCGCCCGGAAGTGGGGACTCAACCGGTATTTTGTGATTTGTTTCTGGAGCCTATGAAAGTGATCCGAGCTTCCTTCTTTCCCCTTTTTCCGGCATTTCCGAGCCTCTTCTCGCCGTGGGGACTTCAGCAAAGATGATCCCCGAGCTATGTTGCATCCATCTGCAAAGTTTTGAGATTTTTGGTGGCACGCTTATCGTTGTTTCCATTTTTACGGCGCGACGCGACGCTCGTCCATTTGGGTTCCTCTCCGTCGCGTTTCGGTGCGCGAGCTCCCCCGGCCTACTCCGTCCACCATTTTAGGCGATTCTTGTGCCGTTGGATCCGCGACAGACAGAGCTACGATCTTTGTATTTTCTGTTTCCCCTAGTTTCACACTTTTCGAGGAGTTTTCCCATGTTTACTGAGACCTCATTTTCTGTGAGGAATTCTGGACAGCGACACCTTGCCGGATTTTTATCTCCGCAACCGGGCATCGGATGGCGACGTGCTTTTACACTTTTTTCATCTACTCGACGCGTGGATTGTCACAGTATTTTTATTGGATTTTTCTAAGGCTTGCCCGAAGGTATATTTCTCGCCCTTTATCTGTGCATGGAAATACAGATGTGTGGTTGTGTGTTTGTGAGCGCCCTGTGTTGTGGAATTTGTAACTCGGCCTACGTGGCTCGGAATTTGACGTGCAGGTACTCGTTTCGAAGGTATCGACGCGAGGAACGCGAAAGTAATTTTGTTGGATTTTTCAGAATCCGTTCTGTCGGTGAAAATTTCACATCTTCGGGGCTGGTTTCAGCAGATGGAGTATACATGGGTATTTCAGCATAAAGTGTAACTTTGGACCTTTTGTTGTACCCAGGAGGGTTCGCGAGTGTTTTTGGAACACTGCTAGGTGCCGAGGTTTGTGCGACTTGTACCGTGGATACGGGTTCAGCGGATTGTGCGTGCAGATAGCCACGTTCTTCACCAACCCCAGGTTTGCCTTGGATTGAGCACTTCAGGTGGGTGTTCTGTCCCAAGAACCGATGGACGGTTCTTTAATTCTTATATTAGAATGCACACATGTCTAAGGTACAATAATTGTATGTTATTGGGAGGTAAGCTAGGAAGGATGATTGTATAAATGGAATTGTAAGACTAAAATTCATATTAAATCTTATCGAGAACTTGCAGCATTCATACATTCATGATGATGAATTGTAAATAATTACCTATGGGACTTACCCTATGTGATGGACATTTGCATGCTTGTATGGTCATCTAGTTAGGCCATCTTTTACTGCTACACTACTTATTGGAACTTGACTTAGGAGAAACCATGCTTTTCCCTTTCTCCTCCTTTGTTAGTCAGGCGGTCTATGTTGCTCGAGCGCGAGCAGGGGGTTTGGGATAGTGTAGTCAGATTCTTGGGATATGGGACAGGCTGGGCTTGATGGCAGGGTATTGTGGCGACCGCGGACTTTGGGCGGTCGACCGGGTGGTTATTATTGCACCAGATTGGTTATCGGATTTCTCTAGTGGCCGGAGTTTCCTATTTATTTAGTGTGCGACCGTGCCGGTCAGGAGTCGGTCTGTCATTTATTTTGTGTGCGACCGTACCGGTCAGGAGCCGGTCTGTCACTTATTTAGTGTGCGACCGTGCCGGTCAGGAGCCGGTCTGTTACTTATTTTGGGTGCGACCGTACCGGTCAGTAGTCGGTCTGTCACCTATTTTGGGATGCGATCGTACCGGTCAGTAGTCGGTCAGCATTCCCGCAGATGAGTTCTTGAGCATTTTGATAGTAGGCACAGTAGGCATAGCAGGCAGGCAGGCATGGCAGGCATAGTAGGCAGGCAGGCATGGCAGGCATAGTAGGCAGGCAGGCATGGCAGGCACAGTAGGCATAGCAGGCAGGCAGGCATGGCAGGCAGGCAAGGCAGGCATAGCAGGCAGGCAAGGCAGGCATAGTAGGCAGGCAGGCATAGTAGGCATAGCGGGCATGGCAGGCATAGCAGGTAGTGCCAGTGATTACTGGTCTATCGATTGGGTCGAGTGTGCACTTAATGTGCTAGTGGTTGCATACCCTTCATTGGTTCTCCCATCTTGGGCATTTAGTTAGAGGCTTGATAGCTGTTGAGAGCCTCCAGCTTCCTTATTTCAGTCCTTACGGCTTTGGTTAGTTTTGTCTCTTGAGGACTTAGTGGGCAGACCGTCGGGTCTGGCGGTGTTACCCACTGAGAACTCCCTTTTTGGTGTAGTTCTCACACCCTTTGGGGGTTTTCCCCCTTCTTTTTCCTTCCTCTCCTTTGTTTTGCAGAGTCTTAGCAGGTGTTGCTGATTCTGCGGTTGTTGATCGACGCGAGGGAGTCGCGAGCTAGATCCCTACCCATGTTTGGAGAGTAGCGGTACCCCTTCAGAGGAGAGCTTCAGTAGATTAGTTGTTTTATTTCCTCTTTTGAGAGACAGTTGTAGCGAGGATATATTATTGTATTGAGAGACTGTACACTGTTGTATTCATTGGAGATATCTCCCGGTTGGGCTCAGAGCTTGTATTTGAGGACATTGTTGTATTATTTCCAGTTACACAGTGATTGATTTTAGTTATACAGCAGGTTTTTGTTTTTAGCTCTGATATCTGTTAGCTGTAGTACTTTTCTTGCAGGTTGGACGCTTCGCCTATGCGGAGTTTGGCATATGTGGCGGATCTGTTGGCGAGCCCGGGTCGCAGTTTCGATCTCGGGGCGTGACAGCCGCACCCCACAAAATCCCCTCCCTCACACTCTCTCTCGCTCGGTTGGAGAAGAAGAAAAATGGGAGAAGAAATGGCGCGCGGGGAGGAAAAGAAAGAAGAAGAGAAGAAAGGGAGGAGGGGGGTCTTGGTGGATCGGGTCCACGGTGCACCACCCTAAGGGGGCCCACTGCCAGCGGTCTACCGCACAGGGGCGCGCGCGCCAGGCACAGGCGCGTGCCCCCTGGCCACGTGGCGCGCGCCCCGCGCGCCACGCGGGCAACGCTGCACACGCGCCACACGGGCGCGTGACACCGCGCCTCACCCAGGCGCGGGACACCGAGTCCGCCGCACGGACGCGCGGCCCCCGCGTCCGCGCGAGCGCGAATGGGGGCCCGCCACGTGGCGGCCCCCGCGTGACCCGCGCAGGCAGGCGCTGTTCCCTGCGCCTGCTGCGGCCCTCCTCGTGCAGAGCGCCCTCGAGCCGCGTGCCAACGCCACAGCGCACACCTCGGGATTCGTGCTGCGATGCCTCGAGATCCCCGCATGCCTCGAAAAATGCGCGCGTTAACCGGGCTCCGAAAAAAGCAAGTAAATAGTCCATTCTCGACGATTTCGCGTGCTGAATCCAAATACGGTGTCCATTTCTCCAAATTCTCATCCGAAAATTTGCCGAAAGCCCCCGGAAAGCCCACTTGATCCGATTTTCGCGCCGAGTCCACTCCTAAAGTCCGATTTGCCAAACTCCAACTCAAAAAAATTGCCGAAGGCATCCGGAGAGGTGATCCTTTATCCAAACTTCGCCCCGAGTCCAATTTTAATATCCATTGCGCGCGAAACCACTTCTAAGCATTCAATGGGGCCATCTGACTACTCTCTTGATCCAATTAACACACCGAGTCCATCAAAAGTGTCCAATTGGTGTACAAACGCCACCGACACGCCACAAAGGCCTCCAGAAGCTGCTGGTCAGCCAGTAATCACCTCGTGGGGATCCAGGTCCTCACATCCTCCCCCACTAAAGAAAGTTTCATCCTCGAAACTAGCTCAATTCCACTAGGAGTCACAAACACCAAGGGTAAGTACTCAACATCGTCATCTCCAGCTCCAAGTCGCTACTCACTCCCCGTGACCACTCCTCAACAACAACAGCAACAACCAGCACGGCATAGCCCGATTGCGCAACCTCTAATCTCACGAGCCAGAATTCGCAACGGGCGTCCCTCGTACTCCAAACATTCCTTGATCACAAATGGGGCGAGTCGATCACGGGTGAGGGATCCAAAAACACATTACTCCTGAGCTGAGACGGGAGATACCAATAGGGCTCCAATAAAAGCTGGGGGAAACTGGAATAACCTCTAGTGCAACACGCACCAAACCACATCCTGTGCCAACTCAACCAAGGTCACCCGAAGCATACCCACACTTTCATCCAATAAGGAAAAGAATCCAATAAGCTGGGGTCTTCACTCGGCCACTTCCCGATCCAAAACCACTCGAGGGGACTACTCAACCGCAGGCTACCCTCAAAAGGGATCCTCCGGAGATACAAACTCATGCCACAGTTGGTCACTCAACATGTCAACAACCCCAACGGACCCACCGATCGAAGTCAAACTCTCAACTAATAAAGAACACCCTGACGGGGACCAAACCGTCGGTGAACGGGACTGAAAACTGGCTCGAAAGGCGATCATAATGCTGATGCCCAAATTCGCGGTCAAAAATCCGAACCATCAATGGCAATCCGCGTGAATCCCTCTCAAGATGCTGAAAGTTGTAATCTCCACTGGTTCCGCATGGCATATATTAAAAACTGAAGCTGAAACCTTAATCTATCATATAGTATAGAACAGGGATGCTGAGTAATCAAGACTGATAGCCAAGCAGGCATGGCCTACGCCCAGGTATATCAATCAAAGCCGGAAGTAAAAGGCGTACTGAAAGGCTCATCTGTGGGGTCCAAGCTGCCTACAAAACAGCGGTTCGTCCTGCCACAATACTCATAGGGTTGGACTAATGAAGTGTGGACCGAAAATCAACCCACGGTAACTCTACAGCCACAATGGGAGGCATCACTAAAGCACACAAATCTCTCTCCCAACACTGGAAATGCTAGCATTAGCGCTGGTATCAGTCTCATTTTCCATTGGCCATGCTCTCCCGATACTGCCAAGTCTAAGAAGCTCCTCACCTCAAGAATAAATGTTGGTCTCAGCCAACCTTGAATAACATCCAATTGGTCGGGTTCCACCGCCGTTCCAACGGCTAGGATAAGGTGACCCAAGGAGGTAAGTTTCAGAAGCTACAACTTGTACCTCAATAACGTGGCATACAGCTTCATCCACACAAGCATCGGAGCATAACCATGAGTGCTCCTCTTACTCCAAGTCACACAGGGAGTAAGTCATGACATCCTTGGGGAACACCACTCCCAATCCGTCCAAGTACAACTGGGACATACAATTCCTTAGATCTTGAAGTCACAGGGCATTAGTCATTCTATTTGGCCTCACTATACTCTCATAATGCCCTTACCGGATCCTAAATGCCCTCTAGGCAAAGTCCTCGACTGTCTGATTCCTAGTAGGTACTCGCATCATACAATAACTGTCGGAGTATAGCTCCATCAAAAAGGTCCTAGATACCACCCGGACCTGTCTACACTCGAACCATAAGAGGACCCTTACAGCCGTGTATCAACGACGTGGCATTACCACCGTGTACCAACGGCGTGGCACTAGGTCAAACAGACCCCTCGATCCATCAGATCCTGCAACTACGCCATCAGCTCTCTCAGCTCTACCGACGATATCCAATGAGGTGCTGTCGAGGGTGGCGCGGTTCCCCGAACCACGTCAAACGCAAACTCTATCTCCCTCACCGGCGGCATCACAAATAGCTCAGGTGAAATCACACTCGGGATCTCGTGGGCAACAGAGATATCTTTGAATCCCGGTGCCGCCAAAAGCACCTCTCACACTGTCGCTAAAATCTGTGTGCTCTAACAATCTCATCAAGCAAGCCTTCTTTCATCTGCCTCGCAGAAGGTTAAAGTCCTCTCTTTCTGCAGTCTAACATCCTGTGGCATTGTGCCAATCAATCTCAAGCACATGGTCAAAACACCAAACTGCCACAATTACCAATAAGTCAGCCGGTTCAACTCACGGCCTCAACCGCATTGGACATGATCCACAAGCCTCCTCCACGTTCACAGCACTAGCAGGAACCTGTACCTCGAGTGCACGTGGTAACAAATCTGCTTCTAGTCCATGCAGGAATGCAACATGCTCTAACTCCGACTGCTGTGGTGAAATCCCACCTACGACACTCGATCCACTACCGTGGCGCCCTACAATCGGGCGGCACAGATTCAACCCCTCGATGCAAGTGGTTGTCGCTCAATCTGCCTGAAAATCAGGACTATCCACAAGGGAGTATGACCTCTGTCTCTGCTCACATTGAGGCGACGAATAGGGTCCTCCGCAGATAACAAATCCACGCTACCGCTGCGCTACTCCGATACAGACGCTGATACTGCCATCGGGGTCCACCCGATCCCTGATATCTTAGAAAACCAATACCTTGGAGAAAGAAATCAGAAATGCCTCTGCCAGCCGATCTGTCCTCCATCACCCGGCGCCAAGCGCCAATATCCAGAACTCGCCTCTTGCGGCAGATCCCTAACCAAAGGAACTGTAGCGCCACGCTCCATACACAACGGCTACTTTATCGAGGCATCCAAGATCCAAAATCTATACAGGAGGGATCGAATAAACTGGAAGGTATCCTAGCGCAATCCACTCCCAGTCTCACATATCCTATGCGCGTTGTCCCTCGAAACCTGGAGCGCACAGTTCAACCACTGCATAAACTCTCTAGCACAGGGGGGCTCTTAATTAATCACTCCATCACCACCAACCATGACTCTGCCTCCAAAGGCTCCAAACTCAATCTTACGAGTCGGGGTGGTTCATCTGCCGAATCTGGCTCAATAGATCGATCATGTCCCCCCAGCTCGCTAGCTGTCGACTATCCACCCTACCTCGGTGCCTCGACACTAAACATCGGCACAGAGGGGGCTACTCACTCCATCGGTGCCACAAAAATTCCCGCCCCTGAGGATACAGCAACCGGGTGGTCTCAGAAGGAAGCACTGTTGAGCTGCCCGCTGCTCCGACAACTGTGTCACTAAAACCAGCTGCTCGCTCACTCTGCCGCTGATAAGCCTCAGACGATCCTGTCATCTGGGTCCGGAACACTCTGACCTCAATCCGGGTATCCGGCCCAAAACCAACCGCTCAAGCTCAACCGCTATGACAGGATGCACACAGGTCAAAACCCAGCGTCGGGGAGACACAGCTCGCCACGACGAAAACTGCAAATCAGCACACAAAAACCACTCGACCCAATCCAGCGAAAGTCTAAAGCATGTCACCCGTTCCACAGCATTATGTTGTCTGCAGCCAACATAATCACTTAGGAGAATAAACATGCTAATCACTCTTCCCGTCCCTTGGGAGAGGTATAAAACTCAATCAGGACTCTCGCTATAGATCACGACTCTCACGAAGTCAACCAAGGGTCAAACCATAAGCCTAGGGTTTCTAAGTCCACCATGACCTACAACCTAGGCTCTGATACCAACCTAATCTGTCACGCCCCGGGGTCGAAACTGTGACCCGGGCTCGCCAACAGATCCGCCGCCTATGCCAAACCCGTATAGGCGAAGCGTCCTACCTGCAAGAAAAGTACTACAACTAAACAGATACCAGAGCTATAAATAAAAATCTGCTGTAAACTAAAATCAATCACTGTACAACTGGAAATAATACAACAATGACTGTCTCCCAAAAATAATAATAATGATACAATGTCCTCAAATACAAGCTCTGAGCCCAACCGGGAGATATCTCTAATGAATACATCAGTGTACAGTCTCTCAATACATAATATATCCTCGCTACATCAGTCTCTCAAAAGAGAAAAATAAAACAACTAATCTACTGAAGATCTCCTCTGAAGGGGTACCGCTACTCTCCAACAATGGGTAGGGATCTAGCACGCGACTCCCTCGCCTCGATCAACAACCGCAGAATCAGCAACACCCGCTAAGACTCTGCAAAACAAAGGAGAGGAAGGAAAAAGGAGGGGGAAAACCCCCAAAGGGTGTGAGAACTACACCAAAAGGGGAGTCCTCTGTGGGTACCACTGCCAGACTCGACGGTCTGCCCACCAAGTCCTCAAGAGACATAAACTAACCAAAGGCGCAAAGACTGAAATAAGAAAGCTGGAGACTCTCAACAGCTACCAAGCCTCTATCAAAATGCTCAAGAGGGGAGAATCAAAGAATGGTATGCAACCACTAGCACATGAAGTGCACAATCGACCCAATCGAGCTGACTGTCACATCTGGTCCAGTCAAACCTGCGCCCCACCTACGACCACCTCCCGCTGACGGGCAGGAATTACGTAGGGCGTCCAAACGGACTAACTCGCTATCGAGTAGTGGCTCATGCAGGCTATAGTCAAAATCCACGTTCTCTCTCTCAGAACGGATAGAATGATGATGCTCAACCTCTCACACAACGGTCAAAGTACTCTCGACGACACGGGACCACCGTCAACCAAACGGCTCTCAACAATACTAGCATGGGTCTAAACTCAGCTACCAGACTGCACTCGGCCCCCGGGCACGAGTGCAACAATAACAGTATCTGACCGAAATAAACCCAATCAAATGAACCGGTATAAAAGCCGGTACTGCCTGCTCTGCTGTCGAACTCAGTAACTGATCGGCACACGGCTCGATCTCAATATAAGTAACGGACCGGCACACGGCTCGGTCGAAATATAAGTAACAGACCGGCACACGGCTCGGTCAAGCCTACCTCCGAAGTGGCACTCGAGGGGAGCGACCCACACGAGTAAAGTATCTCAGTAACAAGTATCTCTGTATAGCAGGACATTGATCACAAATCTGATCAAAGTGGGAAAACTCAACCACTAAAGAAAGACCCGCCCGCCCTCAATCGGATGCAACTAGACGATAAGTGGGAAACTCCATCCACTAGAGAAAACTGATACCCAATCTGGTGCATAGATAAGCATCCGGTCAATCGCCCATGTTACGGAATTTAAGTTGGCGTATTTCGTGAATTCGGTTAAGTCTTGAAGATTGAAGGTAAAGAAGGTTGGATCATATAACTCAATCTCAAGAAAGAAGAATTCAAAAGGATCAGGTATGTTTAACTTAATATCTTTGGTGATCTGAATACTTCTTATAGTGTAGAAACACTTGGATGAACTTGTAATTGCATAAATATCAAAAACTGGACATGGGACATGTTCAGGATCCGGATCAGACTTTGCAATCCGGATCCCGAAGGGTGTTCGTTCATACACCAGTTCAAACCGGATCGTAGCCTTCCTTGATCCGGATCCCGAACACTGGTTTTACCATGTTTTATGAACAATCCGGATCAGGCTTTGCAATCCGGATCCCGAACGTTGGTGTTTGGTGAAACTGTATGAACGATCCGGATCAGGCACTTCGATCCGGATCCCGAACCTTCGTTTTTCTGGAAACTGTTTTTCTCGCTACTGCAATCCGGATCGCCGAACTCCGATCCGGATCATCGTCATGTAAAATTCCAGAAAAGGATAGTTTTTGATTCTTATCTTTTTCCAAGGGTTTCAAACCTATAAATAGACCCTATGATTCCTTTTTCTAGGGTAAGCCGCTAATCCTAAAAGCCGTCATCCTATATACGGCCTAAGATCCACATATAGAGAAAAAAGGAAATCAAGAGATTTAATCTTATGTTTCTTCATCTATATTGATTGATTTGATTCTAGGTTTTCATACTCACATTTTGAGTAGAATCAAATCAATGAATACTTAGATGGTATTTCCGATCTATTTCTAATCTAAGTATTCGGCGGATCATCACCACCCAAAAAACAACGATTTATCCCAAATCGGCGCGTGGACTCGCGTGGCCTTGTGGATTCAAGGTGCTACCGCTCTCGTGGATTCGGAGCGAGGTACGTTCGTGGATTCGAAGCGTGCTACTGGGTGAAGACCGTGGATTCAGTCGGACGTCGTGGACTCGACGTTGGACGCCGTGGATTCGGCGTTGGACGCAGATCGTGGATTCGAGAAGCGTCGTGGAGCGAGCGGAGAAGATCAACTAGGAGCGTATGGAAAAGGTTGAGTCGTCTGTGAGTACGGTATATCACCTTGTACGTGTTTAATTCTAGTGGATTTCGCCGTGTTATCGGTCCCGTAGTTTTTTACTCCAGTTTGGAGTTTTCCACGTAAAAATCTCTGCGTGTTATTTATTTTTTCCGCATTGGGTTTTATATCGCAAAGATTTTTGAGTATTTATTGTTTACACCTATTCACCCCCCTCTAGGTGTTTTTTCCCCTATTTAGATCCAATTATACATAACCCAACAAGTGGTATCGGAGCGGGAATAGGGTTGTAAACAATGGTTGAAGGTGGAAACATCAACAGACCTCCGTTCTTCGATGGAACAAATTATGCGTACTGGAAAGTACGGATGAAAGCCTTTTTAATTTCCATCGACGAATGGGTGTGGCAATCAATTGAATTAGGATGGTCTAATCCAACTGAATTTATTGGTGATGTTCGCACCATCAAACCTAGGTCGAAATGGACCAAGGAAGAGATAGATTTTTCTTCTTACAATGGCAAAGGGATTAATGCTCTATTTAATGCTTTGTCTCAAACAGAGTTCTCTCGCGTCTCGGCATGTGAGACTGCGAAAGAAATCTGGGATGTTCTTCAAGTTACGCATGAGGGAACTAACCTTGTGAAGATTCAGAAACTGCAAATGCTTACGAGCAAGTTTGACTCTATTTTCATGGCAGAAAATGAATCGTTCACAGACTATTACACACGATTGCAAGACATCGTAAACTCATGTGCTAACTTGGGAGAGAAGATTCCAGAATTTAAAGTTGTAAGAAAAATATTAAGAACTCTTCCTGAGAGATTTCGATCCAAGGTTACGGCCATTGAAACTATTAAACACCCGGACGAAATCCGTGTAGAAGAATTAGTTGGTTCATTACAAACTTATGAAATGACTTTTCCTACTAACTATTCGTCTGAAAAAGCATCCTCTTCTAAGTCTTCAGGTTATGCTTTGAAAACAACGAAAGAAGAAGACGCGGATTCATCCTCCTCAGACGATGACGGAAACCTATCTATGGAGGACTTTGAGAAGCAGCTTGCTCTCTTGACAAGAAGATTTCGCCGAAACTTTCGAAGGGGTAACTCATGCAAAACTCCATCCTTCGTAAAGTCGAAGAAAGGCAAAGGTTCTTCAAGTTTCAAACCATGAAAGCAAGAGGGTTTTTCTAAGGATAAGAAAAGCTCAGAAGGACAAGTCCAATGCTTCAAGTGCCGAGGGTACAGCCATATCTCAACGGAGTGTCCTAATAAGAATCCGTCAAAGAAGAAAGCGATGCAAGCCGTCACTTGGGATGACACCTCATCGTCAAATGAGTCATCGTCAAGTGATGAAGAAGATAACGCAACAGCGTTCCACGCGTCCACATCTTCACCCTTCATGTGCTTAATGGCTAGTACATCCGAGTCATTGTCCAACTCCACTGTTGAAAAGATTGCAACGGACGATGAATCGGATGATTCGGAAGGTGAAGATTTTGCTCTAGCCTATCACAGACTTTTGAGGGATTCAAAGAAACTGGCTAAGCAAAATAAGGGGTTGAGAGGGAGATTGCAGGATCTCGAAGAAGAAGTAAAAAGGGTAACTTCTCTCTCGACCGATCTTGAAGTGGAAAGGGATAATCTGATAAAAGCAAATGTTTCCCTTCAAGAGTCCAATGAGCAACTCGAGAAGAATTATATAGATATGGTGAACAAAGCGAATTACTTCTTGAAGCTCAACGGCGAGGCTCGACAGGAAAAATTGGAAATGACAGAGACCATTCTCCAACTCAAGGATGACTTACAGCGATTTTCATCAGGAAGGAGTAAGTTGGATAAGCTTCTTGGTCTTGGTCAATCAAACAAGTTCGGCCTCGGATACAATCGAACTGAAGACAATTTTAGTTCGGTTGGGACAGTTTTTGTGCCTCAGTCGGTATCTCCTCCTCCGACACCGGAATTCACGACAAGCAACGACAACAAGCCTACTTCACCCTCCTCGAAATCGTCAAGCACTAAGGTATGTTTTTGTTGTAATTTTGCAGGGCACATAAGGAGAAATTACAAGATGGGAGCCAAACGGTCAACTCAAGCACTTCTTGCAACGACTACCAAAAGGGTAATTCCTCGGAAAGAAAATGCAAATTATTCGAAAGGAAAAAGCCTCGGTAGTTCATCAAACAAGACGACGACGTCAAGGAAAAGCAATGGATCAAACAAGACGCTTTCACCAAAGGTATCAACTTCACAATCATTTCCGACGTACACCAAAACTCGAAAGGTTTGGGTACGCAAAGGTGAATTCTTCTTTCATCCTTGAATCACGTCGGTACCAAACGGCCCTTAGAATTATTGCATATGGATCTTATGGGGCCGACACGTCAACCATCCTTGGGAGGTAAATGGTATATTTTCTTATTGGTTGATGATTTCTCTAGGTATTCTTGGGTAGCATTTTTAAAGGAGAAAGCTGATACTTTTGATTCTTTTCACGAGATTTGCCTTCGTATTATGATTGAAAAGAATGAAAAGATCATTCGTGTTAGAAGTGATAGAGGTGGAGAATTCATAAACTCTAAATTCATTGATTTTTGCACTTCCAATGGCATTAAACATGAATTCTCAGCACCCTATACACCTCAACAGAATGGTGTAGTCGAGCACAAAAACAGGGTTGTACAAGAGATGGCACGTGTTATGCTTCATAGCCGGAATTTACCGTTATATTTTTGGGCTGAAGCTGTGAACACTGCTGTCTATCTTATTAATCGAGTTTATTTGCGCCCGGGAACGTTAAATACACCATATGAACTATGGTACTGTAGAAAACCAAACATCAAATATTTTCGTATCTTCGGGAGTCGGTGTTACATTTTACGTGACCGCGAAAATCTTGGAAAGTTTGACTCTCGAAGTGACGAAGGGATTTTCTTGGGTTATTCTACAAATAGTAGAGCATATCGGGTATTTAACTTGGAATCTAAGACGATCGTAGTATCTATAAATGTTAAAGTAGATGAAGCTTTCCACTTTGCATCTGATAAATCTACCCCTGATATCTCTCTTGATGATGATACTCCTGTAAGTGCATCTTCTCATGATAATACTTCCAATATTAATGATGCATCTAATGGTTCTTCAAGTCTATCTGATGTGCAGGAATCATCTCATGTACCTCCGAGTACTCCATTACATCAAACGTTACGCATCTCCAAGGATCATCCTGAATCAAACATCATTGGAGACCCACAAGAAGGAGTCAAAACTCGGAGACAGTTGGTTTGTGGATTCGCTTGTTACGTTTCCATGATCGAACCAAAGAATATCGATGAAGCTCTTCAGGATGACTACTGGATTGAAGCAATGCAGGAAGAGCTCCATCAGTTTGAACGCAACAAAGTCTGGGAATTAACGACGCCTCCGAAGCAACACAATGTGATCGGTACTAAATGGATTTTCAAGAACAAGAAAAATGAGGATGGTACCATCATCAGGAACAAAGCACATTTAGTTGCTCAAGGCTACTCTCAAATAGAAGGTATAGACTTTGATGAAACGTTCGCCCCTGTAGCTAGACTCGAGTCCATTCGTATCTTATTCGCTATTGCTTGTCCCTTTAAAATAAAACTCTTTCAAATGGACGTCAAGAGCGCGTTTTTAAATAGGTTTTTAAATGAGGAAGTTTATGTGGCTCAACCGAAAGGTTTTGTAAACTGTAAACTACCTAACCATGTTTTTCGTTTGAAAAAGGCTCTTTACGGTTTAAAACAAGCACCGCGAGCGTGGTACGAAAGGTTGACAAAGCACCTTTTGGAGAAGGGCTATACTTGAGGGGGAGCAGACAGGACTCTCTTTGTGAAGCATTATCAAAATAACTTCATTGTTGCACAAATCTATGTCGATGACATTGTGTTTGGAGCAACAAAGGATAATGATGCTTCTAAATTCGCAGAAACCATGGAAAGCGAATTTGAGATGTCTATGATGGGGGAACTGACATACTTTCTTGGATTGCAAGTGAAACAAAATGGTGAAGGCATCCATCTGTGTCAATCCAAGTATGCAAAGGAGTTGGTAAAGAAATTCGGATTAGAAGATTCTAAAGATTTTCCTACTCCTATGGGAACTAGCAATAAGGGATTAGGAAGTGAATCTCTTAGTGAGAATGTAGACGAGAAACTTTATCGCAGCATGATTGGAAGTCTACTTTACCTCACAGCTAGTCGCCCAGATATATCCTTTAGTGTTGGGATTTGCGCTAGATATCAATCAGCACCAAAGGAGGTTCACCTGAAAGCGGTGAAACGGATCATCCGGTACATCAAAGGAACCATTAATTTCGGAATTTGGTATCCTATGGGAACAAGTCTAGATATTATTGGATACTCAGATGCCGATTGGGTAGGACTGTGGATGATCGGAAAAAACGAGTGGTGCATGTTTTTATCTTGGCCATTGTCTTGTTGCATGGCATAGTAAAAAGCAAAACTGCATTGCACTCTCGACTGCCGAAGCGGAATACATCTCAGCGGGTAGTTGTTCAACTCAACTCATTTGGATGAAAAGCGTGTTGAGCGACTTCCGGATTTCAGCAACTTCGGTAACTGTTTTATGTGACAACACTAGTGCTATAAACATTTCAAAAAACCCTGTGTTGCACTCTAGAACAAAACACATTGAACTTAGATATCATTTTCTTAGAGAGCTAGTTGAATCAAATATTCTTCAAATTTCCTACATTTCAACTGAAGATCAATTAGCTGACTTGTTAACAAAACCTTTGGATCAAAAACGTTTCATTCATTTGCGTAAAGCAATTGGAATGCTTTCCTTGAAATAACCTCCTTTTGAAACATCTGTTTAGGTTAGGTTTTGTTTTTGTGTTTTTGTTCATTATCTATGCTTAGACATAGAACATTAATTGAGCATTAGTTTTTATTGACTTTAACTGCATCCTTTTATATGTTTAGAAATCTATTATGCTTTAGATATCATAATATTTCATTTGATGCAATGATCTTTTATGTCAATTAACTCATCTTTGTTTTGATCAAAGTCAATTTCTCTCTCAATGATCTCTTGGTATAGTTTTTATCTTATTTGACTGTTTAGTCGAGTATGAAATCGAGATCAATATTTGGCTGAATACTTTATATCTTAAATAATTGATAGCCAATTGAAGGGGAGTCAAAGAAAATGTGTTATGCTCAAAAGATGTGGAAAGAGTTACATCCCAATGAGGAGTGCGAAAACTACCACCACATGGAGGAAAGAGCTACCACCTCGGTCGTCCGAGTACTGTGTGCAGCTACCACATGTATACCAAGCAAGGTTTTTCAAGTTTGATTAAATAAAATGCATGTTGAAATACTTGACTCTGTCAAAATTTCAAGGTTGGTATAAGGTGGGAATTTTAATGAAAGATGCTCAAAGAGCCACTCTCTTTAATAAATTGACTAGATATATTATCTAACTTATCTGGGATTTCAGATATCTATTGATCTTTGTATTTCATTTTCTTTACCGAATTGATGATTTGATAAAGGCATTACTCATAAGATCAAGTTAGATGTAATTGAAGTTGTTCAACTTTAAGGGATTTAATTTTTATAAATTTTCGTTTCATTTGTTGGATGTTATTGATAGATTTGGCATAATCTATTTCTTGTTGTATGAAACGATGATTTTCGTTTAAAGTTGATACACAAAAGTGCTTACAATCTTTTTCTGGTTTTTCTAGAATTTCTCTGAAATTTTCTAAAGAAAAAGTTGGAGCCGATCCGGATTGGACATACCGATCCGGATCCCGAACGCAGATTTTCC
>CM055070.1:11493852-11578317 GCA_029204045.2 Tillandsia leiboldiana
AGGCACTTCGATCCGGATCCCGAACCTTCGTTTTTCTGGAAACTGTTTTTCTCGCTACTGCAATCCGGATCGCCGAACTCCGATCCGGATCGTCGTCATGCAAAATTCCAGAAAAGGATAGTTTTTGATTCTTATCTTTTTCCAAGGATTTCAAACCTATAAATAGACCATATGATTCTTTTTTCTAGGGTAAGCCGCTAATCCTAAAAGCCGTCATCCTATATACGGCCTAAGATCCACATATAGAGAAGAAAGGAAATCAAGAGATTTAATCTTATGTTTCTTCATCTATATTGATTGATTTGATTCTAGGTTTTCATACTCACATTTTGAGTAGAATCATATGATTTAGCGTTTGTCTCCGATTGGTTTAGCTTTTCTTGGAGGATTTTATTGTTATCCAATAAACATTCTCGTTCCTCCTCGAGATCATGAAGTTTTATTTTTAAAGCATGATTCTCGTCTTGAGCCTCAAGTCGTTGCTTCCTCAACTTCTTGATATGCTTGGCCATCTTCTTAGATTCCGCAAGAAGTTGTTGATATGCCTCAACGAGTTCTTCTTCGTCCGACTCCCCCTCACTTGATGACTCTCCGCCGGATGTTGATGTTTCATGCAAAATCAAAGGAATAGAGTCAGTGATTAAAGATGATAAGCAAACATTAGAAGAGGGAATTTGAGAGGCATGAAAGGCAACGACTTTTTCCTCTTTACTTGAGGTCGATTCATTAGAAGTAGAATCATCCCAAGTTTTCGCTTGTAAAGCCTTCTTTTTATATGATTTCGGAGAAGGACAATCCGTTGAAATATGGCCGTAGCCTTTGCATGTCACGCCCCGGGGTCGAAACTGCGACCCGGGCTCGCCAACAGATCCGCCGTTTGTGCGAAAACTGCCGTACAGACGAAGCGTCTATCTTGCAAAAGATCTATAGCTAACATGTATCAGAGATGAAAAAGAACTAATAGCTATAGAAATCAACTGAACATCTGGATAAATGAAAGTCCTCAATACAAAATCTGATAAGCTATGAAAAATAATACAATTCTCACAAGTCTCTCAGAATGTCCAGTACAAAAGTGGAGTCATAAAATAAAAACGGGTACATCTACCTCTGACTCTCAATGCTGGTAAGGAACTAATCGGCCACGTCCTCACCTCGATCTACTGTCTCCGCGAGAACCAAGCCGGAACAGCTGCCTCAACCTGTCACCGCAGCGGGTGTGAGATCTACTGCAGAAGGCATATCTCAGTGGGTACCGTCCCAATATCCACGGTATGCCCACTAAGTCTACTGGAGGCAAAACAGATAGACACGCAGATAGATAGATAGATAGATAAGCTGAAGGAAAACTACAGCTAATATGTCCCAAACATAATACTCAAAGGAAACTCTATCATAAACATGCTATGCATACTCTCGCTACATGCATACTCTCGCTACTGCTAGAATGCCTCAGTATCAATGCTCTCAGGAAAAACCATCTAAGAACATAGCATGTAACCACCCACTCATAACACCCAATCTCAAAGACTGCCAAAACTGGCTCAGTCCAGCCTGCGCCTGTCGTCCAGGAACGCACCTGCCCACTACCACGCATCCACAAGAGGACAGGATTTACGTGGGGCGTCCTAAACCGACTATCTCAATCTCACACAAAGTGACCCCATGGTAACTCGGCCAGGGGTATCAAGCGTCCACTAGTATATGAACTAGGCGCATATCCACATCGTAGCCTCGTCAGGCTCGGTATCATCATCGCACCCGGGGCGTAGCTCGAGGGGAGCGACCCCACCGAACTCAAGTATCACATCTGTCTCACTGTCTCAACATGCGGGACATGCAGGCTATAATCCACGATCAAACAGATCGGTATCCCAAAGCTCGAGAACACAACTCAGTCGGAAAAGAACCTCGACTAAATCAGGAATAGCCCAAACACTCTCACAGCTATGTCGGAGAACCCTCAACGACTCAAACTGATAGTGCATGACCATGGCTGAGTCGGGAAACCTCCGCGACTCGATCTGCCAGAACCCCAAATATCCTCAAAACTAAGTGGGAGAACTACCTCCACCACTAAATCATAAACATAACCCATGATCCCAACAAGGTAGAAGAACTCTCATGACACTAGAACTCGACAGACGACGCTCTAAAAAATACACTCGGCCCTCTGGCACGAGTACACAATCAACTCGAACAATCTGGACTATTCATAATGTTCTCAATAATTAAAAACCCTTTTAAAATGGAGTCTTACTTAAAACGGGGTACTAAAAATATATGAAGGTCCAGATGCAGCCTGAAACTCAAATGAACATGCAGTCTAGTGTCAAATAACCTCTAGGTAATACTAAAAATGTCTGGGGCTCAAGAATGTCATTCTACAATTTTCTAGGCAACTATCAGAATTATCAATATAATAAATAAGCTAAACATGATCAATATGCTAACAGAAGAATTAAAGGGCATTCCATAAATCTCGAAGAAATTCCAACCCACCTCGGTTAGCCACCAATTGCTTGTCGACACTTGCAATTGGCCTCCACGCGATTCCTTGCCTCCACCGGAGTCCGCACGCAAAACGGAGCACGCCGTCGGAATCCGCACGCAAAACGGAGCACGGTGCCGGAGTCCGCACGCAAAACGGGGTCCGCACGCAAAACAGTGCACGCCGTCAGAGTTCGCACGCAAAACGGAGCACGGTGCCGGAATTCGCACGCAAAACGGAGTCCGCACTCAAAACGGAGCACGGTGCCGGAACCCGCACGCAAAACGGTGCACGCTGCCAGAGTCCGCATGCAAAACGGAACATGGTGTCGAAACCCTCATGCAAAACGGAGTCCGCACGCAAAACGGTGCACACAGTCGGGGTCCGCACGCAAAACGGTGCAGTAAAATACGGTCCCTAACACACACAAGAGCAAGGGGTCAAAATCAATGTCCAAAAGAACACCCCAAAACTGTGCTAAAAACACCGTAAAATTAACGCGCGGGACCTACCTCGACTGCGCCGCGCCGCCCAACCGATCCTTTGGAACACCTCGCGCGCTCCGCGAGGTCCACGGCGCACCGCCGCACCTCACAAAATCCTCTCCCTCTCACTCTCTCTCGCTCGGATTGAGAAGAAGAGAAGAAAACAGGAGAAAAAATGGCGCGGGGGAGAAGAAGAAGACAAAGGAAAGGAGGGAGGTGGTTCACGGACCCGGTCCACGGACCTGGTCCACGGCGCCAGCCAATGGGGAGCCACACTCCCCCGGTCCACAAGCCGGGGCGCGTGCACCAGGTCCACGCACGCGTCCCGTGCACCACGTGGCGCGCACACAAGCGGGCCACGCACACGGACGCGTGACACTGCCCCCCCCGCGCAGGCGCGGGACACCACGCGCGCCACACGGGCACGCGCCCCCCCCCCCCACGCCCGCCTCGAACCGCGCGCCACGCCGCCTCGGGATCCGTGCCATCGCCTCGTGATTCGCGCACGTGCCTCAAAAAACGCGCACGCCACCCGGGCTCCGAAAAAAGCAAGTAAATAGTCCATTCTCAACGATTTCGCGAGCTGAATCCAAAAATGATGTCCGTTTCTCCAAATTCTCATCCGAAATTTTGCCAAAAGCCCCCGGAAAGCCCACTTGATCCGATTTTCGCGCCGGGTCCAATTCTAAAGTCCGATTTGCCAAATTCCAACTCTAAAAAATTCTCGAAGGCATCCAGAGAGGTGATCTTTTATCCAAACTTCGTCCTGAATCCAAATTTGACATCCGCGCCGCGCGAAATCACTTCCAAATACTCGACGGGTCCTCCAATTACCCACGTGATCCCTTTTTAAGCCCGAAGTTCAACACTTGTGTCCAAATTGTGCACAACCACCACCGACACACCACGCAGGCCTCCAGTGATGCAAACTAAATTCCAAATTGCACCAAAAATCTATTTCTTGGGCCCGACACGCGCCCAAACACTCACAAAGGCCACTAATCCATCAGTAATCTCCTAAGTGGGGATTCGGGTCCTCACATCCTCCCCCACTAAAAGAAAGTTTCGTCCTCGAAACTAACACGGCTCAAAAGCGGAGTCCCAAAGCCAAAGGTAAGTATCCATCAACACTGTCTCCAGCTCCCAAGTCGCAACGCACACTCCGCGAAGCGAGTCTACACGGCTAGGAGTCCAAAAGCTGGAAAACCTCAAGAATTCCAACGGACAAAGGACAAAGAAGAACAACCAAATCTACTCGTCCAAACTACACGAATTACACCAACACAACCACAAGGCTCCCCCCACATGCACAACACCAACAGGAATCTGTACCTCTAGTGCACGTGGTAACAACTCTACCTCCAGTCCATACAGAAAAGCCAAAACACCCAACTCAAACTGCTGTAAAGAAAGCATGCCCGCGACAACCTGGTCCAGTGCCGTAGCGCCCTCCAACCGGGCGGTACAAACTCATCCGCTCGATGCAGGTGGTCGTCGCTCAGTCGGCCCCTGCTCACGGGTGACAAATGCGGTCCTACGTAGATAAACAATCCATGCTACCGCCGCGCCACTCTGATATAGGTGCTGATGCTGCCATCGGGGTCCACCCGATCTCTGGCATCTCTGAAATCCGCTATCCTGGAAAGAATTCAGAAACGCCCCTGCCGACCGATCTATGCTCCATCCCCCGTCACAAAGCTCAAAAATCCAGAACTCGCCTCTGGTGGCAGGTCCCTATCCAATGGAACTACAACGCCACGCTCCATAGCCCACGCCAACTCCATCGAAGCGTCAATATCCATAATAGAGGGACCAACTAAATTGAAAGGTATCCTAGTGCAATCCACTCCCAATCACACATATCCTATGCGCCTCGTCCCTCGAAACGTGGAGCGCGCAGTTCGACCACTGCATAAACTCCCTAGCACAGGGAGGCTCTCAAATAGTCTATCCATCACCACCAACCCCAATTCTGCCAACAAGGGCTCCCACTCAAACCTACGAATCGGGATGGTTCAGACTTCCGGGACTGACTTCATCGATCGATGATGTTCCAAAACTCATCTACTATCCGCTATCCACCCTGCCTCGGTGCCTCGGCACTACTCGTCGGCACGGAGGGGGCTGCTCGCTCCATCGGTGCCATTGGTACAACTGAATACGTCACTGCATAGGAAGAAGGTGCTGGAGGACTCTCAAGCGGTACTGCAACTGGCTATGCTCTCTGCTCCAACAGGCGCATCAAACGTTTCATGATCTCCTCCCGACGTCGGGCAGCCTCCGACAATAGTGCCATCTGGATCCATGAATAACTCAAATCTCTCTCTATCGCTGGCAACAACTACCTCAAAGCTGGCATCCTCCTCAGCTTTTATCTCTTCCAAGCTACACTGGCCTTGCATAGTCCAAGAGCTTTGACCTCTGCCACTAACATAGGCTAGGAACAAAACCTTCCGAAGTCAGAAGGCATACTCTCTCAACTTGGCCAACAACTTCTTCTCTCTTAGAAGTTGCAGTGATATCCTCAAGTGCCCTCACGCTCTAGATCACCTCGAAAATAAAATCCAAACATCCACGACGGGTACGACCACCAACCCGTCCACACATAGCTGGCGTATACACAATTTATCCAATCATAAGGGCGGCAGGGCATTAGTCAATCCCATCGACCTCACTGCGAACTCATGATGCACCTGCCGATTCCTGAACACCATTAGGGCACAGCCCTCGGCTGCAAGGTTCCAGAAAGCTATCTATCTCACAAAGGAGCATTTGCCGAAAAACAACCCCAAACCTGTCTATGCTCGAACCATCAAAGAATCCTCACTGTTGCGTACTCACAACGTGGCATCATTGCCGTGTACCAACGGCGTGGCATCACCACCGTGTATCACGGTGTGGCATCAAACTCAAGTAACAATCTCTAGGATCCTCCCAGTCATATACCCATGACGTGGCATCTAGGCCGCTCAGACCCGCTCGATCCAACAGATTCCGCAAATGCGCTATCGGCTCACTGTCTCACGGGTAATACTCCAAGAGGTGATATCTAGTTGGCGCAGTTCCAAAACTATGTCGATCACTATCCGATCTCAAACTCACTAAACGGCGGCTTCAATACCAGCTCAGGTAGACTCGTACCCGGGATCACAAGAGTGATAAGGATTTTCCTTAGTCCCAGTGCCGCCATAGGCATCTGCTCTAGAATTACCAGCAAAATGATACGACCACAACTCAACCTCTGTCGTGCTCTAGCATCCTCTAAAAACACACTCCTCCTGCCCTGGTCCACGGAGGGTCATTGTCCTCTTTCGACATCCCACGATAGCAAAAGAACGGGATAACCAATCCCTATCCAAACACATAATAACATCTCTAGACTGATGTAGGACTGGCAACACTCATCCATGTGCTAAAAGTGATCTGGAACCCGATCCTCACATGCACAAGCCAACAGTCTCATCTTTGGTCCAAGCGAAGCTACCCCTGCTCTACTGAAGCACACACAAGCGGTGTCGGCATCAACAAGCTCTAAATCCAATGGCTATAAGGAAGACCATGCCAGGTAAGACACAATCCACTATCCATGTGTCCTCTAACCGGCTGCACAAACTCATCCCCTAGATGCTGGTGACCATCTCTCTATCTACTACGGCATGACGGCTCCATCAGTCTGTCGGTACATCGGATGAACCTCTTCATCCTGAAGGGGTAGTGGGGATGCTGTCGCAAACGGCAAAACCATGAGTACCACTCTGGGACACTCTGCTTGAAGATATCCTGACACTACTGATGGTACCTGTGAGGTCCCGGAATCCCCCGCGTAGGGTTTGTGGTTGTTGGGCAGCTTTTTGTGGCTGTTGGGAGTGTTTGTGCGCATGGCGGGCCCGAGAAATGGATTTGTGTTGCAATTTGGGATTTAGTTGCATCACTGGAGGCCTGCGTGGTGTGTCGGTGGTGTTTGCGCGCAATTTGGACACAAGTGTTGGACTTCGGGCTCAAAAAGGGATCCCGTGGAAAATTGGAGGACCTGTCGTGTGTTTAGGGGTGATTTCGCGTGACGCGGATGTCAAATTTGGACTCCGGGCGAAGTTTGGATAAAGTTTACCTCTCCGGTTGCCTTCGGGAAATTTTTTAGAGTTGGATTTTGGCAAATCGGATTTTTGGAATGGAGTCGGCGCGAAAATCGGGTCAAGTGGGCTTTCCGGGGGCAATCGGCAAATTTTCGAATGAGAATTTGGAGAAACGGACATCGTTTTTTGATTCAGCGTGCGAAATCGTTGAGAATGGACTATTTACTTGTTTGTTTTGGAGCCCAGATGAATTGCACGTTTTTCGAGGCGACGCGGCACGGGAATCGAGGTGTGGCGCGGTGCGGATCCCGAGGAGAGAGGCTCGCGGTTCGAGGCGCGCGCGTACGGCGCGGCAGGCGCGCTAGGAAGCGCGCCCTCGGCACGGGGCGCGCGGGGGGCCACCACGTGGCAGGCCCCCGTTGGCGCCCGCGCGAGTAAGAGGGCACGCGCGCCCGTGTAACGGGCGCGTGTCCCGCGCCTGGGGTGGCGCGGTGTAACCGCGCCCGTGTGGCGGGCGCCTTGCTGCGCCCGCGTGGCGCGCATTGATGCGCGCCACGTGGCGGCGGGGCGCGTGCGTGGACCCGGTGCACACGCCCCGGCCTGGTGCACCGCGCATCGTGGCTCCCCATTGGTTGGCGCCGTGGACCGGACCCGTGGACCACCCTCCCTTTCCCTTTTCTTCTTCTTCTTCTTCTCCCGCGAGCGCCATTTCTCCTTCTTTTTCTTTTCTTTCTTCTCCACCCGAGCGAGAGAGGGAGTGAGGAGGGAATTTTTGGGTGGTGCGGCGGCGCGCCGTGGACCTCGCGGAGCGTGCGAGGTGTTCCAAACGGAGCGGCTGGGCGGCACGGCGCAGTCGGGTAGGTCCCGTTTTATTTTTGCGGTATTTTTGGCACAGTTTGGGGCGTTCTTTTTGACAGTAAATTGACCCTCTTGCTCTTATCTGTGTTAGGGACCGTGTTACTTCACCGTTTTGCGTGCGGTCTCCGACGGCGTGCTCCGTTTTGCGTGCGAACTCCGTTTTGCGTGCGGTTTCTGGCACCGTGCATCGTTTTGCGTGCGGACTCCGTTTTGCGTGCAGTTTCCGGCACCGTGCACTATTTTGCGTGCGAACTCCGTTTTGCGTGCGGTCTCCGGCACCGTGCACCGTTTTGCGTGCGAACTCCATTTTGCGTACGGTCTCCGGCACCGTGCACCATTTTGCGTGCGGTCTCCGGCACCGTGCACCGTTTTACGTGCGGACTCCGTTTGGCATGCGGATTCTGGCACCGTGCTCCGTTTTGCGTGCGGACTCCGGCGGCGTGCTCCGTTTTGCGTGCGGACTCCGGCAGCGGGCATCGTTTTGCGTGCGAATCGCGTGGAGGCCAATTGCAAGTGTCTACAAGCAATTGGTGGCAAATCGAGGTGGGTGGCCTTATCTCCAAGTTTTATGGACTGTACAGTAATTCTACTGATGTAGGACTATACATGATAGTTTATTTTCTTGTATAGCATGTCATATTGTAGGAATTGTTATTCCTTTTATCATCTGTTCATTTAGTTATTGTGACACCCCCGGAATTTGGATTAGTCCTCTATATAAATAATATAATAGGACTAAATCTCTAAACCCGGCTATAGCATTTTGGATGGTAGCAAGATCCAAGAGGAACATGAGAGTTAAGCGTGCTAGAGCTAGAGTAGTTCTAGGATGGGTGACCCCCTGGGAAGTGGGGCGTCACAGTTGGTATCAGAGCCATTCTCCAGCCGGAAATGTGAGATGAGTCTCGGCTGAGCCAGGGTTATATAGCGGGTAGAGCGAGGCTCCCCGGCTATTGACTGTTGTGAGTGGAGTGCAGCTCCTCACAAGGTCGGCTAAGGCTAGCGAGACGAGTCTCACATCGCCTGGTGCTTGTGAGTGTGCTTGAGCCTGACGTGGACGTCAGGGCTTAAAGGGGGGAAGAATGTGACACCCCCGGAATTTCGATTAGTCCTCTATATAAATAATATAATAGGACTAAATCTCTAAACCCGGCTATAGCATTTTGGATGGTAGCAAGATCCAAGAGGAACATGAGAGTTAAGCGTGCTAGAGCTAGAGTAGTTCTAGGATGGGTGACCCCCTGGGAAGTGGGGCGTCACAGTTATCTTGGAACTTGACCTAGCACCCCCGTCATATGTTGCATGTGTAACCAGACCAGTAGAAAACCTTCACTTGGGCTAGGGTTATTTATGCTTAGACACCCACACTGTTTTTCTATTCCTGGACATAGTGTTATCCTCGCCCGGGTAGTGAGCCGAGAGGTCGGGACTTTCTTTTAGTGTGGGATGCATTTGCACTCGTGCTTGGGAGCAGAGTGGAGTCTGGTAGTTGTAGTGGGTTGCTTATCTATGCCGGGAGCCGTTTGGGTAAACGGTAGTCCCGGGAGGTCTTGTATCCCTGTTGTTCTGTCGTGGGAGGGAGCCGTTGAGCAGATGGTAGTCCCGGGCCGTCGAGTATCTTCCGGTCAGTGTTGTTGGGAACCGTTGGGGTTGACGGTGGTCCCAGGTCGTTGAGTGTTGTCCGACCAGTATTGTTAGCCTGAGTTGTGGGTCGTTCCTGGCTGTGGAGTACCTCCAGCCAGTGTGCTTTGTGCTGCGAGCTGTTGGAGAGGCTAGTGTCTCGTGTTTCGTGTGAGCTGATCAGCTAAGTCATCGAGAGTGCTCCGACTGTTGTGCGAGATATTTGGGGATCTTGAGTGTGACGCCCCACTTCCCAGGGGGTCACCCATCCTAGAACTACTCTAGCTCTAGCACGCTTAACTCTCATGTTCCTCTTGGATCTTGCTACCATCCAAAATGTTATAGCCGGGTTAGAGATTTAGTCCTATTATATCATTTATATAGAGGACTAATCCAAATTCCGAGGGTGTCACATTCTTCCCCCCTTTAAGCCCTGACGTCCACGTCAGGCTCAAGCACACTCACAAGCACCAGGCGATGTGAGACTCGTCTTGCTAGCCTTAGCCGACCTTGTGAGGAGCTGCACTCCACTCACAACGGTCATTAGCCGGGGAGCCTCGCTCTACCCGCTATATAACCCTGGCTCAGCCGAGACTCATCTCACATTTCCGGCTGGTGAATGGCTCTGATACCAACTGTGACGCCCCACTTCCCAGGGGGTCACCCATCCTAGAACTACTCTAGCTCTAGCACGCTTAACTCTCATGTTCCTCTTGGATCTTGCTACCATCCAAAATGCTATAGCCGGGTTAGAGATTTAGTCCTATTATATCATTTATATAGAGGACTAATCCAAATTCCGAGGGTGTCACATTGAGTCCTACCGTTCTGAGAGTGAGCGTGGATTTTGACTTAGCCTGCTCATGCCAATGTTTGATACTCTATGCCGCGCCGTTTTCTTCAGTTGGAGTCGCGCCCACTGAGATGCCGCTGTGGATACGATGGTGGGCCTGTTGAGGCAGTTTTGCGTGAGGGGTGAGTTAGTCGGACAGGACGCCCCAAGTAAATCCCGTCCTTATGTGGATGTGTGGTAGTGGGCAGGTGCGTTCCTAGTCGACAGGCGCAGGCTTGACTGGAACCTATGAGGCAGTCAGTTCGATTGGGTCGATTGAGCACCTTGGGTGCGAGTGGTCACATTTACTTTCATCTGTTCCACTTTTTGAGCATCTAGATAGAGGCATGGTAGCTGTAGAGTAGCTCCAGCTTTTCTTGTTCAGATTTCATCGCACTGTTATCTTTGCCTCTAGTAGACTTAGTGGGCAGACCGTTGGGCTTGTTGACGGCACCCACTGAGAACTACTGTGGGAAGTAGTTCTCACACCCGTCGTGGTGTCTTTTTCCCCAGGAACTTCTTCTCCTGTTCCTGTTGCTCTAGTTGCTGATCCTTCTGGCCGAGGCGAGGGAGTCGCGAGCTAGTCCCCTACCCGTCGTTGGAGTGTAACGGTACCCCTCCAGAGGAGAGCTTCATTAGATTAGTTTACTTCTTTTTCCTCTGTTGAGAGACCTTTGTTGTGAGATTTAGAGTTGTACTTTATTTTACAATTTGAGAGACTGATGTAGTGAGGACATTTGTATTGAGAGCTTGTACACCGATGTTTTTATTGGAGATATCTCCCTTTTGGGTTTTTGTATCAGAGGACTTTTTATATGATCGAATTTGGGAGATGGATATTGTATTTATTTTCAGTCGTACAGTGTTTGGATTTCAGTTTTTAGTAGTTTACTTCCAGCTCTGATATCTGTATACTGTAGTTGATTCTTTTTGCAGGTTAGACGCTTCGTCTGTACGGCTGTTTCCGTACAGATGGCGGATCTGTTAGCGAGCCCGGATCACAGTTTCGACCCCGGGGCGTGACAGATTAGAGTGGTATCGGAGCCTAGGTTGTAGGTCGTGGTGGACTTAGAAACCCTAGGCTTGTGGCTGGATATTAGGATGACTACGTGAGAGTCGTGACTTATAGCGAGAGTTCTGATTGAGTTTATTACCTCTCCCAAGGGACGGGATGAGTGATTGACATGTTTATTCTCCTAAGTGATTATGTTGGCTGCAGACAACATAATGCTATGGAATGGATGACATGTGTTAGACTTTCGCTGGATTGGGTCGTATGGTTGTTGTGTCCTGACGTTTGTTATTGTGCAGTGGACTACGATACTCCTGAGACGTCGTGTTGTGAAGAGGACACACCCCGCACCTGATGATTACCCGAGCAGCGGGAGGCAGAGCTATCAGAGCAGAGCAGGACCCAGGAGTTTGTGTGTTGAGATAGTTTCCCACTTTAACCGAGAAGGTCTGAATCCCTGAATGGTAAAGGATCGAGAACTTCGATAGGCTGAGCCTTGAGTCTGTTCTTGTTTGATTGGGGTTCTAGGCACCGGTCTATAGGAATTTTCGGATCTTTGCCGCGTCAGTCGGTTCTTCTCGCCTATGAGTGGGGTGTTGTTGTGGGAGCCGTTTGGAGTGACGGCGGTCCCAACTGTGTAGATACTTTCCACTGGCCGAGCTACCAGATGGATACACTGCCCCTGGTCGAGTTACCAGGTGGGCACATGCCCTGGCCGAGTTACCAGGAGGATACTTTCCACTGGCCGAGCTACCAGATGGATACACTGCCCCTGGTCGAGTTACCAGGTAGGCACATGCCCCTGGCCGAGTTACCAGGTGGGCACATGCCCTGGCCGAGTTACCAGGAGGATACTTTCCACTGGCCGAGCTACCAGATGGATACACTGCCCCTGGTCGAGTTACCAGGTGGGCACATACCCCTGGCAGAGTTACCAGGTGGGCACATGCCCAGGCCGAGTTACCAGGAGGATACTTTCCACTGGCCGAGCTACCAGATGGATACACTGCCCCTGGTCGAGTTACCAGGTGGGCACATGCCCCTGGCCGAGTTACCAGGTGGTCACATGCCCTGGCCGAGTTACCAAGAGGATACTTTCCACTGGTCGAGCTACCAGATGGATACACTGCCCCTGGTCGAGTTACCAGGTGGGCACATGCCCTGGCCGAGTTACCAGGAGGGTACTTTCCACTGGTCGAGCTATTAGATGGACACATTGCCCCTGGCCGAGTTACCAGGTGGGCACATGCCCTGGCCGAGTTACCAGGAGGATACTTTCCACTGGCCGAGCTACCAGATGGATACACTGCTCCTGGTCGAGTTACCAGGTAGGCACATGCCCCTGGCCGAGTTACCAGGTGGGCACATGCCCTGGCCGAGTTACCAGGAGGATACTTTCCACTGGCCGAGCTACCAGATGGATACACTGCCCCTGGTCGAGTTACCAGGTTGGCACATGCCCCTGGCAGAGTTACCAGGTGGGCACATGCCCTGGCCGAGTTACCAGGAGGATACTTTCCACTGGCCGAGCTACCAGATGGATACACTGCCCCTGGTCGAGTTACCAGGTGGGCACATGCCCCTGGCCGAGTTACCAGGTGGTCACATGCCCTGGCCGAGTTACCAAGAGGATACTTTCCACTGGCCGAGCTACCAGATGGATACACTGCCCCTGGTCGAGTTACCAGGTGGGCACATGCCCTGGCCGAGTTACCAGGAGGGTACTTTCCACTGGTCGAGCTATTAGATGGACACATTGCCCCTGGCCGAGTTACCAGGTGGGCACATGCCCTGGCCGAGTTACCAGGAGGATACTTTCCACTGGCCGAGCTACCAGATGGGTACATACCCCTGGCCGAGTTACTAGGTGGGTACATGCCCTGCGAGTTACCAGGTGGTTGCTTTAGTGAGATTGAGATGGTCTAGCAGGACGCCGAGATTTGGTGGCGTCGAGTTCGTCCTGTTGGACTACCGGGAGCGCAGTTGTTGACTTGGAACCAGTTTCGTGCTTTGCTGCTCAGGGCCTTCTTTCCTGACAGTGTAAGCAGAAACTGGAAGGGGATCTTAGACTCCTGCAGCAGGGGAGTCGACCTCTTTTGGAGTATGTTCGCGAGTTTTGCGATTGTTGAGCCGTGTACCCCTTGTCGCCTGGATGAGGCCCAGGAGGTTGAGCTAGTTGAGAAAGGACTGCATCGGAATATCTATCACTTGGTGTATTCTCGGCGGGTGCCGACGTTAGATGCAGCGATTGAGCATGCTTAGCGGGTTGACCGAGGATCAGTGATCATGTCAGAGATAGACGGAGCGCCAGGGACCAGCTCTGGGGAGAGGCATCCAGTGCTGCCTGATTTTGGACAGCCGAGTAGATCGAGACCCCGGGGCCGCCACGATTCCAGTCTGAGGGTCGTGAGTCTCAGAGGAGACAGAGACCAGGAGGTTCTCCACAGCCGATGTATCAGCAGTAGCAGCGGGATGACTGTGTCCTTTGTGGAGGGCCGCATTTTGCGCCGCAGTGTGACCACAGGCAGGAAACAGATCATGGTCTTGTCCTAAAGCGGGATCATCAGTCGCTTGGGCAGCTTCGGCTCCTCCTCCTCCGCTCTTCCAGACAGGCGGAGCTTCGACAGGTTATGGCCATATAGTTAGGGCCACTTCTTCGCGGCAGTCCGACGGACGACCACCCCCGAGCGGGAGCGTCTATGTCGCACAGGATGAGGATTCGGGGGCAGCTAGCCACGTGGTGGCAGGTATTAATCTTATCTCCCCTACACGCACTTGAGCGTTATTTGTTACCGGAGCATCGCATTCATTTCTTCTGTAGGGCATTTGCATTGTTGTATGGGCTAGAGATAGGACCCTTAGCTTGTGCTCGTGAGGTTCAGATACCTGATCACGTGTTGCACATAGATGGGTGTTGTTGGTCCTGCCCAGTGCAGTAGGGCCCTGGTTTTTGCCTGTTGATCTTTTGGCCCTTCCTCAGCTCCGGGATTTCGAGGTAGTGTTGGGTATAGGACTGTGAGGATCTGAGACCTTGATGCCACACCGTTGATACACGGTGGTGATGCCACACCGTTGATACACGGTGGTGTTGCCACACCGTTGATACACGGTGGTGAGGCCACACCGTTGATACACGGTGGTGTTGCCACACCGTTGATACACGGTGGTGATGCCACACCGTTGATACACGGTGGTGATGCCACGCTGTTGGTGCACGGCAGTGATGCGACGTTGTAGGTACACAACGGTGAGAGTTTTTGGATGGTTCGGACTTTTGACCGCGAGTTTGGGCATCAGCTTTATGATCGCCTTGCGAGCCAAATTTTCAGTCCCGTTCACCGACGGTTTGGTCCCCGTCAGGGTGTTCTTTATTAGTTGAGGGATCGACTTCGACCTGTGGGTCCGTTGGGGTTATGATAGCATGTTGAGTGACCAACTGTGGCATGAGATTGTGTCTCTTGAGGATCCCTTTTGAGGTTAGCCTGCAGTTGAGTAGTCCACTCGGGTGGTTTTGGATCGGGAAGTAACCGAGTGAAGACCCCAGCTTATTGGATTCCTTTCCTTATAGGATGAATGTGTGGGTATGCTTCGGGTCGCCTTATTGAGGTTGGCACCATGATGTGGTTTGGTGCGTGCTGCACTAGTGGTTATTTCCGTTTTCCCCCAGCCTTTTATTGGAGCCCCATGGGTATTTCACGTCTCAGCTCAGGAGTGATGTGTTTTTCCTCACCCGTGAATTACTTGCCCTTTTGAGATCTGCGATTGTTGGAGTGCGAGAGACGCCCGTTGCAATTTCTGGCTCGAGAGATGAGAGAATTGCACATCGGGCCATGCAGTACTTGTTGTTGTTGTTGTTGAGGAGTAATCACGGGGAGCTAGTGGTGTTTCGGGAGCTGGGGGCGTATTGATGGATACCTACCCGTGGTATTTGTGGCTCCTGGTGGACTTGATCTAGTTTCGAGGACGAAACTTTTTTTTAGTGGGGGAGAGTGTGAGGTCCCGGAATCCGCCGCGTAGGGTTTGCTGGTTGTTGGGCAGCTTTTTGTGGCTGTTGGTAGTGTTTGTGCGCATGGAGGGCCCGAGAAATGGATTTGTGTTGCAATTTGGGATTCAGTTGCATCACTAGAGGCCTGCGTGGTGTGTCGGTGGTGTTTGCGCGCAATTTGGACACAAGTGTTGGACTTCGGGCTCAAAAAGGGATCCCGTGGAAAATTGGAGGACCCGTCGTGTGTTTAGGGGTGATTTCGCGCGACGCGGATGTCAAATTTGGACTCCGGGCGAAGTTTGGATAAAGTTTACCTCTCCGGTTGCCTTCGGGAAATTTTTTAGAGTTGGATTTTGGCAAATCGGATTTTTGGAATGGACCCGGCGCGAAAATCGGATCAAGTGGGCTTTCCGGGGGCAATCGACAAATTTTCGGATGAGAATTTGGAGAAACGGACATCGTTTTTGGATTCAGCGCGCGAAATCATTGAGAATGGACTATTTACTTGTTTGTTTTGGAGCCCGGATGAATTGCACCTTTTTCGAGGCGACGCGGCACGGGAATCGAGGTGTGGCGCGGCGCGGATCCCGAGGAGAGAGGCTCGCGGTTCGAGGCGCGCGCGTATGACGCGGCAGGCGCGCTGGAAAGCGCGCCCTCGGCATGGGGCACGCGGGGGCCGCCACGTGGCGGGCCCCCGTTGGCGCCCGCGCAGGTGCGGGGGCGTGTCCCGCGCCTGGGGTGGCGCGGTGTAACCGCGCCCGTGTGGCGGGCGCCTTGCTGCGCCCGCATGGCGCGCATTGATGCGCGCCACGTGGCGGCGGGGCACGTGCGTGGACCCGGTGCACGCGCCCCGGCCTGGTGGACCGCGCATCATGGCTCCCCATTGGTTGGCGCCGTGGACCGGACCCGTGGACCGGGTCCGTGGACTACCCCCCTTTTCCCTTTTCTTCTTCTTCTTCTTCTCCCCCGAGCGCCATTTCTCCTCCTTTTTCTTTTCTTTCTTCTCCACCCGAGCGAGAGAGGGAGTGAGGATGGAATTTTTGGGTGGTGCGGCGGCGCGCCGTGGACCTCGCGGAGCGCGCGAGGTGTTCCAAACGGAGCGGCTGGGCGGCACGGCGCAGTCGGGTAGGTCCCGTTTTATTTTTGCGGTATTTTTGGCGCAGTTTGGGGCGTTCTTTTGCACAGTAAATTGACCCTCTTGCTCTTATCTGTGTTAGGGACCGTGTTACTGCACCATTTTGCGTGCGGTCTCCGACGGCGTGCTCCGTTTTGCGTGCGGACTTCGTTTTGCGTGCGGTTTCCGTCACCGTGCACCGTTTTGCGTGCAGACTCCGTTTTGTGTGCGGTTTCCGGCACCGTGCACCATTTTGCGTGCGAACTCCTTTTTGCGTGCGGTCTCCGGCACCGTGCACCGTTTTGCGTGCAGACTCCATTTTGCGTGCGGTCTCCGGCACCTTGCACCGTTTTGCGTGCGGACTCCGTTTTGCGTGCGGTCTCTGGCACCGTGCACCGTTTTGCGTGCGGACTCCGTTTGGCGTGCGGATTCTGGCACCGTGCTCCGTTTTGCGTGTAGACTCCGGCGGCGTGCTCCATTTTGCGTGCGGATTCTGGCACCATGCTCTGTTTTGCGTGCGGACTCTGGCGGCATGCTCCGTTTTGCATTCGGACTCTGGCAGCGGGCATCGTTTTGCGTGCGAATCACGTGGAGGCCAATTGCAAGTGTCTACAAGCAATTGGTGGCAAATCGAGGTGGGTGGCCTTATCTCCAAGTTTTATGGACTGTACAGTAATTCTACTGATGTAGGACTATACATGATAGTTTATTTTCTTGTATAGCATGCCATATTGTAGGAATTGTTATTCCTTTTATCATCTGTTCATTTAGTTATCTTGGAACTTGACCTAGCACCCCCGTCATATGTTGCATGTGTAACCAGACCAGTAGAAAACCTTCACTTGGGCTAGGGTTATTTATGCTTAGACACCCACACTGTTTTTCCATTCCTGGACATAGTGTTATCCTCGCCTGGGTAGTGGGCCGAGAGGTCGGGACTTTCTTTTAGTGTGGGATGCATTTGCACTCGTTCTTGGGAGCAGAGTGGAGTCTGGTAGTTGTAGTGGGTTACTTATCTGTGCCGGGAGCCGTTTGGGTAAACGGTAGTCCCAGGAGGTCTTGTATCCCTGTTGTGCTGTCGTGGGAGGGAGCCGTTGAGCAGACGGTAGTTCCGGGCCATCGAGTATCTTCCGGTCAGTGTTGTTGGGAACCGTTGGGGTTGACGGTGGTCCCAGGTCGTTGAGTGTTGTCCGACCAGTATTGTTAGCCTGAGTTGTGGGTCGTTCCTGGCTGTGGAGTACCTCCAGCCAGTGTGCTTTGTGCTGCGAGCTGTTGGAGAGGCTAGTGTCTCGTGTTTCGTGTGAGCTGATCAGCTGAGTCGTCGAGAGTGCTCCGACTGTTGTGGGATATATTTGGGGATCTTGAGTCCTACCGTTCTGAGAGTGAGCGTGGATTTTGACTTAGCCTCCTCATGCCAACGTTTGATACTCTATGCCGCGCCGTTTTCTTCAGTTGGAGTCGCACCCCCTGAGATGCCGCTGTGGATACGATGGTGGGCCTGTTGAGGCAGTTTTGCGCGAGGGGTGAGTTAGTCGGACAGGACGCCCCACGTAAATCCCGTCCTCATGTGGATGTGTGGTAGTGGGCAGGTGCGTTCCTAGTCGACAGGCGCAGGCTTGACTGGAACCTATGAGGCAGTCAGTTCGATTGGGTCGATTGAGCACCTTGGGTGCGAGTGGTCACATTTAGATAGAGGCATGGTAGCTGTAGAGTAGCTCCAGCTTTTCTTGTTCAGATTTCATCGCACTGTTATCTTTGCCTCTAGTAGACTTAGTGGGCAGACCGTTGGGCTTGTTGACGGCACCCACTGAGAACTACTGTGGGAAGTAGTTCTCACACCCGTCGTGGTGTCTTTTTCCCCAGGAACTTCTTCTCCTGTTCCTGTTGCTCCAGTTGCTGATCCTTCTGGCCGAGGCGAGGGAGTCGCGAGCTAGTCCCCTACCCGTCGTTGGAGTGTAGCGGTACCCCTCCAGTGGAGAGCTTCAGTAGATTAGTTTTCTTCTTTTTCCTCTGTTGAGAGACCTTTGTTGTGAGATTTAGAGTTGTACTTTATTTTACAGTTTGAGAGACTGATGTAGTGAGGATATTTGTATTGAGAGCTTGTACACCGATGTTTTTATTGGAGATATCTCCCTTTTGGGTTTTTGTATCAGAGGACTTTTTATATGATCGAATTTGGGAGATGGATATTGTATTTATTTTCAGTCGTACAGTATTTGGATTTCAGTTTTTAGTAGTTTAGTTCCAGCTCTGATATCTGTATACTGTAGTTGATTCTTTTTGCAGGTTAGACGCTTCGTCTGTACGGCAGTTTCCGTACAGATGGCGGATCTGTTAGCGAGCCCGGGTCGCTAACCTCTCGCTGCTTCTGGATGAAGCAAAACAACCGGCCAGCAACCTCTCGCTGCTTCTGCACCATCAGTGGTGCGATCAGGGTCGAAACCGACAATGTCACGGCCGGAAGTACTACTGGCGATACCCCGGGAGATGCTCTCAGCTCAAACATGCGCATCACGCGCTCCATGTTCTTTTCCTGGCGCCGCATCGCCTCAAACATCAGGACTGCTTGGGGCTGAATCTCAGGCCTCTCTCGGCTCTATCCATTTAGCTTCCCGCTATACGAGCCCCTCATCCAAGGTCAAACACGCCCTCGCCGCTGCACGGCATCTCAGAAGCATCAAATCACTACAACAGAACAACCATTAGGACCAAAACTCTCTCGACCAAATCAAGCGAAAATCTAGAATATGTTACCCTTACTAAAGCATTATGTTGTCTGCAGCCAACATAATCATCTTTAGAGAAATAACATGTAAGATCACTCGCCGCAATCCTCTGGAGGAGGTACAAACTCAATCAGGAATCTCGCTAAAGTCACGTCTCTCTCGACAGTCATCCTACTGTCCAACCAATAGCCTAGGGTCTCTAAGTCCTCAATGACCTATATACCTAGGCTCTGATACCACCTAATCTGTCACGCCCCGGGGTCGAAACTGCGACCCGGGCTCGCCAACAGATCCGCCGTCTGTGCGGAAACTGCCGCACAGATGAAGCGTCTATCCTGTAAAAGATCTATAGCTAACATGTATCAGAGCTGAAAAAGAACTAATAGCTATAGAAATCAACTGAACATCTGGATAAATGAAAGTCCTCAATACAAAATCTGATAAGCTGTGAAAAATAATACAATTCTCACAAGTCTCTCAGAATGTCCAGTACAAAAGTGGAGTCATAAAATAAAAACGGGTACATCTACCTCTGACTCTCAATGCTGGTAAGGAACTAATCGGCCACGTCCTCACCTCGATCTGCTGTCTCCGCGCGAACCAAGCCGGAACAGCTACCTCAACCTGTCACCGCAGCGGGTGTGAGATCTACTGCATAAGGCAGATCTCAGTGGGGACCGTCCCAATATCCACGGTATGCCCACTAAGTCTACTGGAGGCAAAACAGATAGACATGCAGATAGATAGATAGATAGATAAGCTGAAGAAAAACTACAGCTAATATGTCCCAAACATAATACTCAAAGGAAACTCTATCATAAACATGCTATGCATACTCTCGCTACATGCATACTCTCGCTACTGCTAGAATGCCTCTGTATCAATGCTCTCAGGAAAAACCATCTAAGAACATAGCATGTAACCACCCGCTCATAACACCCAATCTCAAAGACTGCCAAAACTGGCTCAATCCAGCCTGCGCCTGTCGTCCAGGAACGCACCTGCCCACTACCACGCATCCACAAGAGGACGGGATTTACGTGGGGCGTCCTAAACCGACTATCTCAATCTCACACAAAGTGACCCCATGGTAACTCGGCCAGGGGTATCAAGCGTCCACTAGTATATGAACAAGGCGCATATCCACATCGTAGCCTCGTCAGGCTCGGTTTCATCATCGCACCCGGGCCGTAGCTCGAGGGGAGCGAACCCACCGAACTCAAGTATCACATCTGTCTCACTGTCTCAACATGCGGCACATGCAGGCTATAATCCACGATCAAACAGATCGGTATCCCAAAGCTCGAAAACACAACTCAGTCGGAAAAGAACCTCGACTAAATTAGGAATAGCCCAAACACTCTCACAGCTATGTCGGAGAACCCTCAACGACTCAATCTGATAGTGCATGACCATGGCTGAGTCGGGAAACCTCCGCGACTCGATCTGCCAGAACCCCAAATATCCTCAAAACTAAGTGGGAGAACTACCTCCACCACTAAATCATAAACATAACCCATGATTCCAACAAGGTAGAAGAACTCTCATGACACTAGAACTCGACAGACGATGCTCTAAAAAATACACTCGGGCCTCTGGCACGAGTACACAATCAACTCGAACAATCTGGACCATTCATAATGTTCTCAATAATTAAAAACCCTTTTAAAATGGAGTCTTACTTAAAACGGGGTACTAAAAATATATGAAGGTCCAGATGCAGCCTGAAACTCAAATGAACAGGCAGTCTAGTGTCAAATAACCTCTAGGTCATACTAAAAATGTCTGGGGCTCAAGAATGTCATTCTACAATTTTCTAGGCAACTATCAGAATTATCAATATAATAAACAAGCTAAACATGATCAATATGCTTACAGAAGAATTAAAGGGCATTCCATAAATCTCGAAGAAATTCCAACCCACCTCGGTTAGCCACCAATTGCTTGTCGATACTTGCAATTGGCCTCCACGCGATTACTTGCCTCCACCGGAGTCCGCACGCAAAATGGAGCACGCCGCCGGAATCCGCACGCAAAACAGAACACGGTGCCGGAGTCCGCACGCAAAACGGGGTCCGCAAGCAAAACGGTGCACGCCGTCGGAGTCCGCACGCAAAACGAAGCACGGTGCCGGAATCCGCACGCAAAACGGAGTCCGCACGCAAAATGGTTCACGCTGCCGGAGTCCGCGTGCAAAACAGAGCACGGTACCGGAACCCGCACGCAAAACAAAGTCCGCACGCAAAACGGTGCACGCTGCCGGAGTCCGCACGAAAAACGGAACACGGTGCCGAAACCCGCACGCAAAACAAAGTCCACACGCAAAACGGTGCACGCCGTCGGGGTCCGCACGAAAAAACGGTGCAGTAAAATACGATCCCTAACACACACAAGAGCAAGCGGTCAAAATCAATGTCCAAAAGAACACCCCAAAACTGTGCTAAAAACACCGTAAAATTAACGCGCGGGACCTACCTCGACTGCGCCGCGCCGCCCAACCGATCCTTTGGAACACCTCGCGCGCTCCGCGAGGTCCACGGCGCACCGCCGCACCTCACAAAATCCTCTCCCTCTCACTCTCTCTCGCTCGGATGGAGAAGAAGAGAAGAAAACAGGAGAAAAAATGGCGCGGGGGAGAAGAAGAAGAGAAAGGAAAGGAGGGAGGTGGTTCACGGACCCGGTCCACAGACTTGGTCCACGGCGCCAGCCAATGGGGAGCCACACTCCCCCGGTCCATAAGCCGGGGCGCGTGCACCAGGTCCACGCACGCGCCCCTTGCGCCACGTGGCGCGCACCCAAGCGCGCCACGCGGGCGCGCAGTCTGCGCGCCACACGGGCGCGTGACACCGCCCCCCCCCCCCCCCCCCCCCCCCCCCCCGCGCAGGCGCGGGACACCACGCGCGCCCCCCCGCACGCCGGCGCCGGCGCCAATGGGGGGCCGCCACGTGGCGGCCTCTGCGCTGACCCGCGCAATCAGGCGCGCATTCCCAACGCGCACCAGCTGCGCGCACTGCACAGCGCGCCTCGAACCGCACACCACGCCGCCTCGGGATCCGTGCCATCGCCTCGAGATTCGCGCACGTGCCTCGAAAAACGCGCGCGTCACCCGGGCTTCGAAAAAAGCAAGTAAATAGTCCATTCTCAACGATTTCGCGCGCTGAATCCAAAAACGATGTCCGTTTCTCCAAATTCTCATCCGAAATTTTGCCAAAAGCCACCGGAAAGCCCACTTGATCCAATTTTCGCGCCGGGTCCAATTCTAAAGTCCGATTTGCCAAATTCCAACTCTAAAAAATTCTCGAAGGCATCCGGAGAGGTGATCTTTTTTCCAACCTTCGTCCTGAGTCCAAATTTGACATCCGCGCCGCGCGAAATCACTTCCAAACACTCGACGGGTCCTCCAATTACCCACGTGATCCCTTTTTAAGCCCGAAGTCCAACACTTGTGTCCAAATTGCGCACAACCACCACCGACACACCACGCAGGCCTCCAGTGATGCAAACTAAATCCCAAATTGCACCAAAAATCCATTTTTTGGGCCCGACACGCGCCCAAACACTCCCAAAGGCCACTAATCCATCAGTAATCTCCTAAGTGGGGATTCGGGTCCTCACATTGCATCTATAACATTGGATTTCCCCTTCGAATTCATCTTTTTCCTTGGAAGGTTTTGCAGAGCTTTTGAGGTTGGAGGATTTAGAACCCGATGATCCTTTAGATGGTTTCGAGGATGAAGATCCATCAGTTCGATTCTTCCAAAACTTCCGACGAAATTTCTTTATGATCCGCGCCAATTGTTCTTCAAAATCGGCAAAAGTGATTTCATCGTCGGAACTTGATTCGCCATCTTCTTCTTTTGTAGATTTGAATGCAACACCTGTAAGCTTAGAAGAAGACTTGGAAGAAACTTGATTAGTAGGAAAAGTCATCTCATAAGTTTGTAAAGCACCTGCTAATTTCTCTACTCTCATCTCATCCGGATGACTAACGGTTTCAATGGCGGTAACCTTTGCCCTAAACCGTTCCGGAAGAGTCCGAAGTATCTTTCTTACAACTTTCGACTCCGGAATCTTTTCTCCTAAATTAGCACAAGTATTGATTACATCTTGAAGTCTAGTGTAATAATCTGTAAACAATTCATGCTCATCCATATGAATAGAGTCAAATTGACATGTAAGCATCTGGAGCTTTTGAATTTTTACTAGATTAGTACCCTCATGTGTAATTTTGAGAATATCCCAAATTTCCTTTGCAGTTTCACACGCGGAAATTCGTGTGAACTCAGTCGAGGAAAGAGAATTAAATAAAGCGTTCATACCTTTCCCATTGTAAGAAGAACTTTCGAATTCCTCTTTGGACCATCTAGAGCGAGGTTTTGGGGTAGTAGAATTTCCTACTTCCTCAGTTGGATGCACCCAACCATATTCTACGGATTGCCATACCCGCTCATCAATTGCGATGAGAAAAGCTCTCATCCGCACTTTCCAATATGCATAATTACTCCCATCAAAAAGAGGAGGTCTAAAAATATTACCACTTTCACCCGACATGATAGATAAACCTAAAACCCGCTCTGATACCGCTTGTAGGTTTTTATATATTAAGGATCCACAAGGATCTAAATAGGTACTATCAAACAACTAGAGGGGGGGCTGAATAGGTGTAATACTTAAAAACAAATCTCAGTGCAAAATAAAAACCAATGCGGAAAATAAAAACAGCACATCGAGATTTACGTGGAAACTCCAATCCAGGAGAAAAACTACGGGACCAACACGCAATAACAATCCAATAAGAAAAGAAAGAATAACAAGGTGATTATCGACTCCACGGACTCAACCCCTCCTTCAAGTTCTTCGGACCTTGCGCTCCATCGATTGCACGTCCACTGCACATGTTCGAATCCACGAACGCCACTCGAATCCACGAGCACACGTTTCGAATCCACGAAACACCTTCAACACACCGAATCCACGATGCTACGTCGAATCCACGACGCAAACTCAGCCGATAAGAATATTGGCTTCGATGGTGATCCTTTGCTTAGATTATCATTGAGGAACCGCAGAAGGAATCTCTAAGCAAAGACTAGATCAATTCGACAAAAGATAGATCTTGAAAGAACTGTCGAATTGACCTAAAAGAGGTTAAAGAGAAGAACGATAAGAACCAGCCTCTAGGGTTGCTCTCGAGTGTTTCTGAATTGATCGGTAAGTATCGAGAAACCCTAAGTATCTATTTATAACCCTTGGAAAAAGATAAAAGTCGGTTTAGCAATCTTATCCCGAGAAGGCATTGTGTACCGGTACCAAATAACGTGTTCCGGTACTCAATGGTGCAAAACACAGATTTTTCTATTGTGTTCCGGCACGCAAGCATGTGTTCTGGTACGCAATGCAAATTATAGAAAATTCTGTGTCGGGTTTGAGGAACTCAAAGTGTGGTTCCGGTACTCAATGTAAAAACTGATTTTTCCAAGATAAGATTTATCCAAAACAGACCTAGTACCGGAATCCAAACTTAAAATAAGTTGTAAGTTAAAATCAAGTTCCTAAAACCAAGTCTAAACCGAGTTTCAATAATTTCCTGATTCCAATGATTATAAATGTACTTAAATCACCATGGTTTAACTAACCATACCTGAGTGTTATCTTGAGCTCATGTTGAATCTGCAATGAGTCTTCGTAAGCTGATTTGACAATTTGTACCCTTTAATACTCCGACTCAACTCACGAAATATGCCAACACAAAAAGCCGTAACAGACAGATCCGAGCACGGGTGGGGTCCGGGACGACGGTGAGGCAGCGTGTAGAGGACCATAGCCAATGTGGCTAATAGACTTTTCAGTTTTATGGTTATCTCTTTGTGCTTGGTTAGTATATCTGTGATTACTTGTGAATGGTTTATTATGGATATTGGATTGAGATCTTAGCGTAGGAATGACTACTTATAACTGTGATTGTTGAGATGTGTGAATGCGGCTTGTTTTCAAATATAAACATGGTTACAAAAGCGTTTTCAAACAAAGTGTCGTGTGGGCACTGATTTCTAAACCCGTGGATTTATCCTTTCAAGCAATGTTGCCACGCAAAAGAGATTGCGAAAACGTTTTGTAAAACCGGGCGTCGTGTGGACACCATCTTTCAAACCTATGGATTTATCCTTGCATTGAAATGTGGTAACTATGATGGTATGGTTAAGTGTGATCTCTCCGCCTTATTGCTCAATGATTGCATGGTTAAAGTAGTAGTCGTGTTCGGAACGCCGTACATATACAAAGGAGACTCCGCCCGTTTGGGGAGTGAATTTGTGTATGTGACGGGTCTGGCGCGCACCGGAGGCAATGTTCTTGTAAAGGAAAAAAAATATAGTTACGTTTTCCGCTCTTTTTGAACCTCCGGGGCGTGACAGCTTTTTCTTCTTAAATTCTGTAAGACCTGGCTTTTTCGTGACCCTTCCCGTTACCCCTTTTCTTACGGCTGCCCGACTGTGGGACAATTTTTGGTGTTTTTCCGGAAAGTCCGTCGGGGCTCGCGGACATTTTTAGGCGGAAGGGCTCGCGAAATGGAGAACGGGGACGCGATCGGTTTCAGATTCCGACTCCCGGTTCTCCCAGAATAAAATTCTGAAGTTCGGACCCCTCTTAGGCGCCCCGGGATCCGTGCGGATGATCGGCACGTTTCTCGGGGTAATTCTAGCCGCCGGATCTGTTCCTAATATTTATTTATTATTTCCTTTGAGGAACCTAGGGTTTTAGGTTTTCCCCCTTAGGTTCCTTCGTTCGGCGGCTAGGGTTTCTTTTTAAGAGACACTACGAGAGGGAAATAGAGAAAAACGGGGACCCAACCTTTTTTCGCTCTTGTTACGACCGACGGCGGGGCTTTCGGGAGAAGGACGGAGGTTTCTTGCTTGCGGGATCAATCGGGCAACGATAGGACGATCCTCTTCTTCTCTTTTCCGGCGGATCGAAGGTGAGTTTTTCCATTAGGTTTTGGTTAGGCGTTTCGGGGTGGAGTTTTCGCGGGGAGCGCCGCCGCCGCCGCCGCCGCCGGGCCGGCCGCGGGCGGGGCGCCGCGCGGCAGAGGCGTCGCGCGAGCACCACCCGCAGGCGAGCACCGCGCGGCGCTTGGCCGCGCGGGGCCGCCCGCATGTGGGGCGCCCGCGCGGGCTAGGGCCGCGCGGGGCCGCCCCCGCACCGCGGGCGGCGCGCCCGCGCGGGCTGGTGCCGCGCGGGGTCGCCCCGCACCGCGGGCAGCGCGCCCGCGCGGTGCTTGGCCGCGCGGGGCCGCCCGCAGGTGGGGCGCCCGCGCGGGCTGGTGCTGCGCGGGGTCGCCCCGCACCGCGGGCGGCGCGCCCGCGCGGCGCTTGGCCGCGCGGGGCCGCCCGCAGGTGGGGCGCCCGCGCGGGCTAGGGCCGCGCGGGGCCGCCCCCGCACCGCGGGCGGCGAGCCCGCACGACGCTTGGCCGCGCGGGGCCGCCCGCAGGAGGGGCGCCCGCGCGGGCTGGTGCCGCGCGGGGTCGCCCCGCACCGCGGGCAGCGCGCCCGCGCGGTGCTTGGCCGCGCGGGGCCGCCCGCAGGAGGGGCGCCCGCGCGGGCTGGTGCCGCGCGGGGTCGCCCCGCACCGCGGGCGGCGCGCCCGCGCGGCGCTTGGCCGCGCGGGGCCGCCCGCAGGAGGGGCGCCCGCGCGGGCTGGTGCCGCGCGGGGTCGCCCCGCACCGCGGGCGGCACGCCCGCGCGGCGCTTGGCCGCGCGGGGCCGCCCGCAGGAGAGGCGCCCGCGCGGCGCTTGGCCGCGCGGGGCCGCCCGCAGGAGAGGCGCCCGCGCGGGCGGGTGCCGCGCGGGGTCGCCCCGCACCGCGGGCGGCGCGCCCGCGCGGCGCTTGGCCGCGCGGGGCCGCCCACAGGAGGGGCGCCCGCGCGGGCTGGTGCCGCGCGGGGTCGCCCCGCACCGCGGGCGGCGCGCCCGCGCGGCGCTTGGCCCCGCGGGGCCGCCCGCAGGAGTGGCGCCCGCGCGGGCGGGTGCCGCGCGGGCGGGTGCCGCGCGCGGTCGCCCCGCACCGCGGGCGGCGCGCCGCGCGGCACTTGGCCGCGCGGGGCTGCCCGCAGGAGGGGCGCCCGCGCGGGCCGGTGCCGCGCGGGGTCGCCCCGCACCGCGGGCAGCGCGCCGCGCGGCGCTTGGCCGCGCGGTGCCTCCCGCAGGAGGGGCGCCCGTGCGGGCTGGTGCCGCGCGGGGTCGCCCCGCACAGTGGGCAGCAAGCCCGCGCGAGTCCGCCCGCAGGAGGGGCGCCCGCGCGGGCTGGTGCCGCGCGGGGTCGCCCCGCACCGCGGGCAGTGCGCCCGCGCGGCGCTTGGCCGCGCGGGGCCGCCGCAGGAGGGGCGCCTGCGCGGGCTGGTGCCGCGCGGGGTCGCCCCGCACCGCGGGCAGCGCGCCCGCCCGGCGCTCGGCCGCGCGGGGCCGCCCGCAGGAGGGTTACCCGCGCGGGCTGGTGCCACGCGGGGCTGTGCCCAGGCGGAGTGTGCGCCGCACGGGCCGGTGCCGTGCGGGGAACTCCGCCGCACGTTCTTGGGAGTCGGTGTGAGTTTCGGATCCTTAGTCTTGACTTGCCCATGTTCCTTCAGGAGTGCAGGACTTTGTTGGCGACTGACGCACGATCACGGACGTACCGAACACCGGACGACTCACACAAGGTGGGTACTTTCGCCAAGGTTAATTGGGTAAGGGCGGACATGAGCAAAGGTGTTTTCTCGTAAGTTAATTCTCATGAGCAAGGGTGCCTTCTCTTTAAGTTACTCTTCGTGAGCAAAGGTGTTTTCTCGTAAGTTAATTCTCATGAGCAAAGGTGTTTTTCTCTTTAAGTTAATTCTCATGAGCAAGGGTGTTTTCTCTTTAACTTACTCTTCGTGAGCAAAGGTGTTTTCTCGTAAGTTAATTCTCATGAGCAAAGGTGTTTTCTCGTAAGTTAATTCTCATGAGCAAAGGTGTTTTCTCGTAAGTTAATTCTCATGAGCAAAGGTGTTTTTCTCTTTAAGTTATTCTTCGTGAGCAAAGGTGTTTTCCCTTCTAGTTATCCTTATGAGCAACGCTGACCCCGATTTTTACTTCATTCGATTTATCATCTGAGGCTCAAGTTTTGCTACACGCACACCAATGGTTTGGCCACCGCAAGGGTGTGCTTTTCCGAAAAAGTGGTACGTTGACCCGTGTACCCCACGCGACGGTGGCGTTAGGAATGGGGGCCCTCACGGGTGGAGGGTGTGAGCGGTGACGCCGAGGTTGGTGCTCGGCGGCCGAGGCAGGTGCTCGGCAGAGACGGGGCACCGGGGTAGGGGCCCGGTGCGGTGTCCGGGGAGGGTGCCCGGTTTATGTTTGGTGCAGGTCATGCTCGTTGTTGACGGTGTATGAGGGGTGACGGTTGCTCTGGTTACAGTGGTTTGCTTTATTATAGCTTTCTTGCTCATTATGTTTATTCTAGTCACTGACTTCCCACTCCGTGACAGGTTCGTCCAGGGGTGAGTGCTAGGGCACCGGTGAGGCCGCGAGAGTGTTGTTCTGGCTTTTAGTGACTTCAGATACAGTGACTTTCCTTTCCCTTTTCTTTTATTACTCATGCTAGCTAGTTGTGGATTGCGACGCCCCCGTGAGGTCGAAGTGGATGTTGCCTTTTCCCTTTTTGAATAAACGAATGATTGTTGCATTCTTTCTTACTTGGCCGTTTCAAACAATGAAAAGCAAAGAAAACCGGTTGCGAAAACTACTTTTAAAACGTGGGTGTCGTGTGGGCACCGAATTTTACAAACCTTGTGGGATTTATGTGTTTGCGAAATGTTTTCACAAAGATCGGCATCGTGTGGATGCCGTTTTCAAAACCTTGTGATTATTTATCCTTTCAAAACATCGGCCTCTATGTTCTAAGTGAATATTAGAATATCATGTGAGTTGTTTGGTTGTATGTGAACGAGACCCCAACTGATGTGGTTAGAGATTGTATGTGCTACGCCTTGTGAGACATTTTGTATGTGAGACGCCGTGCATATACAAAGGAGACTCTGCCCGTTTGCAGAGTGAATTTGTGTATGCGGCGGGTCTGGACACGCCGGGGAGCGTTGGTTTACAAAAAAAAAATATATGGCTGAATCAGGAGCATCGGTGGATCTTCTTCCGCGCGATTCGAGCCCCGGGGCGTGACAAATTCCCTCTCCAACAAGTGAACAACTTGGTTTTAATTTTCTTTAACTTGTCCACCTCATTTAGCCCTCCAAAAGAGAGCTCTAAAACACCTTTTTAGGACTTAAGCTTCACAACTTGAAGCTTCCAATTTCTCAACTCCAACTCACTTTTTGACTTAATGCGCTTTTCATTGAGTCGAAACACCACGAACTCATTTGTAATCATATTTTAAACGCGTTACGCGTGATTTCGCCGCACTTCGCTATTTCGCGGAGTCGTTGCACTACAACTTAAGCTTCACAACTTGAAGCTTCCAACTTCTCAACTTCAACTCACTTTTCGACTCGACGGCCTTTGTATCGATTCGAAACGCTTTAAACTCACTTGTAATTAAATTTTAAATATGTTACAAATATTATCGCCGCACTTCGCTATTTCGCGGAGTCGGCGCACTACAACTTAAGCTTCACAACTTTAAGCTTCCAACTTCTCAACTTCAACTCACTTTTCGACTCGACGGCCTCTGCATCGATTCGAAACGTTTTAAACTCACTTGTAATTACATTTTACATGTGTTACAAGTATTATCGCCGCACTTCGCTATTTCGTGGAGTCGGTGCACTACAATAAGAAGGCATATTTCGAAAACTTTTTCAGTTTTGCGAATTAGAAGAATTGGAGAAAATTAAATTAATCTATCGGGAAGTCAATCTTAGATTTTATTTCAGTTCGATACGTCCACCTACTTATATTTTTTTTATGTAAATTTGAGTATTTTCGGTGTACATTTTATTATTTGTTATCTTTTTCTCGTAATATTTTTAATATTTTTTTAGAATATTTTTGTAATAATTTTTTTTCTCCTATAGCACTTTCCTTTTTTAAAAAAAAAATTTCATTATTTTTTGTTAAGTTGTAATTCTATTAAATTTTTATTATGTTTTCATATTATTAAATTTAATAAAATATAGTTATATTCTTCTGAATCTCATTTACGTTTTTATTTACTTATTTAATTTATAAATTTTTACTAAAAAATTTTTACCCACCGCATCGTACATTAATTTAAGTTATATGGTTTCGCGCAGAAAACCTATTACTTAATAATAGATTGGAATGTACATCTAATAGTTCTTTATCAATTCCAAAAACAAAATTTAATATTGGGATTATATGACCATTTCACTATGTTTGATTATTAATTTTAATCTTAATATATATATATATATATATATATATATATATATATATATATATATATATATATATATATATATATAGAGAGAGAGAGAGAGAGAGAGAGAGAGAGAGAGATAGAGAGAGTCCGGCTACTATACTATTAATAGTACGAAGTTATTGGTGCTATCAAGTTTTCTACCCTTAGATCAATCTTTTTGATCATTTTCACACGTTAGATTTTACTATTTTTCTAACTACCTATTAAAACTAAGAGGTCCACTATCATCTCAGCCACACATCTTTTAATGCAATGGTTAAAAACTTAATAACACCAATCACTTGATACTATTAATAGTATTCCAGCCTAACTCATATATATATATATATATATATATATATATATATATATATATATATATTTCTAATTGCTACTAATAGAGTATTCGTTTCAGGTAGTTTTCTGAACATTGGTGGAATCCGACACATTATACAGTCAAAGATTTTGCTGTTGTTTTTTTTAAAAAAGAAATTGAGTAAAGCCTTAGGCCGAAAATTATATAGAATTTTCAAAATTGGTAGGTTCTAATGGGGCTTTATTCAAAAAATAAAAAAATTTAAGTGGTGATCCGTAAATTTTAAGTTCCACTAAATTTACAATTTCTATTAAAAACGATATTAGAAGTCTAATTAAATTTAAATTTGGGAAGAGAGTAGGTGAATATTAGTTAACCACAAAAAAATTGTGATTATAATATTGGTTTATTATTTTAAAAACTAATAGAATTATAATGTCAAAGATTTTGTTTTTGTTTTTTTTAAAAAAAAAAATTGAGTAAAACCGCCGAAAATAATATAGAATTTTCAAAATTGGTAGGTTCTAATGGGGCTTTATTCAACAATCAAAAAATTTAAGTGGTGATCCGTAAATTTTAAGGTCCACTAAATTTACAATTTCTATTAAAAACGATATTAGAAGTCTAATTAAATTTAAATTTGGGAAGAGCGTAGGTGAATATTAGTTAACCACAAAAAAATTGTGATTATAATATTGGTTTATTATTTTAAAAACTAATACAATTATACTGTTAAAGAATTTGCTGTTGTTTTTTTTAAAATTTAAGTGGCGATCCGAAAATATTAAGGTCCACTAAATTTACAATTTCTATTAAAAACGATATTACAAGTCTAATTAAATTTAATCACAAAATTGTGATTATAATATTGGTTTATTATTTTAAAAACTAATACAATTAGATTTTGCTGCTGTTGGTTTATTATTTTAAAAACTAATACAATTATACTGTCAAAGATTTTGCTGTTGTTTTTTTTAAAATTTAAGTGGCGATCCGAAAATATTAAGGTCTACTAAATTTACAATTTCTATTAAAAACGATATTAGAAGTCTAATTAAATTTAACCAAAAAATTTCTTATTATAATATTCGTTTATTATTTCAACTGCTGGCTATGGGGTTCGAACCCATGCGCACTTGAATGCAAAAGATCTTAAGTCTTCCCCCTTGACCACTCGGGCAAACCAGCTTAATCAATTATTTGTGTTAGTTTACTGTTATTTAAATGTAGTTAGTTAACTTTTGTATTTTTTCTTTTCTCAAAATTTGGAGCACTAATTTCAATGCTCCGAATTGTAGGACCAACTCATCATGGTTCTGTCATCCTCTCAAGCATGAACAATTTTGGAAGACGCTCTACAAACAAAAGTATAAATGCCAGATTTTAACAAGTAAATGACTAATTATGTTCCATTATGTATATGGTACAATAGTCTTTTTAAAGATATTGTTGGGTGCCGAAAGTTCAACTGAACGCTCTTGGACTGTTGATTGGCTTCGGTCAGCGATCGGCAACGGTATGACCCTCTGATGTGCGCCGCGTGCCAAACGATTAGGCTTAGGAGGGATCCGCTTAGCCGGGTTATTCTTAATCGAACTCTTAATAAGGTTCGGTCTGGAAGAGCCTGTTGAGACCAAAATTTTCACCACTTAAGGAAGCAATACGTGGCACCGTCGGCTAAAGACATCAGTCGATGAAGAGAATAGTCAACCTGTGGTGCCCGAATCCCCGTGTTACTTGACTGTGTGGTCGGCGGTGAGAAAATACCTATTTTTGGTGTACCAAGTGCGTTGCGTGTCAAACGGATGCCAAAAACGGACTCAGCGCGCGAAAACAGCCAAAATGGGTATGTTGGGCTTATTGGGCTGATTTTGGATGAGGGCCGGTCCACAACCCAAACCGCGTGCACCAAGACTACCGAAATCGCATGGGGACGCGTGGCAGGCCGCATTGGCCGTGGCACAGGAGGCCGACTGCGGGACACGCGACACGCTCCCGTTGGCGCGGCACACGCACGGGGCAGGCGGCACGCACCTTCCCCGTACGGGGACACGCGTCACCGCAGGGTTGGCCGACGCCAACCACCCCCGCGGCGCGACGTGGCGTGCTGTCTGCCATCCAAACCGCGTTTCAGGCACTGCCGGATTCACGACACATGTTCGGGCGCTGAACGCGGGCCGGGCCTGAGAGGATTCGGTCGCCCGAAACATGGGAATTGGGCTGAGAAATCCTGGATTTTGTGGGTTATAAATAGGGGCCTTCTTCCACCTTTTACAGATTTTGGATTTAGCTTTTTTTTTAGAGCTTTAGCTGAGCACTTCCTCTACTTCTCCTCCACCACCCTTGAGCACCTTGGAGGACTTTGAAGCTTCTACATCATTTTCTTCCTCAAGTTAAGGAGCTTCACCATTATTGTTGTTTTCAGCCACCTCCATCGTAGTTTAGTGCAAGGCCTCTACAGAGCTAGCCCTTTAGAGTTTTTGGCTGATATTTGTTTTGGGATCTTCAAGAGAGGTAGGCCTACAACTTTGATATTGATCACTCCTCCCAGATCCAGAGTTTTCTTTGAGTTTTTATGCCACCTCTGGAGCCTTCGTGCACATATCAGAATTTTGGTCATTACATAGTATTTATGGATTTTCTCGATGATTTATGCATGGATTTTGGAGTTATTGAGCTTGTTTTGTATCTACTCTCGAAGAGGAACGCATTGAGACCTTCCTTCCTGGATTTGGAGTTCGTTTGCCCAAGTAACATTATTGATCTTCTTGACCCTGTGACAGAGTTGGCTGCAGTTTTTGTGTTGGGTTTTGTGTTGAGGATTGAGCCTTTAGATGCAGATTTCTTAATCATTTTCAGGATTTTAAAGTTTGGACATCTTATTAAGTTTAAGGTGAGCGATTCCTCTTTTAAATTCAGTGGAAAATTCATTTTGGATTGGTCTCCATACTTCTTGCAAGTACATGCTGATTTTGTTGGCAATTTCTGGACATCATTGTGTTGATTGGTTAAATTGTTAATTAAGGAAAATTAAAGATGGATTTTCGAGGCTTTGGAGATGTTCATTTGACAAAGAACAACTTAGTTTTATTTTTGGAAGCTTCAAATTGAGGTATTTAATGTTGTATATGCATTTTATGTAACATATGAGTGATTGCTGAAATTCTAGAATAATCTGTGCAGCGTGCATTGTTCTTGCGATTGCACCCAATTCGAGAGGAGATTTTGGTGATTCTTGCTGCATTGGATTCTTAAGAGGCTGAGGATTAAGAACGCCGAATTTCAGCCAGATAGGACCTTGGATCGTCAAGTTTCAGGTGGGTTGGATTTCCTCAAAAATTAGTGGGCGGCTTTCTAATTCTATCTTGTAGTGGACATGCATGATAGGATGTTGTTTCACTCCTTGGTTACGTTGAATGAAAGATAGAGTTAGTGAATTATTTATGGATTGTGATGAGTGTAAAATTGTGGAACCTTGACTAGCACCCCGTCATATGCTTGTATATATTTAACCAGACTAGTAGAAAACTCTCGCTTGGGTTAGTTATTGTATTTCTAGCTTCCCTACACACTCTTGCATGTTTCCCTTGACTTAGAGTTTCTCCTTGCCCGGGTAGTGGGCCGAGTGGTCGGGATAGTGTAGGACGCATATTGCGCTCGTGCCTGGGGGCCGAGTGGAGTCTAGTAGCTGCGACTAGTTCTGTGCTAGTGGCGGGAGCCGTTTGGGTAGATGGTGGCCCGAGGTCGTCGAGTATTCTCCGATCAGTTTGTTGCCACTGAGTTAGTGGCAGTGTGGGTTATGATAGCCGGATCTTGAACCCATAATGTTTTTGGACACACATGATTTCAGTAAACCAATATTTTTCTTCCGAATTTCGAAGGGTCGCTGAAATCTGTTCTTATTTGATTAAAGTGAAGGCACTAGCCCTTCGGGGTTTTGGAAAATAAAACTTGTTTTTAACTAATTTTCTAAAGAATTAAAACTTGTTAAAATAAGTTTCCTCAAATCAAGATGGTTTTCTAAAAAAGGAGCTATTTTTTGTCCTCACCTTGAGAGGGTTCGAGTGAAAATAGTTTTCAGGAATAAATATTATCTTTTCATATAAACCTCCTCACCCAAAGTGGGTTCAAGAGGTTTGGAATCTAAGGGTTGTTTCCATATTTTGGGTCGAGAGCAACGGGAGGCTGTGCTTGGAACCTGTTTTTGTTTGATTGGGTTGTAGGCGCTAGTCTCCCAAAATTTTTGGACCCTTCGTTGTTGTTAGCCGTCGAGTCCGTGAGCAATCGAGGGCCGTTGAGTGTTCTTCGGCCAGTGTGATGGGTCGTGTGTTGGTCGACTCTGATTGATTCCCTCCGGATGTTTTATCCGTGGAGGAGTTGATTTCTCCGAACTGTAAGGGGTCGAGAACTTCGAAAGGTTGAGCTTGGAACTCGTTCTTGTTTGATTAGGGTTCTAGGCATCGGCCTTTCGAGATTTTTGAACCCTTGCTGTGTTGGTTGGTACCTTCTAGTCTGTGAGATGGGTGTTTTTGTCACGCCCCGGGGTCGAAACTACGACCCGGGCTCGCCAACATGTAGTGGCCCTGGTTTTCCTGCAGTTTTTCCCGTGAATCCTTGGTGTGGAACGCCTATCCTTGGTGTATTTGGCCCACAGTGCATCAAAGGGATGCTATGGATGGACACAGAGTGGTATTTACTGTTGGTTTGGCCTTCGGCTGTATTTGCCGAATTTTAGAGAAGGCTTTGGGCCAAAAGGAGGTCGTATTTGGATTCAGCACGGAAAAACGCTTGAAAACAGCTGTTTATTTGTTAAAAACGGAGTCCGGATTCCCAAAAACGGACCCCCGGAAGTTTTCTGCGCAAAATGGTGCATGGGGGGACCTGTGGACCAGCCGGGGACACGTGGCGCCTCCTTATTGGGCCGGCGCGCCACTCTCGGTCCACGGAATGGACCGCCGGTGCACGGTGCACCGGCGGGCCACGTGGCGGGCTCCCGTTGGACCGGCGCAGCAGGCGCGGCGCATGGAGCAAGCGCGGGCAGCGCGGGCAGGTCGGGCAAGCTGGGGCAGCGGCGCGGCGCACGGTGCACCGGGGCGCGCCACATGGCGGCCTCGGGTTGGCGGGCGTACGTGCGCGTGGCGCACCGGCAGGCGCGCGCCTGCGGCCGTACGCGCACGCGCTGCAGGCGTGCAGGCGGCGCGCAGCGGCCACCGGCGGCCGTGTCGGGCGGGAAAAGCGGGGGCACGTGGCGCCCCGCCACTGGCGGGCGCTACCCACCCCGCCGCCCCCGCAGGGGGCACGTGGCCGCGCCCGGTTCGCCGGGCGCGCTGTCCCCTGTGCGGGGGACACGTGTCGGGCGTCCAAGCCGGTCGGACCAAAAATCGGTCCGACCGAGATCCCGTGCGGGATGGGCCGCAAGCTGGGCCGGGCTACTGTGCGGGCCCGAAATCGGGCCCGAATGAACCGGGCGCCCGAATCTGGGACTTATTGGTCATTTCTGAAATGTTTTTAGTGGGCCTATAAATAGGCCCCCTCCCCTCCTTTTTCTGGCTTTTCCGAGAGATAGAGAGAGATTGAGAGGGAGAGGTCTTTAGAGAAGTTGTTCCTCACAGATTTTTCTACCTCGTGGTGCGTTCCCAGATTTTTCGGAAGATCGACAACGGCGATCCGTATTTTACAGCGTGCCTCGGTTTTCCCCCATTTTCGGCCCGTTATCGCCGCATTTCAGTCGGAAGAGTCCCCTGCGCAGCACAGGAGTCATTTTCCGACGATTTCTTCGCCGCTGTGTTCCTAAGAGGTAGGGCTTCGTTTTCCGTGTTGATGGTTTCTCTGGATTCCGATTCCTTGGCACACTTCCCGAGGTGTTTTGACCCCTCTTTTGCTGTTTGGGCTTTTGGACAGCGGCGACTTCGACGAATTGTTACTCAGCGTAGGAATATCTGATCGAGGCGATTCAAGAGTCGATTTTGGGATACTTTTTAAAAGGAACGCAACCGTGATTTTTTTGGAATTTTTGGAGCTCGGGACAGAGGTGAAACTCCTCGTTTTGCGTGCTGATTTTAAAAACAGCAAATATGTATTTGGGACTTGTAGTTTTTACACCGTGTACACTTGTGTGATGTTGTAGGATACTGTTTCAGCTGACGGTGTGCTTTGAGGACAGCGGGTATTTTCTGGGTGTTTTGTGCATGCTTTTCGAGGTGGGTGGTTGCGTTTCCCTCTTTGTTGACTTGCACACTAAGAATAGTAGAGTTTTCCAATTACAAATATGATAGTAACTTGTGGTATATGAGCCTATTGCATTGGCCCCCCTAAATTAAGTGATAGCTTCTATGTGATAAATCTGGGACAGCAAGTTGGACAATTGCTATATCTTAAACCGCATGCAAATAAATAACCCTATAATATTTTAAATTGATTCTTTACATGAAACTTTAGTCACTTTTTAAATGCTTTTAAAAGAGAACACTTGCATGCTTATTCGGACAACTGGTTAGGCCACTATTTTACTGCAGCACTATATTATGGGATTTGACTTAGGGGAAAACATATTTTATTGTTATTCTTCTCTATCGATGCATGATGCTCGAGTCTGATCGGGATTTTGAGATAGTATTGTCTGGGACAGTTTGGACTTGTCTTCGGGGATTGTGGGGTATAGTGGCAACCGCGGATGTTAGGCGGTTGACCAGATGTTTTTACCATATCAGATTGGGGGTTATGGGTTCAGCGGTGACCGCGGATTTTGGGCGGTTGGCCGGATGTTATTATCACATCAGATTGGGGATCGGGGTTGCATTAGTGGATGGAGTTTCCCACTTTGATCATAGTCATGATCCAGTCCTGCTATTTTGAGAAATCAGCTACAGAGATGATTGATACAAAGATACTTTACTCGTGTGGGTCGCTCCCCTCGAGTGCCACTCCGGAGTAGGCTTTTTGACCGTGATGGGTGCCGGTCAGTTGGTGAGTTGTGAGTAATGACAGAGCAGGCAGTGCCAGTATTTTCTGGCCCTCTGATTGGGTTTCTTTGGGCAGTCAGCTTTATAGTTGCATATATATATACAGTTATCTTTTGGCACTGCATTTAGAGGCATAGTAGTGGTAGTTCCTTTTTCAGCAGCCTATATCGCATACCACTGTTCTTTTCTTTTGCCTCTTTATTCCTAGTGGATGCGTCAGCATTAGAGGTTTTACCCACTAGGGGAGGCTACTGGTTTATCTAGTAGTTCTCACCCCTATTGTTGTTTTCTGTCCTTTTCCCCTTTGTTTTGCAGAGTCATCTGTGGGAGCTGCTGGGCCTTCAGCGGCAGATCGAGGTAAGAGGATCGCCGACTAGCTAGATCATCTACCCCGAGCGAGAGATTAGCGAGGTTTTTATTGTACCCCTTTTGTATCTCAGACTTCAGTAGTTTACTTTTGGGTCTGGCTTTGGCCAGCTGGTTGTATCTTTATGGTGAGCTGGGAGTATATTGTACTTTTATTTCAGTTTGTAGTTATTTCAGTCTGAGATTACTTTTAGTTCTATTAGTTCAGCTCTGTTTATGCTCTTTTATTATATATTATCTATCTGAGCAGGTTACCAGCGCTTCGTGTACATGGAAAATTCCGTGTGCACGGCGGATGTGAGGACCCGGAATTCCCACATTTGGATTACTGTTGGATCTGCGGCTTCCGGAGACCCATGTTGGGTGTTAGAGGTGTTTGCGCGCATATTGGACCCAAGATTTGGACTCGGCATGAAAAACGGATCAAGTTTGCTCTTCCGGGAATTTTTGGTGAATTTTAGAGTGTGATTATTTGGGTAATTTATGGGGTTTAGGTGTAACTTTGGACTGTATGTTGTACCCAGGAGAGTTTGCGGGTATTGCTGGACCCGTTGGAGTTGGAGATTTGGGATTCTGGGTATTTTCAGCTGTGGAACTCCGGACAGTCAGCTTTTTCAGGTGGGTGGCCTTGTCTTCACGACCTATGGACTGTGCATTAATTCTATCTGTGTAGGGACTTGCATGTTACAGATGTGTTTTATATAGCATGCTAGATTATAGGAATTGATGTTCCTGATGTTGATAGATCATCATGTATTTATTGTCCTTCCCTACAAGCTGTTGATTATTGTTATCTTGGAATTTGACCTAGCACCCCTGTCATATGATTGCATGTGTAACCAGACTGGTAGAAAACCCTCACTTGGGCTAGGGTTATTTTCTTCTTTAGACATCCACACTTCTATCTTTCCTGGACATAGTGTTCTTCCTCGCCCGGGTAGTGGGCCGAGTGGTCAGGAGTTATCTTTTAGTGTGGGATGCATGTTACACTCGTGCTTGGGAGCAGAGTGGCGTCTGGTAGATGTAGTTGGTTGTTCATCTGTAGCGGGAGCCGTTTGGGTAGACGGTGGTCCCGAGATGTTTTATTTTTCTTGTTTTATCTGTCGCCGCTGTGCTAGTGGCAGCGGTAGATCAGTGTTAGCAGAACCTTAAACCCAGAACCTTTTTGGACACACATATGATTTTTGTCAACCAAATATTTTCTTCCAAGCATCGTAGGGTCGCCTGAGTCTGTTCCTGTTTGATTGGACGAAGGCATTAGCCCTTCGAGGCTTAGATATAAAACTTGGTTTCAACTGTTTTCCTAAGCAGAACTAAAAATCATTAAATATGGATTTCTTACAGATCAGATGGCTTCAGTAAGAAATGTCACAGTTTTTCCTATAAATTAACCACCGAGATGATTCGAGTGGTCTGGGTTCTAAGGTCTGCCTTTTCTTGGGACGAGAACAACGAGAGGCTATGCCTAGAGCCTGTTCTTGTTTGATTTGGGGTTGTAGGTTCTAGTCTTTCGGTGTTCCCGGACCCTCCATTGGGTCAGTGGTTGAGATGTTCGGCCTGTTTGGCCTGTTGAGTCAGCTGTTCGCAGTGGATGCGATGTCGGCCTGTTGAGGCAGTTGTTCGCAGTAGATGCGACGTTTGGCCTGTTTGGCCTGTTGAGACAGTTTCTCGCAGTGGATGCGACTTGGTGCCATGAGTTGGCAGAGTGTGATCTAGAGGTTGTTTCTCTCATTTAGTGGTGGAGGTGGTTCTCCCACTTAGCCTTGAGGATCTTGGGGTTCTGGTAGATCGAGTCGTGGAGGTTTCCCGACTCAGCCATGGTCGTGCATTTATCAGATTGAGTCGTTGAGGGTTCTCCGACATAGCTGTGAGAGTGTGTTGGGCTATTCCTGTTCGAGTCGAGGTTCTTTTTCCGACTGAGTTGTGCTTTGAGCTTGGAGTTACCGATCTGTTTGATCGTGGATCATAGCCTGCATGAGCCACATTTGAGCTTGACAGAGATACTTTACAGAGATACTGAGATGGGTTACTTTTTACTCGAGCGGGTCGCTCCCCTCGAGTGCCACTCCGGAGTAGGCGAGACCGGGTTGTTATACCGGCGTGAGATTGAGCTTTTCTATCGCGACTTGTCGTTGCATTTGTCCCTCTGGCTGTGCTGGTGTTGGCAGTCATGGACGCCCTACGTAAGTCCGCTCCTTCGGGACGTAACGGCAGTAGATCCTACGTAAGTCCGCTCCTCCGGGACGTAACGGCAGTAGATCCTACGTAAGTCCGCTCCTCAGGGACGTAACGGCAGTAGGTTGGCGCAGGCTTGACTGGACCCGAGGAGGCAGTCAGTTCAGATTGAGTGATCAGAGATGAGAGTTAGTTGTGGCATCATGTTCTTTCTGTCCCACTCTTTGAGCATCTAGATAGAGGCATAGTAGCTGTAGAGTTTACTTTTCCCAGCTTTCCTTACAGCACTGCTTTTGTTACTTTATGCCTCTAGTGGACTTAGTGGGCAGACCGTCGGGCTTGTTGGCGGCACCCACTGAGAACTACTTGGGACGTAGTTCTCACACCCGTCGTGGTGTCTTTTCCCACAGGAACTTCTACTCCAGTTCCTGTTGTTCCTGTTGCTGATCCTTCTGACCGAGGCGAGGGAGTCGCGAGCTAGTTCCCTACCCGTCGTTGGAGTGTAGCGGTACCCCTTCAGATGAGAGCTTCAGGAGATTAGTTATTTTATTTTCCTCCTTTGAGAGACTGTTGTAGTGAGGATTGTTATGTATTGAGAGCCTGTACACTGATGTATTTATTGGAGATACCTCCCGGTTGAGTCCTGAGTTTGTATATGAGGATTCTGCATGATTATCATTTTTGGGAGACGGACATTGTGGTGTTATTTCCAGTTGTACAGTGATTGATTTAGTTATACAGCAGATTTTTTATTTATAGCTCTGATATCTGTTTAGCTGTAGTACTTTTCTTGCAGGTAGGACGCTTCACCTATGCGGGTTTGGCATAGGTGGCGGATCTGTTGGCGAGCCGGGTCGCAGTTTCGACCCCGGGGCGTGACAGATTAGAGTGGTATCAGAGCCTAGGTTGTAGGTCATTGAGGACTTAGAAACCCTAGGCTTGTGGTTGGACATTAGGATGACTACGTGAGAGTCGTGACTTTTAGCGAGAGTCCTGATCGAGTTTTGTACCTCTCCCATGAGACGGGATGAGTGATTGGCATGTTTGTGCTCCTAAGCGATTATGTTGGCTGCAGACGACATAATGCTGTGGAATTGATAACATGTCTTAGACTTTCGCTGGATTGGGTCGTATGGTTGTTGTGTCCTGATGTTTGTTATTGTGCAGTGGTCTACGATGCTTGTGAGACGTCGTGCTGTGAGGAATGCGCTTTCCGCATCTGATTAGTAACCCGAGCAGCGGGAGGCAGAGCTATCAGAGCAGAGCGAGACCCAAGAGCAATGGATCCAGATGGCACAGATGTCGGAGGCTGTCCGATGCCAGGAGGAGGCCATGGAACGTTCGATGCGCTTGTGGAGCAGAGAGCGTAGTTAATTGCAGTACCGCTTGAGTGTCATCCAGTACCTTCTTCCTTTGCAGTGGTATCTTCAGTTGTACCAGTGGCGCCGATGGAGCGAGCAGCCCCCTCCGTGCCGACGAGCTGTGCCGAGGCACCGAGGCAGGGTGGATAGTGGATAGTAGCTGAGCTTCGGGACGTCATTGGCCGATGGAGCCAGTCCCAGCAGTCTGAACCCTTCCGATTCACAGGTTTGAGTTGGAGCCTTTGTAGGCAAAATTGGGGTTGGTGGTGATTGAGAGACTATCTGAGAGCCTTCATGTGCTAGGGAGTTTATACAGTTGTTGAACTGCACGCTCCAGGTTTCGAGGGACGAGGCGCATAGGATATGTTTGACGGGGAATGGTTTGCACCAGGATACCTTTCAGTTTAGTTGGTCCCTCCATTACGGATTATTGGCGCTTCGATGGAGGAGGCATTTCTGATATTCTTTTCCTGGATAACGGGTTCCCGAGATGCCAGAGTTTGGGCGGGTCCCGATAGCAGCATCAGCATCTACACCAGAGGGGCGCGACAGTAGCATGGTTTGGCTGTCTGCGGAGGACCGCATTTGTGATCCCTGTGTGAGCAGAGTCAGAGGTCGTGCTCCTATGTGGATAGTCTAGATATTTTTTCGACAGACTGGACATTGACGTCGAGGTAGACTGAGCGACGACCACCTACATCGAGCGGATGAGTCTGTGCCGCCCGGTTGGAGGGCGCCACAGCAGCGGACCGGGTTGTCACCGGCATGATTTCCTTACAGCAGTCTGAATTGGTAATTGTGGCAGTTCAGTGTTTTGACCCAGTGCTTGGGATTGGTTAGCACAGTGTCACAGGATGTTTGGCTGCGGAGAGAGAGGATTTTGACCTTCTATAAGGCAGACGAGAGGAGGCTTGGTTGTCGAGATTGCTAGAGCACACAGGCTATAGTGACAGTGTGAGAGGTGCTTACGGCGGCCCTGGGACTCAAGGATATCCCTGTTGCCCACGGGATCCCAGGTGAGATTTCACCTAAGCTGTTGATGATGCCACCGGTTAGGGAGACAGAGATTGCGGTTGACGTGGTTCGGGGAACCGCGCCACCCTCGACAGCACCTCATTGGATATCGCCAGTGGAGCAGTTAGAGAGCTGATGGCGAAGTTACAGGATCTGATGGATTGGGGGTTCATTGTGACTTGAGCACTTGCAGGTCCGGATATTATTTAGGACATTTTGGGGGAGTCCTACCCTGACAGTCATTGTATGATGCGGGTACCTATATGGAATCATACAGCTGAGTATTTTGCCAAGACGGCGTTTAGGACACGGTAGGGGCATTATGAGCTCTCAGTGAGGCCAATTGGATTGATTAATGCCCTGCCGCTCTTATGAATTGAGGAATTGTGCTCCAGCTGTACTTGATGAACTGGTAGCAAGATTCTTCAGGAATTTTATGGTTTACTCCCAGAGCGACTTGGAGCACGAGGAGCACTTGTGGATGTGCTACCAGGCCTGTGTGGACGAAGCTGTATGCCAGGTTATTGAGATACAAGTTTTAGCTTTAGAAGCTTACCTTCTTGGGTCACCATGTGTTAGCCGTAGGAGCGGCGGTGGAATTCCGGCCAATGTGGATGCTATTTGAGTTTGGCTGAGATCAACATTTATTGTTGAGGTGAGGAGCTTTTTGGATTTGGCAGTGCCAGGAGAGTATGGCGAATGGATGATGAGACTGGTACTAGCGCCGATTTTAGCATCGCCAGTGATGGGAGATGGATTTGCGTGTCACAGTGATGCCTCCCATAGTGGCTTTGGAGTTACAGTAGATTATTGTTGAGGAACAGGGCTCGTGGTTGTGTCCCTGAGGGTCCCTTTTGACGGTACACTGCGGTGAAGCAGTCCCTGCGGATGGTCAGGATCCTAGAGTGATTGAGCGAGGACCCTAGCCGATTAGGGCTTCTCTTCTTTGGATGACCGTATGGGTATGTCTCGGATCGCCTGGTTGAGCTGGCACCAGGGAGCGGTGTTGGTGCGTGCTACATTGGTTGTTCTCTCTTTTCCCCCAGCCTTTTGTTGGCGTGCGTGATGGTCCTTCCACGTCTCAGCAGGAGTGTTAGGCTTGTGGATTCCTCGCCCGTGATGGACTCGTTTCCTTTGAGATCTGCGAGTACTTGTGGTACGAGGGACGCCCGTTGCGAATTCTGGCACGTGAGATGAGAGAATTGCGCAACCGGGCCATGCCGTACTAATTACTATTTTGTCGAGGAGTAATCACGGGGAGTGAGTAGCGACTGGGGAGTTGGAGACTGTGTTGTTGGATGCTTACCCTTAGCTTTGAACTCCCTTTTGAGCCGTGTTTGTTTCGAGGACGAAACTTTCTTTTAGTGGGGGAGGATGTGAGGACCCGGAATTCCCACGTTTGGATTACTGTTGGATCTGCGGCTTCCGGAGACCCATGTTGGGTGTTAGAGGTGTTTGCGCGCATATTGGACCCAAGATTTGGACTCGGCATGAAAAACGGATCAAGTTTGCTCTTCCGGGAATTTTTGGTGAATTTTAGAGTGTGATTATTTGGGTAATTTATGGGGTTTAGGTGTAACTTTGGACTGTATGTTGTACCCAGGAGAGTTTGCGGGTATTGCTGGACCCGTTGGAGTTGGAGATTTGGGATTCTGGGTATTTTCAGCTGTGGAACTCCGGACAGTCAGCTTTTTCAGGTGGGTGGCCTTGTCTTCACGACCTATGGACTGTGCATTAATTCTATCTGTGTAGGGACTTGCATGTTACAGATGTGTTTTATATAGCATGCTAGATTATAGGAATTGATGTTCCTGATGTTGATAGATCATCATGTATTTATTGTCCTTCCCTACAAGCTGTTGATTATTGTTATCTTGGAATTTGACCTAGCACCCCTGTCATATGATTGCATGTGTAACCAGACTGGTAGAAAACCCTCACTTGGGCTAGGGTTATTTTCTGCTTTAGACATCCACACTTCTATCTTTCCTGGACATAGTGTTCTTCCTCGCCCGGGTAGTGGGCCGAGTGGTCAGGAGTTATCTTTTAGTGTGGGATGCATGTTACACTCGTGCTTGGGAGCAGAGTGGCGTCTGGTAGATGTAGTTGGTTGTTCATCTGTAGCGGGAGCCGTTTGGGTAGACGGTGGTCCCGAGATGTTTTATTTTTCTTGTTTTATCTGTCGCCGCTGTGCTAGTGGCAGCGGTAGATCAGTGTTAGCAGAACCTTAAACCCAGAACCTTTTTGGACACACATATGATTTTTGTCAACCAAATATTTTCTTCCAAGCATCGTAGGGTCGCCTGAGTCTGTTCCTGTTTGATTGGACGAAGGCATTAGCCCTTCGAGGCTTAGATATAAAACTTGGTTTCAACTGTTTTCCTAAGCAGAACTAAAAATCATTAAATATGGATTTCTTACAGATCAGATGGCTTCAGTAAGAAATGTCACAGTTTTTCCTATAAATTAACCACCGAGATGATTCGAGTGGTCTGGGTTCTAAGGTCTGCCTTTTCTTGGGACGAGAACAACGAGAGGCTATGCCTAGAGCCTGTTCTTGTTTGATTTGGGGTTGTAGGTTCTAGTCTTTCGGTGTTCCCGGACCCTCCATTGGGTCAGTGGTTGAGATGTTCGGCCTGTTTGGCCTGTTGAGTCAGCTGTTCGCAGTGGATGCGATGTCGGCCTGTTGAGGCAGTTGTTCGCAGTAGATGCGACGTTTGGCCTGTTTGGCCTGTTGAGACAGTTTCTCGCAGTGGATGCGACTTGGTGCCATGAGTTGGCAGAGTGTGATCTAGAGGTTGTTTCTCTCATTTAGTGGTGGAGGCGGTTCTCCCACTTAGCCTTGAGGATCTTGGGGTTCTGGTAGATCGAGTCGTGGAGGTTTCCCGACTCAGCCATGGTCGTGCATTTATCAGATTGAGTCGTTGAGGGTTCTCCGACATAGCTGTGAGAGTGTGTTGGGCTATTCCTGTTCGAGTCGAGGTTCTTTTTCCGACTGAGTTGTGCTTTGAGCTTGGAGTTACCGATCTGTTTGATCGTGGATCATAGCCTGCATGAGCCACATTTGAGCTTGACAGAGATACTTTACAGAGATACTGAGATGGGTTACTTTTTACTCGAGCGGGTCGCTCCCCTCGAGTGCCACTCCGGAGTAGGCGAGACCGGGTTGTTATACCGGCGTGAGATTGAGCTTTTCTATCGCGACTTGTCGTTGCATTTGTCCCTCTGGCTGTGCTGGTGTTGGCAGTCATGGACGCCCTACGTAAGTCCGCTCCTTCGGGACGTAACGGCAGTAGATCCTACGTAAGTCCGCTCCTCCGGGACGTAACGGCAGTAGATCCTACGTAAGTCCGCTCCTCAGGGACGTAACGGCAGTAGGTTGGCGCAGGCTTGACTGGACCCGAGGAGGCAGTCAGTTCAGATTGAGTGATCAGAGATGAGAGTTAGTTGTGGCATCATGTTCTTTCTGTCCCACTCTTTGAGCATCTAGATAGAGGCATAGTAGCTGTAGAGTTTACTTTTCCCAGCTTTCCTTACAGCACTGCTTTTGTTACTTTATGCCTCTAGTGGACTTAGTGGGCAGACCGTCGGGTTTGTTGGCGGCACCCACTGAGAACTACTTGGGACGTAGTTCTCACACCCGTCGTGGTGTCTTTTCCCACAGGAACTTCTACTCCAGTTCCTGTTGTTCCTGTTGCTGATCCTTCTGACCGAGGCGAGGGAGTCGCGAGCTAGTTCCCTACCCGTCGTTGGAGTGTAGCGGTACCCCTTCAGATGAGAGCTTCAGTAGATTAGTTATTTTATTTTCCTCCTTTGAGAGACTGTTGTAGTGAGGATTGTTATGTATTGAGAGCCTGTACACTGATGTATTTATTGGAGATACCTCCCGGTTGAGTCCTGAGTTTGTATATGAGGATTCTGCATGATTATCATTTTTGGGAGACGGACATTGTGGTGTTATTTCCAGTTGTACAGTGATTGATTTAGTTATACAGCAGATTTTTTATTTATAGCTCTGATATCTGTTTAGCTGTAGTACTTTTCTTGCAGGTAGGACGCTTCACCTATGCGGGTTTGGCATAGGTGGCGGATCTGTTGGCGAGCCGGGTCGCAGTTTCGACCCCGGGGCGTGACAGATTAGAGTGGTATCAGAGCCTAGGTTGTAGGTCATTGAGGACTTAGAAACCCTAGGCTTGTGGTTGGACATTAGGATGACTACGTGAGAGTCGTGACTTTTAGCGAGAGTCCTGATCGAGTTTTGTACCTCTCCCATGAGACGGGATGAGTGATTGGCATGTTTGTGCTCCTAAGCGATTATGTTGGCTGCAGACGACATAATGCTGTGGAATTGATAACATGTCTTAGACTTTCGCTGGATTGGGTCGTATGGTTGTTGTGTCCTGATGTTTGTTATTGTGCAGTGGTCTACGATGCTTGTGAGACGTCGTGCTGTGAGGAATGCGCTTTCCGCATCTGATTAGTAACCCGAGCAGCGGGAGGCAGAGCTATCAGAGCAGAGCGAGACCCAAGAGCAATGGATCCAGATGGCACAGATGTCGGAGGCTGTCCGATGCCAGGAGGAGGCCATGGAACGTTCGATGCGCTTGTGGAGCAGAGAGCGTAGTTAATTGCAGTACCGCTTGAGTGTCATCCAGTACCTTCTTCCTTTGCAGTGGTATCTTCAGTTGTACCAGTGGCGCCGATGGAGCGAGCAGCCCCCTCCGTGCCGACGAGCTGTGCCGAGGCACCGAGGCAGGGTGGATAGTGGATAGTAGCTGAGCTTCGGGACGTCATTGGCCGATGGAGCCAGTCCCAGCAGTCTGAACCCTTCCGATTCACAGGTTTGAGTTGGAGCCTTTGTAGGCAAAATTGGGGTTGGTGGTGATTGAGAGACTATCTGAGAGCCTTCATGTGCTAGGGAGTTTATACAGTTGTTGAACTGCACGCTCCAGGTTTCGAGGGACGAGGCGCATAGGATATGTTTGACGGGGAATGGTTTGCACCAGGATACCTTTCAGTTTAGTTGGTCCCTCCATTACGGATTATTGGCGCTTCGATGGAGGAGGCATTTCTGATATTCTTTTCCTGGATAACGGGTTCCCGAGATGCCAGAGTTTGGGCGGGTCCCGATAGCAGCATCAGCATCTACACCAGAGGGGCGCGACAGTAGCATGGTTTGGCTGTCTGCGGAGGACCGCATTTGTGATCCCTGTGTGAGCAGAGTCAGAGGTCGTGCTCCTATGTGGATAGTCTAGATATTTTTTCGACAGACTGGACATTGACGTCGAGGTAGACTGAGCGACGACCACCTACATCGAGCGGATGAGTCTGTGCCGCCCGGTTGGAGGGCGCCACAGCAGCGGACCGGGTTGTCACCGGCATGATTTCCTTACAGCAGTCTGAATTGGTAATTGTGGCAGTTCAGTGTTTTGACCCAGTGCTTGGGATTGGTTAGCACAGTGTCACAGGATGTTTGGCTGCGGAGAGAGAGGATTTTGACCTTCTATAAGGCAGACGAGAGGAGGCTTGGTTGTCGAGATTGCTAGAGCACACAGGCTATAGTGACAGTGTGAGAGGTGCTTACGGCGGCCCTGGGACTCAAGGATATCCCTGTTGCCCACGGGATCCCAGGTGAGATTTCACCTAAGCTGTTGATGATGCCACCGGTTAGGGAGACAGAGATTGCGGTTGACGTGGTTCGGGGAACCGCGCCACCCTCGACAGCACCTCATTGGATATCGCCAGTGGAGCAGTTAGAGAGCTGATGGCGAAGTTACAGGATCTGATGGATTGGGGGTTCATTGTGACTTGAGCACTTGCAGGTCCGGATATTATTTAGGACATTTTGGGGGAGTCCTACTCTGACAGTCATTGTATGATGCGGGTACCTATATGGAATCATACAGCTGAGTATTTTGCCAAGACGGCGTTTAGGACACGGTAGGGGCATTATGAGCTCTCAGTGAGGCCAATTGGATTGATTAATGCCCTGCCGCTCTTATGAATTGAGGAATTGTGCTCCAGCTGTACTTGATGAACTGGTACCAAGATTCTTCAGGAATTTTATGGTTTACTCCCAGAGCGACTTGGAGCACGAGGAGCACTTGTGGATGTGCTACCAGGCCTGTGTGGACGAAGCTGTATGCCAGGTTATTGAGATACAAGTTTTAGCTTTAGAAGCTTACCTTCTTGGGTCACCATGTGTTAGCCGTAGGAGCGGCGGTGGAATTCCGGCCAATGTGGATGCTATTTGAGTTTGGCTGAGATCAACATTTATTGTTGAGGTGAGGAGCTTTTTGGATTTGGCAGTGCCAGGAGAGTATGGCGAATGGATGATGAGACTGGTACTAGCGCCGATTTTAGCATCGCCAGTGATGGGCGATGGATTTGCGTGTCACAGTGATGCCTCCCATAGTGGCTTTGGAGTTACAGTAGATTATTGTTGAGGAACAGGGCTCGTGGTTGTGTCCCTGAGGGTCCCTTTTCACGGTACACTGCGGTGAAGCAGTCCCTGCGGATGGTCAGGATCCTAGAGTGATTGAGCGAGGACCCTAGCCGATTAGGGCTTCTCTTCTTTGGATGACCGTATGGGTATGTCTCGGATCGCCTGGTTGAGCTGGCACCAGGGAGCGGTGTTGGTGCGTGCTACATTGGTTGTTCTCTCTTTTCCCCCAGCCTTTTGTTGGCGTGCGTGATGGTCCTTCCACGTCTCAGCAGGAGTGTTAGGCTTGTGGATTCCTCGCCCGTGATGGACTCGTTTCCTTTGAGATCTGCGAGTACTTGTGGTACGAGGGACGCCCGTTGCGAATTCTGGCACGTGAGATGAGAGAATTGCGCAACCGGGCCATGCCGTACTAATTACTATTTTGTCGAGGAGTAATCACGGGGAGTGAGTAGCGACTGGGGAGTTGGAGACTGTGTTGTTGGATGCTTACCCTTAGCTTTGAACTCCCTTTTGAGCCGTGTTTGTTTCGAGGACGAAACTTTCTTTTAGTGGGGGAGGATGTGAGGACCCGGAATTCCCACGTTTGGATTACTGTTGGATCTGCGGCTTCCGGAGACCCATGTTGGGTGTTAGAGGTGTTTGCGCGCATATTGGACCCAAGATTTGGACTCGGCATGAAAAACGGATCAAGTTTGCTCTTCCGGGAATTTTTGGTAAATTTTAGAAGTGAAATTTGGCAAATCGGACATCGGATTTGGATTCAGCGCGCGAAAACGGTCAAGATGGACTATTTACTTATATTTTTCGGAGCTCGGATGACCCGGCATGGATTTCGAGGCGTGGGGTTACTGTTCCGGCAGCCGGAGTTGCGCCGGCGGCGGCGGCGGACGGCGGAGCGCGGCGGCGGGCCGAGGAGAGGCCGGTCGGTCCACCGCGGGAGTCGTGCACCGGGCGCGGGCCACGTGGCGAGCTCCGGTTGGCCGGCGCAGCACGCGCGGTCCACGCAGTGGCGCGGGTGCACGGTGGACCGGGTGCGGACGCGTGGCGGACTTTGGTTGGCGGGTTCTGGTGCGCGCGGTCCACGCGGCGGGAGGCTGGTGCCTCGGGGCGCGTGCCCGACGTGCGGCAGCGGGAGGCGCGGTCGCGCACGTGGGCGCGGCGTGGGCGCGGTCGGGGGCGACGTGGGGGTGCCACGTGGCGCCCCGTGGTTGGTCGGGCGCAGCCGCGCACGTCCACGTGTCGGGACACGTGGCGTCGCGCGGTTCGCGGGCGCACGTGCGCCGGGCGCGGGGAGCGCGTCTGGGCCACGTGGCGGCCCGTGAGGGATTCGGGCGCGCACAGTAAAGGGCCGGGCCCGTTACTGTAGCAGCCCGAATACCCCGGGCGCCCGAACTTTGGGCCAAAAGTCCAAAATCTGGATTTTTCGGGCTGGGCCTATAAATAGGCAGTTGGCTGAGGCTTTTTGCCCCCTTTCCCGAGCTCCCCTGCCCATGGCCCCTTTAGGAAAGTTGTAGAACTTTGTGCTGCGCATCTTCTGGCAGAGGCCCGGATTTTTTGGAAGCCGCGGCGTCGACGATTTCGGCATCGGAGCGCAGTGTGGCGATCTTTCATCGGAGGCCCGTTATCGTCGCAGTTCGATCTGAGAGGTCCACAGAGCTACTCCGTCAGTATTTTTGGACGATTTCTGCGGCGTTGGAATCACGAGAGGTACGCCTTCGATTTCCGTGTTGATCACCTTGATTGATTCTGAGTTCTTGGCACGGTTTACGAGGCATTTCTGAGCCACTGTTTTGCTGGTGGAATTCTGGACAGCGGAGGCTTGCCGGAATTTTATCTCCGCACTCGAGCATCAGATCGAGACGAGCCCTTACACTTTTTGGATCTACTCGTCGCGAGGATTATCATCGTATTTTTTTTGGGATTTTTCTGAGGCTTGCCCGAAGGTATACTGTTTCCCCTTTTACTGTGCAGAGTTTTACAGTTGTGTGGTTGTGAGTGTTTGCGCACCTGTACTGTGGAATTTGTAACTCGGCCTACGGGGCTCGGAATTGAACGTGCAGGTACCCGTTTCGAAGGTCTCGACGAGACGATCGCTGTGATATTTATTTCAGAATTTTTGGAGCCTTATCTGCAGGTGAAAAATGGACATCTTTGAGGCTGAATTTTAGAGTGGTATCAGAGCCTAGGTTGTAGGTCATTGAGGACTTAGAAACCCTCTAATCTGTCACGCCCCGGGGTCGAAACTGCGACCCGGCTCGCCAACAGATCCGCCACCTATGCCAAACCCGCATAGGTGAAGCGTCCTACCTGCAAGAAAAGTACTACAGCTAAACAGATATCAGAGCTATAAATAAAAAATCTGCTGTATAACTAAATCAATCACTGTACAACTGGAAATAACACCACAATGTCCGTCTCCCAAAAATGATAATCATGCAGAATCCTCATATACAAACTCAGGACTCAACCGGGAGGTATCTCCAATAAATACATCAGTGTACAGGCTCTCAATACATAACAATCCTCACTACAACAGTCTCTCAAAGGAGGAAAATAAAATAACTAATCTACTGAAGCTCTCATCTGAAGGGGTACCGCTACACTCCAACGACGGGTAGGGAACTAGCTCGCGACTCCCTCGCCTCGGTCAGAAGGATCAGCAACAGGAACAACAGGAACTGGAGTAGAAGTTCCTGTGGGAAAAGACACCACGACGGGTGTGAGAACTACGTCCCAAGTAGTTCTCAGTGGGTGCCGCCAACAAGCCCGACGGTCTGCCCACTAAGTCCACTAGAGGCATAAAGTAACAAAAGCAGTGCTGTAAGGAAAGCTGGGAAAAGTAAACTCTACAGCTACTATGCCTCTATCTAGATGCTCAAAGAGTGGGACAGAAAGAACATGATGCCACAACTAACTCTGATCTCTGATCACTCAATCTGAACTGACTGCCTCCTCGGGTCCAGTCAAGCCTGCGCCAACCTACTGCCGTTACGTCCCTGAGGAGCGGACTTACGTAGGATCTACTGCCGTTACGTCCCGGAGGAGCGGACTTACGTAGGATCTACTGCCGTTACGTCCCGAAGGAGCGGACTTACGTAGGGCGTCCATGACTGCCAACACCAGCACAGCCAGAGGGACAAATGCAACGACAAGTCGCGATAGAAAAGCTCAATCTCACGCCAGTATAACAACCCGGTCTCGCCTACTCCGGAGTGGCACTCGAGGGGAGCGACCCGCTCGAGTAAAAAGTAACCCATCTCAGTATCTCTGTAAAGTATCTCTGTCAAGCTCAAATGTGGCTCATGCAGGCTATGATCCACGATCAAACAGATCGGTAACTCCAAGCTCAAAGCACAACTCAGTCGGAAAAAGAACCTCGACTCGAACAGGAATAGCCCAACACACTCTCACAGCTATGTCGGAGAACCCTCAACGACTCAATCTGATAAATGCACGACCATGGCTGAGTCGGGAAACCTCCACGACTCGATCTACCAGAACCCCAAGATCCTCAAGGCTAAGTGGGAGAACCGCCTCCACCACTAAATGAGAGAAACAACCTCTAGATCACACTCTGCCAACTCATGGCACCAAGTCGCATCCACTGCGAGAAACTGTCTCAACAGGCCAAACAGGCCAAACGTCGCATCTACTGCGAACAACTGCCTCAACAGGCCGACATCGCATCCACTGCGAACAGCTGACTCAACAGGCCAAACAGGCCGAACATCTCAACCACTGACCCAATGGAGGGTCCGGGAACACCGAAAGACTAGAACCTACAACCCCAAATCAAACAAGAACAGGCTCTAGGCATAGCCTCTCGTTGTTCTCGTCCCAAGAAAAGGCAGACCTTAGAACCCAGACCACTCGAATCATCTCGGTGGTTAATTTATAGGAAAAACTGTGACATTTCTTACTGAAGCCATCTGATCTGTAAGAAATCCATATTTAATGATTTTTAGTTCTGCTTAGGAAAACAGTTGAAACCAAGTTTTATATCTAAGCCTCGAAGGGCTAATGCCTTCGTCCAATCAAACAGGAACAGACTCAGGCGACCCTACGATGCTTGGAAGAAAATATTTGGTTGACAAAAATCATATGTGTGTCCAAAAAGGTTCTGGGTTTAAGGTTCTGCTAACACTGATCTACCGCTGCCACTAGCACAGCGGCGACAGATAAAACAAGAAAAATAAAACATCTCGGGACCACCGTCTACCCAAACGGCTCCCGCTACAGATGAACAACCAACTACATCTACCAGACGCCACTCTGCTCCCAAGCACGAGTGTAACATGCATCCCACACTAAAAGATAACTCCTGACCACTCGGCCCACTACCCGGGCGAGGAAGAACACTATGTCCAGGAAAGATAGAAGTGTGGATGTCTAAAGCAGAAAATAACCCTAGCCCAAGTGAGGGTTTTCTACCAGTCTGGTTACACATGCAATCATATGACAGGGGTGCTAGGTCAAATTCCAAGATAACAATAATCAACAGCTTGTAGGGAAGGACAATAAATACATGATGATCTATCAACATCAGGAACATCAATTCCTATAATCTAGCATGCTATATAAAACACATCTGTAACATGCAAGTCCCTACACAGATAGAATTAATGCACAGTCCATAGGTCGTGAAGACAAGGCCACCCACCTGAAAAAGCTGACTGTCCGGAGTTCCACAGCTGAAAATACCCAGAATCCCAAATCTCCAACTCCAACGGGTCCAGCAATACCCGCAAACTCTCCTGGGTACAACATACAGTCCAAAGTTACACCTAAACCCCATAAATTACCCAAATAATCACACTCTAAAATTCACCAAAAATTCCCGGAAGAGCAAACTTGATCCGTTTTTCATGCCGAGTCCAAATCTTGGGTCCAATATGCGCGCAAACACCTCTAACACCCAACATGGGTCTCCGGAAGCCGCAGATCCAACAGTAATCCAAACGTGGGAATTCCGGGTCCTCACAGCGGATCTGTTGGCGAGCCCGGGTTCTGGGTTACACCCGGGGCGTGACAGATTAAGTTGGTATCAGAGCTTAGGGATAGGTCAGTTGGGACTTAGGAAACCCTAGGCTTTTGGCAGACCCTAGGATGATAGGGCGCGAGAGACGTGATATTCTGCGAAAGTCGGTGATTTATTTATTTGGCTCTTCCAGTGAGTGAAGAGGGATCGACATAGCCTATTTCTGGTGGACAGTTATGTTGGCTGCAGACAACATAAAGTCACAGAAATAGGGAGATGTCTTTGACTTTCGCTAGATTGGGTCGTGTGGGGTTATGTTACTGATTTGTGGTTTCTTGTGGCAGGATGCCTCCCCGACGTCGGATCCCTACTCGGGGTACCCCTACACCCCCTGTTGAGCCAGAGCAGCCTGCACCCCCCGAGCTTACTGAGTTGAGGGCCTTGGTGGCCCAGTTGGCGGAGGGTCAGCGCCGCCAGGAGCAGAGGTTTGAGCAGCTCCTTGCCCAGAGAGAGGCACCACCCCCAGCTGTTCCTGAGGCCCTGGTGCCTCCTGTTGCACCTTTTGTGCCGTCAGCGCCATCTTCGAGTAGCAGAGCCCCTGGAGCTATTCAGCCTTTGACTGCGGAGGAGGAGCAGGATATTGCTGGCAAACTCTCCAAGTTTGTTCAGCGGGGACCACCTAGATTCTCAGGGCGGGATGCGCAGCCCTGGGCTGTTGGGAGATGGCTTTCTGCGATGGAGAAGCTTTTTCGGGACTTCTTCATCGACCCGAGGTATCGAGTGCACATGGCGGTGCACTGTTTGGACGGGGATGCTAATTTTTGGTGGCAGCGGGTAGAGCCCCTGGAGTTCCGGATTACTCGGCAGCTGCCTTGGGAGGAGTTCCGACGGATGGTGCTGGACACCTATTTCTCGACCAGTGTGAAGAAGAAGTTGGAGGATGACTTGAAGAATTTGCAGCAGGGCGATCGATCGGCTCATGCCTATTTCCAAGAGTTCACGGAGTTGCTGAACTGTGTGCCCTTCGTCGCTCGTGACGGTCCTTACCAGGTTGAGTTGTTCGAGGGAGGCCTCCGTCCAGAGATTTACACACTGGTGCATGCTCAGAGATTTCAGACTCTGGAGGCAGCCGCAGAGCATGCACAGTGGGTGGAGAGAGGTGATCTGGTGATGGCCAGACAGAGGGCCGCGGTCGCGCAGAGTTCCGACAGGAAGCGACCAGCCCAGGATGAGGGGGGACAGGCCAGTACTTGGAGGCCACCCCGACCGCCCCCGCCTCAGTTCCCGGGCCGTGGGCGTTCGGAGCGGCGAGGGCCTGGTGGATCCCAGAGGCCCCCGCAGCAGCAGCAGCAGCAGCAACAACAGAGATCGCAGTCGTCACAGCGCGGGTCTCAGCGGCAGCCACAGCGGCAGCGACAGTCCCAGCAGCAGTCCCGACAGTCACGGGCTCCCAGCAGTTGTATCTTCTGTGGGGGTCTGCACTTCCCCGGCACCTGCGACCAGCGGTGGGGTTGCTGCTACGGATGTGGGCAGCCAGGGCACATTCGAGCTGCGTGCCCTTTTTCTACCTCAGCCGCTCCTTCCTCAGCATCTGCCCCAGCATCATCGCAGCAGCGGTCGACGGCTCAGCGGCCATATGCTCCAGCGAGCAGGACATCCTCTTCCCATCCCGCAGATTATCGCCCTCCGGCTCAGAGTGGGCGAGTGTATGCCGCGCAGGTAGAGGACTCTTCGGCAGCAGACCATGTGGTGGCAGGTATCACCTTACTTTCTGGCATTAGGACTCGTACTTTATTTGATACTGGAGCATCTCATTCTTTCATTAGTAGATCTTTTGCATCGTTACATGGGTTAGAGGTAGGACTTTTGCCACGTGCACGAGAGGTTCAGGTTCCCGATCACACTTTGCACGTGGAGGAGTGTTGTTGGTCCTGCCCGATGCAGATCGAGTCCTGGATTATGCCAGCAGACCTGTTGGTCTTGAGACAGCTGGGGGACTTTGATGTGGTTCTCGGGATGGACTGGCTGGCTCGATATTTTGCGACTATTGATTGTGCCGTGAGGACTGTCACTTTTAGAGAGCCAGGCCAGGAGGTATTGGTATACCGGGGATGTCAGAGTGCTTTCTTTGCCTCTATGGTTTCGACTTCCCGAGCGAGGCGGATGATTCACCGAGGATGTGTAGCCTTTTTGGCTAGTGTTGTGGAGGGGCCTACGGCGGCGCCGGGACTCGGGGATATCCCTATTGTCCGCGAGTTTCCGGATGTTTTTCCACCTGAGCTGACTTGTATGCCGCCTGACAGAGAGATCGAGTTTGTGATTGACGTAGTTCCGGGAACTGCGCCAATCTCTAAGGCTCCTTACCGGATGGCACCGGCTGAGCTGCGAGAGCTTAAGGCACAGTTGCAAGATTTGATGGATAAGGGTTTCATTAGACCCAGTGTGTCGCCCTGGGGAGCGCCGGTGCTATTCGTGAAGAAGAAGGATGGGTCACTTAGACTGTGTGTGGACTATAGGGAATTGAATAAAGTGACCATCAAGAACAAGTACCCTTTGCCGCGCATCGATGATCTCTTTGATCAGCTGCAAGGGTCTTGTGTCTTCTCTGAGATCGATCTACAGTCTGGTTACCACCAACTGAAGGTGAAGGCCGAGGATATTCCTAAGACTGCTTTCAGATCTCGGTACGGGCATTATGAGTTTACAGTTATGCCGTTTGGATTGACTAATGCCCCTGCCGCCTTTATGGACTTGATGAACAGGATATTTCGGCCCTTTCTGGATTGCTTTGTGGTAGTGTTCATTGACGATATCCTTGTTTACTCCCGGAGCGAGGCTGAGCATGAGGAGCACTTGAGGACTGTGCTACAACTTCTACGAGAGAAGAAGTTGTATGCCAAGCTGGCAAAGTGCGAGTTTTGGCTTCGGGAGGTAGCTTTCTTAGGCCATGTGATTTTCGCCGCTGGTGTGGCTGTAGACCCGGCGAAGATTGAGGCAGTTCGTGATTGGCCTCGACCGACGACTGTATCTGAGGTGCGCAGCTTCATGGGTTTAGCTGGTTATTATCGTCGGTTTGTGGAAGGCTTTGCGAAGCTTTCCACACCCCTCACTCGGTTGATACGTAAAGGAGTTAAGTTTATCTGGAGTGAGGACTGCCAGAGGAGCTTCGAGGAGCTGAAGGATAGACTGATGACCGCTCCTATCCTTTCCCTCCCTGTTATGGGGAAAGGGTATGTGATCTACAGTGACGCATCGCACAGTGGACTCGGTTGCGTGTTGATGCAGGAAGGGAGGGTAATCGCTTATGCATCGAGACAGCTCAAGGATTACGAGAAAAATTACCCAACCCATGACTTGGAGCTTGCTGCCGTGGTGTTTGCACTGAAGCTTTGGCACCATTACCTGTACGGGGAGCATTGTGAGATCTACACCGACCACAAGAGCTTAAAGTATCTGTTCACTCAGAAGGAGCTGAATTTGAGACAGCGCAGATGGTTGGAGCTACTAAAGGATTACGATGTTGATATCCTTTACCATCCAGGCAAGGCCAATGTGGTTGCAGATGCTTTGAGTAGGAGAGCGGTGCAGAGTTTGTCCATGATGATTACAGATCAGGCGCCACGGCTAGAGGAGTTGAGACGGCTTGAGTTAGAGGTTGTGTCCCCTGGGGTCTCTGCTAGACTGATGTCTTTGGTCGTGCAGCCCACTCTGCTGGAGAGGATCCGAGAGAGACAGAGTGAGGACCCCTACTTGACCAGGATTCGAGATCAGATTCCGAGTGATCAGTCAGGGGACTTTACAGTGGATGCTGCGGGAGTACTGAGGTACAGGGACCGAGCATGTGTGCCAGTGGATGCTGAGATCAGAGAGCAGATATTGAGGGAGGCCCATTATACACCTTACACCCTTCATCCTGGGGGGACTAAGATGTATAAGGACCTCAAGGCACACTTCTGGTGGAATGGCATGAAGAGGGATATCGGGAGATTTGTGGCCCAGTGTTTGACTTGTCAGCAGGTAAAAGCTGAGCATCGAGTGCCAGCTGGCAAGCTACAGAGTCTCCCAATTCCCGAGTGGAAATGGGACCACATTACGATGGATTTTGTGGTCGGATTGCCGAGGGCACAGGGAGGTGCAGATGCTATCTGGGTAGTGGTGGATCGACTTACCAAGTCAGCGCACTTTTTGCCTATGCAGACTACTTGGCCACTCGAGCGACTAGCCCAGTTATACTTGGATGAGATAGTGAGGTTACATGGGGTGCCAGCTTCCATAGTATCAGATAGAGACCCGAGGTTTGCTTCAAGATTCTGGGGGAGTTTACAGGCTACCTTGGGGACTCAGCTCCGTTTCAGTACAGCTTTCCACCCACAGACTGATGGACAGTCAGAGCGGACGATTCAGATCCTTGAGGATATGCTGAGGGCTTGTGTCCTGGATTTTGGCGGTGGATGGATTCGACATTTATCATTGGCTGAGTTTGCGTACAACAACAGCTTTCAAGCGAGCATCCAAATGGCCCCGTTTGAAGCGTTGTATGGACGCAAATGTCGATCACCGCTATATTGGAGTGATGTGGGGGAGAGACGGACTCTGGGACCAGATTTATTGCTAGAGGCAGAGGAGAAGGTCAGAGTGATTCGACAGCACCTTCAGACCGCTCAGAGTCGACAGAGGAGCTATGCTGATGTTCGGCGACGAGACTTAGAGTTTCAGGTTGGAGATCATGTATTTTTGAAAGTCTCGCCGTCCAAAGGGATAAGGAGGTTTGGCATTCGCGGTAAACTCAGTCCCCGATACATTGGACCCTTTGAGGTGTTGGAGCGTATCAGACCAGTTGCTTATCGACTTGCACTTCCCCCGAGACTTGCTGGTGTCCACGATGTTTTTCATGTCTCTACTCTGAGGAGGTACGTCTTCGACCCGTCGCACGTCATCGACTTTGCACCCCTCGAGATCAGCGAGGATTTGAGATATGAGGAGCACCCACTGCGGATTCTTGATCGGGAGGTGAAAGAACTGCGCAATCGGATCATCCCCTATGTGAAGATCCTCTGGAGCCATCATGATGAGCGCGAGGCGACGTGGGAGCTCGAGTCAGAGATGATGGACGCCTACCCCTACTTGTTCGAGGCTCTGGATTGAGGTATGATTTTAGTTTCGAGGACGAAACTTTTGTTAGTGGGGGAGGATGTAGTGGCCCTGGTTTTCCTGCAGTTTTTCCCGTGAATCCTTGGTGTGGAACACCTATCCTTGGTGTATTTGGCCCACAGTGCATCAAAGGGATGCTATGGATGGACACAGTGTGGTATTTACTGTTGGTTTGGCCTTCGGCTATATTTGCCGAATTTTAGAGAAGGCTTTGGGCCAAACGGAGGTCGTATTTGGATTCAGCACGGAAAAACGCTTGAAAACGGCTGTTTATTTGTTAAAAACGGAGTCCGGATGCCCAAAAACGGACCCCCGGAAGTTTTCTGCGCAAAATGGTGCATGGGGGGACCTGTGGACCGGCCGGGGACACGTGGCGCCTCCTTATTGGGCCGGCGCGCCACTCTCGGTCCACGGAATGGACCGCCGGTGCACGGTGCACCGGCGGGCCACGTGGCGGGCTCCCGTTGGACCGGCGCAGCACGCGCGGCGCATGGAGCAAGCGCGGGCAGCGCGGGCAGGTCGGGCAAGCTGGGGCAGCGGCGCGGCGCACGGTGCACCGGGGCGCGCCACGTGGCGGCCCTGGGTTGGCGGGCGTACGTGCGCGCGGCGCACCCGCAGGCGCGCGCCTGCGGCCGTACGCGCACGCGCTGCAGGCGTGCAGGCGGCGCGCAGCGGCCACCGGCGGCCGTGTCGGGCGGGAAAAGCGGGGGCATGTGGCGCCCCGCCACTGGCGGGAGCCACCCACCCCGCCGCCCCCGCAGGGAGCACGTGGCCGCGCCCGGTTCGCCGGGCGCGCTGTCCCCTGTGCGGGGGACACATGTCGGGCGTCCAAGCCGGTCGGACCAAAAATCGGTCCGACCGAGATCCCATGCGGGATGGGCCGCAAGCTGGGCCGGGCTACTGTGCGGGCCCGAAATCGGGCCCGAATGAACCGGGCGCCCGAATTTGGGACTTATTGGTCATTTCTGAAATGTTTTTAGTGGGCCTATAAATAGGCCCCCTCCCCTCCTTTTTCTGGCTTTTCCGAGAGATAGAGAGAGATTGAGAGGGAGAGGTCTTTAGAGAAGTTGTTCCTCACAGATTTTTCTACCTCGTGGTGCGTTCCCAGATTTTTCGGAAGTTCGACAACGGCGATCCGGATTTTACAGCGTGCCTCGGTTTTCCCCCATTTTTGGCTCGTTATCGCCGCATTTCAGTCGGAAGAGTCCCCTGCGCAGCGCAGGAGTCATTTTCCGACGATTTCTTCGCCGCTGTGTTCCTAAGAGGTAGGGCTTCGTTTTCCGTGTTGATGGTTTCTCTGGATTCCGATTCCTTGGCACGCTTCCCGAGGTGTTTTGACCCCTCTTTTGCTGTTTGGGCTTTTGGACAGCGGCGACTTCGACGAATTGTTTCTCAGCGTAGGAATATCTGATCGAGGCGATTCAAGAGTCGATTTTGGGATACATTTCGCGAGGAACGCAACCGTGATTTTTCTGGAATTTTTGGAGCTCGGGACAGAGGTGAAACTCCTCGTTTTGCGTGCTGATTTTAAAAACAGCAAATATGTATTTGGGACTTGTAGTTTTTACACCGTGTACACTTGTGTGATGTTGTAGGATACTGTTTCAGCTGACGGTGTGCTTTGAGGACAGCGGGTATTTTCTGGGTGTTTTATGCACGCTTTTCGAGGTGGGTGGTTGCGTTTCCCTCTTTGTTGACTTGCACACTAGGAATAGTAGAGTTTCCCAATTACAAATATGATAGTAACTTGTGGTATATGAGCCTATTGCATTGGCCCCCCTAAATTAAGTGATAGCTTCTATGTGATAAATCTGGGACAGCAAGTTGGACAATTGCTATATCTTAAACCGCATGCAAATAAATAACCCTATAATATTTTAAATTGATTCTTTACATGAAACTTTAGTCACTTTTTAAATGCTTTTAAAAGAGAACACTTGCATGCTTATTTGGACAACTGGTTAGGCCACTATTTTACTGCAGCACTATATTATGGGATTTGACTTAGGAGAAAACATATTTTATTGTTATTCTTCTCTATCGATGCATGATGCTCGAGTCTGATCGGGATTTTGAGATAGTATTGTCTGGGACAGTTTAGACTTGTCTTCGGGGATTGTGGGGTATAGTGGCAACCGCGGATGTTAGGCGGTTGACCAGATATTTTTACCTTATCAGATTGGGGGTTTGGGTTCAGCGGTGACCGCGGATTTTGGGCGGTTGGCCGGATGTTATTATCACATCAGATTGGGGATCGGGGTTGCATTAGTGGATGGAGTTTCCCACTTTGATCATAGTCATGATCCAGTCCTGCTATTGTGAGAAATCAGCTACAGAGATGATTGATACAGAGATACTTTACTCGTGTGGGTCGCTCCCCTCGAGTGCCACTCCGGAGTAGGCTTTTTGACCGTGATGGGTGCCGGTCAGTTGGTGAGTTGTGAGTGATGACAGAGCAGGCAGTGCCAGTATTTCCTGGCCCTCTGATTGGGTTTCTTTGGGCAGTCAGCTTTATAGTTGCATATATATATACAGTTATCTTTTGGCACTGCATTTAGAGGCATAGTAGTGGTAGTTCCTTTTTTAGCAGCCTATATCGCATACCACTGTTCTTTTCTTTTGCCTCTTTATTCCTAGTGGATGCGTCAGCATTAGAGGTTTTACCCACTAGGGGAGGCTATTGGTTTATCTAGTAGTTCTCACCCCCATTGTTGTTTTCTGTCCTTTTCCCCTTTGTTTTGCAGAGTCATCTGTGGGAGCTGCTGGGCCTTCAGCGGCAGATCGAGGTAAGAGGATCGCCGACTAGCTAGATCATCTACCCCGAGCGAGAGATTAGCGAGGTTTTTATTGTACCCCTTTTGTATCTCAGACTTCAGTAGTTTACTTTTGGGTCTGGCTTTGGCCAGCTGGTTGTATCTTTATGGTGAGCTGGGAGTATATTGTACTTTTATTTCAGTTTGTAGTTATTTCAGTCTGAGATTACTTTTAGTTCTATTAGTTCAGCTCTGTTTATGCTCTTTTATTATATATTATCTATCTGAGCAGGTTACCAGCGCTTCGTGTACATGGAAAATTCCGTGTGCACGGCGGATCTGTTGGCGAGCCCGGGTTCTGGGTTACACCCGGGGCGTGACACAACAGATCCGCCATCTGTATGGAAACTACCGCACAGACGAAGCGTCTACCCTGCAAAAGATCTATAGCTAAACATGTATCAGAGCTGAAATATAACCAAAAGCTACAAAATTAAATACTGAACATCTGATAAATAAATAAATCTCGATACATAGACTCTCAGCTATGAAAAATAAAAGTAATCCTCACAGATCTCTTAGACTGTCCAGTACAAAAGTGGAAACATAAAAATACCGGGTACATCTACCTCTGACTCTCAATGCTGGTAAGGAACTACTCGGACCACGTCCTCACCTCGATCAGCCGTCTCCGCGCGTGCTAAGTCGGAACAGCAACCTCAGTAACCTGTCACCGCAGCGGGTGTGAGATCTACTGCAGAAGGTAGATCTCAGTGGGTACCGTCACCAATATCTACGGTATGCTCACTAAGTCTACTGGAGGCAATAGATAGGTATGTAGATAGATAGGTAAAAGGTAAGCTGAAAGAAAACTACAGCTAAAAAGTCTCAACCATCATGCTCAAAAGGATACTCTACCATAAACATGCTATGCATACTCTCGCTACTGCTAAAAATACCTCAGTATCGATGCTTAAAGGAAAAACCCAACTAAGAACATAATATGTAACCACCCGCTCATATCACCCAATCTAAATGATTGCCTTATAGGGTCCAGTCAAGCGTGCGCCAACCTACTGCCACTACGCCCAAAAAGGACTTGGTCTTACGTAGGGCGTCCCACACGGACTATCTTAATCTCACGCAAAATGACCCCATGGTAACTCAGCCAGGGGTATCAAGCAACCACTAGTATATCAACTAGGCGCATCATCATCGCATCCGGAGCGTAACTCGAGGGGAGCGACCCCACCGAGCTCAAGCGTGTCTCATCTGTCTCAACAAGCGGCTCATGCAGGCTATGATCACGATCAACATATCGGAAGCTCAATGCTCAAATAGCACAACTTAGTCGGAAAAAGACTCCACGACTCAATCAGGAAATGCCCAAATCCTCACATAATCTGTCGGAGAACCCTCTACGACTCAATCTGATAATGCACAACCCATGGCTAAGTCGATCTGCCAGAACCCCAAAACTCTCAGAACTAAGTTGGAGAACCACCTCCACTACCAAATCAGAAATACATGACTCATGATCTAGAATAATCTCATCAATCCACAAGGAAGCTCAGACCCTCATGACACTAGAAACTCAACCCACAGAACTCTAAAAATCCACTCGGCCCCCAGGCGCGAGATCAAATGTACCCTGAATCTATGCCATACCTCTGGCGAACTCATAAAGTAAAAATCACCTTTAAAAAAATGTTGATTTTCCTTAAAACGGGTTTTCTCGATTTTTAAAACGATTCAGGTGCAATTATGATGCCAACAAAACATGGAGTCTAGTGTCATATAGTATCAGGAGTATACTAAAAATAATCTGGGGTTCTAGATAATTTTCTAAAAATTTCCAGGCAACTATCAGATTTTACCGCAGTGAAAAAAATAACATAAAAACATGATCAACTTGCATTCAGGAGCATTAAAGGGCATTCCATAAATTTTGGAGAAATTCCAACCCACCTGAAACGCTTTCCGTAGGAAAAGCCGAAGTCGGGGAAGCGCCGAATCCTCAAACTGACGAAACTCCGAAAGTCGTGCCGCGCGCGCGCACACTGTCGCGAACCATGGAAAAAATCCTCGGAAGCTCAAATAATTTCCCTCGAGTCCTCACAAAAAACTGCGCACGCTCCGGCTCACACTGTCAGCTCACAGCAAACAAAATACTCACATGATCCTCTACAAGCTCCAATGGACACACATACTACCCACAGCACACACAATAACCCACAATACCAATACAATTCACATTAGGCTCACAGCACACTACAAAACCCAACACACTCCCCACAGGCTTCAACAGCACACACTAAACACACAAATACATCCTCTATTACATTCACAAAAATCCACAGCACACTCTCACCGCCCTCACTCTGGAAAAATCCGCGCGCGCGACCTCCACACAGCACCTCGGCACGAGCCGCTGCTGCTACACGCAGCACTGAGATAGAAAAGAGAGAAAAACCACGAAACTCCATTAATCTCGGCTCACAGAAGAACTCGCGACACCCGGGCAACCATAGCCTCGGCATGCGCGCACACAGCCCACCGGCACCGGCCTCCGCTCGCTTGCCGACCGCACGCAGCAGCCGAGCCAACCGCACGCTACGCTGCTGCTGCCCGCGCGGCACCCGCTCTTGTCGCCAGCCGCGCGACGCCCGCATGCTGCGCGCTGCCCAGGCGCATGCCGCGCGGTGCCTGGGTGTAATGACACGACTTTTCTAGTATTATTTTACCCTCCTGCTAATAAAGTGTAAGTTAGAGGGAATTAAAATATCGGGCTCTTTAGAGTTGACTAACATGCGGTGCGGATATTTTTCGGTGATAGAGCTCGAAAAACGATGAACGACGGTGCAATCGGATCCAAAATCCGACTTACGGATCTCCCGGAATGGGGTTTCTAAGATCGCGATGACTTAAGGTGTGCATCGAAATCCGTGTAAAATATCCGGCATGCTTTTTGAGGAATTTTGGATATTCCGTGTGATTAATTAATTAAGGAATTAATTAATCAATGACGTGAAATTAAATCTGAGAATTTATTCCCTATATTAATTAATTAGGAAATTAATTAATCGGTGACTAGGATTTAAAAAGGTGGGGTTTATCTCGTGGGATTAGATATTTATTGTTAAAAGATAAATATCCGAATATTCGGGACTTTTCCTTTTTACGTACTAATAATAAAAGGGAAATAAAAGAATAAAATAAATAAAGAAAATAAATTTATAATAAGAGGATAAATAAACCCCGTTACCGGAAGGAAAACCCTAATTTAAAATACCGCCTCCTCAAACCCTCATCTTTCGTGCGTACCGAAAACCAAATGAAACCTTAGTTGAAAAGAGAGAAAGGAAAAGAGAGAAAAGAAAAGGAAACCCTAACCGGAGGAGAAAAGAGGGAAAGAAGGAGAAATCGGAGGAACCCGATCGCCCCGATTGACGTCCGGAGACCGGAGAACGAGACGCCATCATCTTCGGGGAGCGGATCCGGATCTCCAACGCCGCAAGAACCAAGATCGGTTATTTAGTTCCGATGAAATAAGGTTAGTGATCATCGTTACGTTTGTCAAATTAATCGGGGGTTTTCCGTGTTCTTGTAAGGTCGTTTTAATTGGTACATCGATCGCGGATTTTCGTCGGGTTTTGATCCATGATTTATTCTCATTCTTGATCGAGGGTGATCGATGGTTTTTATCGAGTTTAATCGATGATTTTTAATTGGTTTCTTTTTATCGGGCTTCCGATCGACGTTTCGGTTGTCCGTCGATCGTTGGTTTAGTCATTAGGATTATCGTGTATTTATTCGGGAATTTTTGGGGATGTTTCGTTGGAACATAGTGGGTTAACGGGAGGCCGCCGCCGCCGTTGTTAAACGGGAGGCCGCCGCCGTCGTTACCATGGTCACGGGGTCTTCGCCGGAGTCGCACGGGAGCGAAAACGGAGAAGAAATCGCGAAACGGGAGCGAAAACGACAAAATTAGGGTTTACTGTGCTTGACCGTACAGCACGGTCCACGGGTCCAGGCGTGCACCCGGTGCACGCCCGCAGCGTCGGAAGCACAAGACCCGGCGCACAGTTTCGCGCACCGGCCCGGCCCAAGGCGCGCGGTGCACGCCTCGTGCGTGCACCCGGCGCATGCCGCACGGCCACCCGACGCTTAGACCCGGTGCACGCCTCGCGCGTGCACCGGCCTGGCCCAAGACGCGCGGTGCACGCCTCCTGCGTGCACCCGGCGCATGCCGCACGGCCGCCCGATGCGCATACCCGGTCCACGGTTGCCCCTGTGCACCACCCGACAGCCCAAAGTTCGGTGGCTCCGTTTGGGTCCGTTTTTCCACCGTTTTGAGCACCGTTTTCGCCGTTGGGATCATTATCTCCGCGGTTTTCTTGGCGTGGCCACTTGGGATCTTTTTGGTCACTGTTTTATTATATCGGGTGTTAATTTCGCCGGTGCTCCGTGCCCCGACGAAATTGTCGGGGGCGCGCCGCCGGGTCTCTTGTCTTATCTTTTTGCCGTCGGGATCTTCCGGGCTTAATCATTATCGTCCCGAGTCGGCTACCAGTTGAGAATTGGATTTTGTTGGATTTCCATTAGCGGTTTTAGATTCCGACGGGGTTCGCAATGAAACAGTCGCGGTCCGGTGGTTCTTAGCCTTTGAATTTACCGGTGTGATCTGAGTTTTCGATTTTACTTGACTGTTTTGATTTGTTGGGTTTTTTATTGACATCGCTGTCCTCTAGGTGTAGTGATTTCGGCTTTGGTGGGTTCTTTATTACAGTGGGTGGGGACCACTGATTTTTCCTGATTAGGGTAAGGTGCTAAATGGTGCTCTTGGATATTTTAGTAGGCCGCGAGGAGCTCTGCTTTGCTTAGGAGGGTCGCGGGCGCGGTCGGTTGTCTTCATTCCAGGTGGGTACGGTTGCGATAAGTGCAACAAGTGCAGTAAGTGCATCTATCGTCATTAAAGTGCTCTTAATTTATCTAACAAAGTAGATGGACAGTTTAACCTTTCGCATAATTGTGTTTTATCTAACAATTGAAGCGGCTACGGTCGCGGTGCTCACTACACGCCGATCTCGGCAAATCCGTTTCGGATGCTGCACGTACACAGGCGGATTGGCCTCCGCATGGGTGTACTTTTCCGGAGAAGTGGTCTATTTTTGACCCGTGTACCTCACAAAGGGGTGGGTGCTGTGAGGACCTCTTCGCGCCCGCTGAAAATAGCACACCAGCACCGCGAAGAGGTTAAATGCATCAAAGAGGTGTTTGCGCACGAGGGGAGACTTGTCTCCCCGACAGGGACTCTGGGGTTGGTGCCCAACTTAATTGATAAATCTGGGGTTGGGGCCCAGCTTAATTATATGCAGGGTTTTAGCGAAAGGTTCCGGTGTTTTCGGTTTGCTCCTTATTCCTTATTGTTATTAGACATCTACTTTGTTTGTCACTGACATTACCCACTCCGTGACAGGTGTTACGAGGTGCGTTAGCCGGGAGGGCGGTGAGACTGCGTCGCGAGGACCGTAGTCAGATACTTGGGTTTATTATCTCATTTCCCTTATGCCTTATTTAATTAATTTGCTTGTGGATCGTATTAGTCGTGGACATGTATTACTTAGTGCTGTGGATGAGGTGTACATTTATACTTTGATGCTTTTAGTGATGTTTTCATATGCGGCATGTTTTCAAGATAAACCAAATGATTTCGGAAACGTTTTCTCAAAACGAAGTGCCGTGTGGGTACGGGTTTTGCAACCGCTGGTTTTATCCTTTCCAAACGGTGACGCCGCTTTTATAACATTAGTTAAGTTACTGTACTCTGTTTGACGATGTATGTCTATTGTATGGTTGATGGTTGATGTATTATGTTGTGAATGAGACGCCGTGCATATACAAAGGAGACTCTGTCCGTGGGCAGAGAGAATTTGTGTATGTGGCGGTCTGGCACGCACCGGGGATGAGGTTTAAGTTACCTTGTTGAGAAGAAAAAATAATACACGCTATTTTCCGCTTTGATAGGCTCAAAAACCCCCGGGGGCGTGACACTGGGCTTGCCGCGCGGCGCCTGGGCCCGCTATGCGCGCCCTCTGCGCGCGCCCGCTTCTGCGCGGCGCCTGGGCCCGCTATGCGCGCCCCCTGCGCGCGCCCGCTTCTGCGCGGCGCCCGCTGGGCGTGCCCCTGCCGGGCGTGCCCCTGCCGCGCGCGCCCGCGGCGCGGGCCACTGCTGCGCGGCGCCCGCAGCGCGCTCCCACTGCACTGCGCGCCTGCTTGCTGCGCGGCGCCCGCAGCGCGCCTGCTTGCTGGGCGGCGCCCACAGCGCGCGCCCACTGCGCTGCGCACCTGCCCTATTGCGGCACTCCAAACCCACATGGACAGCAAGTCCAAACACACATACCTCCAACAACAACACCAAACACAAACTCCAAAACCACCATCAAAGACCAAATACCAAGCTTCTAAAAAAAAACTGCTACTTACCACAAACCTTGATGAAGCTCGTCGCGCTCTCCGCTCGTTCCACATGGCTACTAGCGGGAAGTCCCCACCATCAACTCTCCTTCATTCCTCTCTTTTCCTTCTTTTTCCTCTTCTCTTTTCTACTTCTTCCTCTCATTCTTCTTCTTCCTTTCTTTCCTCTGTTTCTTTCTTTTTCCTCTATTTTGCAGGTTGAAGGAGATGGTGACGTGGCACTTAATTAAGGGTGGAGGCTAATTAGGGTGGATGGCAGCTGGAATGAAGGATTTAAATAATCTCACAAGCTAAAATATCTAATCCCACTAAAATCCACTTCCATTCCTCTCTTCTCATTTCCTTTTCTTTCTCTAATTTCTTCACAGGCAAAAATTATAAAATTATTTAAGTTAATTAATTAATCCCTTTTTAGCCAACTCCAACTCACTTTTTGCCCTCGGGGCTTCCGCACCAGTCCGAAACCTCCCGAACTCCACTGTAATATGAAAATACACATGTCCAAAGCTTTTCCCCCTCAAAAAGCCCAACTGTGGAATCGGTGTGCTCAATCCAAAAACCGGCTCCAAAAATTGCCAACTACAACTCACTTTTTACCTTCCGGGCCTCCGCATCAATCCGAAACCTCCCGAACTCCGCTGAAATCTGAAAATATACATGTTCCAAACATTTTCCAATTTTTCTGCGTACAACGGCGGAGTCGGTACTCTAACAAAACGGGTCCTCTATCGGCGCACAATGCCCGGAAAACTCCGATTCAAGCTGGGGCTTCCGCGTCGATCTGAATCAACCCGAACTCATCTGTAAACATATAAGAAACACACTCGAGGCGATTTCTCCGCACCACGCCATCTTGCGAGGTCGGTGCGCTAAACGAAGTCCCGGTACTCTATAGTTTTATTTTGGGAGCTGTTGGGTTGACGGTGGTCCTGACTTGTGAGTATCTCCCCTCGAGTGTCGCTCCGTAGCTGGGCCTAACACTTTATTTTCGGGACTTGTCGACGCTGACCCCATTGACTGGGCCCTTTTTTGGCAGTCATAGATGTGAGGACCCGGATCCCCGCGATAGGATTACTGTTTGATCAACAGCTTCTGGAGGCTTATGTTGAGTATTGGAGGTGTTTGTGTGCATGTCGGACCCAAGAAGTGGACTCAGTGCATTAAAAGGATCACGAGTGTATTCGGATGCCCCTGTCAAATTTTAGAAGTGGTTCTGCGCGAAACAGACATCGGATTTGGATTCAGCGTGGAAAAACGATGGAAATCGACTACTTGGTTGTATTTTTCTGAGTCTGGACGCCCGAAAACGGATACCCGGAATATTTCAGTGTTTTCGGGTGCACGGTGGACCGGTGGATCGACGGTGTGCCACGTGGCGGCTTCCTATTAGTGCCATACGCCACGTGGCGGAGCAGGAGGTGAGGCGCAGCGGGCTCGGCACACGGGAGCAGGCGCGGGCAGGCGCGCGGGCAGCGCGGCGCGTTGGAGACCGGTGTGCCACGTGGAGGCTTCTCATTGGCCCGTTATGGACAGGTGGCAGCGGGGGATTGGCTGGCGCACCAAGTGCGGTCCACGGAGTAGGTGCGGCAGGCCTCAGGAAGCGTGCATGGCAGGGGGCGCTGGCAGCGCGCACGTGGGCGTGGCAGGCGGGCGTTGACCAGGCGGAGCTGGGTGCGCGCCACGCGTCAGCGTGGGCGCGGGCCACGCTGCGCAGCGTGGGACGCCGGATCTGCTGTCCGCTGTTATGGGGTGACGTGGCGCATCCTCGTTGATTCGGGCGCTAAAGAGAGAGAGGCTTTTGGCGACACTGTGTGCGCCCGGAACTTCCGGGCGCTCGGAAATTGCACCCCAAGGTGCATTTTTCCTCTGGATTTCAGCCTATAAATAGGCTGAAGGGTGCTCCAGTGCGGGTTTTTCGGGTTTTCTGGGAGCTCCCCTATTAGCAGAGCATTCTACACCGTGTCCTCTACCCCTCGATTGATCTTGGGTATTTTTGGAGGCTGTGGCATCGGCGTTTTCTGCGACACGGCACACTTCGACGCTCCTTTCGTTTTTAGCTTCTACCATCGCATTTCAGTGCGCGAGGTCCCCTGAGCTACCTCGATAGAGTTTTGAGCCGATTTTCATGGCAGCGCGTTCACGAGAGGTACGCCTTCGATTTCCATGTTGATCACTTTGCTCCGTTTTGAGTTTTTGGTGGTGTTCCCGAGGTATCTTTTGACCCCTTGTACTGCTGCGAGGTTTTAGGACAGCGGTGGAGTAATGTTGGGATTTCTCGGCCTACGGGCATCGGATCGGGGCGTATGAGGACTCGATCGGTATCTACGCTTCGAGAGGAACGCGACCATATTTTTATTAGAATTTTTGGAGTACACTTCAAAGGTGATAATTAAGCTTCTTTGGGACTGATTTTCTGCAGGCTTGTGTTCGTGAGGAAGTTGGCTTACCGCGTTGTTCTAATTGTTTCTTGGTCTACAGGTGTCGGAACGAGGTGTATAAATACTCGATTTGGATCTACTCGTCGCGAGGATTGCAACCGTGATTTCTTTGGATTTTTCGGAGGACTGGACGTAGGTGAAAATCCCCTTTCTCTTTGCTAGATTGAAAAAACAACAAACATTGTTTGGTGTGTATGGGGTATTGATTAGTGTGTTGTGGTTGTGATGTTGGTTGGAGAAGAGGCTTGTGCGACTGAGTACCGATGTAGGGCCCCAAAACCCCATGTAGCTTTTTCTCGTTAATCCACTTTGTGAAACATCTATTATTGGTGTGTCTAGCCCATAGTGCATCAAAAGGGGTGCCACAGATGGACCCAGTGAGGTATACAGAGCTGGATTGGCTTTCGGCTGCTTTTGTCAAATTTTAGAAAGGGTTTTGGGCCAAACAGAGGTTGGATTTGGATTCAGCACGGAAAAACGCTTGAAAACGGCTATTTGCTTGTATTTTTCAAAGTCCGGATGCCCAAAAACGGGCTCTCGGCAGTTTTCAGTGGATTCGGGTGCATCGGGGAGGCCGTAGACCGGCTGGGTGCCACGTGGCGGCCTGTTATTGACAGGTATACAAAGCGCGGTCCACAGAGCAGCGCCGGGTGGCGCATGGACCCGGCGTGGGGACACGTGGTGCCCCAGGAGTGGCCGGCGCGCGATGCGCGGTCCACGGAACCCCACGCGGGTGCATAGACCCGGCGCGGGGACACGTGGCAGCAGGTGATTGGTGGGCTCTTGCGGCACGGTCCATGGAGTTGCACGCCGGCGCCTAGAGACGCGTGCGCGCATGGGGGGCAGGCGGCGCGGCCGGCGAGGCGCGCGACCGGTCGGCTGGTCGCGCGGGCTGGCCACGTGGCGCCCGACTATTGGCGGGCGCCACCTACCCGGTAGACCGGGCGCGGGACACGTGTCGTGTGACGCCCCACCACTTCCCAGGGGGTCACCCATCCTAGAACTACTCTAGCTCTAGCACGCTTAACTCTCATGTTCCTCTTGGATCTTGCTACCATCCAAAATGCTATAGCCGGGTTAGAGATTTAGTCCTATTATATCATTTATATAGAGGACTAATCCAAATTTCGGGGGTGTCACATTCTTCCCCCCTTTAAGCCCTGACGTCCACGTCAGGCTCAAGCACACTCACAAGCACCAGGCGATGTGAGACTCGTCTCGCTAGCCATAGCCGACCTTGTGAGGAGCTGCACTCCACTCACAACGGTCATTAGCCGGGGAGCCTCGCTCTACCTGCTATATAACCCTGGCTCAGCCGAGACTCATCTCACATTTCCGGCTGGTGAATGGCTCTGATACCAACTGTGACGCCCCACTTCCCAGGGGGTCACCCATCCTAGAACTACTCTAGCTCTAGCACGCTTAACTCTCATGTTCCTCTTGGATCTTGCTACTCTAATCTGTCACTCTGATCTCATCCACTAGGAAAGGAAGTCATACCAAGTACCACGTAATCCGCTAACCTGGCGCCCACCAAACGAGCAGCCCAAACTCATCCTCTCGATGTGGGTGATCGTCGTCCTGTCTGCCTCGACGTCGTGGCCTCATCTGGCTGGCGGTAAGTCGGAGGAGCTCCTTCCTCCGGAAGAGGTAGCGGGGGTGCCGTCGCAAGCGGCATCACCGAAAGTACTACCTGAGGGCATGCTGCCTGAAAATGTCCCGACTGTCCACACGAAAAGCATCGCCCCTGCCTATGGTCACACTGCTGCACTGCATGTGGCCCACCGCAAATGACACACTCAACCTGAAACTGCTGCTGGTGCCTCGGCTGAGGGGGACCTCCTGATCTCCGTCTCCTCTGAAATCCACGACCCTCAGACTGGGATGGTGGCGGCCCCGGGGGTCCCGATCTACTAGACTGTCCAAAATCAGGCGGCACTGGATGTCTCTCCCCGGAGCTGGTCCCTGGCGCTTGCTCCATCTCTGACATAACCACAAATCCTCGGTCAACCCACCGAGCATGCTCAATTGCCGCATCCAGAGTCGGCGCTCTACGCGAATGCACAAGGGGATAAATATCCGGATGCAACCCTCTCTCAAAAAGCTCAACCCTCTGGGCCTCACCCCGGGCAACATGAGGCACACAGCTCAATAACCGCTGAAACTCATTAACGTACTCATGAAGTGGTCGATCACCCTGCTGCAATCGTCGAAGATCCCCCTCTAGTTTCTGCTTTGCACTGTCAGGAAAATAGGCTCTGAGTAGCAAAGCACGAAACTCCGCCCACGTCAATAACTGTACTCCCAGTGGTCCCACTGGACGAACTCGACGCCACCAAGTCTCGGCGTCCTTCTCCAAAAAGTGTGCCCCCAAATGTACCTGATGTTCTTCCTTGATGAAGAGGTTCTCAAACAATTTCTCCATGGCCGCAATCCAGTTCTCAACCTCCCACAGCTCCGAACTCTGACCTGCGAACCGCGGGGGGTGAAACTTGCTGATAAAGGATAGTCGATCCATGAGCTCCCTCTGCTCTGTCTCCGTCAACGGAGGAATCTGTGACGAGGTCGAGGATGTCATATCCGGAGGTACTGATGGTGGTGCCACAGGGGGTGCCCTCTGCTCCAGCATGCGCATCATGCGCTCCATATTTTCCTCCTGGCGCCTGGCCGCCACCTCCTGGCGCCGCAACGCCTCAGACATCTGGGCCACCTGAGCCCGCAGCTCCTGTACCTCGCTCTGCCCGGCCTGCTCGGCCTCCTCACCCAAGGTCGAACGCCCACTCGTCGCTACACGACGTCTCGGCGGCATCGAAGGTAACTGAAACAAAAACGAATGTCAGGACATAACAACCATACGACCCAATCCAGCGAGAGTCTAAAATTTATTATCCTTCCTAAAGTATTATGTTGTCTGCAGCCAACATAATCACTTTGAGAGAATAACATATCAAATCACTCATCCCAACCCGAGGGAGAGGTAAAAACTCAATCTGGACTATCGCTAAAAGTCACGACTCTCACGTAGTCATCCTAATGTCCAACCACAAGCCTAGGGTTTCTAAGTCCTCAATGACCTACATCCTAGGCTCTGATACCACTCTAATCTGTCACGCCCCGGGGTCGAAACTGCGACCCGGGCTCGCTGACAGATCCGCCATCTGTACGGAAACTGCCGTACAGACGAAGCGTCTAACCTGCAAAGACAGAACTACAGCTACATAGATATCAGAGCGGATAAAAAGCTGTACTATAAAATTTCACAACTACAAAGTTGCAACAACACATAGCCTATCTCCCAAAATCAGATGATACAAATAGAAGTCCACCTATACAACATCTACAAATCCAAATGGGAGATAGCTAAGCAAGAAAATAACCAACTCCCACAATCCGGGATGGTACATCTACCTCTCTCTAAAGTAACAATGCTGGTAGGGAACTATCACGCGACTCCCTGTCCTCGGTCCGTCCAGTCAAGCTCGGCAGGAACAGAAGAAAGCCTCAGCAACCTGTCACCGACAGAGGGTGTGAGAACTACATCCTACAGTAGTTCTCAGTGGGTACCGTCTCCAAGAACCACGGTCTGCCCACTAAGTCTACCAGAGGCATAAGATAACAGAAAAGACTGTGATAATGTAAATAAGCTGGAAAAGAATCTACAGCTATCATGCCTCTATCTACTATGCTCAAAAGGAAGAGACTATGGATGATGGTATGCAGCCACTCACTGCTGACAATATGTCACAAGTACTATGCCCAAGACACTCTACTATGACACATGCTATGCCAACACTCTCTCAGTGTAACCCATATCTCATCGACTGCCCCACAGGGTCCAGTCAAGTCAAGCCTACGCCCCCTGGTGTATCAACCAGGGTGTCCAATCGGACAAACTCGATATCTCACACAATGTCCCCATGGTAACTCGGCCAGGGGTATCAAGCGACCTCTAGTATATGAACTAGGCGCATCATCGCAGCCTCGTCAGGCTCGGTATCATCATCGCAGCCTTATCAGGCTCGGAATCATCAACGCACCCGGGGCGTAGCTCGAGGAGTGCGACCCCACCGAACTCAAGTATGACAACTGTATCACAAGTGGCTCCTGCAGGCTATAGTCCACGATCAAACAGATCGATATCTCGATGCTCAAAGCACAACTCGGTCGGAGAACCCTCCACGACTCAATCTCACAACACTGACCCGCTCAACGAAAGTACCACACAGCTGGGACCACCGTCTCTCCCAACGGCTCCCACAAGAACACCCCACTCAACTCAACACACAAACTCACGGCCGGAGATGCTCCACAGCCAGATCTACGAAGGGTCCGAAACCCCGGGAGACTAACACCTACGTCCCCAAGAAAGAGAACAGCCCTTAGAACCCAGATCACTCGAATCCGCTCGGGTGGATAAGTTTATAAGAAACCATGTCATTTATTTCAGAAAACCATTCAATCTGAGAGAAATCTGTCACGCCCCGGGGGTTCGAATCGCGAGGAAGAGGGGCCGCCGATGCCCCTGATTCAGCCATATATTTTTTTTTTTTGTAAAACAATACTCCCCGGCGCGTGCCCAGACCCGCCGCATACACAAATTTACTCTGCCAACGGGCAGAGTCTCCTTTGTATATGCATGGCGTCTCAACCACAAAGTGTCTCACAAGGCGTAGCACATACAATCTCTAACCAAATCAGTTGGGGTCTCGTACACATACAACCAAACAATTCTCATGATATTCTAGCATTCACTTAGAGCAGAGAGGCCGGTGTTTTGAAAGGATAAATAATCACAGGGTTTTGAAAGCGGCATCCACACGATGCCATCGTTTGTGAAAACAGTTCGCAAACACATAAATCCCGCAAGGTTTGTAAAGCTCGGTGCCCACACGACACCCATGTTTTAAAAGTAGTTTTTCGCAAACAGTTTTCTTTGCTTTTCATCGTTCAAAACGGCCCAGTAAGAGAGAACGTAGTATTCATTCAATTATTCAAAAAGGGAAAAGGGCAACATCCACTTCGACCCCACGGGGGTGTCGCAATCCACAACTAGCTAGCATGAATAATAATCGAAAAGGGAAAAGGAAGTCACTGTATCTGAAGTCACAAAATGCCATAACAGCACTCTCGCGGCCTCACCGGTGCCCTAGCACTCGCCCCTGGACGAACCTGTCACGGAGTGGGAAGTCAGTGACTGGAAAAACATAATGAGCAAGAAAACTATAATAAAGCAAACCACTGTAACCAGAGCAACCGTCGCCCCTCATACACCGTCAACCTGAATATGACCTGCACCAAGTATAAACCGGCACCCTCCCCGGACACCGCACCGGGCCCCTACCCCGGTGCCCCCTCTCCGCCGAGCACCTGCCTCGGCCGCCGAGCACCAACCTCGGCGTCACCGCTCACACCCTCCACCCATGAGGGCCCCCATTCCTAACGCCACCGTCGCGTGGGGTACACGGGTCAACGTACCACTTTTCCGGAAAAGCACACCCTTGCGGTGGCCAAACCGCTGGTGTGCGTGTAGCAAAACTTGAGCCTCAGATGATAAGCGAATAAAGTAAGTATCGGGGTCAGCGTTGCTCATAAGGACAACCAGAAGGGAAACACCTTTGCTCATGAGAATATCTTAAAGAGAAGAACACCTTTGCTCACGAAGAGCAACTTAGAGAGAAACCCACCTTTGCTCACGAAGAGCAACTTAGAGAGAAACCCACCTTTGCTCACGAAGAGCAACTTAGAGAGAAACACCTTTGCTCATGTCCGCCCTTACCCAATTAACCTCGGCGAAAATACCCACCTTTTGTGTGCGTCGTCCGGCGTTCGGTACGTCCGTGATCGTGCGTCCGTCGCCAACAATGTCCTGCACTCCTGAAGGAATAAGGGCAAGTCAAGACTAAGGATCCGAAACTCACACCGACTCCCACCCATGTGCGGCGGAGTTCCCCGCCCGGCACCGGCCCGTGCGGCGCACACTCCGCCCGGGCACAGCACCGCGTGGCCCCAGCCCGCGCGGGCGCCCCTCCTGCGGACGGCCTCGCGCGGCCGGGCGCCGCGCGGCAGCGTTGCCCGCGATGCGGGGCGACCCCGCGCGGCACCAGCCCGCGCGGGCGCCCCTCCTGCGGGCGGCCCCGCGCGGCCGGGCGCCACGCGGGCGCGCTGCCCACGGTGCGGGGCGACCCCGAGCGGCACCAGCCCGCGCGGGCGCCCCTCCTGCGGGCGGCCCCGCGCGGCCAAGCGCCGCGCGGGCGCGCTGCCCGCGATGCGGGGGCGACCCCGCGCGGCCTTAGCCCGCGCGGGCGCCCCACCTGCGGGCGGCCCCGCGCGGCCAAGCGCCGCGCGGGCGCGCTGCCCGCGGTGCGGGGGCGACCCCCGCGCGGCACCAGCCCGCGCGGGCGCCCCACCTGCGGGCGGCCCCGCGCGGCCAAGCGCCGCGCGGGCGCGCTGCCCGCGGTGCGGGGGCGACCCAGCGCGGCACCAGCCCGCGCGGGCGCCCCACCTGCGGGCGGCCCCGCGCGGCCCAAGCGCCGCGCGGGCGCGCTGCCCGCGGTGCGGGGGCGACCCCGCGCGGCACCAGCCCGCGCGGGCGCCCCACCTGCGGGCGGCCCCGCGCGGCCAAGCGCCGCGCGGGCGCGCTGCCCGCGGTGCGGGGGCGACCCCGCGCGGCACCAGCCCGCGCGGGCGCCCCACCTGCGGGCGGCCCCGCGCGGCCAAGCGCCGCGCGGGTGCGTTGCCCGCGGTGCGGGGGCGACCCCGCGCGGCCTTAGCCCGCGCGGGCGCCCCACCTGTGGGCGGCCCCGCGCGGCCAAGCGCCGCGCGGTGCGCGCTGCCCGCGGTGAGGGGGCGACCCCGCGCGGCCTTAGCCCGCGCGGCGCCCCACCTGCGGGCGGCCCCGCGCGGCCAAGCGCCGCGCGGGCGCGCTGCCCGCGGTGCGGGGGCGACCCCGCGCGGCCTTAGCCCGCGCGGGCGCCCCACCTGCGGCGGCCCGCGCGGCCAAGCGCCGCGCGGGCGCGCTGCCCGCGGTGCGGGGGCGATCCCGCGCGGCCTTAGCCTGCGCAGGCGCCCCACCCGCGGGCGGCCCCGCGCAGCCAAGCGCCGCGCGGTGCTCGCCTGCGGGTGGTGCCCGCGCGACACTCCTGCCGCGCGGCGCCCCGCCCGCGGCCGGCCCGGCGGCGGCGGCGCTCTCCGCGAAGACTCCACCCCCCGAAACGCCTACTCAAAAAAAACTAATAAAACTCACCTTCGATCCGCCGGAAAAGAGAGGAAGGGGATCGTCCTAACGTTGCCCGGTTGATCCCGCGAGCAAGAAACCTCCGTCCTTTCCCCGAAAGCCCCGCCGTCGGTCGCACAAGAGCGAAAAAGGGTTGGGTCCCCGTTTTATTCTTCTCTTTTTTTTTTTCCTCTCGTGGTGTCTCTTAAAGAGAAACCCTAGCCGTCTTTTACTCTCTCTTTTTTCCCTCTCGTGATGACTCTTAAAGGGAAAACCCTAGCCGCCGAACGAAGGGACCTAGGAGGGAACACCTAAAACCCTAGGTTCCTCAAAGGGCAAAAGAATAATTAATTAATAGGGACAGATCCGGCGGCTAGAATTACCTCGAGAAAACGTGTCGATCGTCCGCACGGATCCCGGGGCGCCTAAGTGGGGTCCGAACTTCGGAAACTTATTCCGGGTGAACCGGGAGTCGGAATCTGAAACCGATCGTGCCCCCGTTCTCCATTTCGCGAGCCCTTCGGCCTAAAAATGTCCGCGAGCCCCGACGGATTCTCCGGAAAAACACCAAAAAATTGTCCCTGAGTCGGGCAGTCGAAGAAAAGGGGTAACGGGGAGGGTCACGGAAAAAGTCAGGTCTTACATCACTCACTAATAAAAACAAGTTTCATCCCCGAAACTTAACTCCCGCCTGCGGCGAAGGGGGTCCGGGGTAGCACTCCTTCATCCTTGATTCGGGTTCCCAAGTTGTCTCACGTTCTTCCAGATTGCTCCAAAACGCCTTCACGTAGGGAAATGTCCGACTTCGTAGCTTTTCAGTCCTCCCGCGCTAGGGTCCGCACCTGGCTCTTCCTCGTAGTTCAAGTTTCCTTTGAACTTGATTTGCAGAGTCGTCAAGCACTCGCGACGGATTGGGGGATACTTCCGAAGCATGAATGCGCGGACACGACCAGAACTCGGTCGTGATTCGGTGGTAGGGCGAGGCGATGGGCCACGGGGGCCGTCGCACTCCGGGATCCCAAAAAGTCCACGTACTATGGCGCAACTAGCCTCTCAACCCGACCCGCTTCGCCCCTGAACGTTCCAACAAATCGGGGGGGTTTGCAGCGCCTACCGTACGATGCTTTGTACGGTGTCATCCGGGTGCTTGTCTGGTAACTGACGTCGTAGGCGAACTCGACGAGGGGTAGGTAGCGTGACCCTCCGCCCATTCAAAACCAGTATGCACGCTCGGAGTTTGTCCTCGAGGATCTGGATCGCCCGTTCGGATTGCCCATCCATCTGAGGTGATAGGCCGGGCTGAAGTGTAGCTTGGCCCGAAGTAGTAGGTGTCGGCGTTCTGTGTAGCCCCGTAACTCATCGATGTACACTTGGTCAGTCGGTCTCGTGTCCAGGTCGAAATCCTTCAATAGTCCTAACCACCGTCTTCGCCGTAGGTTCGGCCCCTTCTGGGTGGAGAGGCGCTTAAGGCTTTGTGGTCCGTGGGTGCGTTACCGTGGGCCCCGAAGAGATAGTACCTCAACAGTCTCAGGACGAGGACGACTGCGGCACACCCCAGGTCGTGTGTCGGTTAGTTCTACATGTAGTCCTTGAGTTGCCCTGTCGCATAGGCTACGACTCTTCCTTGCTGCCTTAGTACTCCCTCCAGTCCAATTCGCGATGCAGTGCAGCATACCTCGAAGTCTTCCCCGGGCGGTTGGTACGGCGAGCACGGGCGCCCTTGTTACTCGCTTTTTAGGCTCTTCACAGCTTTCCTTAGCATTGGGCCGTCCAAAGAACTTGGCTCCCTTCCGGGGTCGAGCGGTTCAAGGGAAGTGCATGCTCTTTACAGGGCTTCGTCTAATTCCGGGCAGCCACACGCGCAGTGCAAGCTCCTCCCCTGTTCCCGCGCCAGTAGAACGGCCATGCACCCAGCCGGTGCCTTCCGCCCTTTACTTTTTGCTACTAAGTGCATGGTCCCCAGGTAGGGAAGAAACATAAGAGAGCGCGCGCCTAAGTAGATCAAGGCCTAATCCGGTTGGTTTTGGACGAAAGAAAAGAAAGGAACTTAGAAAGAAAAAGGGGGTATCTGAAGACTACGCCAACGGCGGATTCCCGCAATCCCTTTTAAAGGCGTTCGCCCCCTCCCCAAAAGATCCGGGAGAAAAGCAACCAGAAAAACAACGAAGCTATTACTAAGGACGAGACATAACCGAAACACACAACAGAAAAGAAAGGATGGTATAACTCACAAGACCTGGGGGGGGGGGGGGGGGGGGTTTAGACGGGTGTCAGTCAGGGATGGTTACTCTGGTTCGACGGATGTCCCCAGCCAAAATAAAGTAGTTCAAGTATTACCTGTCGTCACTCAGTTCGGGACGTCGCATCGTTTGCTGGGGCGGCTGGGGTAGCCCTCCCGCAACCCCTGGGCCAGCGCCGCACTGCGTGGTTGGGACAGGGTCCTGGTGTCGTACGAGTCCGTCGACGGTGAGCCGTCGGGTTGGTCCTTCTGTGGGTTGGGATGCCGCGGTATCTCTCGTCCTTCCGGTTGTGGCGTTGCGGCTGTGGCGGCCTGTTCTCGCGGACATTGAAGCGCGGGTGTGTGATCTGGTTTGCCGCAACCATTTGCAGTGGGAGTACCTCAAAGGCAGTTCGTCACTCGATGCGCCTTTCGCAGATGACGCAGGGCCCTTGCAGCGACTCCGGGTTCCTGTTGGTACCTGCCCACCCTTCCTTGCTTTTTCCAGGTGCTGGTTCGCCCCGGTACTTTGGTTTGGGGCTCCCCTTGCAAGGCGGGGGGTGGCGGCTTGGTCTGCTTCGACAGGTCCCCGGCGCCGGGGGCCTAGTGACGCCTGGCTTCTGGGGGCACGTGTAACGCGTGTGACCCGGTTTTCCACAGCGGAAGCAAGTGATCATCCCGCCAGGGGCAGCCCATCATTCGATGTGCACCGCCACAAATGACGCACGGCTTCAATAGGTCGGGCCCCTCCTTCTTCACTGGTCCAGACTCCGTTCCTACCTTCGGACGTTTGGTCGCGCGGCTCGTCAGATAGGGGTCCTCCGCCGGGTAAGGGTAGGGGCACCCCTGCCGGCGTACTCTTGTTCCGCACGCATGGCCAAATTGACCGCATCGTGATAGGTGGGAAAACCCGCTGGTGGCATCCCGCGAGGGGTACGTCCCATGGGCCGTGCTGGAAAGGTCGACGCTCTCAAGCTCCCGCGCTTCAGCAGCACAGACGCTCCGTGAGAGTCAGCAGCTGCCCTGCCCATCACGCAGCTGGTTGCGCAGCAAGCGGTTCGCTCCGGCTGCGGCGTCCATTTCCGTCGGTCGTCGCTCACTGAGTCGGACTGCTATTGTATCTGCGCACAAAATGAAAGCATACCGACCGTCACAAAACATAGAGACATAACTGCCAAGGTAACCTGGCTCCCACAGGGTTCTACCTAATCTCTACCCTCCCCCGCGCACACTCGTGTTCTATTTATTTATCCCTTGTTCACTTATTACTCAGTAGCCAGAGTATTGCGCCCGTGGGATGTTAGGCCCCGACTGTTGTGGTTAGAGTTAAAAGTCTCTGATACCATCTTAATCTGTCACGCCCGGGGGTTCGAATCGCGCGGAAGAGGGGCCGCCGATGCCCTGATTCAGCCATATATTTTTTTTTGTAAAACAATACTCCCCGGCGCGTGCCCAGACCGCCGCATACACAAATTTACTCTGCCAACGGGCAGAGTCTCCTTTGTATATGCACGGCGTCTCAACCACAAAGTGTCTCACAAGGCGTAGCACATACAATCTCTAACCAAATCAGTTGGGGTCTCGTACACTACAACCAAACAATTCTCATGATATTCTAGCATTCACTTTAGAGCAGAGAGGCCGGTGTTTTTGAAAGGATAAATAATCACAGGGTTTTGAAAGCGGCATCCACACGATGCCATCGTTTGTGAAAACAGTTCGCAAACACATAAATCCCGCAAGGTTTGTAAAGCTCGGTGCCCACACGACACCCATGTTTTAAAAGTTTTTTCGCAACGGTTTTCTTTGCTTTTCATCGTTCAAAACGGCCACAGTAAGAGAGAACGTAGTATTCATTCAATTATTCAAAAAGGGAAAAAAGGGCAACATCCACTTCGACCCACACGGGGGTTCGCATCCCCACTAGCTAGCATGATAATAATCGAAAAGGGAAAAGGAAGTCACTGTATCTGAAGTCACAAAATGCCAGACAGCACTCTCGCGGCCTCACCGGTGCCCTAGCACTCGCCCCTGGACGAACCTGTCACGGAGTGGGAAGTCAGTGACTGGAAAAACATAATGAGCAAGAAAACTATAATAAAGCAAACCACTGTAACCAGAGCAACCGTCGCCCCTCATACACCGTCAACCTGAATATGACCTGCCACCAAGTATAAACCGGGCACCCTCCCCGGACACCGCACCGGGCCCCTACCCGGTGCCCCCTCTCCGCCGAGCAATGCCTCCCGCCGCCGAGCACCAACCTCGAGCGTCACCGCTCCACCCCTCCACCCATGAGGGCCCCCATTCCTAACGCCACCGTCGCGTGGGGTACACGGGTCAACGTACCACTTTTCCGAAAGCACACCCTTGGCGGTGGCCAAACCGCTGGTGTGCGTGTAGCAAAACTTGAGCCTCAGATGATACGCGAATAATTAAGTATCGGGGTCAGCGTTGCTCATAAGGACAACCAGAAGGGAAAACACCTTTGCTCATGAGAATATCTTAAGAGAAGAACACCTTGCTCACGAAGAGCAACTTAGAGAGAAACCCACCTTTGCTCACGAAAGAGCAACTTAGAGAGAAACCCACCTTTGCTCACGAAGAGCAACTTAGAGAGAAACCCACTTTGCTCACGAAGAGCAACTTAGAGAGAAACACCTTTGCTCATTCCGCCCTTACCCAATTAACCTCGGCGAAATACCCACCTTTTGTGTGCGTCGTCCGGCGTTCGGTACGTCCGTGATCGTGCGTCCGTCGCCAACAATGTCCTGCACTCCTGAAGGAATAAGGGCAAGTCAAGACTAAGGATCCGACACTCACACCGACTCCCACCCTGTTGCGGCGGAGTTTTCCCGCCCGCACCGGCCCGTGCGGCGCAACACTCCGCCCGGGCACAGCACCGCGTGGCCCCAGCCCGCGCGGGCGCCCCTCTGCGGACGGCCTCGCGCGGCCGGGCCCGCGCGCCGGCGTTGCCGCGATGCGGGGCGACCCCGCGCGGCACCAGCCCGCGCGGGCGCCCCTCCTGCGGGCGGCCCCGCGCGGCCGGGCGCCGCGCGGGGCGCGCTGCCCGCGGTGCGGGCGACCCCGCGCGGCACCAGCCCGCGCGGCGCGCCCCGCCTCGGGCGGCGCCCCCGCGCGTCCAAGAGCCTGCGCGGTCGCGCTGCCCGCGATGCGGGGTACCCGCGCGTCCTTAGTACCCGCGCGGCCGCCCCCACCTGCGGGCTGCCCCTCCGCGGCCAAGCGCCGCGCGGCGCGCTGCCCGCGTTGCGGGGGCGACCCCCGCGGCACCAGCCCGCGCGGGCGCCCCACCTGCGGGCGGCCCCGCGCGGCGAGAGCGCCGCGCGGACGCGCTGTCCCGCGGTGCGGGGGCGACCCCGCGCGGCACCAGCCCCTACTGGCGCCCCACCTGCGGGCGCCCCGCGCGGCCAAGCGCCGCGCGGGGCGCTGCCCGCGGTGCGGGGGCTCCCCGGCGGGGCACCAGCCCGCGCGGCGCCCACCTGCGGCGGCCACCGCGCCGTCCAAGCGCCGCGCGCGCGCGCTGCCGCGTGCGGGGCGATCCCGCGCATGCACCAGCCCGCGCGTGGCGCCCCACCTGCGGGCGGCCACCAGCGCGGCCAACGCCGCGGCGGTGCGTTCCCGCGGTGCGGGCGACCCCCCGCGCGGCCTTAGCCCGCGCGGGCGCCCCACCTGTGGCGCCCCCTCGCGGCCAAGCGCCGCGCGGGCGCGCTGCCCGCGGTGCGGGGCGACCCCGGCGCCTTACCCGCGCGGCGCCCCACCGTCTTCGTCCCCGCGCGGGCCAATCGCCGCGCGGGCGCGCTGCCCGCGGTGCGGGGCGACCCCGCGCGCCCTTAGCCCGCGCGGCGCCCACCTACTGGCGTCCCCCGCGCTCCAACGCCGCCTGGCGACGCTGCCGGCCCCAAGGCTTGCGAGGGCTACCCCGCGCGGCCTTAGCCTGCGCGGGCGCCCCACCCGCTTGCGGCCCCGCGCAGCCAAGCGCCGCGCTGTGCTCGCCT
>CM055070.1:11578417-11784901 GCA_029204045.2 Tillandsia leiboldiana
GGTCCACGCGACGGAAAGACCCACAACCGCCCCCGGCGGAAGCTAAAAACCGCACCGCAAGCTGCCAGAAGCGAAGAAGTCGCAAAATCAATCAAAACGGTCAAAACCGAGCATCCGACCGCGAAAAACAGCCTCCGTCGGCGAAAACAGCCTCCGTCAGCGAAAATCAGCGCCCGACGGCGAAAAACAGCTCCGTCGGCGAAAACCAGCGCCCGACGGCGAAAACAGCTCCGTCGGCGTAAAAACTGCTCAAAACAGCTTGCGAAAATAGCTCGCGAAAACCTTGCGAAAACTGCGCAAAACTGCGCGGAACCCATGCGTGAAAACTGCGAAAACCGCTCGCAAACTGCTTGCGAAAAACACCGAAAACCTGCGCGAAACTGCGCGAAAACCTGCGCGAAATCCGCGTAAATCGGTTGCGAAATCTGCTCGAAAGCTGCGCGAAAACTGCGCGAAATCTGCGCGAAAACAGCGCACGAAAACTGCGAAAACCGCTCGCAAACTGCTTGCGAAAAACACCGAAAACCTGCGCGAAACTGCGCGAAAACCTGCGCGAAATCTACGTAAATCGCCCCCGAAATCTGCTCGAAAGCTGCGCGAAAACCGCTCGCGAGACTGCTCGCAAAAACAGCGAGAAACGGCTTGCGAAAAACAGCGAAAACCTGTGCGAAAGCCCGCGCGAAAACTGCTCGCAACCTGCTCGCGAAAACTGCTCAAAATCTGCTTGACGGCGAAAAAGCAGCAGCCGACGGCGAACACCGCGGCCGACGGCGAAAACAGCGGCCGACGGCGACCAACGGGCTCCGACGGTGAAAACACGGCACCGGCACGCAAACCGAGGAGTCGCCCGCCGTCCGGGAGCACGCCGAGCGGCGAAAACCCAGCCGCGCGACGAGGGAGGCCCGCCGCACGGCGCCAAACCACGCAGCGCCGCGCAGCGACCTGCTGCGCGGTGCCAGAGCGCGCCGCGCGCGGCGCCCAGCGGCGCTGCGTGCGGTGCCCAGCGGCGCTGCGCGCGGCGCCCTGCGGCGCCCTGCTGCGCTGCGCGCGGGCCAGCGCGCAGCCCGTTCGCCCGCGCAGGCCCGCGCGGGGCCCGCGCGGCCCGCATAGGCCCGCGCGCGGCCCTGCCGCGCACGGCCCTGCCGCGCGCGGCCATGCCGCGCGCGCCTGCGCGCGGCCAGGCAGTGCCGCGCGCACCTGCGCGCGGCCCTGCTGCGCGCGCCTGCGCACGGCCATGCCGCGCGCGCCTGCGCGCGGCCCGGCAGCGCCGCGTGCAGCACTTTGCTGCACACGGCGCCGCGCCCAGCGGCACGTCGCCGCAGGGTGCTGCCAACAGCAGCACCCTGGCGCCGCGCGTGCGCCGTTGCGCGCGCGCCCGGCCGCTGGCGACGGAAAAATAAGAAGAAAATAAAAATAAAAATCCCAATAAATCCAATAAAATCCCAAAATCCAATTTGCACTTTAAAAATCCAACAAAATCCAAAAGCTCTCTAAAACCCGAGAAAACCTCAAAAATCTGAAATTGCTTACCTCGACGACGCTCGCCGCACGCCCACGAGCTCCACGCGGCCTCCAACGGCGAGTCCAAAAATCCAAGATCACCTCAAAAACCCTCTTCTTCCTCTTCTTCTTCCTCCTTTTCCTCTCTTTTCTTTTCCTTTCTTTCTTTCTTCCTTTCTTTCTTTCTCTGCTGCAGAGGGAGAGGTTGGAGCCTTTTATAAAGCAAAAGCTTTAATTAAGTTAATTAATTAATTAACTAATTCCAAAAATCCAACTCCAACTCACTTTTTGCCCTCGGGTCCTCCGCCGCTGTCCGGAACCTCCCGAACTCCGCTGTAAATCAAAAGTACACGCGCCCACAGCTTTTTCTCTTCAAAAAGCTCATCCGTTGAGTCGGGGTGCTCAAATCAAATACCGGCTCCAAAATTGCCAGTTCCGACTCACTTTTTGCCTCCGGGTCCTCCGCGTCAGTCCGGAACCTCCCGAACCTCGCTGTAATCTGAAAGTACACCTGTTCCAAGTGTTCCTGAATTTCCGGCACTCCACGGTGAAGTCGGAAATTTCCAATCTCATCCTCAATCGGCCTACAAAGCCCGGAAAAACCCCGAATCGAGCTGGAGCTTCCGCGTTGATCCGAACCAACCCGGCATCAACTGTAAACTCAGATGCAACATACCCAAGGCAACTCTCTGCTCCAAGTCATCAGTGTGGTCGGCGCGCTATCCAAAGACCCGGTACTCTACATTCTCCCCTCCTTCAAAAGGTTTCGTCCTCGAAACCAAAACACACCCCCTACAACAAGAAACCTACATCAGGAACATCATCAACTCCAACTCTCTCTCAATTGAAAAGCAGCCGAAAATAGCGAAAAGTCCGAAATTTCCAAAGGACCGATGCCTTCACCCCGATCAAACAAGAACAGGTTCCAGCATCGCCTCCATTTCTGGAGTAGTCCTTCAAAATTTTCGCCCCGTTCGCCAGTTTCGGCGTCAAGACGAGAAAACAAGGGGAGAGAGATGTTGAAGCTGTCCCTGCTGTGGCCGCAACCCAAAACCACAATCCTACAACTCAACCATGTAGGGGTGTTGTTGGTTTTTATAGGATCCACAAGGATCTGAATAGGTACTATCAAACAACTAGAGGGGGGGTGAATAGGTGTAATACTTAAAAACTCAATCTCAGTGCAAAATAAAAACCAATGCGGAAAATAAAAACAGCACACCGAGATTTACGTGGAAACTCCAATCCAGGAGAAAAACCACGGGACCAACACACAATAACAATCCACTAAGAATAGAAGAATAACAAGGTGATTACCGACTCCACGGACTCAAACCCCTCCTTCAGCTTCTTCGGACCTTGCGCTGACCGGTTGGATATCCACGCAATAACAATCCCTAAGAAAAGAAGAATAACAAGGTGATTACCGTCTCCACGGATTTAACCCCTCCTTCAATTTCTTGGACCTCGCGCTCCACCGTTTTGCCCGTCCACTGCTCACGTTCGAATCCACGAATGCACGCTTCGAATCCACGAAACGCCTTTAGCACACCGAATCCACGATGCCACGTCGAATCCACGACGTAAAATCAGTCGATAAGAATATTGACTTCGATGGTGATCCTTTGCTTAGATTCTCATTGAGGAACCGTAGAAGAAATCTCTAAGCAAAGATTAGATCAATTCGACAAAAGATATGTTCTTGAAAGAACCATCGAATTGACCTAAAAGAGGCTATAAAGAAGATCGATAAAAACCTAGCCTCTAGGGTTGCTCTCAAGAGTTTTATGAAAAGATCGGCCGTAGCTCCCACGTTTTTGAGAAACCCTAAGCGTCTATTTATAGTTTAGAAACCTTTCGAAAGAGATAAGAATAAAAAACATACCTTATCTGGAAGTTTTCAGGACGGCGATCCGGATCGGATTTACTGCGATCCGGATCGTCGTAACGAGAATGACGATTCCAGAAATACCATGGTTCGGGATCCGGATCGCATTGCCCGATCCGGATCGTTCATACAAAACAGAAAACTTAACATTCGGGATCCGGATCGGAAATTGCATGGATCCGGATCGAAGTCTTGTATGAAGCAACAACCTTCGGGATCCGGATCGTTGGCTCTGATCCGGATCCTGAACATGTCCGAACACCAGTTTTTGATTATTATGACAATAAAAGTTCATCCAAGTGTTTCTACACTATAAGAAAGAATTCGGATCACCAAAATTATTTAGTTAACCATACCTGATCCTTTTGAATACTTTCTTCTTGAGATTGATGTAACTGATCCACAATTCTTCAATATCAATCTTCAAGACTCAAGACACTGAGTGTCAACTTGAGCTCTTGTTGAATCTTCTCTAAGTCTTTGATTGCTGATTGACAATTTGATCCCTTTAAGACCCCGACTCAACTCACTGACTTGACTCACGAAATATGCCAATACCAAAATGCCGTAACAATCTCCCCCTTTGGCAATTTCGTGACAAAACCCAAAAATACATAAAAGCGCTCAAGTCACTCATCTTAAACCAAAAAATCGAAACTCAATGTCATCACCAAAACATTGATTTTCTTTGCGTGAAAGATCCAATAAATACAAAACTACATTTTAACCAAACAGTCCTAGAACATACTCTATGACTTAGGACTTGGAGTCTTAAAGTGATGTAATTCCTGCAAAACAAAACTCCAAACAAAATCAAACGTTAGTCGTTAGAAATTACAATCCTACATTTGATCCGTCTTCCTTTTGGTTCTTTTGTTTTTCTGCTCTTTCAATTTTTTTCTTTGTCTCCCCCTATCTTGAGCATCTCTGTTCTCCCCCTTTGTGATACGATCATCATTTTCCGTTCTCCCCCCTTTTTCCATTTTCATTTCGTTTATCCTCTCTTGATGATCTTATCTCCGTCATTTCTCTTCTCCCCCTTTTTGTCACAAATTGTCAAACAGTGAACATACTAGACAAAAGGAAATTACAAACAAAATTAGTTCATGGAGAAAGAGAGATAAAAGCTCAGTTATGGTATATAACAAAAATGCAGATTTCGTACCGGTACCAGAAAGCAAAAATCAAATAATTTCTTGAAACAAATCCAGATTTTGAAATAATTGAATTACCGATTTGTATTCCATCAAGAAAACAATTTAAGTGCTTTAACCAATGAATTAACAAGATGTCATTCAATCCAATTAATTTCACAAGATTAAAAAGATTTACTCCTAAATCATGAAAAACAGAGATAAAACATTATAAACAGTTTTTCATGTTATATTCATCAAACACAAGTCATCAAAAATAATCTTGAGATCCAAAGTCTATCAAGATGTAACGGATGTACAAAGATGACTTACAGAGATTTCCAAATGACATCAATTTGATTTCTTACCCTTTCAAATTTGAGATAAGCACTAAAATACCTAAGGGTGGCTCTTTGAGCATCTTTCAACTATCCCACCTTATACCAACCAGGAGATTGTTCAAAATATAAGAGTTTTGCATATAAATCTCCAAATGCTTCAACTAAAGATTTTCTCATAAAATACTATCAAGCATTCATAACATGTGGTAGCTTCACACACAAACCGGACGACCGGGGTGGCAGCTCTTTCCAACATGTGGTGGTAGTTTTCACACTCCTTTCGGATGTAACTCTTTCCACATCTTTTGCAAATTATTTCAATACCCTTGTAAGAATGCAATCTCTTACGTGAAAGAATTATATCCCAAATTTTAGTCTATCGGTTGTCTCACGTTTATCACAATGAATTCACACAACCGAGATAGATTAAGCATCTAAAGATCACACATGATTTCTAAAATTTGATGCTTATAATATCAAAAACTCCTATAATGAAGTATCTTCAAGATTATGATTATGGAGTAAAGTTGATAAACCATATAAAATTAAATTGGAGTGATTGAAAGTGAAAACCCTTTTCATTCAATGCACTTGTTCATTAAAAACCCTTTTGTTAAAAAACAAAGTATAAAAACGAAGAGCATTGAAAAACATGTAATGAAAAGATTAAGAAAGATATGAAGGGAAAGCCAATCAAAGCATTACATACAGTCATAAGCTATTTAGAACTTAAGACAAGGAAAGATATCACCTTTCCGAATCCAAAATCGCTGGATTTTGGGTTGTCTTGATTCGTTGTGGCCGGGGGTTGTCCGCTTTGACTGTTGGTCCACCTTAGGTCTTTGCCTCGCAATGATCCACTTGTATGATTGATGTTGTGGCTCGGACCTTTGGTGGGTGTTGTGAACTCCTTTGACTTGATGTGTCTTTTGATTCCGTTGAGTTCGCTCCGTAGGTGAAGTTGCCGAAGAATTCTTCTTTCTCTTTTTCGGGCAATCCTTCACCAAATGTCCTTCAAGTCCACATAGGTGACAAGTTCTTCCTTTCAATTTAGTTGTGGAACTTGAAGCCTTCACAGTTTGGTTCTTTTTAAATCCCAAACCAACCTTGCTTGTTTGACCTAATCCGGACATACATTCAAGTTTCTTGGAACCGGTTGAAATCCTTTGTATGTCGGATTTAAGTTGATGAACTTGCTTGGTCAATGCTTGATTGGTGACATGTATTTCCTCAAACTGCTTTTCAAGAAAATCAATCTTGTTAATAAGGGAATTAACGACCGTTTCCGATTGATTTATCTTTTCTTGGAGGATTTTATTATTATCCAATAAAAGCTCTCGTTCCTCCTCGAGATCATGAAGTTTGATCTTTAAAGCATGATTCTCGTCTTGATCTTCAAGTCGTTGCTTTCTCAACTTCTTGATATGTTTGGCCATCTTCTTAGATTCCGCAAGAAGTTGTTGATATGCCTCAACGAGTTCTTCCTCGTCCGACTCCCCCTCACTTGATGACTCTCCGCCGGTTGTTGATGTTTCATACAAAATCAAAGGAGTAGAGTTAGTGACTAATGATGATAAACAATTATTAGAAGAGGGAAAATGAGAGGCATGAGAAGCAACAATTTTTTCCTCTTTACTTGAGGTCGATTCATTAGAAGTAGAATCGTCCCAAGTTTTCGCTTGCAAAGCCTTCTTTTTATATGATTTCTTAGAAGGACAATCCATTGAAAAATGGCCGTAGCCTTTGCATCGATAGCATTGGATTTTCCCTTCGAAATCATCCTTTTCTTTTTCTTTAGAAGGTTTTGCAAAGCTTTTGAGTTTAGAGGATTTAGAACCCGATGATCCTTTAGAAGATTTCGTGGATGAAGATCCATCGGTTCGATTCTTCCAAAACTTCCGACGAAATTTCTTTGCGATCCGCGCCAATTGTTCTTCAAAATCGGCAAAAGAGATTTCATCGTCGGAACTCGATTCGCTATCTTCTTCCTTTGTTGATTTGAATGCAATACCTGTAAGCTTAGAAGAAGACTTGGAAGAAACTTGATTAGTAGGAAAAGTCATTTCATAAGTTTGCAAAGCACCTACTAATTCCTCTATACTCATCTCATCCGGATGACTAACGGTTTTAATGGCGGTAACCTTTGCCCTAAACCGTTCCGGAAGAGTCCGAAGTATCTTTCTTACAATTTTCGACTCCGGGATCTTTTCTCCTAAATTAGCACATGTATTTATTACATCTTGAAGTCTAGTGTAATAATCTGTAAACAATTCATGCTCTTCCATATGAAAAAAGTCAAATTGACTTGTAAGCATCTGGAGCTTTTGAATTTTTACAAGATTAGTACCCTCATGTGTAATTTTGAGAATATCCCAAATTTCCTTCGCGGTTTCACACGCGGAAATTCGTGTGAACTCAGTCGAGGAAAGAGAATTAAATAAAGCGTTCATACCTTTCCCATTGTAAGAAGATCTTTCAAATTCCTCTTTGGACCATCTAGAGCGAGGTTTTGGGGTAGTAGAATTTCCTACTTCCTCAACAGGATGCACCCAACCGTATTCCACGGATTGCCATACCCGCTCATCAATTGCGATGAGAAAAGCTCTCATCCGCACTTTCCAATAAGCATAATTAGTCCCATCAAAAAGAGGTCTATAAATATTACCACTTTCACCCATCATGATAGATAAACCTAAAACCCTCTATGATACCAATTGTTGGTTTTTATAGGATCCACAAGGATCTGAATAGGTACTATCAAACAACTAGAGGGGGGGTGAATAGGTGTAATACTTAAAAACTCAATCTCAGTGCAAAATAAAAACCAATGCGGAAAATAAAAACAGCACACCGAGATTTACGTGGAAACTCCAATCCAGGAGAAAAACCACGGGACCAACACGCAATAACAATCCACTAAGAATAGAAGAATAACAAGGTGATTACCGACTCCACGGACTCAAACCCCTCCTTCAGCTTCTTCGGACCTTGCGCTGACCGGTTGGATATCCACGCAATAACAATCCCTAAGAAAGAAGAATAACAAGGTGATTACCGTCTCCACGGATTTAACCCCTCCTTCAATTTCTTGGACCTCGCGCTCCACCGTTTTGCCCGTCCACTGCTCACGTTCGAATCCACGAACGCACGCTTCGAATCCACGAAACGCCTTTAGCACACCGAATCCACGATGCCACGTCGAATCCACGACGCAAACTCAGTCGATAAGAATATTGACTTCGATGGTGATCCTTTGCTTAGATTCTCATTGAGGAACCGTAGAAGAAATCTCTAAGCAAAGATTAGATCAATTCGACAAAAGATATGTTCTTGAAAGAACCATCGAATTGACCTAAAAGAGGCTATAAAGAAGATCGATAAAAACCTAGCCTCTAGGGTTGCTCTCAAAAGTTTTATGAAAAGATCGGCCGTAGCTCCCACGTTTTTGAGAAACCCTAAGCGTCTATTTATAGTTTAGAAACCTTTGGAAAGAGATAAGAATCAAAAACATACCTTATCTGGAAGTTTTCAGGACGGCGATCCGGATCGGATTTACTGCGATCCGGATCGTCGTAACGAGAATGACGATTCCAGAAATACCATGGTTCGGGATCCGGATCGCATTGCCCGATCCGGATCGTTCATACAAAACAGAAAACTTAACATTCGGGATCCGGATCGGAAATTGCATGGATCCGGATCGAAGTCTTGTATGAAGCAACAACCTTCGGGATCCGGATCGTTGGCTCTGATCCGGATCCTGAACATGTCCGAACACCAGTTTTTGATTATTATGACAATAAAAGTTCATCCAAGTGTTTCTACACTATAAGAAAGAATTCGGATCACCAAAATTATTTAGTTAACCATACCTGATCCTTTTGAATACTTTCTTCTTGAGATTGATGTAACTGATCCACAATTCTTCAATATCAATCTTCAAGACTCAAGACACTGAGTGTCAACTTGAGCTCTTGTTGAATCTTCTCTAAGTCTTTGATTGCTGATTGACAATTTGATCCCTTTAAGACCCCGACTCAACTCACTGACTTGACTCACGAAATATGCCAATACCAAAATGCCGTAACAGGTGTCACATTCTTCCCCCCTTTAAGCCCTGACGTCCACGTCAGGCTCAAGCACACTCACAAGCACAGGCGATGTGAGACTCGTCTCGCTAGCCTTAGCCGACCTTGTGTGGAGCTGCACTCCACTCACAACGGTCATTAGCCGGGGAGCCTCGCTCTACCCGCTATATAACCCTGGCTCAGCCGAGACTCATCTCACATTTCCGGCTGGTGAATGGCTCTGATACCAACTGTGACGCCCCACTTCCCAGGGGGTCACCCATCCTAGAACTACTCTAGCTCTAGCACGCTTAACTCTCATGTTCCTCTTGGATCTTGCTACCATCCAAAAATGCTATAGCCGGGTTAGAGATTTAGTCCTATTATATCATTTATATAGAGGACTAATCCAAATTTCGGGGGTGTCACATGTCGTCCCCAAGCGCTTGCACCGCTGTTCTGTGTTCGGGGGACACGTGTCACACCCAGGCAGATTTGGGCGCTCCTCACGGGCCGACCTTCAGGACTTTCGGGCGCCCGAAAGTGGGCCGAGCGCCCGAAAGTGGGGACATGTTGGGTATTTTTGGATTTGTTCATTTGGGCCTATAAATAGGCCCAGAACTTGCTCTTTTGCTCCTTTTCTGCTCGGATTTTGACAGAGAGTTCTGTAGTGAAATTCTTCTCCACCCTATGCTGCATCCATTGGAGCTTTCCTGGGATTTTTTGTGGCACGCACTTCAAGATTTGCTTTTTTTCGGTGTATCGTGACGTTCCTTCACCGGTGATCTTTTTCGTCGCGTTTCGGTGGGCGGGCTCCCCCGACCTACTCCGACCATCTTTTCGGATGATTCTTGCGTCCACGTTTTCAAGACAAATAGGGCTACGACTTTTGTATTTTCTGCTTCTCCGTATTTTGAGGTTTTTTTGGGCTTTTTAGATCATTTCTGTGAACCCTTTTTCTGTGATGGAGTTTTGGACAGCACCGGGGTTTTTGTGGGTTTTCTCTACACCCGAGAGTCGGAACAAGGAGTGCAAGTACTCAATTTACATCTACGCGTCGCAAGGAACATCGTGGTAATTTTTCTGGATATTTCTGACCTTGCTTCGAAGGTGAAAATTATACTTTTTCTGGACAGAGTACTGCAGGCTTTTGATCATTGGAAGTTTCGCGTGCACCGCGATGATTAATTTGTATCTTGGCCTACAGGTGTCGGATTGGGACCAGTAAGTACTCGTTTTTCATCTTCTCATCGCGAGGATCGCAACGATGATTTTTTCGGATTTTTCTAAGGACTACTCTGAGGTGAATTTCCTCATTTTCCGTGCTGTTTTGCAAAACATTATTTACTATTGTGGAGTGTCCATTTATGCCGTGTGCGATCTATTTGTGCTGTAGTTCTCTCATTTGGAGGTTTGCGGGGATTGAGGATCTTGGACAACGAGGAGTCTCTTACTGTTGTGGTTTACGCTTTTCGAGGTGGGTAGTTGTTGTGGACCTCATCTTGGATTTACTCACTAGGAATATTAGAGTGATCCCCGTTGTTGAATGCTGATTAGTATATCGTGGTAATTATGCATGCTGGTATAGTTCGGACTTCTGCTATGTTAGTACTTAGTATTCTTATGAGATCTTTATTATCCTGGAATAGCATGCCCTAATCAATGTATGAACAACGATATTTGTCTTTCTTTTATCATCATGAGGACACTTGCATGCTTGTATGGACATCTAGATAGGCCATCTTTTACTGCTACACTATCATTGGAATTTGACTTCGGAGAAACCATGTTCGCATCTCTTCTCCTTTTATTGTGATACATGTGGTATTGCTCGGGTTGAGTAGGGTTGTAGGATAGTGTAGCCGGATTTATTGAGTGGATTTGTCATACCAGATTGTAGTTGTGGGTTATTGCGGCGACCGCGGACATTGGGCGGTTGACCGGATGTTTACTTGTGCATCAGATTGGGGATACGATTCCTCTGGTGGATGGAGTTTCCCACTTATTGAGTATCGTTGCATTAGATTGGGGGGATTGGGTTTTCTTTAGTGGATGGGTTTTCCCACTTTGATCATAGTCGTGATCCAGTCCTGCTATATCTTGATACTTGTGACAGAGGTACTTTACTCGTGTGGGTCGCTCCCCTCGAGTGCCACTCCGGAGGTAGGCCTATGACCGAGCCATGTGTGTGTCACGCCCCGGAGGTTTAGGAATAAGCGGAAAAGCGTATACTTTTTTTTCTTTTGAAAACGATCTCGCCTACCGGTGCGTGTCAGACCCGCCACATATGCAAATTCACTCTGTAAACGGACAGAGTCTCCTCTGCATATGCACGGCGTCGCATTCACAACATCATTCTTTAACCACATAGTCACATTGAATACATTGATAGAGAGTAATACTTTTATCCATAAACTAAAGTTTTCCAAAGTATTTTCGCGAGTCTTATTTGGGCGGCTACATCTTTTGAAAGGATAAATCCAGAGGTTTTTAAAGTAGTGCCCACACGACACTTGGTTTTGGAAAGCATTTTTGAAACCCTTTTGTTTGGTATAAAACATGCCGCATATAAGTCCATAAAAGTATATCAAGTTCACATTACTAAAATAGCTATCAATCCAACATCCATAATGTTCCACATCCAAGCAATTGAAACTTAATAGTTAAACAGGAAAGGAGACGAGATAACCCAAAGCAAGAACGATGAAATAAAGCTTCATATGGCTAATGTCCTCTAGACGCTGCCTCACCATCGTCCCGGCTACTACACCTAGTCGGACCTGTCACAGTGTGGGAAAGTCAGTGACAAATAAAGTAGATGAGCAAAGCAATAAAAAGTATTGTTAAGACAAACCGAATACATCAGAACCTTTCGCTTTCCCCCTCATGAGTCACCGTATCCCTTGATTTAATTACATAACACCTGTCGGAAGGTCTAAAGACCCCCTCGTGAACGATCACTTTGCTCGCGTATTGCTTTTAACCCCTCCACGGTGCTAGTGCTGCACCAATAGCAACCGTGAGGGGTCCCCACTCGACACCTTTACCTTCGTGGGGTACACGGGTCAACATACCACAATTCTGAAAAAGTACACACAATCGGTGGCCAAACCGCCGGTGTGCATGTAAGCATCTAAGAGCATAATAGCCGAAATCGGCGTGTAATAATCACTGCGACACTCACTCGCCACAGTTAACAATGAAAGAACGGGAAATACTCGTGCGATGGGTTTAAACAGTTAATACAATTCATCTACTTTATTATACCTGTAATAACGATAACATGAATCAACTTATTGCGAGAGTACCCACCTTGTTGCGCGAAGATCGGGACACCTTGAACCTTGACACCCTCTTGCTCAGCACCTGGACCTAAAGAAGTCCCCAAAAAGAATGATAAGTCAAACTTGACGCACCATGCGGCAAAACGAGACCCAAAACCCGACGACGCAACAAAAATCCAGTAGCGGCGTGTTCACGACGCACGACGGCTCCCCGCGCGGCATTCACCCGCGCGGCGCCAATCCGTGCGGACGATGCCGCCCGCGGGTGCCTCGCGCGGCATGAGGCCGCGCGGCGCGCATGCCCGCGGGTGGCGCCCGCGCGGTGCCTGCCCGGGCGGCGCCGCCGCCCGCGGGTGCCCCGCGCGGCATGAAGCCGCGTGGCGCGCACGCCCGCGGGTGGCGCCCGTGCGGTGCTGCCCTGTCACGCCCCGGGGGTTTAAACGTGCGGAAGAAGAGCCACCGATGCTCCCAAACTCACTATATATATATTTTTTTCTTCCCCAGTGCGTGCCCAGACCCGCCGCATATACAAATTTACTCTGCAAACGGGCAGAGTCTCCTTTGTATATGCACGGCGTCCTGACTACAAAGTCCATTTCATTTGACCTTTAACCACATTAGATAAAGCATCAAACACATACAACCAGTCACTAAACACATACCACTATTTTTCCACAAGGATAAAGAGGCCGACTATTTTCGAAAGGAAAAAGCCACAGGGTTTTGAAAGCGGTGTCCACCCGACACCGAGATTTTATAAAACCATTTCGAATTCGCATAAATCCATAAGGTTTAAAAACGGTGCCCACACGACACCCAGGTTTTATAAAACTAATTTCGCAATCGCATAAATCCATAGGGTTTTGAAACGGTGCCCACACGACACCCAGGTTTTATAAAGCTATTTTCGCAATGTTTTCCTTTTTTCTTATTTTTGCAGTTTGAAAGCGGCCAATCAAGAGATTTAAAAACAAGTACTTATCCAGAAAGGTATGAACAACAGACCAACATCCACGTCGACCCCACGGGGGTATCGCAATCCACAAGACCGACTACTGAGTAATAAAATGAACAGGGAATAAACAAATGGTCAACATCTGTAGGCTCGAAGGGCTAGAAGGTCACTCGCACGGCCTCACCAACGCCCTAGCACTCGCCCCTGGACGAACCTGTCACGGAGTGGGAAGTCAGTGACCAGAAATGAAAATAAAAGCAATAAGGGCTAAAAGTAAGGCAAACCACGGTAGAACTAGAGTAACCACCCTCCACAACGTGCAACCAACAGTGAAGAACCCTGTGCAAACCAAACCGGGCACCTCCCCCGGCAACCACACCAAGCACCTGCCTCGGAAACCCCGCCGAGCACCTACTTCGCCCGCCGAGCACCCGCCTCGGCATCACCGCTCACACCCCCCACCCACGAGGGCCCCCATTACGTCACCATCACGTGGGGTACACGGGTCAACGTACCACTTTTCCGAAAAAGCACTCCCTTGCGGTGGCCAAACCGCTGGTGTGCGTGTAGCAATCACGAGCCTCATAATCGATTATATAAATAACCAGTGTAAACAGGGTTAGCATTATAAACAAGTAATCACTTTAAATTTCACCTTTGCCCAAACATGTAATTTATATCACTTACACCCTTTCCCAACTGACCCTGGAAATTGTACCCACCTTGTGTGACAACCGGCGTTCTACCCATCCGCGACCGCGTGCCTGCCGAGTCTACCACGCCCCGCGCCCCTGGAGGAACAATAATGGCCAAGACTAGATGACCAAAACACCAATGTCGACTCAAAACAGAAGACAGAAAAACCCACGCGACCCCAAAACTCCGTGCGGCGAAGTTCCCCGCACGGCACCAACCCGTGTGGCGAGCACACCTCCTGCGAACGTCCCCGCGCGGCGCGGCTCCAACCCGCGCGGCGCGGCTCGACTGCGGGCGGCCCTGCGCGGTGGGCCAGCTGCGCGGCTCGCTGCCTACAGGCAGCCCGGGTGGCACTAGCCCACGTGGCACTAGCCCGCGTGGCGCGCCGCGGGCAGCTCCCCCCCCGTGCGGTGGCCCCTGCCGTGCGGCCTGCTGCCTGCAGGCAGCCCCGCGCGGCGCCCTGCCGCGCGGCGCGCTTCCTGCGAGCAGCACCGCGCGGCGGGCCCTGCCGCGCGGTGCCCGGCCTGCAGGCAGCCCGCGCGGCGCTCCTGCGGGCAGCCCCGCGCGGCGGCCCCTGCAGCGCGGCGCGCTGCTTGCATGCAGCTCGCACGGCACCAGCCCGCGGCGCTCCAGCGGGCGGCCCTGCGCGGCGGCCCCTGCCGCGCGGCGCGCCGCCTGCAGGTAGCCCGCGCGGCACCAGCCCGCGCGGCGCTCCTGCCGGCGGCCCCGCGCGGCGGCCCCTGCCACGCGGCGCGCCGCCTGTAGGCAGCTCGCGTGGCACCAGCCCGCGCAGCGCACCGCCTGTAGGCAGCCCGCGCGGCGCGCCGCCTGCAGGCAGCCCGCGTGGCGCTCCTGCGGGCAGCCCCGAGCAGCGGCCCCTACCGCGCGGCACGCTGCTTGCAGGCAGCCCCACGCGGCGCTCTGCTGCGCGGCGCGCTGCCTGCGGGCAGCCCCGCGCGGCGGCTCCAAAAACTGCAGCGACGGCGGCGCTTTCCCCCGCAACGATACGAACCCCTCGGTTGCGCAAAAGAAGAACTCTACACGAAACGAAGACGCTCACCTGCGATCCGCTAGAGGTAAAGGATGGAGAGGATCGTCCTGCCGTTTCCCGATCGATCCCGCAAAACGAGAAAAAATCCCCTTTTCTTCTCCCCGTCTCACCGCTAGGAACTCTTCAAACGATGTCTTGAAGTGAGAGAGAAAAAGGGTTGGGTTCCTTTTTCCTCTTTCTTATCGCGCCCGCGTCTGCCCTAGCAATGGAGGAACCCAGATAGGCGGACAATTAAAATCCAAGTCCCCCGGATCACAACTTAACCCAATCAAATTCCAATAGAAGGCCCAGGTTACCTCGAAAGACGTGCAGGTCACCAGCGCGAAATCTGGCGCGTACAAAACGATCGCAAACTTCAAAATTCAATTCCGGGAGATCCCGGGGTCAGAATTTGAATCCGATCGCGCCACCGTTTCCCGTTTCGCGAGCTCCAGCACCTAAAAATACCCGCGAGCCCCGATGGTGTCACGCCCCGGGTGTAAACCAGAACCCGGGCTCGTCCACAGATCCGCCGTGCACACGTTATTTCCCGTGTACACGAAGCGCTGGTAACCTGCTCAGATGTAACAGAAATAATACTGGAGCATAAAACAGAGCTAAACTGAAACTAGTACATCTCAGACAAATTTTGGAAATAAAAGTACAATAATCTCTCAAGAATATACATGTGTCTCTCCCAGCTCACGAAATGAATACAACCAGCTGGCCGCAGCCAGACCCAAAAATAAAAGAAAATACAACCGTCTGAGTGTACAGGGGATACAACAAAACTACTAAACTCGAGCTCGGGGTAGCAGCAATCTAATCAGCGATCCTCTTACCTCGATCCTGGGAAGAGGGTCCCGCAACTCCAGCAGATGACTCTGTGTTGGTTTTTATAGGATCCACAAGGATCTGAATAGGTACTATCAAACAACTAGAGGGGGGGTGAATAGGTGTAATACTTAAAAACTCAATCTCAGTGCAAAATAAAAACCAATGCGGAAAATAAAAACAGCACACCGAGATTTACGTGGAAACTCCAATCCAGGAGAAAAACCACGGGACCAACACGCAATAACAATCCACTAAGAATAGAAGAATAACAAGGTGATTACCGACTCCACGGACTCAAACCCCTCCTTCAGCTTCTTCGGACCTTGCGCTGACCGGTTGGATATCCACGCAATAACAATCCCTAAGAAAAGAAGAATAACAAGGTGATTACCGTCTCCACGGATTTAACCCCTCCTTCAATTTCTTGGACCTCGCGCTCCACCGTTTTGCCCGTCCACTGCTCACGTTCGAATCCACGAACGCACGCTTCGAATCCACGAAACGCCTTTAGCACACCGAATCCACGATGCCACGTCGAATCCACGACGCAAACTCAGTCGATAAGAATATTGACTTCGATGGTGATCCTTTGCTTAGATTCTCATTGAGGAACCGTAGAAGAAATCTCTAAGCAAAGATTAGATCAATTCGACAAAAGATATGTTCTTGAAAGAACCATCGAATTGACCTAAAAGAGGCTATAAAGAAGATCGATAAAAACCTAGCCTCTAGGGTTGCTCTCAAGAGTTTTATGAAAAGATCGGCCGTAGCTCCCACGTTTTTGAGAAACCCTAAGCGTCTATTTATAGTTTAGAAACCTTTGGAAAGAGATAAGAATCAAAAACATACCTTATCTGGAAGTTTTCAGGACGGCGATCCGGATCGGATTTACTGTGATCCGGATCGTCGTAACGAGAATGACGATTCCAGAAATACCATGGTTCGGGATCCGGATCGCATTGCCCGATCCGGATCGTTCATACAAAACAGAAAACTTAACATTCGGGATCCGGATCGGAAATTGCATGGATCCGGATCGAAGTCTTGTATGAAGCAACAACCTTCGGGATCCGGATCGTTGGCTTTGATCCGGATCCTGAACATGTCCGAACACCAGTTTTTGATTATTATGACAATAAAAGTTCATCCAAGTGTTTCTACACTATAAGAAAGAATTCGGATCACCAAAATTATTTAGTTAACCATACCTGATCCTTTTGAATACTTTCTTCTTGAGATTGATGTAACTGATCCACAATTCTTCAATATCAATCTTCAAGACTCAAGACACTGAGTGTCAACTTGAGCTCTTGTTGAATCTTCTCTAAGTCTTTGATTGCTGATTGACAATTTGATCCCTTTAAGACCCCGATTCAACTCACTGACTTGACTCATGAAATATGCCAATACCAAAATGCCGTAACAATCTCCCCCTTTGGCAATTTCGTGACAAAACCCAAAAATACATAAAAGCGCTCAAGTCACTCATCTTAAACCAAAAAATCGAAACTCAATGTCATCACCAAAACATTGATTTTCTTTGCGTGAAAGATCCAATAAATACAAAACTACATTTGAACCAAACAGTCCTAGAACATACTCTATGACTTAGGACTTGGAGTCTTAAAGTGATGTAATTCCTGCAAAACAAAACTCCAAACAAAATCAAACGTTAGTCGTTAGAAATTACAATCCTACATTTGATCCGTCTTCCTTTTGGTTCTTTTGTTTTTCTGCTCTTTCAATTTTTTTCTTTGTCTCCCCCTATCTTGAGCATCTCTGTTCTCCCCCTTTGTGATACGATCATCATTTTCCGTTCTCCCCCCTTTTTCCATTTTCGTTTCGTTTATCCTCTCTTGATGATCTTATCTCCGTCATTTCTCTTCTCCCCCTTTTTGTCACAAATTGTCAAACAGTGAACATACTAGACAAAAGGAAATTACAAACAAAATTAGTTCATGGAGAAAGAGAGATAAAAGCTCAGTTCTGGTATATAACAAAAATGCAGATTTCGTACCGGTACCAGAAAGCAAAAATCAAATAATTTCTTGAAACAAATCCAGATTTTGAAATAATTGAATTACCGATTTGTATTCCATCAAGAAAACAATTTAAGTGCTTTAACCAATGAATTAACAAGATGTCATTCAATCCAATTAATTTCACAAGATTAAAAAGATAAATCATGAAAAACAGAGATAAAACATTATAAACAGTTTTTCATGTTATATTCATCAAACACAAGTCATCAAAAATAATCTTGAGATCCAAAGTCTATCAAGATGTAACGGATGTACAAAGATGACTTACAGAGATTTCCAAATGACATCAATTTGATTTCTTACCCTTTCAAATTTGAGATAAGCACTAAAATACCTAAGGGTGGCTCTTTGAGCATCTTTCAACTATCCCACCTTATACCAACCAGGAGATTGTTCAAAATATAAGAGTTTTGCATATAAATCTCCAAATGCTTCAACTAAAGATTTTCTCATAAAATACTATCAAGCATTCATAACATGTGGTAGCTTCACACACAAACCGGACGACCGGGGTGGCAGCTCTTTCCAACATGTGGTGGTAGTTTTCACACTCCTTTCGGATGTAACTCTTTCCACATCTTTTGCAAATTATTTCAATACCCTTGTAAGAATGCAATCTCTTACGTGAAAGAATTATATCCCAAATTTTAGTCTATCGGTTGTCTCACGTTTATCACAATGAATTCACACAACCGAGATAGATTAAGCATCTAAAGATCACACATGATTTCTAAAATTTGATGCTTATAATATCAAAAACTCCTATAATGAAGTATCTTCAAGATTATGATTATGGAGTAAAGTTGATAAACCATATAAAATTAAATTGGAGTGATTGAAAGTGAAAACCCTTTTCATTCAATGCACTTGTTCATTAAAAACCCTTTTGTTAAAAAACAAAGTATAAAAACGAAGAGCATTGAAAAACATGTAATGCAAAGATTAAGAAAGATATGAAGGGAAAGCCAATCAAAGCATTACATACAGTCATAAGCTATTTAGAACTTAAGACAAGGAAAGATATCACCTTTCCGAATCCAAAATCGCTGGATTTTGGGTTGTCTTGATTCGTTGTGGCCGGGGGTTGTCCGCTTTGACTGTTGGTCCACCTTAGGTCTTTGCCTCGCAATGATCCACTTGTATGATTGATGTTGTGGCTCGGACCTTTGGTGGGTGTTGTGAACTCCTTTGACTTGATGTGTCTTTTGATTCCGTTGAGTTCGCTCCGTAGGTGAAGTTGCCGAAGAATTCTTCTTTCTCTTTTTCGGGCAATCCTTCACCAAATGTCCTTCAAGTCCACATAGGTGACAAGTTCTTCCTTTCAATTTAGTTGTGGAACTTGAAGCCTTCACAGTTTGTTTCTTTTTAAATCCCAAACCAACCTTGCTTGTTTGACCTAATCCGGACATACATTCAAGTTTCTTGGAACCGGTTGAAATCCTTTGTATGTCGGATTTAAGTTGATGAACTTGCTTGGTCAATGCTTGATTGGTGACATGTATTTCCTCAAACTGCTTTTCAAGAAAATCAATCTTGTTAATATGGGAATTAACGACCGTTTCCGATTGATTTATCTTTTCTTGGAGGATTTTATTATTATCCAATAAAAGCTCTCGTTCCTCCTCGAGATCATGAAGTTTGATCTTTAAAGCATGATTCTCGTCTTGATCTTCAAGTCGTTGCTTTCTCAACTTCTTGATATGTTTGGCCATCTTCTTAGATTCCGCAAGAAGTTGTTGATATGCCTCAACGAGTTCTTCCTCGTCCGACTCCCCCCTCACTTGATGACTCTCCGCCGGTTGTTGATATTTCATACAAAATCAAAGGAGTAGAGTTAGTGACTAATGATGATAAACAATTATTAGAAGAGGGAAAATGAGAGGCATGAGAAGCAACAATTTTTTTCTCTTTACTTGAGGTCGATTCATTAGAAGTAGAATCGTCCCAAGTTTTCGCTTGCAAAGCCTTCTTTTTATATGATTTCTTAGAAGGACAATCCATTGAAAAATGGCCGTAGCCTTTGCATCGATAGCATTGGATTTTCCCTTCGAAATCATCTTTTTCTTTTTCTTTAGAAGGTTTTGCAAAGCTTTTGAGTTTAGAGGATTTAGAACCCGATGATCCTTTAGAAGATTTCGTGGATGAAGATCCATCGGTTCGATTCTTCCAAAACTTCCGACGAAATTTCTTTGCGATCCGCGCCAATTGTTCTTCAAAATCGGCAAAAGAGATTTCATCGTCGGAACTCGATTCGCTATCTTCTTCCTTTGTTGATTTGAATGCAATACCTGTAAGCTTAGAAGAAGACTTGGAAGAAACTTGATTAGTAGGAAAAGTCATTTCATAAGTTTGCAAAGCACCTACTAATTCCTCTATACTCATCTCATCCGGATGACTAACGGTTTCAATGGCGGTAACCTTTGCCCTAAACCGTTCCGGAAGAGTCCGAAGTATCTTTCTTACAATTTTTGACTTCGGGATCTTTTCTCCTAAATTAGCACATGTATTTATTACATCTTGAAGTCTAGTGTAATAATCTGTAAACAATTCATGCTCTTCCATATGAATAGAGTCAAATTGACTTGTAAGCATCTGGAGCTTTTGAATTTTTACAAGATTAGTACCCTCATGTGTAATTTTGAGAATATCCCAAATTTCCTTCGCGGTTTCACACGCGGAAATTCGTGTGAACTCAGTCGAGGAAAGAGAATTAAATAAAGCGTTCATACCTTTCCCATTGTAAGAAGATCTTTCAAATTCCTCTTTGGACCATCTAGAGCGAAGTTTTGGGGTAGTAGAATTTCCTACTTCCTCAACAGGATGCACCCAACCGTATTCCACGGATTGCCATACCCGCTCATCAATTGCGATGAGAAAAGCTCTCATCCGCACTTTCCAATAAGCATAATTAGTCCCATCAAAAAGAGGAGGTCTATAAATATTATCACTTTCACCCATCATGATAGATAAACCTAAAACCCGCTCTGATACCAATTGTTGGGTTATATGTAATAAGGATCTAAATAGGGGAAAAAACACCTAGAGGGGGGTGAATAGGTGTAAATGCATAAACACTCAAAAAATCGTTGCGATAAAAACCCAATGCGGAAATAAAAATAATACGCAAGATTTTTACGTGGAAAACTCCATCACCGGAGTAAAAAACCACGGGACCGATAACACGGCAGAAATCCACTAGAATTAAAACACGTACAAGGTGATTTACCGTACACACTTACGACTCAACCTTTTCCATACGCTCCTAGAGGATCTTCTCCGCTCGCTCCGCGACGCTTCTCGAATCCACGATCTGCGCCCAACGCCGAATCCACGGCGTCCAACGTCGAATCCACGACGTCCGACCGAATCCACGGTCTTCACCCAATAGCACCCTTCGAATCCACGAACGTGCCTCGCTCCGAATCCACGAGAGCGGTTGAACCTTGAATCCACAAGGACACGCGAATCCACGCGCCGATTTTTGGGGTAAATCGTTGTTTTGGGTGGTGATGATCCGCCGAATACTTAGATCAAAGATAGATCGGAAATACCATCTAAGTATTCATTAGTTTGATTCAACTCAAGATGTGAGTATGAAAACCTAGAATCAAACTAATCAATATAGATGAAGAAACATAGAGTATTCTCTAATGATTTCCTTTCTTCTCTATATGTGGATCTAGAGCCGTAAAAGATGATATATGAAAATGACGGCTATTTCAATTCACAGTGGATTAACCCTAGAAAAAGAATCATAGGGTCTATTTATAGGTTAGAAACCCTAGGAAGGAGATAAGAATCAAAAACCTAACATTTCTGGAAATTTTACGGACGGCGATCCGGATCGGACTAGCTGTGATCCGGATCGTCGTAACGAGTCAGCCAGTTCCAGAAAAACGAAGGTTCGGGATCCGGATCGAAGTGCTTGATCCGGATCGTTCATACAGTTCACCAAACATCAACGTTCGGGATCCGGATTGCGAAGCCTGATCCGGATCGTTCAAGGAAGATGGTAAACTAAGTGTTCGGGATCCGGATCAAGAGGCTACGATCCGGATTGAACTGGTGTATGAACGAACCACCTTCGGGATCCGGATTGAACAACCTGATCCGGATCCTGAACATGTCCCAAGTCCAGTTTTTGATTTTTATGCAATGAAAGATTCTTCCAAGTGTTTCTACACTACAATAAGTATTCGGATCACACAAAATCTTTAGTAAAACATACCTGATCCTTTTGAATTCTTCTTTCTTGAGATTGAGTTAAATGATCCAACTTTCTTCACCTTCAATCTTCAAGACTTGAGACTTTCACGAAACTACGCCAACTCAAATTCCGTAACAATCTCCCCCTTTGGCGGTTTCGTGACAAAACACAGATCCACTAAAGAAAATTCAAAAAGATATTTTTGTTGCTATCACCATACAACAAAAATTTACAATGGAGATCCAAAAATTTAAAAACATGAGATAAACTCCTAAAACAGACTCTAGACTTAGACATCTGTACTCTCTGCACAAAGAAATCATTCTTGACAAAAAGAGATCGTTAGATACCTCAAGAATATTTAGCATACAAAACCTAGTACAGAGATAGAGTTTATCTAATCATCATGACATTTGAGAATTCAGATATGTAAGAGAATCATAGTCAAAAACCAACATATCTTCTATGCAACTAAAGACCAAATGTCACACAATGTTAGTCCAACATCAACTTGTTAGTTATATTACATGCCCAAATAGTTAGTCGAATAGTTAGTCGAGACATGCAAACAATCACAAGATGAAAACCAAAGTTGAAGTTGAAGAGATACTTACCTTGATGTATACAAAATCTTCATCATCAAGATTTTCACAATCATTGTTCATTGTTCAAATCATTGTTCTAAATTCATGCTCTTCCATATGAATAGAGTCAAATTGACTTGTAAGCATCTGGAGCTTTTGAATTTTTACAAGATTAGTACCCTCATGTGTAATTTTGAGAATATCCCAAATTTCCTTCGCGGTTTCACACGCGGAAATTCGTGTGAACTCAGTCGAGGAAAGAGAATTAAATAAAGCGTTCATACCTTTCCCATTGTAAGAAGATCTTTCAAATTCCTCTTTGGACCATCTAAAGCGAGGTTTTGGGGTAGTAGAATTTCCTACTTCCTCAACAGGATGCACCCAACCGTATTCCACGGATTGCCATACCCGCTCATCAATTGCGATGAGAAAAGCTCTCATCCGCACTTTCCAATAAGCATAATTAGTCCCATCAAAAAGAGGAGGTCTATAAATATTACCACTTTCACCCATCATGATAGATAAACCTAAAACCCTCTCTGATACCAATTGTTGGTTTTTATAGGATCCACAAGGATCTGAATAGGTACTATCAAACAACTAGAGGGGGGGTGAATAGGTGTAATACTTAAAAACTCAATCTCAGTGCAAAATAAAAACCAATGCGGAAAATAAAAACAGCACACCGAGATTTACGTGGAAACTCCAATCCAGGAGAAAAACCACGGGACCAACACGCAATAACAATCCACTAAGAATAGAAGAATAACAAGGTGATTACCGACTCCACGGACTCAAACCCCTCCTTCAGCTTCTTCGGTCCTTGCGCTGACCGGTTGGATATCCACGCAATAACAATCCCTAATAAAAGAAGAATAACAAGGTGATTACCGTCTCCACGGATTTAACCCCTCCTTCAATTTCTTGGACCTCGCGCTCCACCGTTTTGCCCGTCCACTGCTCACGTTCGAATCCACGAACGCACGCTTCGAATCCACGAAACGCCTTTAGCACACCGAATCCACGATGCCACGTCGAATCCACGACGCAAACTCAGTCGATAAGAATATTGACTTCGATGGTGATCCTTTGCTTAGATTCTCATTGAGGAACCGTAGAAGAAATCTCTAAGCAAAGATTAGATCAATTCGACAAAAGATATGTTCTTGAAAGAACCATCGAATTGACCTAAAAGAGGCTATAAAGAAGATCGATAAAAACCTAGCCTCTAGGGTTGCTCTCAAGAGTTTTATGAAAAGATCGGCCGTAGCTCCCACATTTTTGAGAAACCCTAAGCGTCTATTTATAGTTTAGAAACCTTTGGAAAGAGATAAGAATCAAAAACATACCTTATCTGGAAGTTTTCAGGACGGCGATCCGGATCGGATTTACTGCGATCCGGATCGTCGTAACGAGAATGACGATTCCAGAAATACCATGGTTCGGGATCCGGATCGCATTGCCCGATCCGGATCGTTCATACAAAACAGAAAACTTAACATTCGGGATCCGGATCGGAAATTGCATGGATCCGGATCGAAGTCTTGTATGAAGCAACAACCTTCGGGATCCGGATCGTTGGCTCTGATCCGGATCCTGAACATGTCCGAACACCAGTTTTTGATTATTATGACAATAAAAGTTCATCCAAGTGTTTCTACACTATAAGAAAGAATTCGGATCACCAAAATTATTTAGTTAACCATACCTGATCCTTTTGAATACTTTCTTCTTGAGATTGATGTAACTGATCCACAATTCTTCAATATCAATCTTCAAGACTCAAGACACTGAGTGTCAACTTGAGCTCTTGTTGAATCTTCTCTAAGTCTTTGATTGCTGATTGACAATTTGATCCCTTTAAGACCCCGACTCAACTCACTGACTTGACTCACGAAATATGCCAATACCAAAATGCCGTAACACTCTGCAAAACAAAGGGGACAAGAAAAGGGAAAAACAGTGGGGGTCAGAACTATTATAAAAACAATAGCCTTCCCTAGTGGGTAAACCTCTACCACAGACCTGCCCACTAGGACTACAAGAGGCGGAGAGATAAAACAAGGTGGTGTGCTAAACGGATAACAACTGATACAAGCTATCAGTAAGATGCCTCTCAAGTAATAAGCTAATTGCATACATCAGAGTATACATATGCCTGCCTGGGTAACCCAATCTAGACACCGGTGAACACCGGTACTGCCTACTATGCCCACTAACTTACATCTCCGCTGCGGGATGCAGACTGGTTCCTGACCGACACGGTCCCATCCCCGAGGCAACAGACCGGCTCCTGACCGGCACGGTCATAAGTACTGCAACAGACCGGCTCCTGACCGGCACGGTCTCAAGTACTGCGACAGACCGGCTCCTGCCCGGCACGGTCACAAGTAACCCGATACAGTCAGACTGGACCAAGACTCTACTTAAGTGGGAACAACCCATCTACTAAAGAAGTCCCGGTCCCCTATCCCCAAATCTGATACACTAATAACAGTCCGGTCAACCGCCCGAAATCCGCGGTTGCCGCGAGTACCCTGTCCTCAAACCTGCCTGTCCCCAAATCCCAAAGCTGACTACACTATTCCAGTCCCTGCTCTAATCAGATCATACTATCCCCTATGTCTAAGTGACTGGAGAAAGAATGAAACATGATTTCTCCTAAGTCAATTCCAGCATGATAGTGTAGCAGAAAAAGGTGGCCTATCTAGGTGACCATCCAAGCATGCAAAAGTCCTTTTTTTTTTTCTTGATGAAACCATTTTAAGTATTCTAACCGTATATCCCAACCTTTCATTAAGACATTCAACATGTTATGGATTTAGCATGATTTCCAAGTAATTACACTATATATCTAAAGCATGGAAACACAACCTACTAACTTGTAGTTTTCTGACAATGCAAATATTAACAAATCAACCACGATCTCATACTAGCATGGTAGGTCCATTTCATAGTTTTACTAACAACAAGATCAAGAGCATTCCAATAGGTCTAGTGACAGATCATAAGTAGGAGGTTCACAACATCACCCACCTCGAGCTCTAATCCAATTTCCCAAAAGCGAAACCCAAGCTCAGTCCAAATACTCTCCACCAATCTGTACAAAATACCCCAAAGGAAAGTACATAAGTTATTCATTCACACTTTCCCAAAATCTGTCCCTTAATACCACAGTCCAGAATTCTCCAATTTTTACCTGCGAAAAATGCCCAGAAAAATCCAAGAAAAATACTATCGCGATCCTCGCGACGAACCCGTCGAAACGAGTACCTGCACGCCCAAATCGGAGTTTTCTACGCCTCGTGCAAAATCCAGAAAAATCTGAGAAAAATCCAGGAGACTCCTTGCGAAGTTTAGATGAAAAATACCTATTGAATCGCCTCGATCCGACGTCTGAGCGAAAAGATACGGCAAGAACACCGCGGTGCTGTCCAAAAGTCCGCGAAGAAAAATGGGTCAAATGGGTGCTCAGAAAACTCCAAGATCAGCACTGAAAACGACAAACCTCAAAACACAGGAGTTGAAGTCCTACTTATCGTGAGTCCAATGGCACAAGAATCGGCGAAATCAGATGTCGGGGTGAGTCGGGGGAGTCCAAACACTGAGAAGGGGCGAGACGGGTCGCCGGAGAACAAGCGTCGCGTCGCACCGTAAAATCGTGAACCTCGGGAAACGTGCCACCAAAAATCTCCAAAGTCCTCCAAAGGATAGTGCACTGTGTGGGGGAAATTCGCTCTGAAGAACTCTCTCTGGAAAAAGATCCAGAAGAGCTGAAAAAAGAACACTAAGGACCTATTTATAGCCCAGCCCATAATGCTGTTGGGCCGGGTTTTCGGGCGCAAGTTTCGGGCGCACTGCGCCCGGAAACCCGGTCGTATACCTCCTGTCCGACGCGCCCGAATCGCTCTGGTGAGGCCACGTCACCCCACAACAGGGAACAGCGGTGCAAGGGTCCCGCCGCGCGCCACGTGTCCCCCTGCGGTCAGCGGGGGTAGGTACGGCCCGCCTGTCGCGTGCCGACACGTGTCCGCACTTGAGTGCGGCCGACCGCCCGCCTGGCGCTACAGTGCGCGCGCTGTCCCGAGGCGCCACTCTGCACACACCGTGGACCGCGCCCTCGTGAGCCAGCAAATCCCAAGCCGCCACGTGTCATGCGCCCGGTCCACCGCAACCCCGCAAAGCCCCTGCGCCGTGCCGCGTGCACCGGCCACTCCGAGCACGCCACGCGTCCCCCGCCCGCGGTCCATGCACCTCCGCGCCTCCCCGTGGACCGAGCTGCGTGAGCCGGCCAATAATAGGCCGCCACATGGCTCAGGCCGGTCCACGAGCCTCCCCCATGCACCGAAAATCCCCGAAAACTTCCGGGAGCCCGCTTTTGGTCATCCGGACTCCAAATTTAACAAGCAAATAGCCGTTTTCAAGCGTTTTTCCGCGCTGAATCCAAATCCAACCTCAGTTTGGCCCAAAACCTTTTCTAAAATTCGGCAAATGCAGCCGAAGGCCAAATTAGCTATCAAAGTCTCACAAGGTCCATCCGTGGCACCCCTTTGATGCACCATGGGCCAGACACACCAATACTAGGTGTTCTTCACAGTGGATTCATAGGAAAGTTGCATGGGAAAAACCAGAACACTACATCCTCCCCCACAAGAAAAAGTTTCGTCCTCGAAACAAAAGTCATACCTCAGGCAGGGGCCTCGAACAAGTGGGGGTAAGCATCCCTTACCGTTGACTCCAGCTCCCAGGTAGCCTCGCGCTCATCATGACTGCTCCAGAGGATCTTCACATAAGGGATGGCCCGACTGCGCAACACCCTAACCTCACGGTCCAAGATCCTCAACGGCCGCTCAACATAGCTCAGGTTCTCAGCAACCTCCAAAGGTGTGAAATCAATGATGTGGGATGGGTCATGAACATACCTCCTCAGAGTCGATACACGAAAAACATCGTGAACACCTGAAAGCCTGGGAGGAAGTGCAAGCCTGTAGGCAACTGGCCCTAAGCGCTCCAACACCTCGAAAGGTCCAATATAACGGGGCCTCAGTTTCCCACGAATACCAAATCTCCGAATCCCCTTCGAGGGCGAGACTTTCAGAAAAACATGGTCACCCACCTGAAACTCTAAGTCTCGCCGTCGAGTATCAGCATAACTCTTCTGTCGACTCTGGGCGGTCTCGAGATGTCGTCGTACCAATCTGACCTTTTCCTCTGCCTCTAATAGTAGATCAGGACCCAAAGTCTTTTTCTCACCCACGTCACTCCAATATAGGGGTGACCGACACTTGCGTCCATACAACGCTTCAAACGGAGCCATCTGGATGCTCGCTTGATAGCTGTTGTTGTACGCAAACTCAACTAATCCCAAGTGTCGGTACCATCCTCCTCCAAAGTCCAGAACGCATGCTCTCAACATATCCTCGAGGGTCTGAATACTGCGCTCCGACTGCCCATCGGTCTGTGGGTGGAATGCCGTACTAAATCGGAGCTGCGTCCCCAAGGTTGTCTGTAAACTCCTCCAGAAATGCGAGACAAACCTCGGGTCTCTATTTGATACGATGGAAACGGGTACCCCGTGCAATCTAACCACCTAAGCCAAGTACACCTGTGCCAGTCGCTCCATCGGCCAAGTCATCTGAACCGGTAAAAAGTGAGCGGACTTGGTAAGCCTGTCCACGACTACCCAGATAGCATCCGCTCCCGTCTGTGCTCTCGGCAAACTAGTGACAAAATCCATCGTAGCATGCTCCCATTTCCATTCAGGGATTGGGAGACTCTGCAACTTGCCAGCAGGTACACGATGTTCAGCCTTTACTTGCTGACAAGTTAGACAGTGTGCTACAAATCTCCCAATGTCTCTTTTCATCCCATTCCACCAAAACTGTGCCTTAAGGTCCCTATACATCTTAGTCCCACCAGGATGGATGGTATAAGGTGTATAGTGGGCCTCCCTCAAGATCTGCTCTCGGATCTCTGCATCCATAGGCACACAAGCTCGGTCCCTGTACCGCAGTACTCCCGAAGCATCAACTGAAAAGTCCCCTATCAAACCAGTCTGCATCTGCTCTCGAATCCTCATCAGGTGGGGGTCCTCACTCTGTCTCTCTCGAATCCTGTCCAACAGAGTGGGCTGCACGACTAGAGACATAAGTCTAGCAGAGACCCCAGGGGACACAACCTCGAGCTCTAACCGTCTCATCTGCTCAAGTAATGGCGCCTGATCGGTGATCATCAAGGATAGACTCTGCACTGCTCTCCTGCTCAGGGCATCAGCAACCACGTTGGCCTTGCCAGGATGGTATAATATGTCTACATCATAGTCTTTCAACAATTCCAACCATCTGTGCTGCCTCAAGTTGAGCTCCTTCTGTGTGAACAGGTATTTCAAGCTCTTGTGGTCGGTGTAAATCTCGCAGTGCTCCCCATACAGGTAGTGGCGCCACAACTTTAGTGCAAAAATCACTGCAGCTAGCTCCAAATCATGGGTAGGGTAATTCTTTTCATAATCCTTCAGTTGCCGAGAGGCATAAGCGATTACCCTTCCCTCCTGCATCAGCACGCAACCAAGTCCACTGTGCGATGCATCACTGTATATCACGTATCCTTTCCCCATCACGGGGAGGGAAAGGATAGGAGCCGACATCAATCTGTTCTTTAATTCCTCAAAGCTCCTCCGGCAATCCTCACTCCAAGTAATCTTAATCCCTTTCCGCGTCAAACGAGTGAGGGGTGTGGAGAGTTTCGCAAAACCTTCCACAAACCGACGGTAATATCCCGCTAAGCCCATGAAACTGCGGACCTCTGATACCGTCGTCGGTCGGGGCCAATCCCGGACTGCCTCGATCTTCGCCGGGTCTACTGCCACTCCAGCGGCTGAAATCACGTGGCCCAAAAAGACAACCTCCCGAAGCCAAAAATCACACTTAGATAACTTGGCATACAACTTGCTCTCTCTCAGAAGTTGTAGCACAATCCTCAAGTGCTCCTCGTGCTCCACATCGCTTCGGGAATAAACTAGGATGTCATCGATAAAAACAACGACGAAGCGATTCCAGGTATGGTCGAAAAATCCTGTTCATTAAATCCATAAAAGCAGCAGGGGCATTTGTCAATCCAAAAGGCATGACGGTGAACTCATAATGCCCGTACCGCGTCCTGAATGCCGTCTTCGGGATGTCCTCGGCCTTCACCTTCAATTGGTGGTAACCAGACTGTAAATCGATCATGGAGAAGACACAAGACCCTTGCAGCTGATCAAATAAGTCATCAATGCGCGGTAAAGGGTACTTGTTCTTGATGGTCATTTTATTCAACTCCCGATAATCAACACATAGTCGAAGTGATCCATCCTTCTTCTTCACAAATAGCACCGGCGCTCCCCACGGCGATACGCTTGGTCTGACAAAACCTTTGTCCGTTAAATCCTGAAGTTGCGCCTTTAACTCTCGCAGCTCAGCCGCTGCCATTCGGTAAGGAGCCTTAGAGATTGGCGCAGTTCCTGGAACTACGTCAATCAAAAACTCAACCTCCCTATCCGGCGGCATATGAATCAGCTCTGGAGGAAACACATCCGGGAACTTGTGGACAATAGGGATATCCATGAGTTCCGGTGCCGCCGTAGGCTCCTTAACGACAGACGCCAAAAAAGCCACGCATCCACTACGCATCATCTGCCTCGCCCGAGAAGTCGAAACCACAGAGGCAAAGAAAGCACTCTGGCACCCCCTGTAAACAAACACCTCCTGACCTGGCTCGCTAAAGGTAACAGTCCTCGCGGCGCAATCAATCGTCGCGAAATAGCGAGCCAGCCAATCCATCCCCAGCACAATGTCAAAATCTCACAGCTGACTAAGGACCATCAGGTCCGTTGGCAAAATCCAAGACTCAAGCTGTACAGGGCAAGACCAACAACACTCCTCTACATGCAAAATATGATCGGGAATCCGTACCTCTAATGCATGCGGCAACCGACCTAACTCTAGTCCATGCGACGATGCAAATGCTCTACTGATAAAAGAATGTGATGCACCGGTATCGAATAAAGTGCGAGCTCTAATGCCGAAAAGTAAAATAATACCTGCCACCACGTGGTCGGCTGCCGAGGTGTCCTCCACCTGGGCGGCATAAACCCGTCCGCTCTGAGCTGGTGGTCGGTAATCTGCAGGCTGGGAAGAAGGAGCCCTGCTCGCTGGAGCATAAGGCCGCTGCTGGGGCACCGAAGGGACGGATGCTGAGGAAGGAGCCGGCGATGTCGAAAAAGGGCAAGTAGCTCACCGATGACCTGACTGCCCACATCTGAAACAGCGACCGTGCCTCATCTCACAAGTATCGGAGGGGTGCTGACCCCTGCAGAAAACACACCCAACTGTAGACCGGGGCTGCGTCGACTGCTGCTGCTGCTGCCGCTGCCGCTGTGACCCCTGCTGTCGCGACTGCGACCTCTGCTGCTGCGAGTGCTGCTGCTGTCGCTGGGGCTGCTGATGCTGCTGCTGCGGGGGCCTCTGGGATCCCCCAGGCCCTCGCCGCTCCGAACGCCCACGGCTCGTAAACTGAGGCGGCGGCGGTCGGGGCGGCCTCCATGAACTGGCCTGTCCCCCATCGTCTGGCGCTGGTCGCTTCCTCTCAGAACTCTGAGCGACCAAGCCTCCGCGCCTAGCGACCACATGATCTCCCCTCTCGACCCACTGTGCATGATCCACTGCCTCTGATAAAGTCTGAAGCCTCTGGGCGTGCACCAAGGTATAGATCTCACGGCGTAGACCTGTCTCAAACAGCTCCACCTGGTGCAACCCATCCCTAGCAACATAGGGTACGCAGTTGAGCAACTGCGTAAACTCCTGGAAATAGTCCCACACTGGGCGATCACCCTGCTGAAGGTTCTTCAAGTCATCTTCTATCTTCTTCTTCACGCTCGTGGAGAAGTAAGTGTCAAGGATCATCCTCCTGAACTCCGACCAGGGTAGCTGTCGGGTGATCTGAAACTCTAAGGGCTCGACCCGACGCCACCAAGCATCTGCATCCCCCTCTAGACAATGTACGGCCATGTGTACTCTGAATCTCGGATTAATGAAGAAATCTCTGAACAACTTCTCCATTGATGCTAACCACGATCCTATCTCTGCTGGGTGAGTGCTCCGCCCCGAGAACCTAGGTGGTCCTCGCTTACAGAACTGTGCGAGTTTGTCAGCAAACTCCTGCTCCTCCGCTGGGGTCAATGGCCTGATCACACCCTGAGCCCCACTGCTAGACGACGGTGCCGTAGGGACTAGTGGAATAGCCGGCGGTACAACCGGTGGTACAGGGGCCTCTACAGTAGTAGGGGGAGGTGCCGCAACCTGAGCCAGCAACTGCTCAAACCTCTGCTCTTGTCGGCGGTGACTCTCCGCCAACTGGGCCACCATGGCCCTCAGCTCACTGATCTCGGAAGGCCCGGACTGCTCCGGCTCCTCCTAGGGTATAGGAGTACCCCGAGTAGGGATCTGCCGCCTAGGAGGCATCCTGCCACACAAGAAACCACGGGTCAGTAAACAAAACCACACTCGACCCAATCCAGCGAAAGTCATGGACATCCCCCTATTTCTGTAACCTTATGTTGTCTGCAGCCAACATAACAGTCCACCAGAAATAGGCTATGCCAATCCCTCTCCACTCACAGGAAGAGTTTAATAACAAATTGCCGACTTCCGCAAAATATCGCGTCACTCACGCCCTGCCTTCCTAGGGTCTGCCAAAAAGCCTAGGGTTTCCTAAGTCCCGACTGACCTATCCCTAAGCTCTGATACCAAACTAATCTGTCACGCCCCGGGTGTAAACCAGAACCCGGGCTCGTCCATAGATCCGCCGTGCACACGGTATTTCCCGTGTACACGAAGCGCTGGTAACCTGCTCAGATGTAATAAAAATAATACTGGAGCATAAAATAGAGCTAAACTGAAACTAGTACATCTCAGACTGTGACGCCCCACTTCCCAGGGGGTCACCCATCCTAGAACTACTCTAGCTCTAGCACGCTTAACTCTCATGTTCCTCTTGGATCTTGCTACCATCCAAAATGCTATAGCCGGGTTAGAGATTTAGTCCTATTATATCATTTATATAGAGGACTAATCCAAATTCCGGGGGTGTCACATTCTTCCCCCCTTTTTAAGCCCTGACGTCCACGTCAGGCTCAAGCACACTCACAAGCACCAGGCGATGTGAGACTCATCTCGCTAGCCTTAGCCGACCTTGTGAGGAGCTGCACTCCACTCACAAAGGTCATTAGCCGGGGAGCCTCGCTCTACCCGCTATATAACCCTGGCTCAGCCGAGACTTATCTCACATTTCCGGCTGGTGAATGGCTCTGATACCAACTGAGACGCCCCACTTCCCAGGGGGTCACCCATCCTAGAACTACTCTAGCTCTAGCACGCTTAACTCTCATGTTCCTCTTGGATCTTGCTACCATCCAAAATGCTATAGCCGGGTTAGAGATTTAGTCCTATTATATCATTTATATAGAGGACTAATCCAAATTCCGGGGGTGTCACACAGACAAATGCTGGAAATAAAAGTACAATAATCTCTCAAGAATATACATGTGTCTCTCCCAGCTCACGAAATGAATACAACCAGCTGGCCGCAGCCAGACCAAAAAATAAAAGAAAATACAACCGTCTGAGTGTACAGGGGATACAACAAAACTACTAAACTCGAGCTCTGGGTAGCAGCAATCTAATCAGCGATCCTCTTACCTCGATCCTGGGAAGAGGGTCCCGCAACTCCAGCAGATGACTCTGCAAAACAAAGGGGACAAGAAAAGGGAAAAACAGTGGGGGTCAGAACTATTATAAAAACAATAGCCTCCCCTAGTGGGTAAACCTCTACCACAGACCTGCCCACTAGGACTACAAGAGGCGGAGAGATAAAACAAGGTGGTGTGCTAAACGTATAACAACTAATACAAGCTATCAGTAAGATGCCTCTCAAGTAATAAGCTAAATGCATACATCAGAGTATACATATGCCTGCCTGGGTAACCCAATCTAGACACCGGTGAACACCGGTACTGCCTACTATGCCCACTAACTCACATCTCCGCTGCGGGATGCAGACCGGTTCCTGACCGACACGGTCCCATCCCCGAGGCAACAGACCGGCTCCTGACCGGCACGGTCATAAGTACTGCAACAGACCGGCTCCTGACCGGCACGGTCTCAAGTACTGCGACAGACCGGCTCCTCCCCGGCACGGTCACAGGTAACCCGATACAGTCGGACTGGACCAAGACTCTACTTAAGTGGGAACAACCCATCTACTAAAGAAGTCCCGGTCCCCTATCCCCAAATCTGATACACTAATAACAGTCCGGTCAACCGCCCGAAATCCGCGGTTGCCGCGAGTACCCTGTCCTCAAACCTGCCTATCCCCAAATCCCAAAGCTGACTACACTATTCCAGTCCCTGCTCTAATCAGAGCATACTATCCCGTATGTCTAAGTGACTGGAGAAAGAATGAAACATGGTTTCTCCTAAGTCAATTCCAGCATGATAGTGTAGCAGAAAAAGGTGGCCTATCTAGGTGACCATTCAAGCATGCAAAAGTCCTTTTTTTTTTTTTTTCTTGATGAAACCATTTTAAGTATTCTAACCGCATATCCCAACCTTTCATTAAGACATTCAACATGTTATGGATTTAGCATGATTTCCAAGTAATTACACTATATATCTAAAGCATGGAAACACAACCTACTAACTTGTAGTTTTCTGACAATGCAAATATTAACAAACCAACCACGATCTCATACTAGCATGGTAGGTCCATTTCATAGTTTTACTAACAACAAGATCAAGAGCATTCCAATAGGTCTAGTGACAGATCATAAGTAGGAGGTTCACAACATCACCCACCTCGAGCGCTAATCCAAGTTCCCAAAAGCGAAACCCAAGCTCAGTCCAAATACTCACCACCAATCTGTACAAAATACCCCAAAGGAAAGTACATAAGTTATTCATTCACACTTTCCCAAAATCTGTCCCAAAATACCACAGTCCAGAATTCTCCAATTTTTACCTGCAAAAAATGTCCAAAAAAATCCAAGAAAAATAATATCGCGATCCTCGCGACGAACCCGTCGAAATGAGTACCTGCACGCCCAAATCGGAGTTTTCTACGCCTTGTGCAAAATCCATAAAAATCTGAGAAAAATCCAGGAGACTCCTTGTGAAGTGTAGATGAAAAATGCCTTTTGAATCGCCTCGATCCGACGTCTGAGCGAAAAGATACAGTAAGAACACCGCGGTGCTGTCCAAAAGTCCGCGAAGAAAAATGGGTCAAATGGGTGCTCAGAAAACTCCAAGATCAGCATGGAAAACGAGGAATCTCAAACACAGGAGTTGAAGTCCTACCTGTCATGAGTCCAACGGCGCAAGAATCGGTGAAATCGGATGTCGGGGTGAGTCGGGGGAGTCCAAACACTGAGAAGGGGCGAGACGGGTCGCCGGAGAACAAGCGTCGCGCCGCGCCGTAAAATCGTGAACGTCGGGAAAAGTGCCACCAAAAATCTCCAAAGTCCTCCAAAGGATAGTGCACTGTGTGGGGGAAATTCGCTCTGAAGAACTCTCTGTGGAAAAAGATCCAGAAGAGCTGAAAAAAGAACACTAAGGACCTATTTATAGCCCAGCCCATAATGCTGTTGGGCCGGGTTTTCGGGCGCAAGTTTCGGGCGCACTGCGCCCGGAAACCCGGTCGTATACCTCCTGTCCGACGCGCCCGAATCGCTCTGGTGAGGCCACGTCACCCCACAACAGGGGACAGCGGTGCAAGGGTCCCGCCGCGCGCCACGTGTCCCCCCGCGGTCAGCGGGGGTAGGTACGGCCCGCCTGTCGTGTGCCGACACGTGTCCGCACTTGAGTTCGGCCGACCGCCCGCCTGGCGCTACAGTGCGCGCGCCGTCCCGAGGTGCCCCTCTGCACACACCGTGGACCGCGCCCTCGTGAGCCAGCAAATCCCAAGCCGCCACGTGTCATGCGCCCGGTCCACCGCAACCCCGCAAAGCCCCTGCGCCGTGCCGCGTGCACCGGCCACTCCGGGCACGCCACGCTTCCCCCGCCCGCGGTCCATGCACCGCCGCGCCTCCCCGTGGACCGAGCTGCGTGAGCCGGCCAATAATAGGCCGCCACGTGGCTCAGGCCGGTCCACGAGCCTCCCCCATGCACCGAAAATCCCCGAAAACTTCCGGGAGCCCGCTTTTGGTCATCCGGACTCCAAATTTTACAAGCAAATAGCCGTTTTCAAGCGTTTTTCCGCACTGAATCCAAATCCAACCTCAGATTGGCCCAAAACCTTTTCTAAAATTCGGCAAATGCAACCGAAGGCCAAATCAGCTATCAAAGTCTCACAAGGTCCATCCGTGGCACCCCTTTGATGCACCATGGGCCAGACACACCAACACTAGGTGTTCTTCACAGTGGATTCATCGGAAAGTTGCATGGGAAAAACCAGAACACTACAGACGGTCTGCCCAGAAATAAACAAACTATTTAACCCCCGCCGGACCCCTAAACAGTAAAAATAATTTAAAAATACTAAATAAGAGGGCGGGTATTACATCACTCAGCTCTAAAAACAAGTTTCGTCCTCGAAACTTAATCCTGGTCCACGACGAATAGATCTGGGTAGTGCTCCCACATCTTCGACTCCGGTTCCCACGTCGCTTCGCGTTCTTCTTGGTTACTCCAAAGCACCTTCACATAGGGGATCGTCCGGTTGCGCAACTTTTTGTCTTCCCGTGCTAGGATCCGCACCGGTATTTCCTCAAAGCTCAGGTCCTCTCTAAGCTCGACCGCGGTGACATCGAATACACGCGATGGGTCAGGGAGATATCTTCGAAACATGGAAACATGGAACACGTCGTGAATCCGGTCGAGATTGGGCGGTAGGGCTAGGCGATAGGCCACCGGGCCGATGCGCTCCAAGATCTCAAACGGCCCCACGAACCGTGGGCTCAATTTGCCTCTCAGCCCGAACTGCTTAATCCCTTTGGACGGTGAGACTCGTAGTAGCACGTGCTCCCCCACCTGAAACTCTAGGTCGCGGCGTCTCTGGTCTGCGTAGCTCTTTTGTCGACTCTAGGCAGTCAACAACCGCTGCCTGATGAGGCGCACCTTCTCCTCAGTCTCCTGTACCAAGTCTGGCCCCAAGAACTTTCGCTCCCCCAGGTCGTCCCAACAGATCGGGGACCGACAGCGTCGGCCGTATAAAGCTTCGTACGGCGCCATCTGGATGCTAGCCTGGTAGCTATTGTTGTAGGCGAACTCCACGAGAGGTAGGTAGCGCGACCATCCATCCCCCAAATCAAGTACACAGGCCCGAAGCATGTCCTCGAGGATCTGGATTACCCATTCAGATTGTCCATCCGTCTGGGGGTGAAAGGCTGTGCAGAAGTGCAGTTTGGTCCCCAACGCTCGCTGTAGACTCTGCCAGAAGTTCGAGACAAAATGCGTGTCTCTGTCTGAAGTGATCGATGCCGGCACTCCATGCAACCTCACGATCTCACTGATGTAGATCTGAGCCAGCCGATCTCGTGTCCACGTCGTGTGAATGGGTAGGAAGTGAGCTGACTTTGTTAACTGATCTACGACGACCCAGATGGTGTCGTGCCGCTGCTGCGAACGCGGAAACCCGGTGACAAAATCCATGGTGATCCGCTCCCATTTCCACTCTAGCACAGGTAGTGGTTGCAGTTTCCCCGCCGGCCGCTGGTGTTCGGCCTTTATCTGTTGACAGATCAAACAATGCGCTACGAACCGTGTTACCTCCCCTTTCAGCTTCAGCCACCAGAAGGTCTGCTTGAGGTCCCTGTACATTTTTGTGCCCCCAGGATGTGCCGCATAGGGAGCGCAATGCGCTTCAGTCAAGATTTCCCTCTTCAGGTCTGGCAAATCGGGCACACAAATCCGCCCTCGAAACCGAAGTGTGCCATCCGTCCCTACCGAAAAGTCCCCCTTCTGGTCCGGGGAAGTTCTGTCCCGCACAAGCTGTAACTGTGGATCGGTACCTTGGCCTTCTTGGATCCTCTCGAACAAGGTAGGCATGACTATTAAAGACATTAGTCGCTCGACCGTCCCTGCCGGTACCACCTCTAACCTCAATCGCGAGAACTCCACGATCAAGTCATCCTCCTGAGTAATCGTGCCTGCTGATGTCCCCTCTATCTGTCCCTTTCTGCTCAAAGCATCCGCTACCACATTTGCTTTTCCGGGGTGGTATTGAATGGTTAGGTCATAGTCCTTTAGCAACTCCAACCACCGTCTCTGTCGCAGGTTCAGCTCCTTCTGGGTGAAAAGGTAGTTAAGGCTTTGGTGATCTGAGAACACATTACAGTGGACACCAAAGAGGTAGTGCCTCCAAAGTTTCAGAACGAAGACGACTGCTGCCAGCTCCAGGTCGTGTGTCGGGTAATTTTGTTCATATTCCTTGAGTTGTCTCGAGGCATAGGCTATGACTTTGCCCTGCTGCATCAGTACACCCCCCAATCCGATCCGTGATGCATCACAGTAAACCTCGTAGTCCTCTCCGGGCGTCGGTAGCGCCAGTACAGGTGCTCTTGTTAGCCTCTTCTTGAGTTCTTCAAAACTCTCTTGGCATTGGGCCGTCCAGATAAATTTTTCTCCTTTCCGGGTCAGGCGGTTTAGGGGGGTCGCAATCTTCGAGAAGCCCTCGACGAAGCGTCTGTAGTATCCTGCTAGGCCCAAGAAGCTGCGGACTTCCGTGACTGTAGTCGGTTGGGCCCAGTCGGTCACCGACTCCACCTTCTTGGGATCCACTGCGATTCCCATTGCTGAAATTATATGCCCCAAAAACCCCACCTCACGAAGCCAAAACTCGCACTTCTTAAGTTTGGCAAACAACTTCTGGTCCCTGAGGGTCTGCAGAATGATCCGTAAGTGTTCCTCGTGTTCCTCATCGGTGGGCGAGTAGATCAGGATGTCGTCGATAAAGACCACTACGAACTGATCCAAGAAAGGCCTGAAGATTCTGTTCATCATATCCATAAACACCGCTGGGGCGTTGGTAAGCCCGAACGGCATTACAGTGAACTCGTAGTGGCCGTACCGAGTCCGGAAAGCCGTCTTTGGAATGTCCTCATCTTGAACTCGGAGCTGATGGTAGCCTGACTATAAATCTATCTTCGAAAAAACCGTTGCTCCCTGTAGCTGATCAAAGAGGTCGTTAATCCTGGGTAAGGGGTACTTGTTCTTCACTGTGACCATGTTTATCTCCCTGTAGTCGATGCACAGCCGTAGGCTTCCGTCTTTCTTTCGCACGAAGAGTACCGGCGCGCCCCAAGGCGACACACTAGGCCTAATGAACCCTTTATCCAGAAGATCTTCGAGCTGTGCCTTAAGTTCCTTCAGTTCCGCAAATGCCATTCTTTAGGGTGCCTTCGTGATCGGTCGGGTGCCGGGTAGAAGCTTGATCGGGATAACAACCTCCCGCTCGGGGGGCATTCCTGGCAGTTCAGCAGGAAAGACGTCTGGGAAGTCCCTCATAATCGGAATGTCGGAGAGTGTCGCAGAGGGCCGATGTGACGCCCCACTTCCCAGGGGGTCACCCATCCTAGAACTACTCTAGCTCTAGCACGCTTAACTCTCATGTTCCTCTTGGATCTTGCTACCATCCAAAATGCTATAGCCGGGTTTGAGATTTAGTCCTATTATATCATTTATATAGAGGACTAATCCAAATTCCGGGGGTAAAGGGGGGAAGAATGTGACACCCCCGGAATTTGGATTAGTCCTCTATATAAATGATATAATAGGACTAAATCTCAAACCCGGCTATAGCATTTTGGATGGTAGCAAGATCCAAGAGGAACATGAGAGTTAAGCGTGCTAGAGCTAGAGTAGTTCTAGGATGGGTGACCCCCTGGGAAGTGGGGCGTCACAGTTGGTATCAGAGCCATTCACCAGCCGGAAATGTGAGATGAGTCTCGGCTGAGCCAGGGTTATATAGCGGGTAGAGTGTGGCTCCCCGGCTAATGACCGTTGTAGGTGGAGTGCAGCTCCCTACAAGGTCGGCTAAGGCTAGCGAGACGAGTCTCACATCGCCTGGTGCTTGTGAGTGTGCTTGAGCCTGACGTGGACGTCAGGGCTTAAAGGGGGGAAGAATGTGACACCCCCGGAATTTGGATTAGTCCTCTATATAAATGATATAATAGGACTAAATCTCAAACCCGGCTATAGCATTTTGGATGGTAGCAAGATCCAAGAGGAACATGAGAGTTAAGCGTGCTAGAGCTAGAGTAGTTCTAGGATGGGTGACCCCCTGGGAAGTGGGGCGTCACAGCCGAGTGGCCAGGTCCACCGACGCCAAGTAGGCCACGCACCCTCCCTCTATCAGTCTTCTGGCTCGCGATGCTGGAATGATGGTGGAAAAGGAGATGCTCTTGCATGCCAGGTACACATTCTCTGGAAACCCTGGGTACTGTAGTCGCACCTGACGCTTCTCGCAGCCGATTACCGCTTGATACTTAGTGAGCCAGTCCATTCCCAATACCACATCGTACTTCTTTAATGGAATGACTACCAGGTCTCAAGGGCAAGAAAGCCTCCCCAACCTTTTTGGGCAGGAGGGTACAAGGTTGCGGGCCTCCAAGGGCCCCCGCGCGGTTTGGACTGACAACAACCTTAGTAAAGGTCTCTCCTCAAAACATGTGACAATACAAAGTTGCAAGACATGAAAGAGTGGGTTGCTCCGGTATCGAAAAGAGTTCTAGCACAGTAAACTGAAATTAATGTGATACCTGCTATGACGTCCTCCGGCGGGTCCGCCTCCTGGTGGGTCATCGAATTGACCCTGCCTCCTAGTTGTGGTGGCCTTTCCCCCGCCGATCGCGATGCTGGGAGTCTAGTGGTCGATCCCATCGGGGCTTTCCCCCGTCCCGCATGCTGTGGTGTTGGCGTGGAAGCTGCTGAAGATGCTGCTGTAGTGGTCCAGATTTCCCATGCAACCTTTCCGATGAATCCACTGTGTAGAACACCTAGTGTTGGTGTGTTTGGCCCATGGTGCATCAAAGGGATGCCACAGATGGACCCTGTGTGTCATGGTTAGCTGATTTGGCCTTCGGTTGTATTTGCCGAATTTTAGAAAAGGTTTTGGGCCAATTTGAGGTTGGATTTGGATTCAGCGCGGAAAAACGCTTGAAAACGGCTATTTGCTTGTTAAATTTGGAGTCCGGATGACCAAAAACGGGCTTCCGGAAGTTTTCGGGGATTTTCGGTGCAAGGGGGGGGGGGGGGGGGGGGGGGTTGACCGTGGACTGGCCTGAGCCACGTGGCGGCATATCATTGGCCGGCTCACGCAGCTCGGTCCACGGGGATGCACGGCGGTGCATGGACCGCGGGCGGGAGACGCGTGGCGTGCGCGGAGTGGTTGGCGCACGCGGCGCGGCTCAGCGATTTTGCACGGCTTCGGTGGACCGGGCGCATGACACGTGGCAGCCTGGCATTGGCGAGCTCATGAAGGCGCGGTCCACGGTGTGTGCGGAGGGAGGCACCTCGGTACGGAGCGCGCTGCGGCGCCTGACGCGTGGTCGGCCGCACTCGAGTGCGCCACGCGAGAGGCGGGCCGTACCTACCCCCGCTGTCCGCGGGGGGACGCGTGGCGCGCGCCGGAGGCCGCTGCACCGCTGTCCCGTGTTATGTGTACACGTGGCAGCACCGCAGGCTTTCGGGCGCGTCGGACGGGGAAGCTGCGACCCCGTTTCGGATCCTGGCGCCCGGATTTTGCGCCCGAAAACCCGACCCATTTCAGTGGTGGGCTGGGCCTATAAATAGGCTTCTTGGGTTTCTTTTTCGAGCTTTTGGACATCTTTCACTGTGGACTCTTTAGGAAAGTTTTTCCCCTCACAGTACTCTTCACTTTGGTGGATCCCTGGGAATTTTCAGAGGCACGCATCCCGAGGTTTGCGATTTTACGGCGCGGCGCGACGCTTGTTCACTGGCGACCCGCTTCGTCCCTTTTCAGTGAGCGGACTCCCCCGACTCACCCCGACCTCCGATTTAGGCGATTCTCGCGCCGTTGGACTCACGACAGGTAGGACTCCAACTTCATAGTTTTGAGTTTCCTCGTTTTCCATGTTGACCTTGGAGTTTCCCGAGCTTCCATTTGACCCATTTGTCTTTGCGGATTTTTAGACAGCACTGCGGTGTTTTAGCTGTATCTTTCCGCACAGATGTCGGATCGAGGCGATTCAAGAGGCATTTTTCATCTTCACTTCACAAGGAATCTCTTGGATTTTTCCCTGAATTTTTGGAATATTTTCCGAAGGTCAAAATCTCCTTTTACTGTAGTTCTTTGTTACAGAATTTCTGTACAGTGTTTATTGTGGTATTCCCCTTGCCGAATTTGCATCTCAGCGTAGGAAACTCGGATTTGGGCGTGCAGGTACTCGTTTCGACGGGTTCGTCGCGAGGATCGTGACAGTATTTTTCGTGGATTTTTCTGGGTACTTTTCGTTGGTGAAAATAGGGCAACTTTGGACTATGTATTTTGGGACAGATTTTGTGAGGCTTTGTGTGATTAAAATATGTATTTTCTTCTGGGGAATTTTGTGCAGTGTTGTAGAGTTGGTTTTGGCCGAACGTGGACTGCACCTTTGGGGACCAGGATTTAGCGCTCGAGGTGGGTACCGTTGTCACCTCTCACTTTTGATCACCCACTAGGCATACTAAGAGGTGTTCCTAAATCATGTCGATAGCTGTATCAGTGGGACGAACTTAGCATGCTTGTATGAAAGTATCGATTGGTTGTTAGCACTGGCATCTTTAGGGGACTAGTAATTAGTGAATTAATATTTTGTTGGCAAAGGATAAATTGATTAAACCTTTCGATAATAATGGGCTAAAACCATATCATGCTTTATGTATAATTGGGGGGACTCATGCATGTGTATGAATTAGCTTATGGCATGTTAGTATTTCAGATATTCAAACCAAGGCATACTGTAAATCATTTAAGAACTAGAACACTGAAATCATTTTAATAAGTAAAGGACTTTTGCATGCTTGTATGGCCACCTAGATAGGCCACATTTTTCTGCTACACTATCATGCTGGAACTGACTTAGGAGAAACCATGCTTTTTATTCTTTCTCCTGTTGTCTAGTCTTAGGGGATAGTGTGCTCGGGTTCGAGCGGGGTCTGGGATAGTGTAGTCAGATATTTAGAGTTTGGGACAGATAGGGATTGATGGTTGGGTATTGCGGCAACCGCGGACTGTGGGCGGTTGACCGGGTGATTATTATTATTATTGCACCAGATTAGGGATAGAGTTTTCCTTTAGTGGATGGGTTTTTCCACTTTGATCAGAGTCCTGACCCAGTCCTGCTATTTTATGATACTGATGATACTGGTTACAGTGATACCTTACTCGTGTGGGTCGGTCCCCTCGAGTGCCACTCCGGAGTAGGCTTTAGACCGTGTTGGGTGCCGGTCAGACCGTGTTGGGTTCCGGTCATTTGGACAGTAGAGATACTGAGTTCGTGAGTTTGATGACAGAGCAGGCAGTGCCGGATTTTATACCAGATCATCTGATTGGGTCCTCTTGGTAGATTCTTTCACTGATGCATCCGTAGTTACTCTTTCCGGCTTTGTATTTAGAGGCACAGTAGTGGTAGCTTTATTTTATCAGTAGTTTTACTTATAGCTTACCACCTTTATTTTTATTTTCGCCTCTGGTAGTCCTAGTGGGCATGTCTGAGTTTGAGGTCTACCCACTAGGGAGGCTACTGTTTTTATAGTAGTTCTCACCCCCCACTGTTTTCCCTTTTCTTTTCCCCTTTGTTTTGCAGAGTCCTCTGCGGGAGTTGCGGGACCCTCTTCCCAGGAACGAGGTAAGAGGATCGCAGATTGGATAGCTACTGCCTCGAGCTCGAGTTTAGTAGTTTTGATGTATCCCCTGTACACTCAGACGGTTGTATTTTCTTTTATTTTGGGTCTGGCTGCAGCCAGCTGGTTGTATTTATTTCGTGAGATGGGAGAGACACATGTATATTTATGAGAGTTATGTTGTACTTTTATTTCCAGCATTTGTCTGAGATGTACTAGTTTTAGTTTTTTTAGTTTAGCTATGCTTTTATGCTCCTTTATTATTTCATTTATAATTGAGCAGGTTACCAGCGCTTCGTGTACACGGGAAATACCGTGTGCACGGCGGATCTGTGGACAAGCTCGGGTTCTGGTTTACACCCGGGGCGTGAGAGCTGCTCCTTGGTTCATGGGGCAGTTGAAGCGGAAATGCCCCTGCTTGCCACATCGGAAACAGTGGTCTTGCCTCCTAGAGCACTCTGTAACCCGGTGCGCCCCGCCGCAGATAACGCAAGGCCTATCATCCGACCTCTGTCCTCCCATTGGTGCGCTCCTGGTTCTCTGTTGGGATCTCCACCGTTTAGAGGGTCAACTCCGGCTGGAAGAGCCTCCCCCGGAGTAAGGCTGAGATCGCTTCCTATCTTCCTGCTGAGTAGGGCCTCCACCTCGAGCGCGTGTAACGACGAAACCGCGCTCCACAATAGTGGCCCGATCGACCAACTTCTGGAAGGTGTGCAAGTCCGCCGCTTGCACCACCTGGAAAATGTCGCTGCGCAACCCGTCAACGAAGAGTTGGGCTTTGTGCGACTCGTCTCGAATGACAAAAGGGACGCAGTTCACCAGCCGCACGAACTCGCGCTGGTACTCCATGACGGTTCGGCTCCCTTGCTTGATATGATTCAGATCATCTTCGAGCTGTCGCTTGACGCTGTTGGAGAAGAACGCTCCGAACAGCTCTTGCTTAAAAGTGGTCCATGACGGTAGGGCGGTACCCCTCGAGGAGTCAGGGTGTACCGTCTTCCACCACATGCGGGCGTTCCCCTCGAGGAAATGGACGGCCAAGGGAACCCGCTCGTACTCTTCCATCAGCAAGTCCTCAAACAGCTTCTCCATCGTGTCAACCCACTTCTCCACGACCCAGGGGTCTGTCGTCTCCCCCTCGAACACGGGTGGATCGTACTTTCTTAAATTAGCTAGGTTGGCTCGCACGCGGTCCCGCTCGGTTGGCGGAACAGACCCTTCCCCCGTGGCAGTGGCGGCCACAACGGAAGAAGGCGTCACCACCGTCTCCACTGAAGTACCTCCGGCAGTAGTCCCCGGCGTCGGCCTCGCAGCTGCTGTCGAAGGGGCTTCTTCAGGCACCGTTGGTTGGACTAACGGCACCTCGTGTGCTGCAGCCCGGGCAGGGGCAGCCCCCGTCTCGGCCTCCGTCACCGGCGGTCCCGCCGCAGGTGCAGCTGGCCCCGGAGGAGGGCCCTGGGCGACCACCACCGTTGCAGCTGGCTGCTGCTGCTGCTGCGTCAATTGGCGCACATGGTCCGTGAGGGTCGCCAATTGACCCACCATCTCCCGTAGTTGCTGCCGCAGGAGCTAGTTCTCCGCGGTCGCTGACGCTGCTGCGTCCGCCCCTGCATCCTCAGTGGAGGATCTAGTTCTGGCCATGATCTGAACACATGCACAACACAAGTCACTTCTAGACTTAGCTAAAGTAGCAACTCAAACACTAACAAGAAAAGGGATACTATTATTCCCCCCCCCCCCCCCCCCCCCCCCCCCGACCACTCGCGTTCTACGCATCTATACAATGTTCATCTCATTAATCAGTAGCTATGGCATTACGTTCCGTGGATGTTGGACTCCGTCTACTATGGTTAAAGTTTTCGCTCCGATACCATCTTAATCTGTCACGCCCCGGGGGTTTAAACGCGTGGAAGAAGAGCCACCGATACTCCCAAACTCACTATATATATATTTTTTCTTCCCCAGTGCGTGCCCAGACTCGCTGCATATACAAATTTACTCTGCAAACCGGCAGAGTCTCCTTTGTATATGCACGGCGTCCTGACTACAAAGTCCATTTCATTCGACCTTTAACCAAATTAGATCAAGCATCAAACACATACAACCAGTCACTAAACACATACCACTATTTTTCCACAAGGATAAAGAGGCCGACTATTTTCGAAAGGATAAAGCCACAGAGTTTTGAAAGCGGTGTCCACCCGACACCGAGATTTTATAAAACCATTTCGAATTCGCATAAATCCACACGGTTTAAAAATGGTGCCCACACGACACCCAGGTTTTATAATACAAATTTTGCAATCGCATAAATCCAAAGGGTTTTGAAACGGTGCCCACACGACACTCAGGTTTTATAAAGCTATTTTCGCAATGTTTTCCTTTTTTCTTGTTTTTGCAGTTTGAAAGCGGCCAATCAAGAGATTTAAAAACAAGTACTTATCCAGAATGGTATGAACAACAGACCAACATCCACGTCGACCCCACGGGGTTATCGCAATCCACAAGACCGACTACTGAGTAATAAAATGAACAGGGAATAAACAAATGGTCAACATCTGTAGCCTCGAAGGGCCAGAAGGTCACTCTCACGGCCTCACCAACGCCCTAGCACTCGCCACTGGACGAACCTGTCACGGAGTGGGAAGTTAGTGACCAGAAATGAAAATGAAAGCAATAAGGGCTAAAAGTAAGGCAAACCACGGTAGAACCAGAGTAACCACCCTCCACAACGTGCAACCAACAGTGAAGAACCCTGTGCAAACCAAACCGGGCACCTCCCCCGGCAACCACACCGAGCACCTGCCTCGGAAACCCCGCCGAGCACTCGCCTCGGCATCACCGGTCACACCCCCCACCCACGAGGGCCCCCATTATGTCACCATCACGTGGGGTACACGGGTCAACGTACCACTTTTCCGAAAAAGCACACCCTTGCGGTGGCCAAATCGCTGGTGTGCGTGTTGCAATCACAAGCCTCATAATTGATTATATAAATAACCAGTGTAAACAGGGTTAGCATTATAAAAGAGTAATCACTTTAAATTTCACCTTTGCCCAAACATGCAAATTATATCACCTACACCCTTTCCCAACTGACCCTGGAAATTGTACCCACCTTGTGTGACAACCGGCGTTCAACCCGTCCGCGACCGCGTGCCTGCCGAGTCTACCACGCCCCGCGCCCCTGGAGGAACAATAATGGCCAAGACTAGATGACCAAAACACCAACGTCGACTCAAAACAGAAGACGGAAAAACCCACGCGACGCCAAAACCCCGCGCGGCGGCCCCTGCCGCGCGGCGCGCTGCCTGCAGGCACCTCGCGCTGCACCTACCCGCGCGGCGGCCCCTACCGCGCGGCGCGCCGCCTGTAGGCAGCCCGTGCGGCACTAGCCCGAGCGGCTCTCCTGCCGGCGGCCCCGCGCAGCGGCCCCTGTCGTGCGGCGCGCTGCCTGCATGCAGCCCGCGCGGCGCTCCTGCGGGCAGCCCCGCGCGACGGCCCCTGCCGCGCGGCGCGCCGCCTGCAGGCAGCCCGCGCGGCGCTCCTGCGGGCGGCCCTGCGCAGCGGCGCGCTGCCTGCAGGCAGCCCGCGCGGCGCTCCTGCGGGCAGCCTCGCGCGGCGGCCCCTGCAGCGCGGCGTGCCACCTGCAGGCAACCCGCACGGCACTTGCCCCGCGAGGCGCTCCGGAGGGCAGCCCCGCGCAGCGGCCCCTGACGCGCGGCGCGTTTCCTGCAGGCAGCCCCGCGCGGCGCTCTGCCGCGCGGCGCGCTGCCTTCGGGCAGCCCCGCGCGGCGGCTCCAAAAACTGTAGCGGCGGCGGCGCTTTCCCCCGCTACGATACGAACCCCTCGGTTGCGCAAAACAAGAACTCTACACAAAACGAAGAAGCTCACCTGCGATCCGCTGGAGGAAAAGGAAGGAGAGGATCATCCTGTCGTTTCCCGATCGATCCCGCAAAACGAGAAAAAATTCTCTTTTCCTCTCCCCGTCTCACCGCCAGGAACTCTGCAAACGATGTCTTGAAGCGAGAGAGAAAAAGGGTTGGGTTCCTTTTTCCTCTTTCTTATCGCGCCCGCGTCTGCCCTAGCAATGAAGAAACCCAGATAGGCGGACAATTAAAATCCATGTCCCCCGGATCACAACTTAACCCAATCGAATTCCAACTGAAGGTCCAGGTTACCTCGAAAGATGTGCAGGTTGCCAGCACGAAATCTGGCGCATCCAAACCGATCGCAAACTTCAAAATTCAATTCCGGGAGATCCCGGGGTCGGAATTTGAATCCGATCGCGCCACCGTTCCCCGTTTTGCGAGCTCCAGCACCTAAAAATACCCGCGAGCAACGACGGTCTGCCCAGAAATAAACAAACTATTTAACCCCCGCCGGACCCCCTAAATAGTAAAAATAATTTTAAAATACTAAATAAGAGGGCGGGTATTACATGCCCGCGCGGCGCCGCCGCCCTCGGGTTCCCCGCGCGGCATGAAGCCGCGCGGCGCGCGCGCCCGCGGGTGCCCCGCGCGGCACGGGGCCGAGCGACGCGCGCCCGCGCTGCGCCTGCCCGAGCGGCACGAGGCCGCGCGGCATGCGCCGGCGGGTGGCGCCAGCGCGGCGCCAGTCGCCCGCGGGCGCCCCGCCCGGCACGAGGCCGCGCGGCGCGCGCCCGCGGGTGGCGCCCGCGCGGCGCCTACCCGCGCGGACTCCGCCGCCCGCGGTCCGGTTTGCGCGCCCGTGGTCGCGCGGCAGCGGCAGCGACGGCGGCGGTGACGACGACGGCGACGACGAAGAAGACGCCAAGAAGACACGAAACCCGAGAAAAATACAATAAACCAAATCCACTCACCGTTTCCGACGGGGGAAGACGATCCGATTGTACTCCCGTTTCCAACACGTCGATCGGGGTGTTCGGACTCCTCCGCCTTCTCCCTCTCTCTTCCTTTTTTCCTCCGGTTAGCGTTCCGTTCTTTTCTTTTCCCTCTCGATCTCTCCGGCTAGGGTTTTTTTTTTGCGAAAAGTGGGATTTTTTTCCCCCTCGTACGTACGAATAAATCCCACATATAATGTTTATTAACGAATAACTAATTAATTGATTGATTAATTTTACGGGATAAACCCATATCTTCCTCGAAAAGCATGCGGGATATTCTGCACGGATTCCGATGCGTGCTAAGTCACCGCAACCCTTAAAACGCTATTCCGGGAGATCCCAAGGTCGGATTTCAGATCCGATCGCACCGTCGGTCATCGTTTTTCGAGCCCTTTCACAGAAAAATACCCGTGCAACACATCGACCAACTTAAGAAAACTCAATAATTCAGCTTTCCTAAAAGAAGTACTTTATTAACAGGAGGGTAAAATATTACTAGAAAAGTCATGTCATTACAGTGTGCCGGTCTGATACTTATTTTGGGATGCGAGCCATGTGTGCCGATCCTGCGGATTTGAGCCATGTGTGCAGATTCTGCTACTGGGTTCTTGAGTTCGACAGCAGAGCAGGCAGTGCCAGTTTTTACTGGTCGTTAGATTGGGTTTATTCAGTCAGACGCATTTACTGTTGCATTCTTATAGTTACACCTTTATGACTCTACATTTAGAGGCATAGTAGTGGTAGCTTCTTTTTCTTATCCGTAGTACTGTTTATAGCTTACCACCTCTGTGATGACCCGGATCTTCATTGGGAGATTATGGCTTGATTAGTGGCTTCTGGAGGACTATCTTGGGAGATGGGAGTGTTTTGGTGTGTATCGGACTCAAGAAATGGACTCAGTGCGTTGAAGGGATCCCGAGTGTATGCAAATACCCTTGTCGAATTTTGGATGGAGTTTCATGCAAAATAGAGGCCGTATTTGGATTCAGCGCGGAAAAACGCTTGAAAACGGCTATTTACTTGTATTTTTCTGAGTCCGGACGCCCAAAAACGGACACCCGGAAGTTTTCTGTGCAAAATGGTGCATGGGGGGAGCCGTGGACCCCCCATGCACCCTTGTCGAATTTTGTATGGGGGGAGCCGTGGACCCCCCATACACTCTATTTGCATACCCGAGTGTATGCAAATACCCTTGTCGAATTTTGGATGGAGTTTCATGCAAAATAGAGGCCGTATTTGGATTCAGCGCGGAAAAACGCTTGAAAACGGCTATTTACTTGTATTTTTCTGAGTCCGGACGCCCAAAAACGGACACCCGGAAGTTTTCTGTGCAAAATGGTGCATGGGGGGAGCCGTGGACCGGCCTAGGACACGTGGCAGCCCATGATTGGGCCGGCGTACGATGCATGGTCCACGGGGAATTTTGGCTCCGGGAGGTCGCCTTTTTGGGCCACGTAGTTTCAGCTACGGGAGTGGCGGTTGATCCGGCCAAGGTGGATGCTATTCGAGATTGGCCGAGGCCGACGACTATCACCGAGGTGCGGAGTTTTCTAGGTTTGGCTGGCTATTATGGTCGATTTGTGGAGGGCTTTGCGAAGCTTTCCACTCCCCTCACTCGTCTGACCAGAAAAGGGGTTAAGTTTATTTGGAGTGAGACTTGTCATAGCAGTTTTGACGAGCTGAAACAGAGGTTGATGACGGCTCCGATCCTTGCTCTCCCGGTCATTGGAGAGGGATTTGTGAAAAACAGCGATGCCTCTCACAGTAGTCTGGGTTGTTTACTGATGCAGCATGGTAGGGTAATTGCCTATGCTTCACGACAATTGAAGGACTATGAGAAAAATTACCCTACTCATGATCTTGAGTTGGCAGCGGTCGTGTTTGCTCTGAAGCTGTGGCGACATTATTTGTATGGAGAGCACTGCGAGATTTACACTGATCATAAAAGCTTGAAGTATCTGTTCACTCAGAAGGAGTTGAATTTGAGGCAACGACGGTGGTTAGAGTTGTTAAAGGATTATGACGTGAGTATCCTTTATCATCCCAGCAAAGCCAATGTCGTGGTAGATGCTTTGAGTAGGAGGACGAGTCTGAGTATGATGATTTTGCAGCAGGCACCGTTAGTGGAGCAGTTGAGACGGTTGTAGATAGAGGTTGTATCCCCTGGGGTCTCTGCTAGACTTATGTCTTTAGTCGTGCAGCCCACTCTGTTGGACAGGATTAGAGAGAAACAAAGTGAGGAACCCCACTTGATGAGGATTCGAGGGTAGATTCAGACTGAGTTGACAGGGGATTTTTCAGTTGATGCTTTGGGAGTACTGCGGTATAGGGACCGAGCTTGTGTGCCTATGGATTCAGAGATTCGAGAGCAGATCTTGAGAGAGGCCCAGTATACACCTTATACCATTCATCCTGGTGGGACTAAGATGTATAAGGACCTCAAGGCACATTTTTGGTGGAGTGGTATGAAAAGAGACTTTGGGAGATTCGTGGCTCACTGCTTAACTTGTCAGCAAGTAAAGGCTGAACATCGTGTATGTAGAGTACCGGGTCTTCGGATAGCGCGCCGACCACACCGATGGCTTGGAGCAGAGCGTTTGCCTCGGGCATGTTGCTTTTGAGTTTACAGTTGATGCTGGGTTGATTTGGATCAACGCAGAAGCTCCAGCTCGATTCGGGGTTTTCCGGACTTTGCATGCCGATTGAGGATGAGATTTGGAAATTACCGACTTCACCGTGGAGTGCCGGAAATTCAGGAACACTTGGAACAGGTGTACTTTCAGATCACAGCGAGGTTCGGGAGGTTCCGGACTGACGTGGAGGATCCGGAGGCAAAAAGTGAGTCGGAACCGACAATTTTGGAGCCGGTATTTGATTTGAGCACCCCGACTCAACGGATGAGCTTTTTGAAGAGAAAAAGCTGCGGACACGTGTACTATCGATTTACAGTGAGGTTCGGGAGGTTCCGGACTGACGCGGAGGATCCGGAGGCAAAAAGTGAGTCGGAACTGACAGTTTCGGAGTCGGTTTTTGATTTGAGCACCCCGACTCAACGGATGAGCTTTTTGAAGAGAAAAAGCTGCGGACATGTGTACTATCCATTTACAGCGAGGTTCGGGAGGTTCCGGACTGACGCGGAGGATCCGGAGGCAAAAAGTGAGTCGGAACTGACAGTTTCGGAGTCGGTTTTTGATTTGAGCACCCCGACTCAACGGATGAGCTTTTTGAAGAGAAAAAGCTGTGAGCATGTGTATTTTCGATTTACAGCGGAGTTCGGGAGGTTCCGGGCAGCGGCGGAGAGCCCGAAGGCAAAAAGTGAGTTGGGGTTGACTTTTTGGATTAATTATTTAATTAATTTAGTTTTGCTTTATAAAAAGGGGCCTTCTCTGTTGCTTGGTAGAAAAGCAGGAAAGAAAGGAAAAGAGAAAGAAAGAAAGAAAGAAGAAGAAAAGAGAGGAAATGGAAGAAGAAGAAGGAAATGAAGAGGGAAAGCAAGGGCTTTGAGGTGATTTTTGGTTGAGGACTCCCCGTTGGTGCCGTTTGGAGCTTGTGGGCGTGCGGCGTGCGACGGCGATGTAAGGATTTTCTGTTTTGTACAGTTTTTGGTGTTTTCGAGCTTTAAGGGATTTATTTATTGTTTTTATTTTAGTTTTCGTGCGCGGGGGGGTTGCCGCCGTGGGAGCCGCGCGCGCGCGCAATGGCGCACGCGCGGCCGGCGCGGCTGCTGCACGGGCGCACAAAGGCGCCGCGCGCAGCTGCCGCCGGGGTGCTGCAACTCTGGCAGCACCCAGCGGCACTGCTGAGTGCGCTGGCAGCACCAGGGGGTTGCGCCTTGGTGCAGCGCCGTGCGGGCGCTGCCAGGCCGCGCGCAGGCGCGTGCGCGGCGCTGCTTGGCCGCGCGCAAGCGCGCGCGGCTTGGCCGCGCGCAGGCGCGCGCGCAGCGCCGCAGGGCACTGCGCACAGCGCCGCTGGGCGCCGCTCGCAGCGCCGCAGGGCGCTGCGCGGCGCGCTCCGGCACCGCGCAGCAGGTCGCTGCGCGGCGCGGCATGGTTCGGCGCCGCGCGGCGGGCCCCCCTCGTCGCGCGGCTGGGATATCGCCGCTCGGCGTGCACCCGGACAGCGGGCTGCACCTCGGTTTGCGCGCCGGCGCTGTTTTTTCCGCCGTCGGGCGTCGTCTTCGCCGTCGGCGCTGTTTTCGCAGGATTTTCGCGAGCGGTTTCGCTAGCAGATTTCGCAGGATTTTTCGCGAGCGGTTTCGCTAGCAGTTTTCGCAGGATTTTTCGCGAGCGGTTTCGCTAGCAGTTTTCGCAGGATTTTTCGCGAGCGGTTTCGCTAGCAGTTTTTGCAGGATTTTTCGCGAGCGGTTTCGCTAGCAGTTTTCGCAGGATTTTTTCGCGAGCGGTTTCGCAAGCCGTTTTTCGCTGTTTTTCGCTTGCAGTTTTTGAGCAGTTTTCGCGAGCGGTTTCCGCAGTTTTCGCGCTGTTCTCGCGCAGTTTTCGCGCTGTTCTCGCGCAGCTTTCGTGCAATTTTCGCGCAGTTTTCGCAAGCTGTTTCGCTAGCGGTTTTCGGAGTTTTTCGCAGTTTTCGCGCGGTTTTCGCCCAGTTTTTGGCGAGCAGTTTTAGGCATTTTGCGAGCAGTTTTGCGAGCGGTTTTCGAGCAGTTTTTTCGCGAGCAGCTTTTCGCAGGTAGCTTCGCGAGCAGATTTTTGTGGAGTTTTTTGCAAGCTATTTTTGAGCAGTTTTTCACCGACGGAGGCCTTTTTCACCGCCGGATGCTCGGTTTTCGACCGTTTTGATTGATTTTGCGATTTCTTCGCTTCTGGCAGCTTGCAGTGAGGTTTTTAGCTTCAACAGGGACCGGTTGTGAGTTTTTCCGTCGCGTGGACCCGCGGGCTTGTTTCGGGGGATCCGCTGAGCGCGCGATCATGTGGTAGGACGCTGCGTGCCCCGTTTTGCGTGCGGACCTCGTGGAGGCAAGGTAATCCCGCTGAGCCCAATTGCAAGTGTCGACAAGCAATTGGTGGCAAGCTGAGGTGGGTTGGTTTTTCTCTCCAAGTCTACGGACTTCCTTCTAATTCTATTGTGATAGGATTGCATGCTAGTTTAAGTGTTTTCTTGGAACTTAACTTGCACCCCCGTCATATGTGCATGTGTTTGACCAGACCAATTGAGAACCTTAATCTGGGCTAGGTTATTTTATGCTTTAGACATCCCACACATTGCATATCCTTCTGGACATAGAGTTCTTCGCTCGGATAGTGGGCCGAGTGGTCAGAGTGTTGTGGGATGGGTGTTGCACTCGGGCCTGGCGGCCGAGTGGGGTCTGGTGGCTGGGTTAGGCCAGTGTTGGTGTTTTGGGAACCGTTTCAGATAAACGGTGGTCCCGGGTTTTTAGTTTTCACTGTTCTTCTCGTCCCCACCACGTTGTGATCGTGGTGCACGTGTGTTAGCAGGACCTTGAACCCAGAACCTTTTTTGGACGAACACATGATTTTAGTCAGCCAATGTTTTCTTCCAAGCCTCGCAGGGATGCCTGAGTCTATTCTTGTTTGATAGGACGAGGGCAGTGGCTCTTCGAGGTTTGGACATAAAACTTGTTTTCAAAGGGTTTTCCTGAAAAGACTAAAAATCATTAAAAGATGAATTTCTCTCAGATCAAAGGGTTTTCTGAAATAACGTCACTGTTTCTTATAAACTTATTCACCCGAGATGATTCGGGTGATCTGGGTTCTAAGGACTGTTTTCTTTCTTGGGGACGTAGGTGTTAGTCTCCCGGGGTTTCGGACCCTTCGCGGATCTGGCTGTGGAGCATCTCCAGCCGTGAGTTTGTGTGTTGAGACAGTTTCACACTTTAACCGAGAGGGGCCGAATCCGTGAACGGTAAAGGATCGAGAGCTTCGATAGGCCGAGCCTAGAGACTGTTCTTGTTTGATTGGGGATTCTAGGCACGGGTCTATCGGGATGTTTCGGATCTTTACCGCGTCAGTCGGTTCTTCTCGCCTATGAGTGGGGTGTTGTTGTGGGAGCCGTTGGGAGAGACGGTGGTCCCAGCTCTGTAGTACTTTCTTGGAGTGGGTTAGTGTGTGAGATTGAGTCGTGGAGGGTTCTCCGACTGAGTTGTGCTTGAGCATCGTGATACCGATCTGTTTGATCGTGGACTGTAGCCTGCAGGAGCCACTGGTGAGACAGTGATACAGATGTGATACTTGAGTTCGGTGGGGTCGCTCCCCTCGAGCTACGCCCCGGGTGCGATGATGATACCGAGCCTGACGAGGCTGCGATGATGCGCCTAGTTCATATACTAGAGGTCGCTTGATACCCCTGGCCGAGCTACCATGGGGTCACTTTGTGTGAGATCGAGATAGTCCGATTGGACGCCCTGGTTGATACACTGGGGGGCGCAGGCTTGACTCGACTGGACCCTATGTGGCAGTCGCTGAGATTTGGGTTACACTGAGAGAGTGATGGCATAGCATGTGTCATAGTAGAGTTTCTTGAGCATAGTACTTGTGACATATTGTCAGCAGTGAGTGGCTGCATACCATCATCCACATTCTCTTCCTATTGAGCATAGTAGATAGAGGCATGATAGCTGTCGATTCTTTTCCAGCTTATTTACATTATCACAGTCTTTTCTGTTATCTTATGCCTCTAGTAGACTTAGTGGGCAGACCGTGGTTCTTGGAGACGGTACCCACTGAGAACTACTGTAGGATGTAGTTCTCACACCCTCTGTCGGTGACAGGTTGCTGAGGCTTTCTTCCGTTCCTGCCGAGCTTGACTGGACGGACCGAGGACAGGGTGTCGCGTGATAGTTCCCTACCAGCATTGTTATTTGAGAGAGAGGTAGATGTACCATCCCTGTGACGCCCCACTTCCCAGGGGTCACCCATCCTAGAACTACTCTAGCTCTAGCACGCTTAACTCTCATGTTCCTCTTGGATCTTGCTACCATCCAAAATGCTATAGCCGGGTTAGAGATTTAGTCCTATTATATCATTTATATAGAGGACTAATCCAAATTCCGGGGGTGTCACATTCTTCCCCCCTTTAAGCCCTGACGTCCACGTCAGACTCAAGCAAACTCACTAGTACCAGGCGATGTGAGACTCGTCTCGCTAGCCTTAGCCGACCTTGTGGGGAGCTGCACTCCACCTACAACGGTCATTAGCCGGGGAGCCACACTCTACCCTCTATATAACCCTGGCTCAGCCGAGACTCATCTCACATTTCTGGCTGGTGATTGTCTCTGATACCAATTGTGACGCCCCACTTCCCAGGGGGTCACCTATCCTAGAACTACTCTAGCTCTAGCACGCTTAACTCTCATGTTCCTCTTGGATCTTGCTACCATCCAAAATGCTATAGCCGGGTTAGAGATTTAGTCCTATTATATCATTTATATAGAGGACTAATCCAAATTCCGGGGGTGTCACAATCCTAGACTGTGGGAGCTTGATTATGTATGGTTATATTTCCTGTTTAGCTATCTCCCATTTGGATTTGTAGATGTTGTATAGGTGGACTTCTATTTGTATCATCTTGTTTTTGGGAGATAGGCTATGTTTTGTTGCAGCTTTGTAGTAGATGAGATTTTATATTACAGCTTTCTTATCCGCTCTGATATCTGGGTAGCTGTAGTTCTGTCTTTGCTGGTTAGACTCTTCGTCTGTACGGCAGTTTCCGTACAGATGGCGGATCTGTTAGCGCGCCCGGGTCGCAGTTTCGACCCCGGGGCGTGACAGATTAGAGTGGTATCAGAGCCTAGGATATAGGTCATTGAGGACTTAGAGACCCTAGGCTTGTGGTTGGACATTAGGATGACTATGTGAGAGTCGTGACTTTTAGCGAGAGTCCAGTTTGAGCTTTTACCTCTCCTTAGGGTTGGGATGAGTGATTTGACATGTTATTCTCTCAAGGGGTTATGTTGGCTGCAGACAACATAATACTTTAGGGAGGATAACAAGTTTTAGGCTCTCGTCGGATTGGGTCGTATGGTTGTTATGTCCTGACATTCGTTTTTGTTTCAGTTACCTGCGATGCCGCCGAGACGTCGTGTAGCGACGAGAGGGCGTTCGACCTTGGGTGAGGAGCCCGGGCGGCGAGAGGCCGAGCAGGCCAGGCAGAGTGAGGTACAGGAGCTGCGGGCTCAGGTGGCCCAGATGGCAGAGGCGTTGCGGCGCCAGGAGGTGGCGGCCAGGCGCCAGGAGGAAAATATGGAGCGCATGATGCGCATGCTGGAGCAGAGGGCACCTCCTGTGGCACCACCATCAGTACTTCCGGTTACGACATCCTCGACCTCGTCACAGATTCCTCCGTTGATAGAGACAGAGCAGAGGGAGCTCATGGATCGACTATCCTTTATCAGCAAGTTTCATCCCCCGCGGTTCTCAGGTCAGAGTTCGGAACCGTGGGAGGTTGAGAACTGGATCGCGGCCATGGAAAAATTGTTTGAGAACATCTTCATCAAGGAAGAACATCAAGTACATTTGGGGGCGCACTTTTTGGAGGGGGACGCCGAGACTTGGTGGCGTCGAGTCCGCCCAGTTGGACCGCCAGGAGTTCAATTGATGACGTGGCTAGAATTTCGAGCTTTGCTACGCGGGTCCTATTTTCCTGATAGTGCAAAGCAAAAGCTAGAAGGGGATCTTCGACGATTGCAGCAGGGTGATCGACCACTTCATGAGTACATTCGGGAGTTCCAGAAATTGTTGAGCAGTGTGCCACATGTCGCCCCAGATGGGGCTCAGAAGGTAGATTTGTTTGAGAGAGGACTTCATCAGGATATTTATTATCTTGTTCACTCGCACCGATCACCGACTTTGGATGCGGCCATTGAGCATGCTCAGTGGGTTTCCCGAGGCACAACGGTTATGTCAGAGAGGGACAGAGCGCCAGGATCCAGCTCCGGGGTGAGGCATCCGGTATCGCCTGATTTCGGACAGTCTAGTGGATCGGGACCCCCGGGGCCGCCACCATCCCAGTCTGAGGGTCGTGGATTTCAGAGGAGACGGAGATCAGGAGGTCCCCCACAGCCGAGGCACCAGCAGCAGTATCAGGATGTGTGTGTCATTTGCGGAGGACCACATGCAGTGCAGCTGTGTGATCATAGACAGGGGCGATGCTTTTTGTGTGGACAGTCGGGACACTTTCTGGCAGCATGCCCTCGAGCAGTACTTTCGGTAATGCCGCTTGCGACAGCACCCCCGCTACCTTTCCCGGAAGAAGGAGCTCCCCGGACTTACCGCCAACCAGACGAGGCCACGACGTCGAGGCAGCCAGGGCGACGACCACCCACATCGAGAGGATGAGTTTGGATTGCCCGATTGGAGGGCGCCAGGATAGTGGACCGCATGGTACCTAGTTTGTTTTCCTTTCCTTGTTGTTGAGATCGGAGTTTTGCACCCCTACTTGGTTGAGTTGTTGGATTGTGGTTTAGGGTTGCGACCACAGCAGGGACAGCGTCAACACCTCTCTCCTTGTTATCCCGTTTTAACACTGAAACTGGCGAACGGGGCCAAAAATTTCGAAGGACTACTCCAGAAATGGAGGCGATGCTGGAACCTGTTCTTGTTTGATCGGGGTGAAGGCATCGGTCCTTTGGAAATTTCAGACCTTTTGCTATTCTCGGCTGCTTTTCAAATTGAGAGAGAGTTGGAGTTGATGATGTTCCTGATATAGGTTGCATGTGGTAGGGGGTGTGTTTTGGTTTCGAGGATGAAACCTTTTGAAGGAGGGGAGAGTGTAGAGTACCGGGTCTTCGGATAGCGCGCCGACCACATCGATGGCTTGGAGCAGAGCGTTTGCCTCGGGCATGTTGCTTTTGAGTTTACAGTTGATGCCGGGTTGATTCGGATCAACGCAGAAGCTCCAGCTCGATTCGGGGTTTTCCGGGCTTTGTATGCCGATTGAGGATGAGATTTGGAAATTACCGACTTCACCGTGGAGTGCCAAAAATTCAGGAACACTTGGAACAGGTGTACTTTCAGATCACAGCGAGGTTCGGGAGGTTCCGGACTGACACGGAGGATCCGGAGGCAAAAAGTTAGTCGGAACCGGCAATTTTGGAGCCGGTATTTGATTTGAGCACCCCGACTCAACGGATGAGCTTTTTGAAGAGAAAAAGCTGCGGACACGTGTACTATCAATTTACAGCGAGGTTCAGGAGGTTCCGGACTGACGCGGAGGATCCGGAGGCAAAAAGTGAGTCGGAACTGACAGTTTCGGAGTCGGTTTTTGATTTGAGCACCCCGACTCAACGGATGAGCTTTTTGAAGAGAAAAAGCTGCGGACACGTGTACTATCGATTTACAGCGAGGTTCGGGAGGTTCCGGACTGACGCGGAGGATCCGGAGGCAAAAAGTGAGTCGGAACTGACAGTTTCGGAGTCGGCTTTTGATTTGAGCACCCCACTCAACGGATGAGTTTTTTGAAGAGAAAAAGCTGTGAGCGCGTGTATTTTCGATTTACAGCAGAGTTCAGGAGGTTCCGGGCAGCGGCGGAGAGCCCGAAGGCAAAAAGTGAGTTGGGGTGGACTTTTTGGATTAATTATTTAATTAATTTAGTTTTGCTTTATAAAAAGGGGCCTTCTCTGTTGCTTTGGAGAAAAGCAGGAAAGAAAGGAAAAGAGAAAGAAAGAAAGACAGAAGAAGAAAAGAGAGGAAATGGAAGAAGAAGAAGGAAATGAAGAGGGAAAGCAAGGGTTTTGAGGTGATTTTTGGTTGAGGACTCCCCGTTGGTGCCGTTTGGACCTTGTGGGCGTGCGGCGTGCGACGGCGAGGTAAGCATTTTCTGTTATGTACAGTTTTTCGTGCGCGGGGGGGTTGCCGTCGTGGGAGCCGCGCGCGCGCGCAATGGCGCACGCGCGGCCGGCGCGGCTGCTCCGCGGGCGCACAAAGGCGCCGCGCGCTGTAGCCGCCGGGATGCTGCAACTCTGGCAGCACCCAGCGGCACTGCCGAGTGCGCTGGCAGCACCAGGGCGTTGCACCCTGGTGCAGCGCCGCGCGGGCGCTGCCAGGCCACGCACGGGCGCGCGCGGCAGGGCCGGGCGGGCCGCGCGCTGGCCTGCGCGGGCGCGCGCGCTGGCCTGCGCGGGCGCGCGCGGCAGGGCCGCGTGGGCCGCGCGCTGGCCTGCGCGGGCGCTGCGCACAGCGCCGCTGGGCGCCGCGCGCAGCGCCGCAGGGCGCTGCGCGGCGCGCTCCGGCACCGCGCAGCAGGTCGCTGCACGGCGCGGCATGGTTCGGCGCCGCGCGGCGTGCCTCCCTCGTCGCGCGGCTGGGATATCGCCGCTCGGCGTGCACCCGGACAACGGGCTGCACCTCGGTTTGCGCGCCGGCGCTGTTTTTTTCCGCCGTCGGGCGTTGTCTTCGCCGTCGGCGCTGTTTTCGCAGGATTTTCGCGAGCGGTTTCGCTAGCAATTTTCGCAGGATTTTAGCGAGCGGTTTCGCTAGCAGTTTTCACAGGATTTTTCGCTAGCGGTTTCGCTAGCAGTTTTCGCAGGATTTTTCGCGAGCGGTTTCGCTAGCAGTTTTCGCAGGATTTTCGCGAGCGGTTTCGCTAGCAGTTTTCGCAGGATTTTTCGCGAGCGGTTTCGCTAGCAGTTTTCGCAGGATTTTTCGCGAGCGGTTTCGCTAGCAGTTTTCGCAGGATATTTTCGCGAGCGGTTTCGCAAGCCGTTTTTCGCTGTTTTTCGCTTGCAGTTTTTGAGCAGTTTTCGCGAGCGGTTTCCGCAGTTTTCGCGCTGTTCTCGCGCAGTTTTCGCGCAGTTTTTGTGCAGTTTTCGCAAGCTGTTTCGCTAGCGGTTTTCGGAGTTTTTCGCAGTTTTCGCGCGGTTTTCGCCCAGTTTTTGGCGAGCAGTTTTAGGCATTTTGCGAGCAGTTTTGCGAGTGGTTTTCGAGGAGTTTTTTCGCGAGCAGCTTTTCGCAGGTAGCTTCGCGAGCTGATTTTTGTGGAGTTTTTCGCAAGCTGTTATTGAGCAGTTTTTCGCTGACGGAGGCCTTTTTCATCGCCGGATGCTCGGTTTTCGACCGTTTTGATTGATTTTGCGATTTCTTCGCTTCTGGCAGCTTGCAGTGCGGTTTTTAGCTTCCGTCGGGACCGGTTGTGAGTTTTTCCGTCGCGTGGACCCACGGGCTTGTTTCGGGGCATCCGCTGAGCACGCGATCGTGTGGTAGGACGCTGCGTGCCCCGTTTTGCGTGCAGACCTCGTGGAGGCAAGGTAATCCCGCTGAGCCCAATTGCAAGTGTCGACAAGCAATTGGTGGCAAGCTGAGGTGGGTTGGTTTTTCTCTCCAAGTCTACGGACTTCCTTCTAATTCTATTGTGATAGGATTGCATGCTAGTTTAAGTGTTTTCTTGGAACTTAACTAGCACCCCCGTCATATGTGCATGTGTTTGACCAGACCAATTGAGAACCTTAATCTGGGCTAGGTTCTTTTATGCTTTAGACATCCCACACATTGCATATCCTTCTGGACATAGAGTTCTTCGCCCGGGTAGTGGGCCGAGTGGTCAGAGTGTTGTGGGACGGGTGTTGCACTCGGGCCTGGGGGCCGAGTGGGGTCTGGTGGCTGGGTTAGGCCAGTGTTGGTGTTTTGGGAACCGTTTCAGATAAACGGTGGTCCCGGGTTTTTAGTTTTCGCTGTTCTTCTCGTCCCCACCACGTTGTGATCGTGGTGCACGTGTGTTAGCAGGACCTTGAACCCAGAACCTTTTTTGGACGAACACATGATTTTAGTCAGCCAATGTTTTCTTCCAAGCCTCGCAGGGATGCCTGAGTCTATTCTTGTTTGATAGGACGAGGGCAGTGGCTCTTCGAGGTTTGGACATAAAACTTGTTTTCAAAGGGTTTTCCTGAAAAGACTAAAAATCATTAAAAGATGGATTTCTCTCAGATCAAAGGTTTTTCTGAAATAACGTCACTGTTTCTTATAAACTTATTCACCCAAGATGATTCGGGTGATCTGGGTTCTAAGGGCTGTTTTCTTTCTTGGGGACGTAGGTGTTAGTCTCCCGGGGTTTCGGACCCTTCGCGGATCTGGCTGTGGAGCATCTCCAGCCGTGAGTTTGTGTGTTGAGACAGTTTCCCACTTTAACCCAGAGGGGCCGAATCCCTGAACGGTAAAGGATCGAGAGCTTCGATAGGCCGAGCCTAGAGACTGTTCTTATTTGATTGGGGATTCTAGGCACGGGTCTATCGGGATGTTTCGGATCTTTGCGGCGTCAGTCGGTTCTTCTCGCCTATGAGTGGGGTGTTGTTGTGGGAGCCGTTGGGAGAGACGGTGGTCCCAGCTCTGTAGTACTTTCTTGGAGTGGGTCAGTGTGTGAGATTGAGTCGTGGAGGGTTCTCCGACTGAGTTGTGCTTGAGCATCGTGATACCGATCTGTTTGATCGTGGACTATAGCCTGCAGGAGCCACTGGTGAGACAGTGATACAGATGTGATACTTGAGTTCGGTGGGGTCGCTCCCCTCGAGCTACGCCCCGGGTGCGATGATGATACCGAGCCTGACGAGGCTGCGATGATGCGCCTAGTTCATATACTAGAGGTCGCTTGATACCCCTGGCCGAGCTACCATGGGGTCACTTTGTGTGAGATCGAGATAGTCCGATTGGACGCCCTGGTTGATACACTGGGGGGCGCAGGCTTGACTCGACTGGACCCTATGTGGCAGTCGCTGAGATTTGGGTTACACTGAGAGAGTGATGGCATAGCATGTGTCATAGTAGAGTTTCTTGAGCATAGTACTTGTGACATATTGTCAGCAGTGAGTGGCTGCATACCATCATCCATATTCTCTTCCTATTGAGCATAGTAGATAGAGGCATGATAGCTGTAGATTCTTTTCCAGCTTATTTACATTATCACAGTCTTTTCTGTTATCTTATGCCTCTAGTAGACTTAGTGGGCAGACCGTGGTTCTTGGAGACGGTACCCACCGAGAACTACTGTAGGATGTAGTTCTCACACCCTCTGTCGGTGACAGGTTGCTGAGGCTTTCTTCCATTCCTGCCGAGCTTGACTGGACGGACCGAGGGCAGGGTGTCGCGTGATAGTTCCCTACCAGCATTGTTATTTTACAGTGAGGTAGATGTACCATCCCAGACTGTGGGAGCTTGATTATGTATGGTTATATTTCCTGTTTAGCTATCTCCCTTTTGGATTTGTAGATGTTGTATAGGTGGACTTCTATTTGTATCATCTTGTTTTTGGGAGATAGGCTATGTTTTATTGCAGCTTTGTAGTAGATGAGATTTTATATTACAGCTTTCTTATCCGCTCTGATATCTGGGTAGTTGTAGTTCTGTCTTTGCTGCTTAGACGCTTCGTCTGTACGGCAGTTTTCGTACAGATGGCGGATCCGTTAGCGCGCCCGGGTCGCAGTTTCGACCCCGGGGCGTGACAGTGTACCCGCTGGCAAGTTGCAGAGTCTCCCAATTCCGGAATGGAAATGGTATTTTGTCACCATGGATTTTGTCACTGGACTGCCGAGAGCACAAAGTGGGGCTTATGCGATCTGGGTAGTCGTGGATAGACTCACCAAGTCCGCTCACTTTCTACTAGTGCAGGTGACTTGGCCTTTGAAGCGACTGGCGCAGTTGTACCTAGCTGAGGTGGTGGATTGCATGGTGTACCCGTCTCGATTGTATCAGATAGAGACCCGAGGTTTGTCTCGCATTTCTGGAGGAGTTTACAGACAGCCTTGGGGACAAGCTCCGATTTAGCACAGTAGTCCTCCACCCACAGACCGACGGATAGTCTCACCATACAGACCCTCGAGGATATGTTGAGAGCGTGCGTCCTGGATTTTGGAGGAGGGTGGTACCGACACTTAGGATTGGTTGAGTTTGCGTACAACAACAGCTATCAAGCGAGCATTTAGATGGCTCCGTTTGAAGCGTTGTATGGACGCAAGTGTCGGTCACCCCTATATTGGAGTGACATGGGTGAGAGGAAGACTTTGGGTCCTGATCTACTATCAGAGGCAGAGAAAAAGGTCAGATTGATACGACGACATCTCGAGAGCGCCTAGAGTCGACAGAGGAGTTATGCTGATACCCGACGGTGAGACTTAGAGTTTCAGGTTGGTGATCATGTCTTCTTGAAAGTCTCGCCTTCGAAGGGGGTCCGGAGATTTGGAGTTCGTGGGAAGCTTATTTCCCGGTTTATTGGACCCTTTGAGGTACTGGAGAGAGTTGGCCCTGTTGCTTATCGAGTTGCTCTTCCTCCACGCCTGGCTGGAGTTCATGATTTGTTTCACGTCTCTGCTCTGAGGAAGTATGTATTTGATCCTGCGCACGTGATTGACTTCACCCCACTGGAGATTGGGGAGGACCTTGGGTACGAGGAACGCCCGTTGCGGATTCTGGCTCGCGAGGTGAGAAAACTGCCCAGTCGGGTGATACCTTATGTGAAGATTTTATGGAGCAACCATGAGGAGCGAGAGGCCACTTGGGAGCTGAAGGAGGTGATGCGGGATACCTATCCTTTCTTGGTTGAGGCTTCTAGCTGAGGTATGTTTGTCTTGTTTCATAGTTTCGGTGACGAAACTTAATTTTAGCGGGGGAGGATGTAGGGCCCCAAAACCCCATGTCGTTTTTTCCCGTGAATCCACTTTGTGAAACACCTATCATTGGTGTGTCGGCCCATAGTGCATCAAAGGGGGTGCCACAGATGGACCCAGTGAGGTATCTAGAGCTGGATTGGCTTTCGGCTGCTTTTGCCAAATTTTAGAAAGGGTTTTGGGCCAAACAGAGGTTGGATTTGGATTCAGTGTGGAAAAATGCTTGAGTCCGGATGCCCAAAAACGAGCTCCCGGAACTTTTCAGTGGATTCGGGTGCATCGGGGAGGCCGTAGACCGGCTGGGTGCCACGTGGCGGCCTGTTATTGGCCGGTATACAAAGCGCGGTCCACAGAGCAGCGCCGGGTGGTGCATGGACCCGGCGCGGGGACACGTGGCGCCCCAGGAGTGGCCGGCGCGTGTTGCGCGGTCCATGGAACCCCGCGCGGGTGCATAGATCGGGCGCGTGGACACGTGGCAGCAGGTGATTGGTGTGCTCTTGCAGCACGATCCATGGAGGTGCACGCCGGCGCCTAGGGAAGCGTGCGCACGTGGGGGGCAGGGAGCACGGCCGGTGAGGCTCGCGACCGGTCGGCGGGTCGCGCGGGCTGGCCACGTGGCGCTGAACCATTGGCGGGCGCCACCTACCCGGTTGACCGGGCGCGGGACACGTGTCGTCCGCAGGCGCGCTTGCACCGCTGTTCTGTGTTCGGGGGACACGTGTCACACCCAGGCAGATTTGGGCGCTCCTCACGGGCCGACCTTCAGGACTTTCGGGCGTCCGAAAGTGGGCCGAGAGCCCGAAAGTGGGGACATGTTGGGTATTTTTGGATTTGTTCATTTGGGCCTATAAATACGCAAAGAACTTGCTCTTTTGCTCCTTTTCTGCTCGGATTTTGATAGAGAGTTCTGTAGTGAAATTCATCTCCACCCTGTGCTAGATCTATTGGAGCTTCCCTGGGATTTTTGGTGGCACGCACTTTGAGATTTGCTTTTTTTGGTGGATCGTGACGTTCCTTCACCGGTGATCTTTTCCGTCACGTTTCGGTGCGCGGGCTCCCCCGACCTACTCCGACTATCTTTTCGGATGATTCTTACGCCCACGTTTTCACAATAGATAGGGCTACGACTTTTGTCCGTTTTTCTTCTCCGTATTTCGAGGTTTTTTTGGGCTTTTTGGATCATTTCTGTGACCCCTTTTTTTGTGATGGAGTTTTGGACAGCACCGGGGTTTTTGTGGGTTTTCTCTGCACCCGAGAGTCGGAACAAGGAATGCAAGTACTCGATTTACATCTAAGCGTCGCAAGGAACATCGTGGTAATTTTTTTGGATATTTCTGAGCTTGCTTCGAAGGTGAAAATTATACTTTTTCTGGACAGAGTACTACAGACTTTTGATCATTGGAAGTTTCGCGTGCACCGCGATGATTAATTTGTATCTTGGCCTACAGGTGTCGAATCGGGACGAGTAAGTACTCGTTTTTCATCAACTCGTCGCGAGGATCGCAATGGTGATTTTTTCGGATTTTTCTGAGGACTTATCTAAGGCGAATTTCCTCATTTTCCGTGATGTTTTGCAAAATAGTATTTACTGTTGTGGAGTGTCCATTTATGCCGTGTGCGATCTATTTGTGCTGTAGTTCTCGCATTTGGAGGTTCGCGGGGATTGAGGATCTTGGACAGCGAGGAGTCTCTTACTGTTGTGGTTTACACTTTTCGAGGTGTGTAGTTGTTGTGGACCTCATCTTGGATTTACTCACTAGGAATATTAGAGTGATCCCCGTTGTTGAATGCTGATTAGTATATCGTGGTTATTATGCATGCTGGTATAGTTCGGACTTGTGCTATGTTAGTACTTAGTATTCTTGTGAGATCTTTATTATCCTGGAATAGCAAGCCCTAATCAATGTATGAACAACGATATTTGTCTTTCTTTTATCATCATGAGGACACTTGCATGCTTGTATGGACATCTAGATAGGCCATCTTTTACTGCTACACTATCATTGGAATTTGACTTAGGAGAAACCATGTTGGCATCTCTTCTCCTTTTATTGTGATACATGTGGTATTGCTCAGGTTGAGCAGGGTTGTAGGATAGTGTAGCCGGGTTTATTGAGTGGATTTGTCATACCAGATTGTGGTTGTGGGTTATTGCAGCGATCGCGGACATTGGGCGGTTGACCGGATGTTTACTTGTGCATCAGATTGGGGATAGGATTCCTCTAGTGGATGGAGTTTCCCACTTATTGAGTATTATTGCATTAGATTGGGGCGATCAGGTTTTCTTTAGTGGATGGATTTTCCCATTTCGATCATAGTCGTAATCCCGTCCTGCTATATCTTGATACTGTGGGTTATGTTAAATATGGATCTGAACAGGGGAAAAAACACCTAGAGGGGGGTGAATAGGTGTAAACAATAAACACTCAAAAATCTTTGCGTAACAAAAACCCAATGCGGAAAAGTAAATAACACGCAAAGATTTTACGTGGAAAACTCCAAACTAGGAGTAAAAAACCACGGGACCGATCACACGGTGAAATCAACTAGGATTAAACATGTACAAAGGTGATATACCGTACTCACACACGACTCAACCTTTTTCCATACGCTCCGAGTTGATCTTCTCAGCTCGCTCCACAACGCGCCTCGAATCCACGATTTGCGTCCAACGCCGAATCCACGGCGTCCAACGTCGAATCCACGACGTCCAACCGAACACGGTCTCCTCCAAGTAGTACGTATCGATCACATGAGCGTACCTCGCTCCGAATCCACGAGAGCGGTAGCACCTTGAATCCACAAGGCCACGTGAATCCACGCGCCGATTTTTGGGAAAATCGTTGTTTTGTTGGAGGTGAAAATCCGCCGAATACTTGATCAAAGATAGATCGGAAATACCATCCAAGTATTCATTAATTTGATTCTACTCAAAATCTGAGTTTGAAATCCTGGAATCAAATTAATCAATATAGATGAAGAAGCATAGAATAGATCTAGTTTTTCCTTTCTTCTCTATATGTGGATTTTTTTTAGTTTTTCTCCGTTAATTTTTCTCGGTCATTTATGGAATACAAAACTTATTTTGGATTAACCCTAAAAGATGAATTAGAGGGTTTGTTTATAGGTTAGAAACCTTTGGAAGAGGATAAGAATCAAAAACCACATTATTTGGAAATTTTCGGGTCGACGGTCCGGACTGGAATAAGTAGGGTCCGGATTGTCGTCAATAAACAGAACTTTTCCAGAAAAAAATGTTCGGGGTCTAGACTGAAAGATGAACGGTCCGGACTGTTCATGCGATTTCTGCAGAATCCACGTTCGGGGTCCGGACTGAACCAGGGATGGTCCGGACTGGATTTGCGCATGAACCTACCTACATTCGGGGTTCGGACTGAAGTATCCTGATCCGGATCCTGAACATATTACATGTCCAGTTTTTGATTTTTATGCAATTAAAAACCCATCCAAGTGTTTCTACACTAAGAAGTATTCGGATCACCAAACTTATTTAGTTAAACGTACCTGATCCTTTTGAATTCTTCTTTCTTGAGATTGAGGTATATGATTCAAACATCTTCATCTTCAATCTTCAAGGCTTAACCACTTTCACGAAATACGCCAACACAAATTCCTTAACAATCTCCCCCTTTGGCGGTTTCGTGACAAAACAAAAATCCACTAAAAGAAAATTCAAAAAGATATTTTTGTTGTTATCACCATACAACAAAAATTTACAATTATGATCCAAATAGAATGAATACATGAGATAAACTTCTAAAACAAACTCTAGACTTAGACGTTTGTACTCTCTGCAAAAGAAATAATTCTTGACAAAAGAAATCGTTAGATATCTCAAGAATTTAACATTCAAAAACCAAACAGAGAGATGAAGTTTATACTCACCATGACATTTACAAAAGCAGATATGTATTAGAATACCAATCAGAGATAGACATATCTTCTAAGCATTAAATTCCAAATGTCATAAGTATGTTAGTGTCACGCCCCGGAGTTGAAACTGCGACCCGGGCTCGCCAACAGATCCGCCGCCCATACGGGAAACCCCGTATAGACGAAGCGACTATCCTGCAAAAGAAAGATTCTACACTATACAGATATCAGAGCTGAAAAGTAAACTGCTAGAAATAAAATAAATACAACCCAGTCCTCACAAATACATAAGTCTCTCAACTGAAAAAGAAAAAGTACAAGTCTGAACCTCACTACAAAGGTCTCTCAAAATAAAACTCTCAAAAATAAAAAGGGGGTACATCTACTCTCTCTGGAAGACGACTGGTAGGGATCTATCTCGCGACTCCCTCACCTCGATCAGCAGGATCAGCAACTAGAGCAGCAGTGTGACACCCCCGGAATTTGGATTAGTCCTCTATATAAATGATATAATAGGACTAAATCTCTAACCCGGCTATAGCATTTTGGATGGTAGCAAGATCCAAGAGGAACATGAGAGTTAAGCGTGCTAGAGCTAGAGTAGTTCTAGGATGGGTGACCCCTGGGAAGTGGGGCGTCACAGTTGGTATCAGAGCCATTCACTAGCCGGAAATGTGAGATGAGTCTCGGCTGAGCCAGGGTTATATAGCGGGTAGAGCGAGGCTCCCCGGCTAATGACCATTGTGAGTGGAGTGCAGCTCCTCACAAGGTCGGCTAAGACTAGCGAGACGAGTCTCACATCGCCTGGTGCTTGTGAGTGTGCTTGAGCCTGACGTGGACGTCAGGGCTTAAAGGGGGGAAGAATGTGACACCCCCGGAATTTGGATTAGTCCTCTATATAAATGATATAATAGGACTAAATCTCTAACCCGGCTATAGCATTTTGGATGGTAGCAAGATCCAAGAGGAACATGAGAGTTAAGCGTGCTAGAGCTAGAGTAGTTCTAGGATGGGTGACCCCTGGGAAGTGGGGCGTCACAAGCAGGAACCGGAGTAGAGGTCCCTAGGGAAAAAAATACACGACGGCGGGTGTGAGAACTACATCCCACAGTAGTTCTCAGTGGGTGCCGCCAACAAGCCCGACGGTCTGCCCACTAAGTCTACTAGAGGCATGAAGTAACAAAAGTAATACTGAAAAGAAAGAGCTGGAAAATAACTCTACAGCTACTATGCCTCTATCTAAATGCTCAAGAAGTGAAACAGATGGAAACATGATTCATCTACTAACTCTCGAATACAGTCACCCAATCTACACTGACTGCCGCATAGGGTCTAGTCAAACCTGCGCCCACCTACTGCCGCACATCCACAAGAGGATGGGTCTACCGTAGGGTGTCCGTGACTGCCAAAAGTGGCCCAGCCAGAGGGACTGCGTCGACAAGTCGCGATAACAAAGTAACAGGCCCAACTCCGGAGAGGCACTCGAGGGGCGCGACCCCACCGAGGAAAGTATCAGCGCATCTCTGTCGAGCTCAATGTGGCTCATGCAGGCTATAGTCCAAATCCACGATCAACAAGATCGACAAAAACCAACATCGCATCTCTAACTCACTAGCTGGAAATATCCAACAGCTAGGACTGCCGTCAACCCAACGGCTCTCCAAAACAGAACACCAACCCATAACGACAACACAGACCGACACCATAAGGGTTCGGAAACCCCGATAGGTCGGTGCCTAGAACCCTATCAAACAAGAACAGACTCCAGGCTCCGCCTATCGAAGTTCTCGACACCCTTACAGTTCGGGAAAAGGACTCCCTCGATAAAACACGCGGAGAAAACCAACCAGGCCCGAAAGTTCCAAAGGACCAACACCTACAACCCTATCAAACAAGAACAGGTTCCAGGCACGGCCCCCGTAGCTTTCGTCCCGAAACAGAAACAGAAAAGGGCCCTAGAAAGAATAACAGCTCGACATGCAACTCACTAACCGGGTATACTCCACAACCGGCAACAATGATGGGTCCGAGAACCCCGAAAGACTAGATCCTACAACCCAAATCAAACAAGAACAGGCTCTAGGCATAGCCCCTCGTTGTTCTCGACCCAGAGAAAAGGCAGCCCTTAGAACCCAGACCACTCGAATCATCTCGAGTGGGTAAGTTTATAGGAAATGGTGACATTTATTACTGAAAGCCGTTTTGATCTGAGAGAAATCCATTTTTAATGATTTTTTGCTCTTTTTAGGAAAAAAAGAATTTGAAAACAAGTTTTATATCCAAACCTCGAAGAGCTAATGCCTTCGTCCAATCAAACAAGAACAGACTCAGGCGACCCTACGATGCTTGGAAGAAAACATTGGTTGACTAAAATCATGTGAGTGTCCAAAAAGGTTCTGGGTTCAAGGTCCTGCTATCACTGGTAAACTGCTGCCACTAACACAGTGGCGACAATGAAATAAAGAACAAAACATCCCGGGATCACCGTTTACCCAAGCGGCTCTCGCCACAGATAACAGACTAGCTACAACTACCAGACTCCACTCTGCTCCCAAGCACGAGTGTAACATGCATCCCACACTAAGAAGAATCTCGACCACTCGTCCCACTACCCGGGCGAGGATAACACTATGTCCAGGAATAAGGTACAACGGGTGGATGTCTAAACATAAATAACCCTAGCCCAAGTGAGGGTTTTCTACTGGTCTGGTTACACATGCAACATATGACGGGGGTGCTAGGTCAAGTTCCAAGATAATAATACTTTAACAAATTTTAGGAAGTAGTAAATCACATGATCAATCCAACTACATCAGGAACATCAATTCTTACATTCTAGCATGCTACACAATAAACTCACAATCATGCATGGTCCTACTATAATAGAATTAATGTCCAGTCCATCAATCTTGGAGATAAGGCCACCCACCTGAAGGTGCTAACTGTCCAAATTCCAACAGCTGAAAATATCCAGACACAAATATCTCCAATTTTCTCCAGATCCAACAGGTTCAGAAACACCCGTAAACCTTCCTGGGTACAACAATAAGGTCCAAAGTTACACTTATTCCAAAAAATATCCAGGTACAGCACACACTGCTAGAACAGTCCCAAAGATGTGAAATTTTCACCTGTAGAAAGGACTCTGAAAAATCTAATAAAAATACCACTGCGATAGCCGCGTCGAGCTGTTCGAAACGAGTACCTGCACGTCTAAATCCGAGTTTCGTACATCAAGATAAAAATCCGACAATGTGACCCTCTCAAAAGAATCATGTACAAAATCTGTAGCACATAGCTCTGGAAACAGGAATTTTTCACTTCCGGGGAAAACTCAAAAAAATCCAGGAAAATTGGAGGATGTTCCCTGCGATGTGTAGATGCAAAACGACTATTGGCACGCCTCCATCCGATGCCTGTGCGCGGAGATATCGCCGAAAAACCAAGTTGTTGTCCAAAACTCTGCAGTAGAAGATGGGTCATAAATAGGCTCGAAGAACTCTGAGAAACACTCAAAAAGAGGGAAAAATCAAATCATAAAGATCATAGCCCTACCTGTCGTGAAGCCAACGGCACAAGAACCGATGAAAACGGTGGTCGGAGTAAGCTGTGGGAGTCCTCGCACCGAAACGCGACGAAGGAAATCACAAATGAACGAGCGTTGCGCCGCGCCGTAAAAATGGATGTTACGGAATTTGAGTTGGCGTAGTTTCGTGAATGTTTCAAGTCTTGAAGATTGAAGGTGAAGAAAGTTGGATCATTTAACTCAATCTCAAGAAAGAAGAATTCAAAAGGATCAGGTATGTTTAACTAAAGATTTTGTGTGATCCGAATACTTCTTGTAGTGTAGAAACACTTGGAAGAATCTTTCATTGCATAAAAATCAAAAACTGGACTTGGGACATGTTCAGGATCCGGATCAGGTTGTTCAATCCGGATCCCGAAGGTGGTTCGTTCATACACCAGTTCAATCCGGATCGTAGCCTCTCTTGATCCGGATCCCGAACACTGAGTTTACCATCTTCCTTGAACGATCCGGATCAGGCTTCGCAATCCGGATCCCGAACGTTGATGTTTGGTGAACTGTATGAACGATCCGGATCAAGCACTTCGATCCGGATCCCGAACCTTCGTTTTTCTGGAACTGCCTGACTCGTTACGACGATCCGGATCACAGCTAATCCGATCCGGATCGCCGTCCGTAAAATTTCCAGAAATGGTAGGTTTTTGATTCTTATCTCCTTCCTAGGGTTTCTAACCTATAAATAGACCCTATGACTCTTTTTCTAGGGTTAATCCAAATAGCCGTCATATTCATATCTTATTTCATACGGCTCTAGATCCACATATAGAGAAGAAAGGAAATCATTAGAGAATACTCTATGTTTCTTCATCTATATTGATTAGTTTGATTCTAGGTTTTCATACTCACATCTTGAGTTGAATCAAACTAATGAATACTTAGATGGTATTTCCGATCTATCTTTGATCTAAGTATTCGGCGGATCATCACCACCCAAAAACAACGATTTCCCCAAAATCGGCGCGTGGATTCGCGTGTCCTTGTGGATTCAAGGTTCAACCGCTCTCGTGGATTCGGAGCGAGGCACGTTCGTGGATTCGAAGGGTGCTATTGGGTGAAGACCGTGGACTCGGTCGGACGTCGTGGATTCGACATTGGACGCCGTGGATTCGGCGTTGGGCGCAGATCGTGGATTCGAGAAGCGTCGCGGAGCGAGCGGAGAAGATCCTCTAGGAGCGTATGGAAAAGGTTGAGTCGTAAGTGTGTACGGTAAATCACCTTGTACGTGTTTTAATTCTAGTGGATTTCTGCCGTGTTATCGGTCCCGTGGTTTTTTACTCCGGTGATGGAGTTTTCCACGTAAAAATCTTGCGAGTTATTTTTATTTCCGCATTGGGTTTTTATCGCAACGATTTTTGAGTGTTTATACGTTTACACCTATTCACCCCCCTCTAGGTGTTTTTTCCCCTATTTAGATCCTTATTACATATAACCCAACAAGTGGTATCAGAGCGGGAATAGGGTTGTAAACAATGGTTGAAGGTGGAAACATCAATCGACCCCCTTTCTTTGATGGAACAAATTATGCGTACTGGAAAGTACGGATGAAAGCCTTTTTAATTTCCATCGACGAACAGATGTGGCAATCAATTGAATTAGGATGGTCTAATCCAACTGAATTTATTGGTGATGTTCGCACCTTAAAACCTAGGTCAAAATGGACCAAGGAAGAGTTAGATTCTTCTTCTTACAATGGCAAGGGAATTAATGCTATTTTTAATGCCTTATCTCAAACTGAGTTCTCTCGCGTCTCAGCATGTGAGACTGCGAAAGAAATCTGGGATGTTCTTCAGGTTACACATGAGGGAACTAACCTTGTGAAGATTCAGAAACTGCAAATGCTTACGAGCAAGTTTGACTCTATCTTGATGGCAGAAAATGAATCTTTCACGGACTACTATACACGATTGCAAGACATCGTAAACTCATGTGCTAACCTGGGAGAGAAGATTCCAGAATTTAAGATTGTAAGAAAGATCTTAAGAACTCTTCCTGAACGATTTCGCCCAAAGGTTACAGCCATTGAAACTATTAAACACCCGGACGAAATACGTGTAGAAGAATTAGTTGGTTCATTACAAACATATGAAATGACGTTTACTACTAACAATTCTTCTGGAAAGGCATCCACTTCTAAGTCTTCAGGTTATGCGTTGAAAACAACTAAGGAAGAAGACGCGGATACATCCTCCTCAGACAATGACGAGAACCTTTCTATGGAGGAATTTGAGAAGCAGCTCGCTCTCTTGACAAGGAAGTTTCGCCGCAACTTTCGAAGGGGTAATTCAAGTAAATCTCCATCCTTCGGAAAGTCGAACAAAGGCAAGGGTACTTCAAGTTACAAGTCAAGAAAGCAAGAGAACTTCTCAAAGGATAAGAAAAGTTCAGAGGGACAACTACAATGCTTCAAATGTCGAGGCTACGGCCACTTTGCAACGGAGTGTCCCAACAAGTATCCGGCAAAGAAGAAGGCGATGCAAGTCGTCACTTGGGATGACAACTCAACGACAAATGAGTCGTCTTCAAGTGATGAAGAAAAGAGCTCCACGGCATTCCACGCGTCCATATCTTCACCCTTCATGTGCTTTATGGCAAGTACGTCCGAGTCATTGTCCAACTCCACTGTTGAAAAGAATGCAACGGACAATGAATCAGATGATTCGGAAGGTGAAGATTTTGCTCTAGCCTAGCACAGACTTTTGAGGGATTCAAAGAAAGTGGCTAAGCAAAACAAGAGTTTGAGAGGGAGATTGCATGATCTCGAAGAAGAAGCAAAAAGGGCAACTTCTCTCTCAAACGCTCTTGAAGTGGAAAGGGAAAACCTGATAAAAGCAAATGTTTCCCTTCAAGAGTCCAATGAGCAACTTGAGAAGGAACGTACAAATCTGGTGGATAAAGCGAATCACTTCTCAAAGCTCTACAACGAGGCTCGACAGGATAACCTGGAAATGACAAAGACCATTTTCCAACTCAAGGATGACTTACAGCGATTCTCTTCAGGAAGGAGTAAGTTGGATAGACTTCTTGGTCTTGGTCAATCAAATCGGTTCGGCCTCGGATACACTCAAACTGGAAACAGTCCAAGTTCGAGTGGGACAGTTTTTGTGCCTCAGTCGGTATCTCCTCCTCCGACACCGGAATTCAAGACAAACAACGGCAACAAACCTACTTCATCCTCTTTGGGATCGTCAAGATCTAAGGTATGTTTTCGTTGTGGTGTTTCAGGGCACATAAGAAGATATTGCAAGACGGGAGTCAAATGCTCACCTCAAACATCTCTTGCAATGACTGCCACAAAGGTGATTCCTCGGAAATCAATTCCAAATCAATTGAAAGAAAAGAACCCAGGTAGTTTACCGTGCAAGACGACCACATCAAGGAGCAGCAATCGTTTTAACAAGATGCTTTCACCTAGGCATATAACTTCACGACCATTACCGACGCATTCCAAAAAGGTTTGGGTGCGCAAAGGTAAAATTTTTCCCTGTCTTGTTACCAATGTTTCCTTGCATGCATATGATAGTTCGTCTTGGTATCTGGATAGCGGTTGTTCCCGTCACATGACCGGTGACAAAAATAGTTTTCAAAATCTTGAGAAAATCTCCGGTGGACTTGTTGTTTTCGGAGACGGTCGATCTTCCAAAATTGTTGGAAAAGGGACGGTAGCTATTCCAGATGGCCCGATTTTGAAAAACGTCTTATTTGTTGATGGCCTTAAGACTAACCTCATAAGCATAAGTCAACTTTGCGACAATGGTTTTTCAGTTAACTTTTCATCTGTTGAATGCGTTGTAACTGATAAGGACCATGTCTTCTTTTTAAAAGGGGTTAGATCTGAAAACAATTGCTATGTTGTTCCTAATAAAATTTCAGAAAAATGTAACCTAGTTTCTTTGAATAATGAAACACTTTGGCATGAAAAGCTAGGTCACATAAATTTTAAGGAACTTGTTAAAATTTCAAACAAGGACGTGGTCAAGGGGGTTCCAAAACTTTTATTTAAACAAAACATTGTGTGTGGTGGTTGCCAAAAGGGAAAACAGTCCAGAACTGCACACAAGAACTTGAACCACATTGGTACAAAACGGCCTTTGGAACTTTTACACATGGATTTAATGGGGCCAACTCGTCAACCATCTTTGGGAGGTAAATGGTATATTTTCTTGATGATTGATGATTTCTCTAGGTATTATTGGGTAGCATTTTTAAAAGAGAAAGCTGATACTTTTGATTCTTTTCACGAGATTTGCCTTCGTATTATGATTGAAAAGAATGAAAAGATCATTCGTGTTAGAAGTGATAGAGGTGGAGAATTCATTAATTCTAAATTCATTGACTTTTGTACTTCAAACGGTATTAAGCATGAATTCTCTGCACCCTATACACCTCAACAGAATGGTGTTGTCGAGCGCAAGAACAGGGTTGTTCAAGAGATGGCGCGTGTGATGCTTCATAGCCGGAATTTACCGCTACATTTTTGGGCTGAAGCTGTGAACACCACTGTCTATGTCATTAATCGAGTGTTTTTGCGCCCGGGAACGTTAAATACACCATATGAACTATGGTGTGGTAGAAAACCCAACATCAAATATTTTCGCATCTTCGGGAGTCGGTGTTACATTTTACGTGACCGTGAAAATCTTGGAAAGTTTGACTCACGAAGTGACGAAGGGATTTTCCTGGGGTATTCTACTAATAGTAGAGCATATCGAGTATTTAACTTGGAATCTAAGACGATCGTAGAATCTATAAATGTTAAAGTAGATGAAGCTTTTCACTTTGCATCTGAAAAATCTACCCTCGATATCTCTCTAGATGATGATTCTCCTGCCGTTGCATCTTCTCATAATAATACTTCCAATATTAATGATGCATCTAATGGTTCTTCAAGTTTATCTAATGTGCAGGAATCATCTCATATATCTCCGAGTACTCCGTTTCAACAAACGCTACGAATCTCCAAGGATCATCCGGAATCGAATATTATTGGAGATCCACAAGAAGGAGTTAGAACTCGGAGGCAGTTGGTTTGTGGATTCGCTTGCTACGTATCTTTAATCGAACCAAAGAACATAGATGAAGCTCTTCAGGATGACTACTGGATTAAAGCAATGCAGGAAGAGCTCCATCAATTTGAGAAAAACAAAGTCTGGGAATTAACGAAGCCTCCAAAGCAACATAATGTGATAGGTACCAAATGGATCTTCAAGAACAAGAAAAATGAGGATGGTACTATCATCAGGAACAAGGCACGATTAGTTGCTCAAGGCTACTCTCAAGTAGAAGGTATAGACTTTGATGAAACATTCGCCCCTGTAGCTAGACTCGAGTCCATTCGTATACTGTTTGCTATTGCTTGTCATTTTAAAATCAAATTATTTCAAATGGACGTTAAGAGCGCATTTCTAAATGGGTTTTTAAATAAGAAAGTTTATGTGGCTCAACCGAAAGGTTTTGTAGACCATAAACAACCTAACCATGTTTTTCGTTTGAAAAAGGCTCTTTACGGTCTGAAACAAGCACCGCGAGCATGGTACGAAAGGTTGACAAAGCACCTTTTGGAGAAGGGCTACACTCGAGGGGGAGCTGATAGGACTCTCTTTGTGAAGCATTATCAAAGCAATTTCATTGTAGCACAAATCTATGTCGATGACATTGTATTTGGCGCAACAAGAGATAATGATGCTTCTAAATTCGCGGAGACCATGGAAAGCGAATTTGAGATGTCCATGATGGGCGAATTGACTTATTTCCTTGGATTGCAAATTAAACAAAATGATGAAGGTATTCACTTGAGTCAATCCAAGTATGCAATGGAGTTGGTTAAAAAGTTTGATCTTGAAAATTTGAAGGATTTTCCGACTCCAATGGGAACTAGCCACAAGGGACTTGGAAGTGAATCACAAAGTGAGAATGTAGACGAGAAACTGTATCGAAGTATGATTGGAAGTCTACTTTATCTCACGGCTAGTCGCCCGGATATATCTTTTGGTGTTGGGATCTGCGCGAGATATCAATCTGCACCAAAGGAGGTTCACCTGAAAGCGGTGAAAAGGATCATCCGGTATATCAAAGGATCAATTAATTTCGGAATTTGGTATCCTATGGGAACAAGTTTGGATATTGTTGGATACTCAGATGCCGATTGGGCAGGATCAGTGGATGATCGGAAAAGCACGAGTGGTGCATGCTTCTATCTTGGCCATTGCCTTGTTGCATGGCACAGTAAAAAGCAGAATTGCATAGCACTCCCGACTGCCGAAGCGGACTACATTTCAGCGGGTAGTTGTTCAACCCAACTCATTTGGATGAAAAGTGTGTTGAGCGACTTCCGGATTTCAGCATCTTCAGTAACAATCCTTTGTGACAACACAAGTGCAATTAACATTTCTAAAAACCCTGTGTTGCACTCTAGAACAAAACATATTGAACTTAGATATCATTTTCTTAGAGAGCTAGTTGAATCAAATACTCTTCAACTTTCATATATTCCAACTGAGGATCAATTAGCTGACATTCTAACAAAACCTTTGGATCAAAAATGTTTTATTCATTTACGAAAAGCAATTGGAATGCTTTCCTTGAAATAAACTTCTTTTTGAAACCTTTGCTTAGGATAGGTTTTGTTTTTGTTTTGTTTTGTTCATTATCTATGTTTGTACATAGGACATTAATTGAGCATAGATCATAATTGACTTTAATTGCATCTTTTCGCACATTTAGAAATTTATTATGCTTTTGCCATCATAATATTTCACTGTTGCAATGATCATTTATGTTAATTAAATCATCTTCTGAGTGATCAAAGTCAATTTCTCTCTCAATGATCTCTTGGTATAGTCATTATCTTATTTGACTGCTTAGTCGAGTATGAAATCGAGATCAATTTTTGGTTGAATACTTTATATCTTAAATAATTGATAGCCAATTGAGGGGGAGTCAAAGAAAAGTAAAATGCTCAAAAGATGTGGAAAGAGTTACATCCCATTGAGGAGTGTGAAAACTACCACCACATGGAGGAAAGAGCTACCACCTCGGTCGTCCGAGTATTGTGTGCAGCTACCACATGTATACCAAGCATGGTTGTTCAAATTTTGATTAAGTAAAATGCATATTGAAATACTTGACGCCGTCAAATTTCAAGGTTGGTATAAGGTGGGTTTTTAAAGAAAGATGCTCAAAGAGCCACTCTCTTCAACAGAATTGTCTAGATATATTATCTACTATATTTGGGATTTCAAACATCTATTGATCTTTGTATTTCATTTTCTTTACTGAATTGATGATTTGATAAAGGCATTACTCATAAGATCAAGTTAGATGTAATTGAAGGTGTTCAACTTTAAGGGATTTAATTTTTGTAAATTCTCGTTTCATTTTTGGATATTATTGATAGATTTGGCATAATCTAATTCTTGTTGTATGAAACGATGATTTTTGTTTAAAGTTGATACACATCTGTGCTTACAATCTTTTTCTGGTTCTTCTTGAATTTCTCTGAAATTTTCTAAAGAAAAAGTTAGAGCCGATCCGGATCGGGCAAGATGATCCGGATCCCGAACGCAGGTATTCTTCTGCGGGCTGACGATCCGGATTGGACCTGCCGATCCGGATCCCGAACGCAGTTTCTCACCGCGGGTAGCCGATCCGGATCGCAAGCATTGTAGTGAACCGGAATTTGGAATATAAATAATGGAAAATAAAAATAGTATGAAATACTATTGTTTATTGAGGTGAAGAATGACCTAGAAATGAATTGGGCCCAAATCGGGATTTAAAATAAGATATCTAGAATCTTATGTGAGAAAGTGGGCCCAGATTATAAGTGGAAGATTCACAGTCTCGGAAGACTCCGAGAAAATTACGGGAGCTCCGTAATTGAGTTTTAAGGCCACAGTAAGAGTTTCGCGTTGATCGGACACCCGGATTGAGAGAACGGGCTCCGCCAGCGAATTCAAGGACAGTGGGACTTTTGGCAAATCAAAAAGGGTCCCGGAATTCCCAGCGTAGGGTTTGCCGGTTGTTCGGCAGCTTTCGGTGGCCTTGGCCATGGTTGGACGCGTGTTGGGCCCAAGAAATGGAATTGTGGTGCAACTTGGGCACAAGCGTTGGAAACCGGGCTTAAAAAGAGATCGCGCGGGTCATTGGAGGACCCGTCGAGTGTTCAGAAGTGGTTTCGCGCGTCGTAGATGTCACAGTTGGCCCCCGGGCGGAGTTGGATTGAAGGATTCCTCTCCGGGCACCTCCGGGGAATTTTAGAGTTGATATTCGGCAAATCGGGCTCCAGAATTGGACCCGGTACGGAAAACCGGATCAGTGGGCTATCCGGGGGAATTCGACAGATTATCGGATGAGAATTTGGAGAAACGGACATCATTTCTGGACTCAGCGCGCGAAATCGCTAAGGATGGACTATTTATTTGTTGGATTTGGAGTCCGGTAGGCGTGCGCGCTTTTCGAGGCAAAGCGGCATGCAAATCGAGGCGTCGCGGCACGCTGATCGAGACACGCGTGGCACGGATCCCGAGGAGGCCGCGGTGCGTCAGGCGAGGCGCGGCTGACGCGACAGGGCGCGCCTCTGCGCGCGTCATGTGCACAGGCGCACCCATGCGCGGGCTACGTGGGGGCCGCCACGTGGCGGACCCCAGTTGGCGCCCGCGCGGGCGCTGGGGCGCACGCCCGTGTCACGGGCGCGTGTCCCGCGCCTGTGGGCGGCCCGGTGTCACGCGCCCGTGTGGCGCGTGAGCTGCGCGGCCGCGTGGCACGCAGGGACGCGGCCACGTGGCCGCCCTTCCTCTTGCGTGGGCCGGGTGCACCCGGGAGGGTGTGGTGCACCGGCCGGTGCACGGTGCACCGTGCACCGTGGACCGCCCCCTCCCCTTTTCCTCTTTTTCTTCTTCTTCTTCCTCCCCGCAAGCCACTTCTTCTCCTTCTTCGTGTCCTTCTTCATCCGAGAGTGAGGGAGAGTGAGGGAGAAGGTCGGGGAGTGTTGCGGCGAGGCATTGTGGGCATCGTGGAGCGCGCAAAGTGCTCCAAAAAGCCATATGGACTACGCGATGCTGTCAAGGTAGGCCGTTTGTTATATTTTTGTGGTATTTCGGCACAGTTTCTATACTCCCTTTTGGATTATGGGTTTGACCCCTTTGCCCACATGCATGTTAGGGACCCAACTTCTCTGTGCCGTCTTACTGCTCGAGTTTTGCGGGCACTTTTGGCACGTCTCGTTTTGCGTGCCGACACGAGGTAAGTGCTCCGTTTTGCGCGCAGGTTGGACTAGCGGACACCATTTGTCGAGTAGACTCTAATGATACGCTCTGTTTTACGTACAGGGTCGGAAAAGTGTGCACCGTTATGCGTGCAACCCTACAGTCAAATGTGTACCGTTTTGCGTGCAGTTTCGAGGTACGTGCTCCGTTTCGCGTGCCGTTCGTGTTGTCGCGCATCGTTTTGCATGCGGGTCCTAACAATGTATTCTGTGTTGCGTTCAGGACCGGATGAAAATGCACCGTTTAGCGTGCCGTCACTAATGGTGTACACCGTTTTACGTACAGGGCAAGAGAGATCGCGCATCGTTTTGCGTGCAACCTTAAGAGAAGCGTGCTCCGTTTTGCGTGCGGGCTCGAGGTACCAAGTGGAGCCGCATGGGGGGCCAATTGCAAGTGTCTACAAGCAATTGGCAGAATAGTGATCAAGTGTGGAGATATGAAAGGAATTCCGGGTACTCCACAAGGTGGGTGATTCTGCCGAAATTGGGTGACCTCTCCCCATACTCCTTTGCTTTTCGATTCGAAGCATGATAGTAGCCTGTTAGAGGCGTTAGGTAATTATGATTATGATTGCCTGTGTAATTGGAATCAGATGAAAAAGTGCAACTGTTGGTTGCCAGAGATAGATGATAAATGTGCATGTGTAAAAGGACACAGATGAAAAGTGCAACTGTTGGTTGCCAAAGATAAAGGATAGATTGCATGCCTAGAGGATAAATGTTATTTTTATGATGGATGTGAAAATAACTGCTTGAATGAATGTGATTAGCCTTTATGATTGTGATCATGTTAGGGTATGACCCTAGGAATCATGTGACATAAGGAAAGGGAACATGTTGGTAGTAAGACTAGGAGAGAACCTAGTTTCAGGGTTCACTGAGTGGCATCAGAACTTAGGAGTTATCCTAGGGTGGATGAGTGGCATGGTCTTACGTAAAGATAACCTAAGGTGAACCAGTGATCAACATAGAGTCAAGGACTCTAGGATGAGTATGACAGTGAACTTAGGTAAAGAGAACCTAAAGTGATCCAGAAGAGTTTAAACTCACAGACAAGGAGTTAGAGTCAGTATAACTCTAAGTTAAAAGTGGAACAGGAAAATAGAGTTAAGTTAACTCTAGGATTCAGTAAAGAATCAGACAAGTGAGATGAGATCCCGAGGTTAAAGGATTAAACAAATATAACCCTAGAGAGAGTCATAGGGTGTCCAGGTAAATGGACAATAACTTTAACTTCAATTTAAGTTAAACAAAGAAAGTAAAATGTGAACGAGTCCAAGAGACTCTGGCTACCCGTGTGGCAAGACCTAGGGTAAGGGATGAAAAGTAATTAATAAGCAAGACAAGCAAATTGCTCAAGATAGAGCTAAAACTTGGTTAATAAGCAAGACAAACAAATTGCTTAAGATAAAGAGAATGTAAATGGCGCCTTCGAATTTGAGACTCGTCAAGTGGAGCATGACTCCCTGGGCAGCGACCCGTCGGGCGAGGTACTTTCGGAAGGCTTAAAGTGAAAGCAAAGTGCTAATTGCTCAAAGGAAAGAGTACTAATAATTGCCAGTGGCAATGTGAGCTGAAGGCTCGAGTGAGAAAGAAAAGAAAAGCAAGTGTTCAAAAGCAAAAAGGCTAAGAACTAGAGTGAGAAAGAAAAGAAAAGAAAGAGAACATAAAGATCCTCGGTGAAGCTAGTTCAGGTTGGAGGAACGGGCGGTTAATCCCTCTCCCGGGCAGTGGCCCGTTCAGGACGCTTCAGCCGTAGGACAAAGCAACTGAAATAGAAAGGCAATAAAATGGGCGTGCCTTCGAAGGTGAAATGTGGTTCTGCGGGACGTAAAGGGCTTGCCCTCTCCCCGGGCGCACCATTCCGGACACGAGGGAAGCCCCCTGCCCGATGAAAGTGGTCCGAAGAACACATTTACTTCGTAGGACGGGGTAACACTTACGGGTGTTATCGGCAACCTCAGAAACCTTTTCTTGTGGTAGCAGGACTACCGGGCTCGGGCCCGTTGGATAAGAATTTCTGAGGGTTAACTTGAACTAAAACACCAGAATCTAAAGAATAAAGAGAAATAGAGTGGCCAAGGTGGCCGGGTTAGTTTACCCTGTGTACAGCGGCATAGTGGTCGAGTTGGTGCTTAGCAGCCTAGTGCGGCCAGTCAGAGTAGTGCTGGGACGATGAGTACACACAGATAGTGTAGTGATCATGTATGTTGCATAGCCGCATTTTGATATTGAGGTTTATAGTTTCCTAGCACTATTATTATTGCTTCCATTGGACCAAGTGGTGTAGGACACCTTTTCTCGGTGGTTGAACCCACTGGGAACTCGCTCGTAAGTTCTCACACCCCTTGGGTGCACCCCCCCCCCCCCACAGGTTCAGGTATGGATGCAGCGATCGCGACGGTTCAGAGGCAGACGGCGAGGTATACGACAGGGGCAAGGGCCCAGCAGCATAGAGACCTAGAGGATCTAGCAGAGGTATCCCTTTTATATGTTTCTTGAGTGAACCTTGTATGGTGAGGAATTTATGTAAAGGCATTGTAATATTATGTAATTGTAAGTTGAGAGATGTAACATGTAACAAAGTTATTATGATTCATTCTTATCCTGCTTTCATATCGGCTTAAACTAATTGTTTATTGAATGAAAGTTTTAAATTAGTAGTGATCTTACTCTGATATTATATCTCATCATAAGCATTGTTTTGATTCGAGATGGTTGTTACCGTTCCTTTCGGGTAGCGTGAAGTCGTGCTCGATTGGCGGGTCTGTTGGCGTGCCCGAACTGTACAAATTGTCGGTCCCGGGTCGTGACAGATAAGAGTGGTATCAGAGCCTAGGAATAGTCCTAGGTGGTTAGTAACCTTAGGGAGACCCTAGGGATTAGCACGAGAGAGCGCGTGAATTTTGGGCGAAAGTAATTGATTGATTGTTATTTGTTCCCACAAAGGATGTTGGGACTGATCGAGGGCGACGAGCTTTCATTTTTCGGATATTACGTTGGGCGGCCGACAACGTAATGTTGGAAATGAAAAGGAGTACCCTCCTATACTTTCGCATGATTGAGTCGACGAGCCTCGTTGTCGGTATATAGATTACGCGTTGCTCAAATGGCTAAAATTTGAGCAAATCATTTCGTTGTGGTGTGCATACTAGCGATGACACCACGCAGGGATACGCGCTTGTTTGGACTCGTGCCGGGAGGGCGCTCTGAGTCAAACAAAGTACACGAGCTGCGATGTCAGGAGACCGCTCTTGTTGATGTGGTCCAGCAGCAGACCGATGCTTCTTGCCAATAAGCGGAGGTTTTTCCCGCCGGCAGGGAAGCGGATTACGTCGCCTAGATGGGCGAGTGTCATTATCTCAAGAAAATGGGAAATAGATCAAGCTAAGAGGCAACAGTAGAGAGTGTGGCAGGTGGCCGCCGAAACCTTGTCGGCGCACCCTGCACCTTCTGCGAAAGATGCCGTAAGCTTGTGACAGCTGGGTTGCCGGCAGAGTATAGTTGATGAAGTCCGTGAGGGACCGATTCATGAAACGCTGGTGATCGCTTTGTGGCAAGAGCCCAGTTGCGGTGTCCTAAAGGTTAGGGCAAGAAAGACTTACGGGCCCAGTGGCGAAAGTTCGCCCTGATAACGGTGGTAACTGTGTGGCATGTCTTCATGGCTGAGTGCCGCATGGTGGGGCTGGTAAGACCCAGGATAGGTTTCGAGATTCGAAAGCCTCGCAAGTGAGCGGGAGATCTATGGCGCCGGTCTGAGGGATCGGCATAATGGCAAGGGTTGCCACCACAGGGTTTGCGTGTTCATCACCAGAGTTGGTGAAACAGTTAGCGTGGTGCCTCGACCTAGTTGGGAGAGTTGCACGAGAGCCATGGCGTGTTTAAGCAAATCGCTTAGCATTGGATTTTCGCGAGTTAGCGTTGGGGGCGTAGGACGCCCAACTGTTTGGGTGCTCATGGAGCACAGGTACCATTTAGCCAGAGAGAGCTGATCTGGTTGCATATCGGCCTTTGCCTGGTGTGGCCAGAGTCGATTGAAAGTACGAGTCACGGACTGACGACTGGTTAGTTGGTTTTCGCTCAGTGGAGCATAGTGGTCGCGTGGCGACGATTAGCGGGTTCGCTTGGGGACGATCCGTGCCTGGACCATGGTTGTGGACTGTGGGCCTGTAGCTCAGTGACAGGCGCAGTCGGCTGTGAGAGACAGCGGCCCGAGGCCTGATGGCGGGGCATGATAGACATTGGTCGGGACGGTAGTCCGAGCGATGACCCGGGAACGTGGAATGCCACGCGTAAGCATTGAGGCTATTAGTACACCGAGAGTGCGTCATGATCAGGCCATGGAGCTAGTGGTGATTGAGGTACTGTAGCTCCTAGTGGGAGTATCGGTGTAGTAATCCTAAGTGAGGATCTACCAGTATGATGATTGGGTCTATGTACTAGTGAGAGCCATTATACAGAGTTGGACTGGTTGGGCTATAGGCCCCTATTGGACCGTGGTCTGTGGACCTATTAGTAGTCCGAGGTATCGGGTTAGCTGATAACCCGTGGACTTAGAGCGCTAGCAGCGTGTGAGATAGTTGAGGACTTGTGGATTGGTCTTTGCACTCCACATTAGGCAGCGGAGTGACCGGAAAATGTGGTAAATGTAATTAGTTGCAGATGCAACCTCCTTGTGAAAGATCAAATGATCGCGGAATTAGAGTGAAGATTCCGCAAGAAAAGACTTGGTCATTCGTGGCAATAGAGAGAGCAAGTGCTCAAATGTGTTTCTCACCTACTTGGTGAAAGTGGCCAGACGCCAGGTCTGAGTTTGTCCCTGAGTTGAGATAGGGATCCAGGAATGGGCTGCTCGTGTAATTGTTGGGCGAGCAGGCAGTGTGATGCCGGTCACGAGGTTCAGTCAGCCAAGTAGTGAGGGCAAGTTTTTCTCCCTCTTGATCAAGTAGGAGTCGAGATGTGACTCAAGTTTCGAGGACGAAACTTATTTTAAGGGGGGTAGAATGTAGTGAACCGGAATTTGGAATATAAATAATGGAAAATAAAAATAGTATGAAATACTATTGTTTATTGAGGTGAAGAATGACCTAGAAATGAATTGGGCCCAAATCGGGATTTAAAATAAGATATCTAGAATCTTATGTGAGAAAGTGGGCCCAGATTATAAGTGGAAGATTCACAGTCTCGGAAGACTCCGAGAAAATTACGGGAGCTCCGTAATTGAGTTTTAAGGCCACAGTAAGAGTTTCGCGTTGATCGGACACCCGGATTGAGAGAACGGGCTCCGCCAGCGAATTCAAGGACAGTGGTACTTTTGGCAAATCAAAAAGGGTCCCGGAATTCCCAGCGTAGGGTTTGCCGGTTGTTCGGCAGCTTTCGGTGGCCTTGGCCATGGTTGGACGCGTGTTGGGCCCAAGAAATGGAATTGTGGTGCAACTTGGGCACAAGCGTTGGAAACCGGGCTTAAAAAGAGATCGCGCGGGTCATTGGAGGACCCGTCGAGTGTTCAGAAGTGGTTTCGCGCGTCGTAGATGTCACAGTTGGCCCCCGGGCGGAGTTGGATTGAAGGATTCCTCTCCGGGCACCTCCGGGGAATTTTAGAGTTGATATTCGGCAAATCGGGCTCCAGAATTGGACCCGGTACGGAAAACCGGATCAGTGGGCTATCCAGGGGAATTCGACAGATTATCGGATGAGAATTTGGAGAAACGGACATCATTTCTGGACTCAGCGCGCGAAATCGCTAAGGATGGACTATTTATTTGTTGGATTTGGAGTCCGGTAGGCGTGCGCGCTTTTCGAGGCAAAGCGGCACGCAAATCGAGGCGTCGCGGCACGCGGATCGAGACACGCGTGGCACGGATCCCGAGGAGGCCGCGGCGCGTCAGGCGAGGCGCGGCTGACGCGACAGGGCGCGCCTCTGCGCGCGTCATGGGCACAGGCGCACCCATGCGCGGGCCACGTGGGGGCCGCCACGTGGCGGACCCCAGTTGGCGCCCGCGCGGGCGCTGGGGCGCACGCCCGTGTCACGGGCGCGTGTCCCGCGCCTGTGGGCGGCCCGGTGTCACGCGCCCGTGTGGCGCGTGAGCTGCGCGGCCGCGTGGCGCGCAGGGACGCGGCCACGTGGCCGCCCTTCCTCTTGCGTGGGCCGAGTGCACCCGGGTGGGTGTGGTGCACCGGCCGGTGCACGGTGCACCGTGCACCGTGGACCGCCCCCTCCCCTTTTCCTCTTTTTCTTCTTTTTTTTCCTCCCCGCAAGCCACTTCTTCTCCTTCTTCGTGTCCTTCTTCATCCGAGAGTGAGGGAGAGTGAGGGAGAAGGTCGGGGAGTGTTGCGGCGAGGCATTGTGGGCATCGTGGAGCGCGCAAAGTGCTCCAAAAAGCCATATGGACTACGCGATGCCGTCAAGGTAGGCCGTTTGTTATATTTTTGTGGTATTTCGGCACAGTTTCTATACTCCCTTTTGGATTATGGGTTTGACCCCTTTGCCCACATGCATGTTAGGGACCCAACTTCTCTGTGCCGTCTTACTGCTCGAGTTTTGCGGGCGCTTTTGGCACGTCTCGTTTTGCGTGCCGACACGAGGTAAGTGCTCCGTTTTGCGCGCAGGTTGGACTAGCGGACACCATTTGTCGAGTAGACTCTAATGATACGCTCTGTTTTACGTACAGGGTCAGAAAAGTGTGCACCGTTATGCGTGCAACCATACAGTCAAATGTGCACCGTTTTGCGTGCAGTTTCGAGGTACGTGCTCCGTTTCGCGTGCCGTTCGTGTTGTCGCGCATCGTTTTGCATGCGGGTCCTAACAATGTATTATGTGTTGCGTTCAGGACCGGATGAAAATGCACCGTTTAGCGTGCCGTCACTAATGGTGTACACCGTTTTACGTACAGGGCAAGAGAGATCGCGCATCGTTTTGCGTGCAACCTTAAGAGAAGCGTGCTCCGTTTTGCGTGCGGGCTCGAGGTACCAAGTGGAGCCGCATGGGGGGCCAATTGCAAGTGTCTACAAGCAATTGGCAGAATAGTGATCAAGTGTGGAGATATGAAAGGAATTCCGGGTACTCCACAAGGTGGGTGATTCTGCCGAAATTGGGTGACCTCTTCCCTTGCTCCTTTGCTTTTCGATTCGAAGCATGATAGTAGCCTGTTAGAGGCGTTAGGTAATTATGATTATGATTGCCTGTGTAATTGGAATCAGATGAAAAAGTGCAACTGTTGGTTGCCAGAGATAGATGATAAATGTGCATGTGTAAAAGGACACAGATGAAAAGTGCAACTGTTGGTTGCCAAAGATAAAGGATAGATTGCATGCCTAGAGGATAAATGTTATTTTTATGATGGATGTGAAAATAACTGCATGAATGAATATGATTAGCCTTTATGATTGTGATCATGTTAGGGTATGACCCTAGGAATCATGTGACATAAGGAAAGGGAACATGTTGGTAGTAAGACTAGGAGAGAACCTAGTTTCAGGGTTCACTGAGTGGCATCAGAACTTAGGAGTTATCCTAGGGTGGATGAGTGGCATGGTCTTAGGTAAAGATAACCTAAGGTGAACCAGTGATCAACATAGAGTCAAGGACTCTAGGATGAGTATGACAGTGAACTTAGGTAAAGAGAACCTAAAGTGATCCAGAAGAGTTTAAACTCACAGACAAGGAGTTAGAGTCAGTATAACTCTAAGTTAAAAGTGGAACAGGAAAATAGAGTTAAGTTAACTCTAGGATTCAGTAAAGAATCATGCAAGTGAGATGAGATCCCGAGGTTAAAGGATTAAACAAATATAACCCTAGAGAGAGTCATAGGGTGTCCAGGTAAATGGACAATAACTTTAACTTCAATTTAAGTTAAACAAAGAAAGTAAAATGTGAACGAGTCCAGGAGACTCTGGCTACCCGTGTGGCAAGACCTAGGGTAAGGGATGAAAAGTAATTAATAAGCAAGACAAGCAAATTGCTCAAGATAGAGCTAAAACTTGGTTAATAAGCAAGACAAACAAATTGCTTAAGATAAAGAGAATGTAAATGGCGCCTTCGAATTTGAGACTCGTCAAGTGGAGCATGACTCCCTGGGCAGCGACCCGTCGGGCGAGGTACTTTCGGAAGGCTTAAAGTGAAAGCAAAGTGCTAATTGCTCAAAGGAAAGAGTACTAATAATTGCCAGTGGCAATGTGAGCTGAAGGCTCGAGTGAGAAAGAAAAGAAAAGCAAGTGTTCAAAAGCAAAAAGGCTAAGAACTAGAGTGAGAAAGAAAAGAAAAGAAAGAGAACATAAAGATCCTCGGTGAAGCTAGTTCAGGTTGGAGGAACGGGCGGTTAATCCCTCTCCCGGGCAGTGGCCCGTTCAGGACGCTTCAGCCGTAGGACAAAGCAACTGAAATACAAAGGCAATAAAATGGGCGTGCCTTCGAAGGTGAAATGTGGTTCTGCGGGACGTAAAGGGCTTGCCCTCTCCCCGGGCGCACCATTCCGGACACGAGGGAAGCCCCCTGCCCGATGAAAGTGGTCCGAAGAACACATTTACTTCGTAGGACGGGGTAACACTTACGGGTGTTATCGGCAACCTCAGAAACCTTTTCTTGTGGTAGTAGGACTACCGGGCTCGGGCCCGTTGGATAAGAATTTCTGAGGGTTAACTTGAACTAAAACACCAGAATCTAAAGAATAAAGAGAAATAGAGTGGCCAAGGTGGCCGGGTTAGTTTACCCTGTGTACAGCGGCATAGTGGTCGAGTTGGTGCTTAGCAGCCTAGTGCGGCCAGTCAGAGTAGTGCTGGGACGATGAGTACACACAGATAGTGTAGTGATCATGTATGTTGCATAGCCGCATTTTGATATTGAGGTTTATAGTTTCCTAGCACTATTATTATTGCTTCCATTGGACCAAGTGGTGTAGGACACCTTTTCTCGGTGGTTGAACCCACTGGGAACTCGCTCGTAAGTTCTCACACCCCTTGGGTGCACCCCCCCCCCCCCCCCACAGGTTCAGGTATGGATGCAGCGATCGCGACGGTTCAGAGGCAGACGGCGAGGTATACGACAGGGGCAAGGGCCCAGCAGCATAGAGACCTAGAGGATCTAGCAGAGGTATCCCTTTTATATGTTTCTTGAGTGAACCTTGTATGGTGAGGAATTTATGTAAAGGCATTGTAATATTATGTAATTGTAAGTTGAGAGATGTAACATGTAACAAAGTTATTATGGTTCATTCTTATCCTGCTTTCATATCGGCTTAAACTAATTGTTTATTGAATGAAAGTTTTAAATTAGTAGTGATCTTACTCTGATATTATATCTCATCATAAGCATTGTTTTGATTCGAGATGGTTGTTACCGTTCCTTTCGGGTAGCGTGAAGTCGTGCTCGATTGGCGGGTCTGTTGGCGTGCCCAAACTGTACAAATTGTCGGTCCCGGGTCGTGACAAGCATGGTCTGATCCGAATCGCGGCTAGGGTTTTATAAAGAACAAAAGGGTTTTGATTTCTTTTGCTCCAATCTTTTGTTCCAAAGTTTCCAGAGCTTCTCTCTCTAGATTTCACCCTTCTTGGAAGCTTTCAAACTCAAGTTCTTCAACTCCAAGTAAGTTTTCTTGATCAAAATCTCGGGTTTTCACCGTTTTTCTCTATTCCTCCTCAAACGTGTTGAAATTCTTGGATCAACTTTGTTTGTGGATGGTTTTTGATCAAATTTCTTTTGAAATAAGAACTCTGGGTAGATTAGTTTTGATTATATGCTAGGTATTCTCCTGATTAACGGATTTTTAGGCTTCGATTTCTAAAATTTCGGTTTTAGGGCATATAATGAGGATTTTCGAAAATCATGCAATTGATCTATTTTTAAAAGTCCTTTTGCAAAACTAATTTGATTCTTAGTCTCTCTACATGATTATGATTGTTTGGGTACAATTTTTCAAATTTTTGAAAATTAACAATTTTTTTCGTGTTCTTGAGTTGTTGCACACAGGATTTCTTTTCTCAAGAGACCAATAGCAATGGTGATCACTTGGATTTTTTTCCTACTTGCTGCTATGGTACATACGAGAGACACTGTCAAGCCCAAGAGGGCTAAGAAGGCTAAGAAAGCGAAGAAATCTAAAGATGATTCCGATACAGAATCTGAAACGGAATCAATTGACTGGGATGAACTGCAAGTTGAAGCAACGACTGTTCCCACTGCTTCAAAGGGAAAAGCGCCTGCGGAAACATCGAAGGCTCCGCCTACTGCTGCTGAAAAAGGGAAAGCTCCAATGGAAGAAACTTCTGGGAAGACAAGAAGAAAAAGTGTTGCTCGCAAGAGAGGGAGTGCTCGAGGAATCTCCATTGAGCAACCAGCTGCTAGCCAAGCAACTCCTCAAGACTTTATCAGCTCGGCTAGAATAAAGGAATTTGAAAACAGGGAATGCATTGGAGAAAGGCATGTTGATGTAAAAGCCTTAAAAGAGCGTTCTCGGACATTTGGGATTTTGTTTGACCAGATAGGTCTTGCCCCCATTTGCGACTTCCCGGAGACCACTGGGTATTGTCTTCACTCAGTGAGAATGTTTTATCAGAATGCTTGTTATTTAGTTGATCAGGAGAGCGGACGCCGAGACTTTCAAACATTGGTCAAGAATGTTAAGATCAAAGTGACGCCCCAACTGATTGGAGAGGTATTAGGGATGGACGCCCGAGCCGATGGCACTCATTACCTGAAGAATCAAGTCTTCAACACCTACTCCTGGAGAGTGGTAGTTGATGGAATCTGTCTTCCAAATACTCGGTCGACAGGAAACTCCGTTTTCTCGAAAGAACTACGACCAGAGTACCGCTTCTTAAACTTAATTGTTTGTTATAATGTCATTCCAAAAATGAACACAAAGGTTCTTCGGTGGGAGAGAATGATATTCCTTTATCTACTTGGAAACCCCACAGCAGCAATGGGAGCTAACCTAACCATTCCTTACATCATCTAGACAAAGATGGCGCGATATGTGGAGCATGCTCATCCTTCTGAGATACTACCTTATCCAATGATCATCATGCGCATTCTTCGCAAATTTAAAGCTGACACAAATGCGAGCTCCTATATGCACAGTCTAGGAACGATCAATGAAACAACAATTGTAAAGTCTCTCTCGACTAAGCCAGATGAACCCTTCATACCTCCTCACCGGCAACGAGCACAACAACAACAACAAGCGACAACCTCTGCACCGGCAGCAACTCCTCCAGTCCAACCAGCACATCCAGAACAACAAGCACCTCAATCAACTTCTGATGATGATGCATCTGTTACCTCAATCTATAAAGAACAGCAAAGGCTCTCCAACGAGCAAGAACGTATATCAAATGAACTAATTGAGGTAAAGGAAGAAATAAAGAAGGTAAATAAGAATCAATCATCAATGAACAAGCGATTAAAGAAAATATTCCAAATTCTCGGCTGTATCAGTTCAGACGAGTCTGAATAATCCGTATCCTTCCAATTTCTGTTTATTATGCATATGTTTAAATCTTTCTGTTGTGCAAGTTTTTAAGTTTTAGTTTTAGTCTTTAGTTCTCCAACTTGAACTGTTATCCATTCTCTCCACTTCTGTAATTTTTGGCTTTGTTTGTGACAAAAACGGGGAGAGAGTTTAGAGAACTTGAACAATGATGCTGATGTGAAAATTATGTGTGAACATCGAGGTAAGTATAACCTCAACTTAAAAGGTAAGTAGAACTTCAACTTTTGGTTTTCATTTGTTTGAATGCATGCCTCGACTAACTATTCATCTAACTATTTGGGCATGTAATATAACTAACAAGTTGATGTTCACTTTGTGACATTTGGTTTTTGATTGCATAGAAGATATGTTGGTTTTTGACTATGATTCTCTTACATATCTGAATTCTCAAATGTCATGATGATCAGATAAACTCTATCTCTGTACTAGGTTTTGAATGCTAAATATTCTTGAGGTATCTAACGATCTCTTTTTGTCAAGAATGATTTCTTTGTGCAGAGAGTACAGATGTCTAAGTCTAGAGTCTGTTTTAGGAGTTTATCTCATGTTTTTAAATTTTTGGATCTCCATTGTAAATTTTTGTTGTATGGTGATAGCAACAAAAATATCTTTTTGAATTTTCTTTAGTGGATCTGTGTTTTGTCACGAAACCGCCAAAGGGGGAGATTGTTACGGAATTTGAGTTGGCGTAGTTTCGTGAATGTTTCAAGTCTTGAAGATTGAAGGTGAAGAAAGTTGGATCATTTAACTCAATCTCAAGAAAGAAGAATTCAAAAGGATCAGGTATGTTTAACTAAAGATTTTGTGTGATCCGAATACTTCTTGTAGTGTAGAAACACTTGGAAGAATCTTTCATTGCATAAAAATCAAAAACCGGACTTGGGACATGTTCAGGATCCGGATCAGGTTGTTCAATCCGGATCCCGAAAGTGGTTCGTTCATACACCAGTTCAATCCGGATCGTAGCCTCTCTTGATCCGGATCCCGAACACTGAGTTTACCATCTTCCTTGAACGATCCGGATCAGGCTTCGCAATCTGGATCCCGAACGTTGATGTTTGGTGAACTGTATGAACGATCCGGATCAAGCACTTCGATCCGGATCCCGAACCTTCGTTTTTCTGGAACTGCCTGACTCGTTACGACGATCCGGATCACAGCTAATCCGATCCGGATCGCCGTCCGTAAAATTTCCAGAAATGGTAGGTTTTTGATTCTTATCTCCTTCCTAGGGTTTCTAACCTATAAATAGACCCTATGACTCTTTTTCTAGGGTTAATCCAAATAGCCGTCATATTCATATCTTATTTCATACGGCTCTAGATCCACATATAGAGAAGAAAGGAAATCATTAGAGAATACTCTATGTTTCTTCATCTATATTGATTAGTTTGATTCTAGGTTTTCATACTCACATCTTGAGTTGAATCAAACTAATGAATACTTAGATGGTATTTCCGATCTATCTTTGATCTAAGTATTCGGCGGATCATCACCACCCAAAAACAACGATTTCCCAAAAATCGGCGCGTGGATTCGCGTGTCCTTGTGGATTCAAGGTTCAACCGCTCTCGTGGATTCGGAGCGAGGCACGTTCGTGGATTCGAAGGGTGCTATTGGGTGAAGACCGTGGACTCGGTCGGACGTCGTGGATTCGACGTTGGACGCCGTGGATTCGGCGTTGGGCGCAGATCGTGGATTCGAGAAGCGTCGCGGAGCGAGCGGAGAAGATCCTCTAGGAGCGTATGGAAAAGGTTGAGTCGTAAGTGTGTACGGTAAATCACCTTGTACGTGTTTTAATTCTAGTGGATTTCTGCCGTGTTATCGGTCCCGTGGTTTTTTACTCCGGTGATGGAGTTTTCCACGTAAAAATCTTGCGAGTTATTTTTATTTCCGCATTGGGTTTTTATCGCAACGATTTTTGAGTGTTTATACGTTTACACCTATTCACCCCCCTCTAGGTGTTTTTTCCCCTATTTAGATCCTTATTACATATAACCCAACAATGGAAACCTCGAAGTGCGTGCCACCAAAAATCCCAGGAATCCACAGATGGAAGCAGCTCTTGAAGAGGAAGAATTTTACTGATGGTTGCACTGCGAGAATCCGAGCAGGGAAAGAGGTACAGGCCAAAGTTCTCGGCCTATTTATAGACTGGGAAAAACAATTGGATTAATTCCCGGGGTGTCCCTGGTTTCGGGCGCCGAAAACTGGGTGCAGTGGACCCAACCAATCAGCGCCCGAAACGTCACATGTGTGCCACGTCAGCGCAAAACAGGCTACAGCCGGCACCGCTAACCGCCTGGCGCCGCGTCGCCACCCCGGACGCCTGACGTGTGGCGCGCCCGAGCGCGGGAAACGCGTCAACGCGCGGCCACGTGCGCGCCTGCGCCGCCGCCTGCGCCTCTTCCAGGCACGCATCCCGAGGCCACCCCCGCCTGCACCGTGGACCGAGCGCGCTACACCGCACCAACCACATGCTGGCACGTGTCCATCCTCCGGTCCACCGTACACCTGCGCTTTTCCCGTGGACCGCGCCTGCTGCGCCGGCCAACGGGGAGCCGCCACGTGTCCCGCGCCCGGGTGCACGCCTCCGCGGTGGACCGAGCGGCTGCGCCTCAGCCTGCCGTCGCGCTACGCCGCTTGCCGCCGCCGCCGGCGCCTCTCCGGCCGCCGGAACAGTGCTCCAACACCTCGAAATTCGTGCGCGGCGTCCGGGCTCCGAAAAAATACAAATAAATAGTCCATTTTCATCGTTTTCGCGTGCTGAATCCAAATCCGATGTCCGTTTTGCCCAATTCCACTTCTAAAAGTTTCCAAAGGCCTCCGGTTATGCAAACTTACTCCCAATTTACACCCTGAATCCGTTTCTTGGGCCCGGCGCGCGCACAAACACTCCCAAAAGCCACTAATCCATCAGTAAACTCATAGGCGGTGATTCGGGTCCTCACAGTTAGTCATCAAACAACTTGTTAGTAATATTACATGCCCAAATAGTTAGTCAAATAGTTAGCTGAGGCATGCATTCATTCACAATACAAAGCAAAAGTTGTTGTCATACTTACCTTCCAAGCTTGAAGTGTCCAAAGTTCTCTTGTAACCATTGTTTATATCTCTCTCCCCCTTTTTGTCACAGAAGTTAGCCAAAATTACAAAAATTAAGGAAGTTAAAAAGTTCAAAAAGTGTGATGACCTGGATCTCCGCAGAGCTGTTGTAGTGCGATGGGTGACTTCTGGGGGCCTGTACTGTGTATCGGAGGTGTTTGTGCACAAGTGGACACAAGTGTTGGACTCAGAGATTCAAATGGATCACAAGGGTAATCGGATGATCCCGTCGGATGTTTAGAAGTGGTTTCGTGCGAAACGGATATCAAAATTGGACTCAGCACGGAATTTGGGTTAAAAACACTTGTCTGAATGCATTCGGCAAATTTTGGAATGAGAATTTGGCAAATCGGACATCGGATTTGGATTCAGCGCGTGAAAACGGTGAAAATGGACTATTTTTTGGATTTTTCGGAGGCCGGATGCGAAAACACGGTTTTCGAGGCACTTGGCACTGTTCCGGCGGCCGGCGGGCAGCGGCGAAGCGCGGCGGCACGGGCTCGGGCAAGCGGCGGAGCGGCCGCGGACAGCGCGCGGGCCCGGGCAAGCGCGCGGGCAGGCGCGCGGGCGCGCGGTGCACGGGAGCGCGTTGGACACGTGGCGGCGTGCGGTTGGGTGGCGCCGGGGGTGCGGTCCACGGAGCAGCGCAGTGTGGTGCATGGACCGGGCTGGATACGTGTCAGATTCCGGTTGGCGGGCTCACGCTGGCAGGGTCCACCAAGGCGCACGGGAGTAACTCGGGTTGCGTGCCTGGCAGGTGGCGCAGGCCGCGGGCGCAGCGCGCACGTCGGCTGGCGGCGCGCGGTTCCCGCGCATGGGCGCGCCACGCGTCGTCTCCCGCGCAGGCCACGTGGCACGCATGGGATGGCTCGATCGGCTGTTGCCTGTTATGGGGCCACGTGGCGCATCGTCGTCGATCCGGGTGCAGATGGACGGCCGTGATTCGGCGCGGTTTCGGGGCCCGAAGGATTCGGGCACCCGTAACCAAGGACCTGATAGTCATTAACCTATTTGTTGTGCTGGGCCTATAAATAGGCCCAGAAAGGCTCCGTTTCTGGTTTTTCTAGGCCTTTTCTCCGAGAGACTTCTATAGAGAAGTGGTTCCCCTATTTGATCTACACCTTGTGGAGGAGTTCTAGAATTTTTGGTGGCACGCACTTCGAGGTTTCCGATTTTACGGCGCTGCGAGTCGTTCTTGCATTGGTGTTCTTCACCGTCGCATTTCGGTGCGTGCACTCCCCCGGGCTACTCCGGCAGTATTTTCCGGTGATTCTTTTGCCATCGACTTCAGCTCTTTTCGAGTTTATCTTGGAGCTTCCCGAGCTTTCTTTTGACCCTTTTTCATGGGCGGAGTTTTGGACAGCACCACAGTGTTTCGGCGATAACTATGCGCTCAGGCATCGGATGGAGACGTGGCCTTAGTCGTTTTGCATCTACACATCGTAAGGAACTTCCACGAATTTTCCTGGATTTTTTTGAGTTTTCCTCAAAGGTGAAAAATCCTTTTTTCCAGATATAAGTGCTACAGATTTCTTATAGGGTTCTTTTGACAGGGTCATCCTATCGGATTTTTATTTTGATGTACGAAACTCGGATTGAGACGTGCAAGTACTCGTTTCGATCGGCTCGACGCGACGAACGCAGCGGTTATTTTTTTGAATTTTTCCGAGTTCATCTCGCAGGTGAGATTTAGCCATCTTCAGGGCTGGTTGTGTGGACAGCATCTTGTTGTATGTTATTTGAGGTTAATTGTCCGCCGATTGGTTATCTTTGCAGTTTGGGTGTTTTGCGTGGACTACGATTTTGGACAGCGAAAGGGGTTTTACAGCGGTGGATTGCGCGTGTCCAGGTGGGTGGTTGCTATATCCCTCTTTTCTGACTTACCCACTAGGAGTATTAGAGAGATCATTTTTGGTACATCTATGATCGATGATTGCTATTCTTATGAGTTTGTCATGTGAGACACATCATGTTGGAAATGTTATTAGAGAATCACTATGAGGGAAACATAATTGTAAATGGAAACTTATACACGCTTGTGTGGAATTATGGATTGCTATGTTAGCACTAAACCTTGCATGTGGATTTGATTATAATATTGAGGCCATATAATTTACCTTGATGGTGGAATATTTGCATGCTCGTGTCGGTATATAGATTTCTGTGTTAGCACTTAACCTTGCATGTGGAATTGTTTATTATATTGGGTCAAGATGATTTACCCTGTTAGTGGTATTACTTGAGGATAGGTGACATGCATAGGTGGATACTGTTAATGATCAATGACTTAATTAATTTTTCCTTGAGAACACTTGAATGCTTGTATGGACATCTAGATAGGCCATCTTTTATCGCTACACTTTCATGCTGGAACTTGACTTAGGAGAAACCTTCTTTGCTTCTGTTCTCCTTATTCTTAATCAGGTGGTTATTGTTGCTCGGGTTTGAGCAGGGGTACGGGATAGTGTAGTCGGGACCTTGGGGTCGGGGACAGGTTGTCACGCTCTGGGTGTAAACCGGAACCCGGGCCCGTCTACAGATCCGCCGTGCACACGGTATTTTTCCCGTACACGAAGCGCCAAACTTGCTCAGATATAAGAGATAATAATAAAAGAGCAATAAAAACAGAGCTGAACTAAAACTAATATATCTCAGACTGAAGTTGGAAATAAAATACAATACATTTGTAAAAATGATACATCTGTCTCTCCCAGCTCACTAAAATAAATACAACCTGCTGGCAAAAGCCAGTCCCAAAGTAAAAGTACAACCGTCTGAGGAAACATGGGTACACCAACAGTCCAGCTAACTCGCTCATCCTACCTCGAGATCTATCTACTCAGTTGTCCTCTCTCCTCGACCCGCCGCTGAACGCCCAGCAGCACCCGCAGAAGACACTGCAAAACAAGGAAGAAGAAAAGAGGAAAGAAGAATGGGGGTGAGAACTACTAGTAAACCAGTAGCCTCCCCTAGTGGGTAAAACCTCAAACTCTGACACACCCACTAGGTCTACCAGAGGCAAAAGGAAAGAAGTGTGGTAAGCAATAATGACTGCTGAAGAAATGAAGCTACCACTACTATGCCTCTAAAATGCAGTCCTAGACTGGAATAACCGTATGCAACAGTCACCAACCGTCCCAGATGAACCCAATCTGTACCGCCCTTATCATCGGGCAAGTAAGCCGCGCCGATGTGATAGCAAAACTCCTGCTGCCGCCATCATCATCGGGCAAATAAGCCGCGCCGATGTGATAGCAAAACTGTCCATAACTGTCTGGCCCCGGCCTCCGGAGGGGAACTCGAGGGGAGCGACCCACACGAGAAAAGCATCACTGGGCAATAACCGCGCCGGTGTGATAAGTATCAAAAGCAGGACTGGATCACAACTATAAAGCCCTAGTGGAACACAACCCTCCACTAAAAGAAAACTGATTCCCAATCTGATGCAAAAGTAACCATCCGGTCAATCACCCAATATCCGCGATTGCCGCAATACCCCAAAATCCACGACCAGGTCTCACAACCGACCTCCGGTCAACCGCCTACTATCCGCGGTAGCCGCTATAACGCCCAATCCAAAATCGGGTAAAATAATATGTATCTGGTCAACCGTCTACTATCTGCGGTTGCCAGAAAACCCTCTAGTCCATAATCATGCCCTATCACCGATGTCCTATAACCGACATCCGGTCAACCGCCCAATATCCGCGGTCGCCGCCAAAACCCATAATCCACAATCTAGGCCCCGGCTACACTATCCCAAACCCCTGCTCAAACCCGAGCAACAAATACCACCTGACTAACGAAAGGAGAAAAGAAACAAACAAGGTTTCTCCTAAGTCAAGTTCCAGCATGAAAGTGTAGCGATAAGAAATGGGCTATCTAGATGTCCATACAAGCATGCATATGTCCTCAAGGAAGATAAAAGAAAAGGTGACCAATAGTGATTCCACATGTGTAACAATTAATAGCTCCGCATAGATATAACCATCATGCTAAAATATTATCCAATCACACATGTCTATAATCCATGTTCCATAATAAAGCATTACTATCCACCTATGCATGTCATAAAATCCTCAAATAGTACCAACCATCAAGGTACTTTAATTATCCCAATTTAATATTCAATTCCACATGCAAAGTTAACCGCCAACATAGCCAACCATATGTCCAAACAAGCATGCATAAGTTCCATCCCCAATTGTTAATCAAAAATCCTAACATAAGGAGATCACTCTAATAATCCTAGTGAGCATGTCAAAATAGAGGTAAGCAACAACCACCCACCTCGATCGCTAATTCTAAGTCCAAATAGTGCTCTCGCCCAAACAAGCCAAACCACCGTGATCGCTGCACAACAATTACCCCAAAACATACAATTAAACTCAAGAACACGCTGTCCCAAAATTCAGTCCCAAAGTTGTGCCTTTTTCACCTGTGAGTTCTGAGCAGAAAAATACCAAAAAAAATACCGTCACGATCCTCGCGACGAGCCGGTCGAAACGAGTACCTGCACGTTCAAATCCGAGTTTCCTACACTGAGATAAAAATTCGACAAGGGAACCACCCCGAAATAAACCGATCTCAAAAACTGTAGCACAAGGTTCGGTAAACAGGGATTTTTCACCTTTGGAAAATATTCAGAAAAATCCCAGAAAATTTGAGGATGCTCCTTGCGATGTGTGGATGAAGAACACCTCCTGGCACGCCTCAATACGACGCCTGTGCGCAAGGATATCGCCGAAATACAGATGTGCTGGCCAAAACTCCGCGCAAGAAAAAGGGGTCAAAAGAAAGCTCGAGAAACTCCAAGATAAACTCGAAACGAGGGGAAACTCAAATCATGAAGATTGTAGCCCTACATGTCGTGAAGCCAACGGCGCAAGAATCGACGAAAACGGTGGTCGGAGTAAGCCAGGGCAGTCCTCGTACCCAAACCGCGACGAAGGAGACCACAAATGAACGAGCGTCGCGCCGCGCCATAAAAATGGAAACCTCGGGATGCGTACCGCAGAAAAATCCAGGAACCTGCAGATGGAACCAGCTCTGGGAGAGGAGGAATTCTCGTGAAGGTTGCACAGTGAGAAGAAGAGCAGGGAAGGAGCTCTCAGCAGTTTAACTCGGCCTTTATATAGGCTGGAAGAAACAAATCGGATAATGACGCTTGTGTCCCCACTTTCGGGCGCCCGGAAAATTCGGGCCGCTACAGTGTTGGGCCCGGCCCAACACTGTGCGTGCCCGAATCCCCCACGGGCCTCCACGTCGCCCCGCAAACAGCGGACAGCCGCGCGGGCCATCCTCCGCGCGACGCGTGGCCCAACGCGGCGACGACACGTGGCGGGCCCGATCGCGGGAAAATTTTTCAAAACGCGGTCAGCGCGCCCACGTGCCGCCTGCCCCCTCCCTGTCAGGCGCGAATCCCGAGGCCGCCACACCAGTTCAGTGGACCCGGTCCACAGCACCAGCCTACCGCAAGCAGCCACGTGTTCAGCCATCGGTGCATGGCGGCCCCGTGGACCGCGCACCTGCCTGCGTGCCTGCCCGCGCGCCTCCGCGCTGCCCGCGGCTGCTCCGCCGCCTGCCCGAGCCCGTTCGCCGTGCTCCGCCGCTGCCCGCCGCCGCCGCCGCTGCCCGCCGGTGCCGGAGTTACTGTTCCGGCGTGAACAGTAACCAGTGTGCAAAAAATTAAGTAGCCCAATTTCATCGTTTTCGCGCGCTGAGTCCAAATCCGTTGTCCGTTTTGCCAAATTCCAACTCTAAAAATTGTTGAAGGCATCCGGAAAAGTGTTCTTTTGTCCAAACTTCGCGCTGAGCCCAATTTTAATATCTGTTCCGCGCGAGAACACTTCTAAACACTCAACGGGGTCCTCCGATCACTCACGTGATCCATTTTAAGCCCGAAATCCAACACTTGTGTCCAATTTGTGCACAAACACCTCCAATACACAGTACAGGCCCCCAGAAGCTGCCAAACGCACTGCAGAAGCTCTGCTGATCCAACAGTAATCCTTTTACGGAAATTCGGATCCTCACACAGGTGGTATTTGATTATGGGTTGTGGGGTATTGCGGCTACCGCGGATAGTAGGCGGTTGACCGGATACAGATTATCTCACCCGATTTGTGGATTGGGGGTTATTGCGGCTACCCCGGATAGTAGGCGGTTGACCGGATGTCGGATGTGGACATGATTGTGATTGTGGGTTATTTCAGTGACCGTGGATATTGGGCGGTTGACCGATTGTCGGTTATTGGACTTGGCTTTAGACTGCGGGATATTGCGGGTGATTGACCGAATGTTCATTTGTGCATCAGATTGGGGATCAGTTTTCTTTTAGTGGAGGGGTGTGTTCCACTGGGGCTTTATAGTGATCAAATCCAGCTTTTATGATACTTGTGACATGGCTATTTTCCTCGTCTGGGTCGCTCCCCTCGAGTGCCACTCCGGAGCGCGCGGGGCACCAGCTAGGTGCCGGACAGGCATTGAGTTTTGCTATCACATCGGTGCGGCTTACTTGCCCAATGATGAGGGCGGCAGCAGGAGTTTTGCTATCACATCGGCGCGGATTACTTGCACGATGATGAGGACGGTACAGATTGGGTTCATCTGGGACGGTTGGTTACTGTTGCATACGGCTATTCCAGTCTAGGACTGCATTTAGAGGCATAGTAGTGGTAGTTTCCTTTCTTCAGCAGTTATTATTGCTTACCACTTTTCTTTCCCTTTTGCCTCTGGTAGACCTAGTGGGTGTGTCAGAGTTTGAGGATTTACCCACTAGGGGAGGCCTACTGGTTTACTAGTAATTCTCACCCCATTCTTCTTTCCTGGTTTTCTTCTCCTTTGTTTTGCAGTGTCTTCTGCGGGTGCTGCTGGGCTTTCAGCGGCGGGTCGAGGAGAGAGGACGGCTGAGTAGATAGATCTCGAGGAAGGATGAGCGAGTTAGCTGGACTGTTGGTGTACCCATGTTTGCTCAGACGGTTGTACTTTTACTTTTGGGACTGGCTTTTGCCAGCAGGTTGTATTTATTTTGGTGAGCTAGGAGAGACAGATGTATCATTTATACAGATGTACTGTATTTTATTTCTAGCTTCAGTCTGAGATTTGGTAGTTTTAGTTTAGCTCTGTTTTTATTGCTCTTGTTACGGCATTTTGGTATTGGCATATTTCGTGAGTCAAGTCAGTGAGTTGAGTCGGAGTCTTAAAGGGATCAAATTGCCAATCAGCAATCAAAGACTTAGAAAAGACTCAACAAGAGCTCAAGTTGACACTCAGTATCTTGAGTCTTGAAGATTGAAGTTGAAGAATTGTGGATCAGTTACATCAATCTCAAGAAGAAAGTATTCAAGAGGATCAGGTATGTTTAACTAAATAATTGTGGTGATCCGAATACTTTCTTATAGTGTAGAAACACTTGGATGAACTTTTAATTGCATAATAATCAAAAACTGGTGTTCGGACTTGTTCAGGATCCGGATCAGAGCCAACGATCCGGATCCCGAAGGTTGTTGCTTCATACAAGACTTCGATCCGGATCCTTGCAATTTCTGATCCGGATCCCGAATGTTAAGTTTTCTGATTTGTATGAACGATCCGGATCGGGCAATGCGATCCGGATCCCGAACCCTTGGTTTTCTGGAATCGTCAATCTCGTTACGACGATCCGGATCGCAGTAAATCCGATCCGGATCGCAGTAAATCCGATCCGGATCGCCGTCCTGAAAATTTCCAGATAAGGCAAGTTTTTGATTCTTATCTCTTTCCAAAGGTTTCTAAACTATAAATAGACACTTAGGGTTTCTCAAAAACGTGGGAGCTACGGCCGATCTTTTTATAAAACTCTTGAGAGCAACCCTAGAGGCTAGGTTTTCATCGTTCTTCTTTATAGCCTCTTTTAGGTCAATTCGATGGTTCTTTCAAGAACATATCTTTTGTCGAATTGATCTAATCTTTGCTTAGAGATTTCTTCTACGGTTCTTCATTGATAATCTAAGCAAAGGATCACCTTCGAAGTCAATATTCTTATCGACTGAGTTTGCGTCGTGGATTCGACGTGGCATCGTGGATTCGGTGTGCTAAAGGCGTTTCGTGGATTCGAAGCGTGCGTTCGTGGATTCGAACGTGAGCAGTGGACGTGCAAAATCGGTGGAGCGCGAGGTCCAAGAAATTGAAGGAGGGGTTAAATCCGTGGAGACGGTAATCACCTTGTTATTCTTCTTTTCTTAGGGATTGTTATTGCGCGGATATCCAACCGGTCAGCGCAAGGTCCGAAGAAGCTGAAGGAGGGGTTGAGTCCGTGGAGTCGGTAATCACCTTGTTATTCTTCTATTCTTAGTGGATTGTTATTGCGTGTTGGTCCCGTGGTTTTTCTCCTGGATTGGAGTTTCCACGTAAATCTCGGTGTGCTGTTTTTATTTTCCGCATTGGTTTTTATTTTGCACTGAGATTGAGTTTTTAAGTATTACACCTATTCACCCCCCCCCCTCTAGTTGTTTGATAGTACCTATTTAGATCCTTGTGGATCCATAATAACTCTATAATTGGTATCAGAGCGGGTTTTAGGTTTATCTATCATGATGGGTGAAAGTGGTAATATTTATAGACCTCCTCTTTTTGATGGGACTAATTATGCTTATTGGAAAGTGCGGATGAGAGCTTTTCTCATCGCAATTGATGAGCGAGTATGGCAATCCGTGGAATGCGGTTGGGTGCATCCTGTTGAGGAAGTAGGAAATTCTACTACCCCAAAACCTCGCTCTAGATGGTCCAAAGAGGAATTTGAAAGATCTTCTTACAATGGGAAAGGTATGAACGCTTTATTTAACTCTCTTTCCTCGACTGAAATTACAAGAATTTCCGCGTGTGAAACCACGAAGGAAATTTGGGATATTCTCAAAATTACACATGAGGGTACTAATCTTGTAAAAATTCAAAAGCTCCAGATGCTTACAAGTCAATTTGACTCTATTCATATGGAAGAGCATGAATTGTTTACAGATTATTACACTAGACTTCAAGATGTAATTAATACATGTGCTAATCTAGGAGAAAAGATCCCGGAGTCGAAAATTGTAAGAAAGATACTTCGGACTCTTCCGGAACGGTTTAGGGCAAAGGTTACCGCCATTGAAACCGTTAGTCATCCGGATGAGATGAGTGTAGAGGAATTAGTAGGTGCTTTGCAAACTTATGAAATAACTTTTCCTACTAATCAAGTTTCTTCCAAGTCTTCTTCTAAGCTTACAGGTATTGCATTCAAATCAACAAAGGAAGAAGATAGCGAATCAAGTTCCGACGATGAAATCTCTTTTGCCGATTTTGAAGAACAATTGGCGCAGATCGTAAAGAAATTTCGTCGAAAATTTTGGAAGAATCGAACCGATGGATCTTCATCCATGAAATCTTCTAAAGGATCATCGGGTTCTAAATCCTCTAAACTCAAAAGCTTTGCAAAACCTTCTAAAGAAAAAGAAAAAGATGATTTCGAAGGGGAAATCCAATGCTATCGATGCAAAGGCTACGGCCATTTTTCAATGGATTGTCCTTCTAAGAAATCATATAAAAAGAAGGCTTTGCAAGCGAAAACTTGGGACGATTCTACTTCTAATGAATCGACCTCAAGTATAGGTGAAAAAAACGTTGCTTCTCATGCCTCTCATTTTCCCTCTTCTAATAATTGTTTATCATCTTTAGTCACTGACTCTACTCCTTTGATTTTGTATGAAACATCAACAACCGGCGGAGAGTCATCAAGTGAGGGGGAGTCGGACGAGGAAGAACTCGTTGAGGCATATCAACAACTTCTTGCGGAATCTAAGAAGATGGCCAAACATATCAAGAAGTTGAGAAAGCAACGACTTGAGAATCAAGACGAGAATCATGCTTTAAAGATCAAACTTCATGATCTCGAGGAGGAACGAGAGCTTTTATTGAATAATAATAAAATCCTCCAAGAAAAGATAAATCAATCGGAAACGGTCGTTAATTCCCATATTGACAAGATTGATTTTCTAGAAAAACAGTTTGAGGAGATTCATGTCACCAACCAAGCATTGACCAAACAAGTTCATCAACTTAAATCCGACATACAAAGGATCTCAACCGATTCCAAGAAACTTGAGTGTATGTCCGGTTTAGGTCAAACAAGTAAGGTTGGTTTGGGATTCAAAAAGAACCAAACTGTGAATGCTTCAAGTTCCACAATGAAATTGAAAGGAAGAACTTGTCACCTATGTGGACTTGAAGGACATTTGGTGAAGAATTGCCCGAAAAAGAGAAAGAAGAGTCCTTCGGCAACTTCATCTACGGAGCGAACTCAACGGAATCAAAAGACACATCAAGTCAAAGGAGTTCCCTCAACCCACCAAAGGTCCGAGCCACAACATCAATCATTCAAGTGGATCACTGCGAGGCAAAGACCTAAGGTGGATCAACAGTCAAAGCGGACAACCCCCGGCCACAACGAATCAAGACAACCCAAAATCCAGCGATTTTGGATTCGGAAAGGTGATATCTTTCCTTGTCTTAAGTTCTAAATAGCTTATGACTGTATGTAATGCTTTGATTAGTTTTCCTTTCATATTTTTCTTAATCTTTGCATTACATGTTTCTCAATGCTCTTCGTTTTTATACTTTGTTTTTGAACAAAAGGGTTTTTACTGAACAAGTGCATTGAATAAAAAGGGCTTCACGTTTATTCACTCCAAATTAATTTTATATTGATTATCAACTTTACTTCATAATCATAATCTTGAAGATACTTCATTATAGGAGTTTTTGATATTATAAGCATCAAATTTTAGAAATCATGTGTGATCTTCAGATGCTTAATCTATCTCGGTTATGTGAGTTCTTTGTGATAAACATGAGACAACCGATTGACTAAAATTTGGGATTTAATTCTTTCACGTAAGAGATTGCCTTCTTACAAGGGTAAATAATTGAATTATGAAAGATGTGGAAAGAGTTACATCCGAAAGGAGTGTGAAAACTACCACCACATGCTGGAAAGAGCTGCCACCCCGGTCGTCCGGTTTGTGTGTGAAGCTACCACATGTTATGGATGCTTGATAGTATTTTATGAGAAAATCTTTAGTTGAAGCATTTGGAGATTTATATGCAAAACTCTTATATTTTGAATAATCTCCTGGTTGGTATAAGGTGGGATAGTTGAAAGATGCTCAAAGAGCCTCCCTTAGGTATTTTAGTGCTTATCTCAAATTTGAAAGGGTAAGAAATCAAATTGATGTCATTTGGAAATCTCTGTAAGTCATCTTTGTACATCCGTTACATCTTGATAGACTTTGGATCTCAAGATTATTTTTGATGACTTGTGTTTGATGAATATAACATGAAAAACGGTTTATAATGTTTTATCTTTGTTTTTCATGATTTAGGAGTAAATCTTTTTAATCTTGTGAAATTAATTGGATTGAATGACATCTTGTTAATTCATTGGTTAAAGCACTTAAATTGTTTTCTTGATGGAATACAAATCGGTATTTGAAAAGATTGTAAAATTTGGATTTGTTTCAAGGAATTATTAGTTTTTTTTTTGCCTTCTGGTACCGGTACGCAATCTGCATTTTTGTTAAATACCAGAACTGAGCTTTTATCTCTCTTTCTCTATGAACTAATATTGTTAGTGATTTCCTTTTGTCTAGTATGTTCACTGTTTGACAATTTGTGACAAAAAGGGGGAGAAGAGAGAAATAGGGGAGAAGAGATCATCGAGATAGGGGGAGAACGGAAAATGATGATCGTATCACAAAGAGGGAGAACATGGAGAACATGTTAGAGATGCTCAAGATAGGGGGAGACAAAGAAAAAATTGAAAGAGCAGAAAAATAAAAGAACCAAAAGGAAGACGGATCAAATGTAGGATTTTAATTTCTAACAACTAACGTTTGATTTTGTTTGGAGTTTTGTTTTGCAGGAATTACATCATTTTAAGACTCCAAGTCCTAAGTCATAGAGTATGTTCTAGGACTGTTTGGTTCAAATGTAATTTTGTATTTATTGGATCTTTCACGCAAAGAAAATCAATGTTTTGGTGATGACATTGAGTTTCGATTTTTTGGTTTAAGATGAGTGATTTGAGCGCTTTTATGTATTTTTGGGTTTTGTCACGAAATTGCCAAAGGGGGAGATTGTTACGGCATTTTGGTATTGGCATATTTCGTGAGTCAAGTCAGTGAGTTGAGTCGGAGTCTTAAAGGGATCAAATTGCCAATCAGCAATCAAAGACTTAGAAAAGACTCAACAAGAGCTCAAGTTGACACTCAGTATCTTGAGTCTTGAAGATTGAAGTTGAAGAATTGTGGATCAGTTACATCAATCTCAAGAAGAAAGTATTCAAGAGGATCAGGTATGTTTAACTAAATAATTGTGGTGATCCGAATACTTTCTTATAGTGTAGAAACACTTGGATGAACTTTTAATTGCATAATAATCAAAAACTGGTGTTCGGACTTGTTCAGGATCCGGATCAGAGCCAACGATCCGGATCCCGAAGGTTGTTGCTTCATACAAGACTTCGATCCGGATCCTTGCAATTTCTGATCCGGATCCCGAATGTTAAGTTTTCTGATTTGTATGAACGATCCGGATCGGGCAATGCGATCCGGATCCCGAACCCTTGGTTTTCTGGAATCGTCAATCTCGTTACGACGATCCGGATCGCAGTAAATCCGATCCGGATCGCCGTCCTGAAAATTTCCAGATAAGGCAAGTTTTTGATTCTTATCTCTTTCCAAAGGTTTCTAAACTATAAATAGACACTTAGGGTTTCTCAAAAACGTGGGAGCTACGGCTGATCTTTTTATAAAACTCTTGAGAGCAACCCTAGAGGCTAGGTTTTCATCGTTCTTCTTTATAGCCTCTTTTAGGTCAATTCGATGGTTCTTTCAAGAACATATCTTTTGTCGAATTGATCTAATCTTTGCTTAGAGATTTCTTCTACGGTTCTTCATTGATAATCTAAACAAAGGATCACCTTCGAAGTCAATATTCTTATCGACTGAGTTTGCGTCGTGGATTCGACGTGGCATCGTGGATTCGGTGTGCTAAAGGCGTTTCGTGGATTCAAAGCGTGCGTTCGTGGATTCGAACGTGAGCAGTGGACGTGCAAAATCGGTGGAGCGCGAGGTCCAAGAAATTGAAGGAGGGGTTAAATCCGTGGAGACGGTAATCACCTTGTTATTCTTCTTTTCTTAGGGATTGTTATTGCGCGGATATCCAACCGGTCAGCGCAAGGTCCGAAGAAGCCGAAGGAGGGGTTGAGTCCGTGGAGTCGGTAATCACCTTGTTATTCTTCTATTCTTAGTGGATTGTTATTGCGTGTTGGTCCCGTGGTTTTTCTCCTGGATTGGAGTTTCCACGTAAATCTCGGTGTGCTATTTTTATTTTCCGCATTGGTTTTTATTTTGCACTGAGATTGAGTTTTTAAGTATTACACCTATTCACCCCCCCCCTCTAGTTGTTTGATAGTACCTATTTAGATCCTTGTGGATCCATAATAACTCTACAGCTCTTTATTATTATCTCTTATATCCGAGTAGGTTACTGGCGCTTCGTGTACGCAAAAAATTCCGTGTGCACGGGGGATCTGTAGACCGGCCCGGGTTCTGGTTTACACCCGGGGCGTGACAGATTAGTTGGTATCAGAGCTTAGGGATAGGTCAGTTGGGACTTAGGAAACCCTAGGCTTTTGGCAGACCCTAGGATGTTAGGGCGTGAGAGACGCGACATTTTGCGAAAGTCGGTGATTTGTTTATTTGACTCTTCCTGTGAGTGAAGAGGGATCGACATATCCTATTTTTGTGGGATAGTTATGTTGGCTGCAGACAACATAAAGTTACAAAAATAGGAGGATGTCTTTGACTTTCGCTAGATTGGGTCGAGTGATGGGGTGTGCTGATTTGCAGCTTTGCCGTGGCGAGCGGTGTCTCCCCGACGCTGGGCGCTGACCGTGTGCACCTTGGTGCAGCAGTTGGGTCTGAGCCGGTTGTTTCGGGCCGGATACCCAGATTTGGAGTCTGAGAGCTCCGGACCCGAGAGGTAGTTGTGTTGGGGGCAGATCAGCAGCGCAGTGACACAGTTGTCGGAGCAGCGCAGTGACACAGTTGTCGCGGCAGTGACACTGTTGTCGGAGCAGTGACACAGTTGTCGGAGCAGCGAGTAGCCCCCTCTGAGCCAACGTTTAGTGCTGGGGCACCGAGGCAGGGTGGATAGTGGACAATGGATAAGCTGTGGGACAACATCGATCGAGTGAACCAATTTTGGCGGATGAGTCTTTCCGATTTGTGGGATTGAGTATGGAGCCTTTGGAGGCAGGGTCTTGTTCGGTGGGGGATAGAAAGTACTTGGAAGCCTTTTGTGTCAAAGAGTTAGCGCAGTTGCGGAACGGCGTGCTCTAGGTGTGGGGGGAACGAGGCGCATCGTATATGTATGTCTGAGAGTGGACTGCACTAGGATACCATTTGGCTTGTTGGGTTCCCTCCATTTCAGAGTTTGGACGTCTCAATGGAGTAGGCGTCGGGTATGGAGCGTGGCGCTGCAGCTCCTTTGAGTTTGGACCTGCCGCCAGAGGCGAGTTTTGATAGAGGCGCTTGGCGCCGGGTGATGGAGGACAGATCAGTCAGAAGAAGAATTCCCGATTTCTTTTCCCAGGATGGTGGATTTTTGAGACGCCAGAGGTCGGGCGGACCCCGATGGCAGTATCAGCATCAGTATCGGCAGCAGTGGTGGCATGGAAGTGTTACCTACGGAGGGCCACTTTTGTCGCCCGGTGTGAATAGAGGCAGAGGTCGTACTCCCTTTGTGTGGTTGGTTGTGATCTTGTAGGCAGACTGAGCGACGACCACCTGCATCGAGTGGATGGGTCTGTGCTGCCCGGTTGTGGGGCGCCACGGCAGAGGATCTGGTTACGGCAGGTATGATTATATTTCAGCAGCATGAGTTAGGGGTAGGATGGATGCTACGTGCACGGGAGGTTCAGATTTTCGATCACACGTTACACGTGGAGGAGTGTTGTTGGTCCCGCCCGGTGTAGATAGGGTTCAGGATAGTGCCGGTAGACCAGATGGTCTTGACTCAGTTGCGGGACTTGGTGTCACGCCCCCGGGGGTTTTTGAGTCAAGAAAAGCGGAAAATTGCGTGTATATATTTTTTTCTTAATATAATAACATAAACCTCATCCCCGGTGCGTGCCAGACCGCCACATACACAAATTCTCTCTGTCCACGGACAGAGTCTCTTTTGTATATGCACGGCGTCTCATTTACAACATCATCCATCATCCATCAACCATAAAGTAGACATACATCACCAATCAGAGTACATTGATTTAACTACTGTTTTAAAAGACCGGTGTCCACTCGACACCTTATTTTTTTTCCAAGCAAGCTATTAAAGCGGCGTCACCGTTTGGAAAGGATAAAACCAGCGGTTGCGAAACCCGTGCCCACATGGCACTTCGTTTTGAGAAAGCATTTTCGAAATCATTTGGCTTTTCATGAAAACGTGCCGCATGTGAAACATCACTAAAAGTATCTAAACGTAAAAGTACATCTTATCCACAGCGCTAACTAATACATGTCCACAACTAATATAAACCACAAGCAAATTAACTAATAAAAGCATAAAGGAAAATGAGATATATCCAAGAGTTCTGACTACGGTCCTCGCGACGCAGTCTCACCGCCATCCCGGCTAACGCACCTAGTATCACCTGTCACGGAGTGGGTAAAGTCAGTGACAAACAAAGTAGATGTTTAAATAACAACAAGGAAAGAAGAGCAAACCGATTACACCGGGACCTTTCGCTAAAACCCCGCAACTTACTTTACTCACTTTATTTACATTAGTGACACCGTCCCGACAGGGTAGTCAACGATCTCTCCCGCGGGACTTTTGATGCTTTTAACCTCTTCACGGGGCTAGTGCGATACCTGTAGCAGCCGTGAGGAGGTCCCCACACTTCGTGGGGCACACGGGCCGTATAGACCACTTCTCCGGAAAAGTACACCTATGCGGGGGCCAAGCCGCCAGTGTACGTGCAGCATCCGAAACCAGATTTGCCGAGATCGGCGTGTATTTAGCACCGCGACCGTAGCCGCAACAATTATTACATAAGATAAAATACGATCATGCGAAAGGTTAGATAGTCCATCTACTTTGTTAGGCATATTAAGAACACTTTTATGATAATTGATGCACTTATTGCACTTGTCGCACTTATAGCAACAGTACCCACCTTGTTGCGGGAAGATCGGAGCACTCGGATCTTTCACACACTCCCGCTGCGCACCCGGACCTAAGAAAAGTCCGCAAGGATAAACTATGGTCAAAAACACATACTAACATCTCAAAACGGAAAACCCCAAATTACTTATTTTGATAGAAAAGTCCAACACCGTCCGATTCGCCGGAAACCGGAACCCCGCGCCTCCGTCGCCGCCCGTCGGAGCCCCGCGCGGCTCGGAACCGCGCGGCGCGGCTCTGCGGCGGCGCCCGCGTGTGTTTCGGCCGACGCGGCGCGGCGCGGCACCTCGCGCGGCGGCGCCCGCGTGGGTTTCGGCCCACGCGGCGCGGCGCGGCACCTCGCGCGGCGCCCGCGTGGGTACTGCCCGCGCGGCGCCCGCGCGGGTGCGGCCCCGCGCGGCGCCCGCGCGCTGCCCCGCGTGGGTGCGGGCCCGCGCGGCGCCCGCGCGGTGCCCGCACGGCGCCCGCGCGGTGCCCGCACGGCGCCCGCGCGGGGGCTCCCCGCGCGGCGCCCGCGCGGCGCCCGTGCGGGTGCCCCGCGCGGGTGCCGCCCGCGCGGCAGCCGCGCGGCGCCCCGCGCGGTGCCCGCGCGGTTGGGTGCCCGCGCGGTCTTCTCCGTCGCCGCTCGCGGTGGCGACCGGCCATCCGCGTAATCTTCCGCGTGATGCCCTAGCGGCATCGCGCGTCTCCGTCGCCCGTTCCGTGCCCTACACGACGGCAGTGACGGCGATGGTAACGGAGACAACGGAGAAGCCCGAAACTCAACAAAAAGGACGACGGAATAATCTCGAAAAATTCCAAAAATTATTTTACTCACCGAAGATCGACGGAAAGGTCGCCCGGTCGCGTTCTTGCCTTCGGTTCGGTGTTCGGGAGGATCGGGCTCTTTCTCTTTTTCCTTTTCCTTCCTTCCGGCTAGGGTTCCGTCTTTTTCCTTTCTTTCCCTTTCTTTCTCTCCTCACCGGTTAGGGTTTTATTTTTCCTTTATTTCCCTCCGATAATCGGGATCACTTATATAATCCCTATTATTTAATTATATATATTTAATTAATTTACTCTTTATTTCGTACGTAAGAAAATTCTATTTTCCGTCACCGGATAATTAACTAATTAATTAATTATCCCCTACGAGATAACCCACCTTTTCTCCAACGGGTGCAAGATATTTTGCACGGATTCCGATGCATGACTAATCACCGCATCACTAAGAATTCCGTTCCGGGAGATCCCGATATCGGATTTCAGATCCGATCGCACCGTCGGTCATCATTTTCCGCGCTCTATCGCAGAAAATTACCAGCACCACACACCGGCAAACTTTTAGCAATTAAATAATTTTATTCCACTTAATGGCTTAAATAGTTTAGATGTGAGTCAAAAATACCCCCCAAGGGCCGAATCACTACACCGCTCACACTTTATAAAAAGTTTCATCCCGAAACTTAAGTACAAACCTCACTTAAACAATTCGGGAAAGTATTCCCTCATTTTCGATTCCAGTTCCCATGTCGCCTCGTGCTCTTCGTGATTGCTCTACTGGACCTTTACGTAGGAGATAGTTCGATTGCGCAACTTCTTGTCCTCTCTTGCCAAAATCCGCACCGGCGTCTCCTCGACGCCCAAATCCTCTCGCAACTCGATGGTGGAGGCATCCAAGGCATGAGAGGGGTCAGCGAGGTACTTCCGGAGCATTGAGACATGGAACACGTTGTGGACTCGTTCGAGGTTCGGCGGCAAGGCTAATCGGTACGCCACCGGTCCTACGCGTTATAGGATCTCGAACGGTCCCACGTACCTTGGGCTTAACTTTCCCTTCATGCCGAAACGTCGGTTCCCCTTAGAGGGCGAAACTCGGAGTAACACATGCTCACCCACCATGAACTCTAAGTCTCGGTGTCTGTGGTCCGCGTAGCTTTTCTTTCTGCTCTGGGCGGTCAGTAGCCTTTGCCTAATCAATCGCACCTTTGCTTCGGTCACCTCCACCAAATCTGGGCCCAGAAACTTACGCTCGCCCAAGTCGTCCCAGCATATTGGAGACCGACAGCGGCGCCCGTACAAGGCCTCGTATGGTGCCATATGAATGCTGGCCTGGTAACTGTTATTGTAGGCAAATTCCACTAGGGGCAAACACCTTGCCCACCCTTCGCCCAAGTCCAAAGCGCATGTCCTCCACAATCTGTATCACCCGCTCTGACTGTCCATCGGTCTGCGGGTGAAAAGCCGTACTGAAGTGCAACTTGGTCCACATTGCTCGTTGCAGGCTTTGCCAAAAGTTTGACACAAATCACGTGTCCCTATCCGACGTGATAGATGTCGGTACCCCATGCAACCTTACTATCTCGTCGATGTACGTTCGTGCCAGTCGTTCCCGCATCCACGTCGTGTGTATGGGCAGAAAGTGGACCGATTTCGTCAAACGGTCCACAACCACCCATATCGCATCGTGTCCCTGTGGCGACCTCGGGAATCCGGTCACAAAATCCATGGTAATCATGTCCCACTTCCACTCGGGCACCGGTAAAGGTTGCAATTTTCCCGCCGGGCGCTAATGCTCGGCCTTCACCTGTTGGCACACCAGGCAGTGTGCCACAAATCGAGTCGCGTCTCCCTTCATTTTGGGCCACCAGAAGGTCTGTTTTACGTCCTTGTACATCTTCGTTCCCCCGGGGTGCGCTGCATATGGGGCAGTATGCGCCTCCCGCAGGATTTCCTCTTTGAGTTCCGGTAGATCCGGCTCGCAGATTCGTCCCAAAAATCGTATCGTGCCGTCGGAGTTTACTATGAAACCACCTTCCTGGTCGGCGGTTATCTTTCTTCGCACCAGCTGGAGTTGGTCGTCAGTCGATTGCCCTTCGAGGATCCTGTCCAGCAGAGTAGGTCTGACCACTAGTGTCAGAAGTTGTGCGACTGTACCTGCCGGTACTACTTCTAGTCTCAATTGTGAGAATTCCGCAATCAGACTGTCTTGCTGGGTGATGGTACTTACACCTGCCTCCTCGGCCTGCCCCTTGCGAATCAGGGCGTCGGCCACCACGTTTCCCTTTCCCGGGTGATAGTGGATCGTTAAATCGTAATCCTTCAGTACCTCGAGCCACCGTCTTTGTCGCAGATTTAACTCCTTTTGGGTGAAAAGGTACTTGAGACTCTTATGGTCTGAGTACACATTGCAGTGTGCCCCATACAGGTAGTGTCTCCAAAGCTTGAGGACGAACACCACCGCTGCGAGTTCCAAATCGTGCACGGGGTAATTCCGCTCGTACTCCTTGAGCTGCCTCGACACATAGGCTATAACCTTTCCCCGTTGCATGAGTACTCCACCCAGTCCGTTTCGCGACGCATCGCAAAATACTTCATAATCCTCCCCCGGTTCTGGCAGGGCGAGAATCGGGGCTCGCGTCAATCTATCCTTGAGCTCCTCGAAGCTCCTTTGGCATTTGTCCGTCCAGATGAACTTTTCCCCCTTTCTAGTCAAACGGTTTAAGGGGGTGGCTATCTTGGAGAAACCCTCCACAAAGCACCGGTAATACCCGGCCAATCCCAAGAAGCTTCGAACCTCTGTCACTTTTGTCGGTTGATGGATTTTAAAATTATAGGGGATCGAATGCGACAAACCAAAATCACTACTTTGTAGATCTCGTCGAGCCGGACGTCGTGGTGGTATCCGTTGTTCAGTTTGACGACCCGGTGGCCTCGAAAAGCATAAAAAGTGGCGAAAAATGATGTTTTTGCATTAGAGTCCCCGCATTTTATGTGCGGAATCTAATGGGATTCTTTGGAGAGGGGCCTATGTGTGAGTTGAGGTCCCTGCAATAGGACCCGTTTCTAGATGAGGTTAGTGGAGGGGCTTCTTAGCATTTTGTGCAAAGGTTTACAAATAGTGGTGGACAGACCCAAGTTTCCCAAGCTCGGATCCATCGCACCCAGCCACACCAGAGGAAGCCTCTCGACTTCCTCTGCCCCTGCTCCGACGGCTGCACCCGCAGCGCCGCCGGCCGCCACCACCCCTCGCCGGGAAAGAAATATCTACTCTTGCTTTCGGATTGGTTGACAAGGGAAGCAACCAATGGGCTCGGGTCCTCTCCTAACCACATCTGGAGCGTCCTCGGCCACCTGAGAGGCAGATCGGAGAGCCCCGACGCCCAGAACCGCCGCGCGCCGCCGAGCCATCATCCTCTTCGTCCTCGGGTCCGACAAGGTGAGCCCATTTGCTTTTTGTTTTTTTTCGGCAACTTGAGGCCCGGCAGTAAGTTACTGACACCAAGAGGGTGATCTGGGTCATTTCCCGAGGCCTGGGGACCCCGGGGTGCCCACGGGTGAAGCATGGGTCGCCGGAACCCTAATACTTGGCCGATGATGCACGCGTCGCCTCCGGAGCTCCGGTGCCGGATCTAAGTTGATAGGAATTCTCTGTTGTTCCACAGGAGGGCCTCCACGAAGTTTGGTGGGATTTGGAGCAGTGTGGAACGCGGAGGAACAAACCCTAGTTTCGGGTCATCTTCCTCACGGCCGAGCTCCACCGCCCGGCGCCGCCACTGCCCCACACCGCCGGACCGACCCTTGGCAAGCTCCGTAGCACCGTGTGGAACACCTTGGTCCAGTCGGAGGGACTCAAAAGCGCTGGCCGAAAATCCACCATTAGACCATCTCCTTCTTCCCCGAGCTCGAGCTCCGGCGAATGCCGCCGCCCCCGGCCGCCGCCCAGTGCCTCAGGTGAGTTCCTTGGACATTGAGGAGGCCTTACATGCATTTGCATGAAAGTTGTAACATGGGGTTTTTGCTCGTTGTAGTTGCACCATTAGATCAACCCGAGGTTGAGCTCCGGCCGCCGCCGCCGCCGCCTCCTTTGGTCGCCGGCCAACTACCCAGGTGAGTAGTAAGGACTTTATTTAAGCTTTCCATCAACTTGTTTTGGACAGAGAGGCTCTGCAAATTAAGTTGCTCCAACCTTTTCGTTAAAGTGTGTGTGTTGGGTGTTTTTCGGCCAACCGCCGCCACCGACCGCCGGCGCCGGGTCTGGCTAGGTCCGAGCCACTTCTAGGAGGATACTTTTGCTGATGCTCACCCTTGCATCAGGTCTGAGCCAGGTCTGCTCAGGAAGTCGCCAACCCGAGCTTAGCTTGGCTTGTGGGTTGCTCCGGACAACTTTTCCGGCCGGTCTCCGGCGAGCCACAGGTGAGCACTTCACTCCTCAGTCCATCCAGAGCATGATGCTCATGTTTTATTCCAACTTGATCAAGTGGTTGATTGGTTGTAACGTAGTAGCTATTGTGGACTTTGAATGTTTATAGGCCAACTTTGCCCTCGGGCCTCGTGCCTACCCAAACCAGTGAGCACGGGCTTTCTCGCGTCAGAACCTACGCGCCGAAATTTGCGGCGCAGTCTAAAGCTTCCTGGTTTGGAAGATCGGATCAAATCAATGTAGCAGGTTAATGTAATTATGCAATTTTAGAGTAATTTTTGGTTTAACTTGCAAATGTAACTTCTTGGCCGTCTTTGGACAGTGTATACGGACCCTCTAAGCTTTTCGTTAGAGGTCCGTAGACTTCCGTTGAGCGGAAGACGGATATCGTTCCGTAAATCGGCAAAATCGTCGGTTCACGATTTCTGACGCGTGTCTCGCATACCACGGTATGAAAGAATGATTTCAGGTTACTGTAGTGCTATCGGGATGGGTATGAGTGAGTCTTTTCCTGACCATAGTTTCTGTTTAGGGCCCAGCAGTTCAGCAACAGCCTCCCGGTAGTCATGCGGGAGTTCGGGACCGGCCTACGTCAGGGGGGTTCGTTCGACTGACTTCGAGGTGGGTACCCCTTGGAACCTCTTGGTGCATGTTTTTGTTATTATTATGTTTATCATTTTAAGGGGTAATGGGGGTGATATGGACCTCCGGATTTATGAACGTCGCACTGGGAGATTGGACGGGCAATTCGCCCTCTCCGAACAACAGTAGGGTTGTTCGGGGCATACCAGCGATGAGGACGGTGATTGGTTGTAAGACCCGGCCTTTCCTTAACCCTTCTGGCCACCCTCTTCTTGTAATGCCCGACCGGGGGCCTCATTTTTGGTGTTTTTCCGGACAGACCGTCGGGGCCCACAGATAATTTTAGGCGGTAGAGCTCGCGGAGCGGAGCGCGTGGGCGCGATCGGTTTCTTTTTCCGACTCCCGGTCTGACCAGAAATTATTCTCGAAGTTGGGGCCCCCCTTAGGCGTCTCGGGATCCGTGTTGACAACCCGCTCACCTTTTAAGGTAAACCCTAATTCTTTTAGTATATATATATAGCCGTGTGGGAAAGAGGATTAGGGTTCCTCTTATTTTCTTTTGGTGGCCGCCTCTCTTCTTTTTCTTCCTCCCTCGTAGCCGCCGGCAAAGAGTAACAAAGCACACGGGCAAGGGTGGACCGGTGGAGGCAAGCGGACGATCCCTCTTTTCCTCCTCTTTCGCACATCGAGGTGAGTGGGATGCGTTTCGTTCGGGGGAATCTCCCCCTTTTTCTTTTGTTGGTCACGAGGAGGGAGAAGGGGTGGTGCCGTCGCGCACCGCCGCGCGCGGGGCCGGCCGCGGGTGGGGCGCCGTGCGGGCGGGTGCCGCGCGGGGTCACCCCACACCGCGGGCAGCGCGCCGCGCGACACTCGGCCACGCGGGGCCGCCCACAAGAGGGGGGCGCCCGCGCGGGCTGGTGCCGCGTGGGGCCGCCCCGCACCGCGTGCAGCGCGCCCGCGCGGCACTCGGCCGCGCGGGGCCGCCCACAAGAGGGGGCGCCCGCGCGGGCTGGTGCCGCGCGGGGCCGCCCCGCACCGCGGGCAGCGCGCCCGCGTGGCGCTCGGCCGCGCGGGGCCGCCCGCAGGAGGGGCGCCCGCGCGGGCTGGTGTCGCGCGGGGTCGCCCCGCACCGCGGGCAGCGTGCCCGCGCGGCGCCCGGCCGCGCGGGGCCGCCCGCAGGAGGGGCGCCCGCGCGGGCTGGTGCCGCGCGGGGTCGCCCCGCACCGCGGGCAGCGCGCCCGCGTGGCGCCCGGCCGCGCGGGGCCGCCCGCAGGAGGGGCGCCCGCGCGGGCTGGTGCCGCGCGGGGTCGCCCCGCACCGCGGGCAGCGCGACCGCGCGGCGCCCGGCCGCGCGGGGCCGCCCGCAGGAGGGGCGCCCGCGCGGGCTGGTGCCGCGCGGGGTCGCCCCGCACCGCGGGCAATGCGGCCGCGCGGCGCCCGGCCGCGCGGGGCCGTCCGCAGGAGGGGCGCCCGCGCGGGCTGGTGCCGCGCGGGGTCGCCCCGCACCGCGGGCAATGCGGCCGCGCGGCACCCGGCCGCGCGGGGCCGTCCGCAGGAGGGGCGCCCGCGCGGGCTGGTGCCGCGCGGGGCTGCGCCCAGGCAGAGTGTTCGTCGCACGGGCCGGTGCTGTGCGAAGAACTCCGCCGCACGCTGTTGGGAGTCGTTGTATGTTTCGGACTTCTAAGTCTTGACGGTGGCAGGCAGGTGCTCGGCGGTGGACATCGGGGAAGGTGCCCGATGTTGTTTTGATACAGGGTGTGGTTATGGTGGATGATGCATGGGAGGGATGGTTGCTCCGGTGTTTGTGGTTTGCCTTATTATTGTTTTCTACGCTTATCATGCTATTTCTAGTCACTGACTTCCCACACCGTGACAGGTTCGTCCAGGGGCGAGTGCTAGGGCGCCGGTGAGGACGCGAGGGTGCTGATCTGATTTTTTTGGGTGACTTCAGATACAGTGACTCTTCTTTCCCATTTCTTTTATTATTCATGTTAGCTAGCTGTGGATTGCGACACCCCCGTGGGGTCGTAGTGGATGTTGCCCTTTTTCCTTTTGAATAATTGAATGAATACTACGTTCTCTCTTACTGGGCCGTTTTGAACGATGAAAAGCAAAGAAAACCGTTTGCGAAAACTACTTTTAAAACGTGGGTGGCGTGTGGGCACCGAGCTTTACAAACCTTATGGATTTATGTGTTTGCGAACTGTTTTCATAAACGATGGCATCATGTGGATGCCGCTTTCAAAACCCTGTGATTATTTATCCTTTCAAAACACCGGCCTCTATGCTCTAAGTGAATGCTAGGATATCATGTGAATTGTTTGGTTGTATGTGTACGAGACCCCAACTGATGTGGTTAGAGATTGTATGTGCTACGCCTTGTGAGACACTTTGAAGTTGAGACGCCGTGCATATACAAAGGAGACTCTGCCCGTTTGCAGAGTGAATTTGTGTATGCGGCGGGTCTGGACACGCGCCGGGGAGTATTGTTTTACAAAAAAAAAAATATATGGCTGAATCAGGGGCATCGGTGGCTCCTCTTCCGCGCGATTCGAACCCCCGGGGCGTGACAGATTAAGATGGTATCAGAGAGGTTAAACTTTAACCACAACAGTCGGGGCCTAACATCCACGGGCGCAATACTCTGGCTACTGAGTAATAAAGTGAACACGGGATAAATAAAACGCGAGTGCTCGTTGAGAGAAAGGGGGGAAATTAGTGTTCTTTTTCTTTTCTCCCTTTAGGGCCAGCACTAGCGGCGTGCCGTTTTATTTAAACTAGGAGTAACTGGTTCGTGCAAATGTTCAGATCATGGCCAGGACTAGATCCACAGCCGAGGACACGGGGGCGGACGCAGCGGAAGTGATGACTGCGGAGAATCAGCTCCTAAGGCAGCAGCTACGGGAGATGGCGGAGCAGTTGGAGCCCTGAACGACCGTGTGCGCCAACTGACGCAGCAACAGCAGGCCGCTGCGACGGCAGAGGTTGCCCCGGGCCCTCTCCCGGGGCCAGCTGCACCGGCAATGGGACCGCCGATGATGGAGACCGAAGGAGGGGCTGCCCCCACCCGGGCCTCGGCGCCTGAGGTGCCCTTAACTCAACCGACGGCGCCAGAGGTGGCCCCTTCGACGGCAACGGCAGGGCCGGCGGCGACACCAATCGTCCGAATTGCTCCGAGTGTGACGGTAGTGTTACCCACTCCCGCCGCGACCGCCAACGTCGCGAAGGAGGGGGCGAATCTACCAAACGAGCGAGACCGCGTGCGCGCCAACCTGGCCGACTTCAAGAAATACGACCCGCCAACGTTCGAGGGGGACACGACAGACCCCTGGGTTGTGGAGAAATGGGTGGATACAATGGAGAAATTATTCGAGGACCTATTGATGGAAGCCCACGAGCGGGTCCCCCTGGCCGCCCACTTACTCGAGGGGAACGCCCGCATTTGGTGGAAGACCGTACGCCCCGGCTCTGCGCCGGGCGCTACCCTTCCGTCATGGACTACCTTTAAACAGCAGCTATTCGGGGCGTTCTTTACCAATAGCGTGAAGAAACAACTGGAGGACGACCTAAACCACATCAGGCAGGGAACCAAAACAGTAATGGAGTACCAGAGGGAGTTCGTGAGACTGGCGAACTGTGTCCCGTTCGTCATTCGGGATGAATCCCATAAGGCGCAACTGTTTGTGGATGGATTGAGGACTGACATTTTCCAAGTGGTGGACGCGGCGGATCTACATACCTTTCAGAAGGTGGTCGACCGAGCCACCATCGTGGAACGAGGCTTTGCCGTCACGCGCGCCCGAAGGGAAGGCCCCCACCAGCAAGACGACATGAAGCGGACCCAGACGACTTCAGGGGGAGGGGGCTCCTCCAGCGGGAATCGGCCCCCTAAGCGGTGGAGACCCCAGCAGAGGACCAGGGGAGCGCCAGGAGAGGGACAACGCTCGGAGGATCGCTCATGCGCGATCTGCGGCGGGGCGCACCGAGTGATGGATTGCTCCAAGAGACAGGACCATTGCTTCCGATGTGGCAAGCAGGGACACTTCCGTTTCAACTGTCCCCTGAACCAAGGCACCACATCTTCAGCAGCCTCCGTGCCTTCACCCCAGCACGCAGGGCGGGGGAAAGCTCCAATGACGTCAGCCCCCAGACCGCCAGCACCCCGATCTGCAGGGGAAAAGCCACCACCTTCGGGAGGCCGCGTCTATTCGATGGGTCAGCAGGAGACACACCCGTCTGAGCACGTCGTCGCAGGTATCACTCTTGCTTCTGTTTACCGCGCTTGAACCCTTTTTGACACCGGGGCGACCCTCTCGTTTATGTCTCGAGACTTCGCACTGACCCATGATTTTGAGTTGAGACCCTTACCCAGTTTGATGACCGTTCACACCGCGGGGGGATCCTTGGAGGCACGCAAAATGGTACCTTCCTGCCCTATATGGATGGGAAGGCTCCCGTGCCCCTGGGATCTGGTAGTCATTCCATTGAAAGAGTATGATGTAGTGCTCGGAATGGATTGGCTCACGTGGTACCTTGCGGTCATAGACTGCGAGAAGCGCGAGGTGCGACTGATGTACCCCGATTTTCCGGAGAACGTGTATTTGGCTTGCAAGAGCGTTTCCTTTCCTTCCATGATTCCTGCATCCCGAGCCAGGAAGTTGGTTGAGGGCGGGTGTATGGCCTACTTGGTGTCGGTGGCCCTGGCCGCCGGATCCTCCACGGCACTCCCCGACATCCCTGTGGTGAGGGACTTCCCAGATGTCTTTCCGGCCGAACTACCTGGTTTACCCCCCGAGCGAGAAGTTGTCTTTCCTATTGAGCTTACACCCGGCACTCGACCAATCACGAAGGCCCGCTACAGGATGGCCTTCGCGGAGCTGAAGGAACTTAAGGCGCAGCTAGAGGACCTTCTGGACAGGGGATTTATCAGACCGAGTGTGTCCCCTTGGGGCGCACCTGTACTCTTTGTACGAAAGAAAGACGGGAGTTTGCGGTTGTGCATCGACTACCGGGAAATCAACAAGGTCACAGTGAAAAACAAGTACCCCTTACCTAGGATTGATGACCTCTTTGACCAGCTGCGGGGTGCAACCATCTTCTCAAAGATCGACCTGCAGTCGGGCTACCACCAGCTCAGAGTTCGAGACGAGGATATTCCGAAGACGGCGTTCCGGACTCGGTATGGCCATTACGAGTTCACAGTAATGCCATTCGGGCTTACCAATGCCCCAGCGGTGTTTATGGACATGATGAACCGAGTTTTCAGACCCTTCCTGGATCAGTTCGTAGTGGTCTTCATCGACGACATCCTAATTTACTCCACCACCGATGAGAAGCACGAGGAGCACCTACGAATTGTTCTACAGACCCTTAGGGAGCATGAGCTATTCGCAAAACTTAAGAAATGCGAATTTTGGCTGCGCGAAGTGCGGTTTCTGGGGCATATCATTTCAGCAGCAGGAGTCGCAGTGGATCCCAAGAAGGTGGAATCGGTGACCGACTGGCCCCAGCCGACCACGGTGACAGAGGTGCGCAGCTTCTTGGGCCTTGCGGGATACTACAGACGTTTCGTGGAGGGTTTCTCGAAGATTGCGACCCCTCTGAACCGCCTGACCCGGAAAGGAGTAAAGTTCATTTGGACGGTCCAATGCCAAGAGAACTTTGAAGAACTTAAGAAGCGGTTAACAAGAGCGCCTGTGCTTGCCTTACCAACCCCTGGAGAAGACTACGAAGTCTACTGCGATGCATCGCGAATAGGACTGGGAGGAGTACTAATGCAGCAAGGAAGAGTCATAGCCTATGCTTCAAGGCAACTCAAGGATTACGAGCAGAACTACCCGATACATGACTTGGAACTTGCCGCAGTGGTCTTCGTTCTGAAACTGTGGAGGCACTACCTCTACGGTGTGCATTGCAACGTGTTCTCGGACCACCAAAGCCTTAAGTACCTTTTCACCCAGAAGGAGCTTAACCTACGGCAGAGGAGGTGGTTGGAGCTACTGAAGGATTACGACTTAACCATCCAGTACCACCCGGGGAAAGCAAATGTTGTAGCCGATGCTCTAAGCAGGAAGGGACAAGCAGAAGGAACTTCGGCGGGCACGATCACGCAGCAGAATGACTTGATCGCAGAATTTTCACGATTGAGGTTAGAGGTGGTACCAGCAGGGACGGTTGAGCGACTGTTGACCTTAACAGTCGCGCCGACCCTATTGGAGAGGATTCGAGAAGGCCAAGGTGCGGATCCACAGCTGCAGCTGGAACGAGAAAGGATTTCACCGGAGCAGAAAGGAGACTTTTCAGTGGGAACGGACGGCACCCTTCGGTTACGAGGGCGGATCTGCGTGCCTGATCTACCGGATCTAAAGAAGGAAATCCTGACTGAGGCACATTGCGCCCCCTACGTGGCGCACCCTGGGGGCACCAAGATGTACCGGGATATCCGACAGACCTTCTGGTGGCCAAGATTGAAGGGAGATGTGACGCTGTTCGTGGCTCACTGTTTGATTTGCCAACAGGTGAAAGCCGAGCATCAACGGCCGGCGGGGAAATTGCAACCTCTACCCGTGCCCGAATGGAAATGGGAGCAAATCACAATGGATTTTGTCACCGGATTCCCACGTTCGCAGCAGGGACACGACGCCATCTGGGTTGTCGTGGATCGGCTAACGAAGTCAGCTCACTTCCTACCCATCCACACGACCTGGACACGCGACCGGCTGGCTCAAGTCTACCTCAGCGAGATTGTGAGGCTGCACGGGGTGCCGACGACGATCACCTCGGACAGGGACACAAGGTTCGTTTTGAACTTTTGGAAGAGTCTACAACGAGCCTTGGGGACCAAGTTACACTTCAGCTCAGCCTTTCACCCCCAGACGGACGGGCAATCCGAGCGGGTGATTCAGATACTCGAGGACATGCTTCGGGCGTGCGTACTGGATTTGGGAGACGGATGGTCGCGCTACCTACCCCTTGCAGAGTTCGCTTATAACAACAGCTACCAAGCGAGCATTCAGAGGGCGCCGTACGAAGCATTGTACGGCAGACGCTGTAGATCCCCGATCTGTTGGGACGATCTGGGGGAGAGAAAATTTTTGGGGCCGGACCTGGTGGCCGAGACTGAGGAAAGGGTGCGCCTCATCAGGCGACGTTTGGCGACCGCCCAGAGCCGGCAAAAGAGCTATGCAGACCAGAGACGCCGCGACTTGGAATTCCAGGTGGGAGAACACGTGTTACTGCGGGTGTCGCCGTCAAAGGGGGTGAAGCGGTTTGGGTTGAGGGGCAAGTTGAGCCCGCGGTACATAGGGCCGTTCGAGATTCTGGAGCGCATCGGCCCGGTAGCCTACCGCCTCGCCCTACCACCGAACCTTGACCGCGTTCATGATGTGTTCCACGTATCCATGCTTCGGAAATACCTCCCCGACCCATCGCGAGTGCTTGACGCCTCTGCGATTGAACTCAAGGAGGATTTAAGTTTCGTGGAAGTACCAGTGCAGATCCTAGCCCGGGAGGACAAAAAGCTGCATAGTCGGACAATTCCCTACGTAAAGGTGCTTTGGAGCAATCAAGAAGAGCGTGAGGCAACTTGGGAACCCGAGTCAAAGATGAGGGAGTGCTACCCGGACCTGTTCGCCGCTGGGGAAGATTAAGTTTCGGGGACGAAACTTGTTTTTAGCGGTAAGTGGTGTAAGACCCGGCCTTTCCTTAACCCTTCTGGCCACCCTCTTCTTGTAATGCCCGACCGGGAGCCTCATTTTTGGTGTTTTTTCGGACAGACCGTCGGGGCCCGCAGATAATTTTAAGCGGTAGAGCTCGCGGAGCGGAGCGCGTGGGCGCGATCGGTTTCTTTTTCCGACTCCCGGTCTGACCAGAAATAATTCTCGAAGTTGGGGCCCCCCTTAGGCGTCTCGGGATCCGTGTTGACAACCCGCTCACCTTTTAAGGTAAACCCTAATTCGTTTAGTATATATATATAGCCGTGTGGGAAAGAGGATTAGGGTTCCTCTTATTTTCTTTTGGTGGCCACCTCTTTTCTTTTTCTTCCTCCCTCGTAGCCGCCGGCAAAGAGTAACCAAGCACACGGGCAAGGGTGGACCGGTGGAGGCAAGTGGACGATCCCTCTTTTCCTCCTCTTTCGCACATCGAGGTGAGTGGGATGCGTTTCGTTCGGGGGAATCTCCCCCTTTTTCTTTTGTTGGTCACGAGGAGGGAGAAGGGGCGGTGCCGTCGCGCACCGCCGCGCGCGGGGCCGGCCGCGGGTGGGGTGCCGTGCGGGCGGGTGCTGCGCGGGGTCACCCCACACCGCGGGCAGCGCGCCGCGCGACACTCGGCCGCGCGGGGCCGCCCACAAGAGGGGGGCGCCCGCGCGGGGCCGCCCCGCACCGCGGGCAGCGCGCCCGCGCGGCACTCGGCCGCGCGGGGCCGCCCACAAGAGGGGGCGCCCGCGCGGGCTGGTGCCGCGCGGGGCCGCCCCGCACCGCGGGCAGCGCGCCCGCGCGGCGCTCGGCCGCGCGGGGCCGCCCGCAGGAGGGGCGCCCGCGCGGGCTGGTGCCGCGCGGGGTCGCCCCGCACCGCGGGCAGCGCGCCCGCGCGGCGCCCGGCCGCGCGGGGCCGCCCGCAGGAGGGGCGCCCGCGCGGGCTGGTGCCGCGCGGGGTCGCCCCGCACCGCGGGCAATGCGGCCGCGCGGCGCCCGGCCGCGCGGGGCCGTCCGCAGGAGGGGCGCCCACGCGGGCTGGTGCCGCGCGGGGTCGCCCCGCACCGCAGGCAATGCGGCCGCGCGGCGCCCGGCCGCGCGGGGCCGTCCGCAGGAGGGGCGCCCGCGCGGGCTGGTGCCGCGCGGGGCTGCGCCCAGGCAGAGTGTTCGTCGCACGGGCCGGTGCTGTGCGAAGAACTCCGCCGCACGCTGTTGGGAGTCGTTGTAAGTTTCGGACTTCTAAGTCTTGACTTGCCCATGTTCCTTCAGGAGTGCGGGACGCTGTTGGCGACTAGTGCACAGACGCGGACTGGACGAACGCAGGACGACGCACACAAGGTGGGTACGTTCCCGGGGATTTCGGGAGTAGGGATTAACTGTTAGAAATAGCATGTTGTGGCAAGGTGGAATTATCAGTCTCCTTCTGTTTATGCACTAACCCTGTTATGTTATGATACTAAATGTCAATCTGAGGCTCAAGTTTTGCTACACGCACACCCGCGGTTTGGCCACCGCAAGGGTGTGCTGTTTCGAAAAAGTGGTACGTTGTCCCGTGTACCCCACGCGGCGGTGGCGTTAGGAATGGGCACCCCCATGGGTGGGGGGTGTGAGCGGTGATGTCGAGGCAGGTGCTCGGCGGCCGAGGCAGGTGCTCGGCGGTGGACATCGGGGAAGGTGCCCGATGTTGTTTTGATACAGGGTGTGGTTATGGTGGATGATGCATGGGAGGGATGGTTGCTCCGGTGTTTGTGGTTTGCCTTATTATTGTTTTCTACGCTTATCATGCTATTTCTAGTCACTGACTTCCCACACCGTGACAGGTTCGTCCAGGGGCGAGTGCTAGGGCGCCGGTGAGGACGCGAGGGTGCTGATCTGATTTTTTTGGGTGACTTCAGATACAGTGACTCTTCTTTCCCATTTCTTTTATTATTCATGTTAGCTAGCTGTGGATTGCGACACCCCCGTGGGGTCGAAGTGGATGTTGCCCTTTTTCCTTTTGAATAATTGAATGAATACTACGTTCTCTCTTACTGGGCCGTTTTGAACGATGAAAAGCAAAGAAAACCGTTTGCGAAAACTACTTTTAAAACGTGGGTGGCGTGTGGGCACCGAGCTTTACAAACCTTATGGATTTATGTGTTTGCGAACTGTTTTCATAAACGATGGCATCGTGTGGATGCCGCTTTCAAAACCCTGTGATTATTTATCCTTTCAAAACACCGGCCTCTATGCTCTAAATGAATGCTAGGATATCATGTGAATTGTTTGGTTGTATGTGTACGAGACCCCAACTGATGTGGTTAGAGATTGTATGTGCTACGCCTTGTGAGACACTTTGAAGTTGAGACGCCGTGCATATACAAAGGAGACTCTGCCCGTTTGCAGAGTGAATTTGTGTATGCGGCGGGTCTGGACACGCGCCGGGGAGTATTGTTTTACAAAAAAAAAATATATGGCTGAATCAGGGGCATCGGTGGCTCCTCTTCCGCGCGATTCGAACCCCCGGGGCGTGACATTGGTGCAACCTGTCACGCCCCCGGGGGTTTTTGAGTCTATCAAAGCGGAAAATCGTGTGTATCTTTTTTTTTTTCTTCTTAACAAGGTAATTTAAACCTCATCCCCGGAGTGTGCCAGACCGCCACATACACAAATTCTCCCTGCCCACGGACAGAGTCTCCTTTGTATATGCACGGCGTCTCATTTACAACAACATACATCAAACACCAACCATCAACCATACAATAGACATACATCATCAAGCGGAATATTAAAGCGGCATCAGTGTTTAGAAAGGATAAAGCCAGCGGTTGCAAAACCCGTGCCCACACGGCACTTCGTTTTGAGAAAACCTTTTCGAAGTCATTTGGTTTATCATGAAAACGTGCCGCATAAGAAAACATCACCAAAAGAACCAAAATATAAAAGTACACCTCATCCACAGCGCTAAGTAATACATGTCCACGAATATTACGACCCACAAGCAAATTAACTAAATTAAGCATAAGAGAAATGAGATAATAAAAACCAAGTGTTCTGACTACGGCCCTCACGACGCAGTCTCACCGCCCTCCCGGCTAACGCACCTCGTAACACCTGTCACGGAGTGGGTAATGTCAGTGACAAACAAAGTAGATGTCTAATAACAATAAGGAATAAGGAGCAAACCGAAAACACCGGAACCATTTCGCTAAAACCCTGCACATATTAAGCTGGGCCCCAACCCCAGATTTATCAATTTAACTGGGCACCAACCCCAGATTTATCAATTTAATTGGGCACCAACCCCAGATTATTTGTCAGAGAGACTAAAGTCTCCCCTCGTGCGCAAACACCTCTTTGATGCTTTTAACCTCTTCGCGGTGCTGGTGTGCTATTTTCAGCGGGCGCGAAGAGGTCCTCACGGCACCCACACCTTTGTGAGGAACACGGGTCATAAGAGACCACTATTCCGGAAAAGTACACCCATGCGGAGGCCAATCCGCCTGTGTACGTGTAGCATACGAAACGGATTTGCCGAGATCGGCGTGTCATGAGCATTGCGACCGTATCCGCTTCAATTGTTAGATAAAAACACAATTATGCGAAAGGTTAAACTGTCCATCTACTTTGTTAGATAAATTAAGAGCACTTTAATGACGATAGATGCACTTACTGCACTCGTTGCACTTATCGCAACCGTACCCACCTATTTGAAGAAAGATCGGAACACCTGAATCCTTCGCGCACCCCCGCTGCGCGTCTGGACCTAAAGAAAGTCCGCACGGATAACTATAGTCAAAAGCGTGTACTAACATCCGAAAACACAAGACCCAATTTACTCTTTTCGACGGAAAAGTCCAACAAATCAAAACCGTCAAGTAACACCGCACACTTAGCTCAAACCGGTAACATCGAAGATTAACAACAACCGGACCGCGACTATTTCATCGCGAACTCCGTCGGAACCCAAAACCGCTAACGAAAATCCAACAAAACTCAATCCTCAACCGGTAGCCCACTCGGGACGTCAATGGTTAAAACCAAGAAGGCCCCGACGGCGGAAATGATGAGAAAAGAGACCCGACGGCGCGCCCCCGACGATTTCGTCGAGGCGCGGAGCGTCGGCGAAATTAGCACCCGACATAATAAAACAGTGACCAAAAAGATCCCAAGTTGCCATGCCAAGAAAACCGCAGAGATTGTGATCCCAACGGCGAAGACGGCGCTCAAAACGGTGGAAGAACGGACCCAAACGGAGCCACTGAACTTTGGGCTGTCGGGTGGTGCACAGGGGCAACCGTGGACCGGGTTTACGGCGACAGGCGACTGCGGCATGCGCCGGGTGCACGCAGGAAGCGTGCGCCGGGTGTACGCAGGAAGCATGCGCCGCGCGTTTCGGGCCGGGCCGGTGCACAACCCGAGCGTGCACCGGGATCACAGCTTCGGGTCGCGACGCCAGCACCGGGCGCACGCCTGAACGTGGACCGCTCCTGCGGGCTGGGCCGGTGCACGGCGAAGCGTGCACCGGGTCCGCGGCTTCCGAACCGCGAGGTGTGCACCGGGTGCACGCCTCAGCCCGTGGACCGCGGGCTGAGAAACCCGTACGGGGTGAACAGTAATGCCCCTTTTTCGGTTTTCTTCTCCGTTTTCGCTCCCGTGCGACTCCGGCGAAGACCCCGCGACCATGGTAACGACGGCGGCGGCCTCCCGTTTAACAACGGCGGCGGCGGCCTCCTGTTAACCCACTATGATCTAACGAAACACCCACAAAAATTCCCGAATAAATACACGATAATTCTAATGACTAAACCAACGATCGACGAACAACCAAAACGTCGATCGGAGGTCCGATAACAAGAAACCGATTAAAGACCACCAATTAAAATCCGATAAAATTCCTCGATCACACCCGGTCAAGAACGAGAATAAAACATGGATCAAAACCCGACGAAAATCCGCGATCGATGTTCCGATTAAAATCACCTTACAAGGACACGATAAACCCCCGATTAATTTAACAACCGCAACGATGTTCACTAACCTTAATTTATCGAAATTAAAGAACCGATCTTGTTTCCTTTCGGCGTTGGAGACCCGGATCCGCTCCCCGTAGACGATGGCGTCTCGTTCTCCGATCTCCGGCACGTGAATCAGGGCGATCGGGTTCCTCCGCTCCCTCCTTCTTTTCCTCTTTTCTCCTCCGGTTAGGGTTCCGTCTTTTCTTTTCTTTTTCTCTTCTCACCGATTAGGGTTTTTCTTTTTCTTTTCTTTTCTTTCCGATAATCGGGATCCCTTATATAGTCGTACTTTATCTTTAATTAATTTCTCTTTAATTCGTACGTAAGAGAATTATTAATTTTCCGTCTGGGATAATTAATTAACTAATTAATTATCCCCTACGAGATAACCCACCTTATCTCTAACGGGTGCAAGATATTTAGCACGGATTCCGATGCACGACTAATCACCGTATCACTTTGAATCCCGTTCCGGGGGATCCCGATATCGGATTTCAGATCCGATCGCACCGTCGGCTTTCTTTTTCCGCGCTCTATCGCAGAAAAATACTAGCACCTCACAATGGCCAACTTTTAAGAATTGAATAATTTTATTTCACTTAAAGGCTTAAATGACTACATGTAAGTCAAAAATACCCCGAAGGGCCGGATCACTACACAACCAGTCGGAAGTCGGAAGGTAGGTTCCTCTCTCGACAGTTCGTGAGTTGGAAAACGAGGGTAATTGGTAAGAGCAAAGGTTTGACATGTTAAAATATTGCAAACCCCCGTATACGCTTACGTGTTTATTATCATCATATTTATGGCGACCGAGGGTCGTGGTGCTCGATGATACATCATGTTCGGGGTGATTGCTGAGGCAGGTGCTCGGTTTAGTTTACCGAGGTAGGTGCTTGGTCTGGTTGGCCGAGGTTGGTGCTCGGTCGATGCTCGAGGTTGCTACATGCACACCAGCGGTTTGGCCACCGCGAGGATGTGCTTTTTCGGAAAAGTGGTACGTTGACCCGTGTACCCCACGTGTTGGTGACGTAATGGGGGCCCTCATAGGTGGGGGGTATGAGCGGTGGTGCCGAGGCAGGTGCTCGGTGTGGTGCCGGGGCAGGTGCTCGGTGCGGTGGCCGAGGTAGGTGCTCGGTGCGGTTGCCGGGGCAGGTGCCCGGTTTGGATTGTACAGGGGGAGGGCTTTACTGTCGATTTCACGATGATGAGGGTGGTTGCTGTGGTTTTCCTTACAGTTTGCTTTAGTTATAGCCATTCATGCTTTTCATACTTTGTATCTTGTGTCGCTGACTCCCCACTCTGTGACAGGTTCAGTCAGGGGTGAGAGCTAAGGAGACGGTGAGGCCGCGATGAGAGGTCTATTGGCCCTTCGAGGCTACAGACTGTGGTTAGCTCTCCGCGTGTTTCTTCCGCGTGTTTAAACCCCGGGGCGTGACATTTATCTATCATGTTGGGTGAAAGTGGTAATATTTATCGACCTCCTCTTTTTGACTGGACTAATTATGCGTATTGGAAAGTGTGTATGAGAGCTTTTCTCATCGCAATTGAAGAGCGGTTATGGCAATCCGTAGAATACGGTTGGGTTCATCCTGTTGAGGAAGTAGGAAATTCTACTACCCCAAAACCTCGCTCTAGTTGGTCTAAAGACGAATTCGAAAGATCTTCTTACAATGGAAAAGGTACGAACGCTCTATTTAATTCTCTTTCCTCGACTGAGTTCACACGAATTTCCGCGTGTGAAACTGCAAAGGAGATTTGGGATATTCTCAAGATTACACATGAGGGTACTAATCTAGTAAAAATTCAAAAGCTCCAGATGCTTACAAGTCAATTTGACTCTATTCATATGGATGAGCATGAATTGTTTACAGATTATTACACTAGACTTCAAGATGTAATCAATACTTGTGCTAATTTAGGAGAAAAGATTCCGGAGTCGAGAGTTGTAAGAATGATACTTCGGACTCTTCCGGAACGGTTTAGGGCAAAGGTTACCATCATTGAAACCGTTAGTCATCCGGATGAGATGAGAGTAGAGGAATTAGTAGGTGCTTTACAAACTTATGAGATGACTTTTCCTACTAATCTAGTTTCTTCCAAGTCTTCTTCTAAGCTTACAGGTGTTGCATTCAAATCTACAAAGGAAGAAGATGGCGAATCAAGTTCCGACGATGAAATCACTTTTGCCGATTTTGAAGAACAATTGGCGCGGATAATAAAGAAATTTCGTCGGAAGTTTTGGAAGAATCGAACCGATGGATCTTCATCCTCGAAACCATCTAAAGGATAATCGGGTTCTAAATCCTCTAACCTCAAAAGCTCTGCAAAACCTTCTAAAGAAAAAGATGAATTCGAAGGGGAAATCCAATGTTATAGATGCAAAGGCTACGGCCATATTTCAACGGATTGTCCTTATCCGAAATCATATAAAAAGAAGGCTTTGCAAGCGAAAACTTGGGACGATTCTACTTCTAATGAATCGACCTCAAGTAAAGAGGAAAAAGTCGTTGCCTTTCATACCTCTCAAATTCCCTCTTCTAATTTTTGCTTATCATCTCTAATCACTGACTCTGCTCCTTTGATTTTGTATGAAACATCAACATCCGATGGAGAGTCATCAAGTGAGGGGGAGTCGGAGAAAGAAGAACTCGTTGAGGCAAATCAACAACTTATTGCAGAATCTAAGAAGATGGCCAAGCATATCAAGAAGTTGAGGAAGCAACGACTAGAGGCTCAAGACGAGAATCATGCTTTAAAGATAAAACTTCATGATCTCGAGGAGGAACGAGAACGTTTATTGGATAACAATAAAATCCTCCAAGAAAAGCGAAACCAATCGGAGACAAACGCTAAATCATATATGGACAAGATTGGTTTTCTAGAAAAATAGTTTGAGGAGATTCATGTCACCAACCAAGCTTTGACCAAGCAAGTTCATCAACTTAAATTCGACATACAAAGTATTTCAACCGGTTCCAAGAAACTTGATTGTATGTCCGGATTAGGTAAAACAAGCAAGGTTGGTTTGGGATTTAAAAAGAACCAAACTGTGAAGGCTTCAAGTTCCACAACTAAATTGAAAGGAAGAACTTGTCACCAATGTGGACTTGAAGGATACTTGATGAAGTCGTGCCCGAAAAAGAGAAAGAGGAATTCTTCGGCAACTTCATCTACGGAGCGAACTCAACGGAATCAAAAGACACATCAAGTCAATGGAGTTCACTCAATCCGCCAAAGGTCTGAGCCACAACATCAATCATACAAGTGGATCATTGCGAGGCAAAGACCTAAGGTGGACCAACAGTCAAAGCTATCATCTCCCGGCCACAATGAATCAAGACAACCCAAAATTCGACAATTTTGGATACGGAAAGGTGATATCTTTCCAAGTCTTAAGTTCTAAATAGCTTATGACTGTATGTAATGCTTTGATTGGTTTTCGTTTTATATTTTTCTGAATCTCTGCATTACATGTTTTCAATGCTCTTTGTCTTTATGTTTTGTTTTTGAACAAAAGGGTTTTAACGAACAATTGCATTGAATAAAAAGGGTTTCACTTTCAATCACTCCAATTTAATTTTATATGAATTATCAACTTTACTCCATAATCATAATTCTTGAAGATACTTCATTATAAGAGTTTTTGATAATTATATTCATCAAATTTTAGTAATCATGTGTGATCTTTAGATGATTAATCTATCTCGGTTGTGTGAGTTCTTTGTGATAAACATGAGACAACTGATAGACTAAAATTTGGGATTTAATTCTTTCACATAAGAGATTGTATTTTCTTACAAGGGTAATGAAATGAATTGCAGAAGATGTGGAAAGAGTTACATCCGAAAGGATTGTGAAAACTACCACCACTTGTGTGGAAAGAGTTACATGGGCTGGTTTCACCGCAGAATCTTTATATTTTCTTTCTTTTCTCTTCTTTTCTTTTTTTTTTTGTCGAAAGCTGCTGCCCAGCTAGCAGCTTGCCTAGCTGCTGGCCCCGCCAGCAACAGCAGCTAGTGCTGCTGCAGGGGACACAGCCAGCAGCAGGGCAACCTGCAGCTGGGCAGCCTGCTGCTGGCTGCCGCAGCATTGCTGCTGCAGCAGCCAGCAGGCTGCGGCTCCTGCTGGCAGCTGCTGCTGCCTTGTGCAGCAGCAGCAGGCCAGCAGCTGCCAACCATGGCAGAGCAGCTGCTCCAGCCCAAATCGCAAGCAGCTGCTGCAGCTGGGCAGCTGCTGCTGCCCACAGCAGCAGCAGCCGCAGCAGCAGCAGGGCTTGCTGCTGCTGGCAGCAGCTGCAGCTAGTGCAGCTACTGTTGGCAGCAGCAAGGCTGCAGCCTCCCCTGCCATCACTCTCCATTTTTTTTTTCTCTTTGTTCCCGCCTCTCCCAAATATAATAGAAGGAAATGAGAGAGAGAGAGAGAGAGAGAAAAACATGCACCTTTTACAAAAAACTGAGAGGGAGGGAGGAAGATACACTTCCTTCATCTTCTTCTTCTTCTTCTTCTTCTTCTTTCTCTTCTTCTTTCTCTTCTTCTTGCGTTTCCTGCTCCAGCAAAAAAGAGGGAGAGAGAGAGTGAGGTTTTCAAAAGAGGAGAGAGAGAGAGAAGAGCATTTACTCTCTGCAGGGGTAGGTGGGGGAAAGGGGTGATTTTACCAAAAAGCCCCCAACTTAACCCCAATTTTACTCAAATACCCTTTAAAAATGCTGCAGTTTTCCTGCAGTGAGCAAATTTGAGTACCCTCTTTTCACTGCGCTTTGCCGTCAGCTGGGAGATCAAAAATAAAATTTTTCTTCTTCCCTTTATTCTACAAATTTTTCTTAAACTTCCCACGATTTTGTTTAAATTTTTGGACTAATCTAAGCTCTCGAAAGAGAGCCCCGAAAAAGCTTCGCGACCAACTGCACTGTCAAAAACTGCAGTTTCAGAATTCACGAAGCATTTTTCTTCGCTTCGTTCTCCAATTTTTCCTTAATTGCTCACCTAGGTTTTTCACGCCTTTTATTCAGAAAACGTTTGTGAGATACCCCATGATTTCTTTTAAATTTTTGGGCCACTCTAAGCCCTCGAAAGAGAGCCCCGAAAAAGCTTCGTGATCACAATTTCAGAAATCTCAGAATTTTTTTTTGCTAAGTCCTCGGGGTTCAAGTCACTTTTCGACCCGATGCCCTTCGCGTCAGCCCGAAATGCACCGAGCTCGACTGTAATCATATTTAAAACGTGTTACAAGTCTTCTCGCCGAATTTTGCCATTTTGCGAACTCGGCGAACTCGGGTCCAAATTTTGCAAACTTGAGGCTTCGTTTTTCAACCACAACTCACTTTTCGACTCAACGGCTTTTTTGTCGATTCGAAAGGCTTCCAACTCACTTGTAATTACATTTGAAATGTGTTACAAGTATTTTCGCTGAATTTGGCGATTTCTTGGTCACCAAAAGCCTCGTTGTATCCAGAATCGCTGGCGGACCCCGTTCTCACAATCCGGGCATCCGATCAACGCGAAACTTTTACTATGGCCTTAAAACATGTTTACGGAGCTCCCAGAATTTTCTCAGAATTTTCTGACTCTTGAATTTTCTGCTTAAAATCTGGGCCCCCTTTCTCCAATAAAATTCTAGATCTCCTTATTTTATCCCGATTTGGGCCCAACTCGCTTCCAAATATTCTTTATTTCCCCAATTTTCATAAAAATGGTATTTCATACCATTTTTATTTATATTTATTTATGTGCCGAAAATTCGGTACTTTACATTCTACCCCCCTTAAAATAAGTTTCGTCCTCGAAACTTAAGTCACACTTCGACTCAAATCTGATCGAGAGGGAGGAATCTTACCCCCAATGTTGGGCCTACTATCGTGACCGGGCATCATATTGCCTGCTCGCCGAAACCACATGTCCAACTCCTTCTTGAATCCCTATCTTCAGTCAGGGGAAACCTCAGACCTGATGACTGACCACTTTCGCTAAGTAGGCGAAAGACACAGCTGAGCACTTGCTCTCTCAATTGCCACGAATGACCCAGTCTTTTCTTGCGAAATCTCCACTTTAATTCCGCCATCATTTTTTTTTCACAATGAGGTTGCATCTGCAACTAGTTACATTTACCGCATTTTTCGGTCACTCCGCTGCCTAATGTGGAGGGCAAAGGCCAATCCACAAGTCCTCAACTATCTCACACGCTGCTAGCGCTCTAAGTCCACGGGTTATCAGTTACCCCGACATCTCGGACTACTAATAGGTTCACAGACCACGGTCCAATAGGGCCTCTCGCCCAAAACTAATCCAACACTGTATAATGGTTCTCACTAGCATACAGACCCAATCATCATACGGGTAGATCCTCACTTAAGATTACTACACCAACACTCCCACTAGGAGCTACAGTACCTCAATCACCACTAGCTCTACGGCCTGGTCATATCCCACTCTCAATGTACTAATAGCCTCAATGCTCACACGTGGCATTCCACGTTCCCGGGTCATTGCTCGGACTACCGTCCCGACCAAATCTCTATCATGCCCCGCCATCAGGTCTCGGGCCGCTGTCTCTCACAGCCGACTGTGCCTGCCCACTGGGCTACAGGCCCACAGTCCACAAGCATGGTCCATGCACAGATCGTCCCCAAGCGAACCCGCTAATCGTCGCCACGCGACCACTATGCTCACTGAGCAAAACCAACTAACAAGTCATCAATCCACGACCCAAACTCTCTATCAACTCTGGCCACACTGGGCAAAGGCTACTATGCCACCTAATCAGCTCTCTCTGGCTAAACAATACTTGTGCTCCATGAGCACCCAAATAGTCGGGCGTCCTACGCCCCCACGCTAACTCGCAGAAATCCTGTGTTAAGCGATTCGCTTACGTACCCCTACGGCTCTTGTGCAACTCTCCCAACTGGATCGAGGCACCACAACAACAGTTCACCATTCTGGTGATTAACACGCAAATCCTGCGGTGGCAATCCTTGCCATTACACCTATTCATCAGAACGGCGCCAGTAAACTCTCGCTCTATCGAGACATCCACGCATCTTGAAGCCTACTCAAGGCCCGTAAATCCTTCTTGCCCTAACTCTTAGGACATATTTACTAGGTTCTCGCAACATAGCGATCACCAGCGTTCTGCAAATCGGTCTCTCACTGGACCCTACTAACCACACCTTGCCAGCAATTCAGCTGACACAAGCTTATGACACCCCCTTGCTAAAGATGCGGGGTGCACCAATATAAGCTCGGCGGCCACTGCCACCCGTTCTACTACTGTTCCTACATGCGGCGACGCCGTACGCCCATGAGTCATTTATGCAGCCTCAGCTTGCTGCGTTATCAGCCACCGGAGCCTATCGATCTGCTCCGACTGTCACATTGACGCCACCCATAGGCGTCGGAGTCTGCCTCCCTACCGGCGGAAAATTTCCGCCTAACGGCAAGAAGATTCCTTATGTTACGGGACCACACCAATAAGTGCGGTCACCAGCTATCGCAGCTCATATACCTCGTTTGACCCCGAACCCTCTCGTGACTCGAGTCAAAACAGTTGCGTCTCCCTATGTGGTGTCATCGCTTATACGCACAGCACAACGAAACAACTAGCCCAAACTTAGCCATTTGAGCAACGCGCAGTCTATATACCGACAAAAGGTTCGTCGACTCAATCATGCGAAAGTATAGGAGGGTACTCCTTTTCATCCCCAACATTACGTTGTCGGCCGCCAACGTAATATCCGAAGAATGAAAGCTCGTCACCCTCGATCAGTCCCAACATCCTTTTTGGGAACTACAATACCCAATCAAGTGCTTTCGCCCAATGATCCACACACTCTCTCGTGCTAATCCCTAGGGTCTCCCTAAGGTTTGCTAACCACCTAGGACTATTCCTAGGCTCTGATACCACTCTAATCTGTCACGCCCCGAGTCCGCCAAGTTGTACGGTTCGGGCACGCCAACAGACCCGCCAATCGGGTAAGACCTTTTCCTACCCGAAAGGAACGGTAACATCCATAATAACACAACAGGTGTATGCGGATGCTCAATATCAGAGTACTAAAAATCACTACAAATTTAAAACTTTCATTCAATAACAATTAGTTAATGCGGAAATGAAAGCATACCAGAGTGAACCATAACTTAAATTTATTACACTTTACATTTCTGAACTTGCAAATAAAATTATTACAACTCTTTTACATGATTTCCTCACCATACAAGGTTCACTCAATAAACATATATAAAGGGATACCTCTGCTAGACCCTCTAGGTCTCTATGCTGCTGGGCCCTTGCCCCTGTCGTATACCTCGCCGTCTGCCTCTGAACCGTCGCGATCGCTGCATCCATACCTGAACCTGTGGGGGGGGAGTCACCCAAGGGGTGTGAGAACTACGACATAGTTCCCAGTGGGTTCAACCACCGAGATAAAGTGTCCTACACCACTTGGTCCAATGGAAGCAATAATAATAGTGCTAGGAAACTAAAATCCTCAATGGAAGCAATAATAATAGTGCTAGGAAACTAAAATCCTCAATATCAAAACACAGCTATGCATTATAATATATCACCACACTATCTGTGTATAATCATCAACCTTGCACTACTGTGTCTAGCCATACCAGGCTGCTAAGCACCAACTCGGCCACTATGCCGCTGTATACAGGGTCAACTAACCCGGCCATCTTGGCCACTCAAATTTCTCTTTCTACTTTAAATTCTGGTGCTTTAGTTCAAGTTAACCCTCGGAAATTCTTATCCAACGGGCCCTTGCCCGGTAGTCCTGCTACCATAAGATAAGATTTCTAAGGTTGCCGATAACACCCGCAAGTGTTACCCCGTCCTACGGAAGAAACGTCCCGAACGGGTCTCTACCCGGGAGAGGGATACTGCCCGTACCTCCAACATGGGCTGGTTTCACCGCAGAATCTTTATATTTTCTTTCTTTTCTTTTCTTTTTTTTTTTTTCTTTTCTTTTCTTTCTCTTTTTACTTTAGTTCTTAGCCTCTTTGCCTTTGACATTTGCTTTTCTTTCTTATTCGAGCTTATAGCTCCCTTTTTGCCACTGGCAATCTCTTTCTCTTTTCTTTAAACATTTAGCTTTACTTTCACTCTTAGCCTTTCGAAAGTACCTCGTCCGACGGGTCACTGCCCAGGGAGTCCTGCTCCACAATGACGAGTCTCAAATTCGAAGGCGCCATTTACATTCTCGATATGCTCTTTTAGCATTTTTTAGCTTGCTATTAAACTTTACCTTTTGCATTTATTACCTCTTATCCTAGGTCTTGCCATAAGGATAATTAGAGAGTCTCCTGGACTCTTAACATTTCACCTTCATTTATTTAACTCAAATTGAAGTTAAAGTGATTGTCCATTTGCCCAGACACCTTATGACCCACTCTAAGGTTGTATTATTTAGCTTTTTGACCTTGTGATTACACAAACTCTTCCTTGGAGTTTGACTCTAAGTTGATCACTTTGCTATCAGTTTATTCTTTAAACTTTGTGGCCACATACTCTTTTCTTTGCCGAACCTGGAGTTACATTATCTCTATTTACCTGTTGCACTTTGCATTTAGAGTTACCTTGACTCTAATCCATTTTCTATGAGTATAAACTCCACTAGTCACCTTAGGTTCTCTTACCTAAGTTTCATATCATGTTTAACCTAGAGTTCCTTGACTCTATGTTAACTAGTCTATTCTCAACCCACTAACTTACCTTAGGTTTCCTTTACCTAATTCTTATATCATGCTCATCCTAGAGTCCTTGACTCTATGTTGATCACTTTATCCAATGTCCTTAGGTTATCTCCTAAGACAATGCCACTCATTCAATCCTAGGATATACTCCTAAGTTTCATGCCACTCATTAACCCTGAGTCTAGGTTTTCTCCTAGTCTTACTACCAACATGTCCTTTTCCTTATGCTTTCACATGATTCCTAGGGCTATACCCTAACATGATCACAGATAACAAATAATTGATTCCCCTTTTTACGCATGCAAATATTTCCATCTCAATCATCAATAAAGTTTAACATCTACGCATCAATAAAGTTTAACATCTACGCAGGCAATTATCATCTATATTTAGCAGTTCAGAAAAATCCACTTTTCTATCTGTATCCTTCTACACATGCAAATTTATCTCTTATTCTAATAATTAGAAAAGTTTACTTCTCTTCTATATCCATCTACACATGCAAATTCAATCATAATTACCCAACACCTCTAACAGGCTACTATCATGCTTCTAGATCGAAAAGCAAAGGAGCAAGGGGAGAGGTCACCCAATTTCGGCAGAATCCCCCACCTCGGTGTGTTCTTTTGGTCCTTGAAGGAGACAAGTTCCGCTCTTTCGATCTCCGAGTTTCTCCTAAATTGTAAGGAAAGAAAAATCATGAAACATTTGCTTTCCATGACTCACTAATTCCAATGAATTGGTAAAACTAAACCCCTTTGACCATTAAAAGGGAAAATCCCTATTTGATCACTTTCCCCGCAAAAAGGCTATTTTTTGATTGGTTTACAAAAATGGGAGAGGAATGATCCCTATTTGACCGGTTGCCAAAAAGGAATTTGCTCTCATTGGCCATGGACCAAAATGCTCAAAAAATTTGAGAAAAACTCAATTTGAGCAATTCCCTAAAATTTACCGATTTTGCACATTGGCAAAATCGAGAAATTACTTTAAAAATTAGAGAAACTCAATTTGAGCGATTCCCTCAATTTACCGATTTTGCACGTTGGCAAAATCAAGAAATTGCATTCAAAAATTGGAGAGAAACTCAATTTGAGTGATTCCCCCAATTTACCGATTTCGCATATTGGCAAAATCGATAATTCACATTCAAAAATTGGAGAGAAACTCAATTTGAGCGATCTCCTCTAATTACCGATTTTGCTCATTGAAAGAAAAAGAAGAAAGAAGAAATTTTTCTTCTTTTCTATTTCTTTCAATTTTTTTCTCTTCATTCTTTCTTTCTTCTTTTATCTTTTTTTTTTTTTTTTTTTTTTTTTGTCGAAAGCTGCTGCCCAGCCAGCAGCTTGCCTAGCTGCTGGCCCTGCCAGCAGCAGCAGCTAGTGCTGCTGCTGCAGGAGACACAGCTAGCAGCAGGGCAACCTGCAGCTGGGCAACCTGCTGCTGGCTGCAGCAGCATTGCTGCTGCAGCTGCACCGCAGCTGCTGCTGCCTTGTGCAGCAGCAGCAGGCCAGCAGCTGCCAACCATGGCAGCTGCCAGGGCAGCTGCTCCAGCCCAAATCGCAAGCAGCTGCTGCAGCTGGGCAGCTGCTGCTTCCCACAGCAGCAGCAGCCGCTGCTTCCCACAGCAGCAGCAGCCGCAGCAGCAGCAGGGCTTGCTGCTGCTGGCAGCAGCTGCAGCTAGTGCAGCTGCTGTTGGCAGCAGCAAGGCTGCAGCCTCCACTGCCATCACTCTCCATTTTATTTTTTCTCTTTGTTCCCGCCTCTCCCAAATATAATAGAAGGAAATGAGAGAGAGAGAGAGAGAGAAAAACATGCACCTTTTACAAAAAACTGAGAGGGAGGGAGGAAGATACACTTCCTTCATCTTCTTCTTGTTCTTCTTCTTCTTCTTCTTTCTCTTCTTCTTTCTCTTCTTCTTGCGTTTCCTGCTCCAGCAGAAAAGAGGGAGAGAGAGAGTGAGGTTTTCAAAAGAGGAGAGAGAGAGAGAAGAGCATTTACTCTCTGCAGGGGTAGGTGGGGGAAAGGGGTGATTTTACCAAAAAGCCCCCAACTTAACCCCAATTTTACTCAAATACCCTTTAAAAATGCTGCAGTTTTCCTGCAGTGAGAAAATTTGAGTACCCTCTTTTCACTGCACTTTTTCGTCTGCTGGGAGATCGAAAATAAAATTTTTCTTCTTCCCTTTATTCTACAAATTTTTCTTAAACTTCCCACGATTTTGTTTAAATTTTTGGACAACTCTAAGCCCTCGAAAGAGAGCCCCGAAATAGCTTGGCGACCAACTGCACTGTCAAAAACTGCAGTTTCAGAATTCACGAAGCATTTTTCTTTGCTTCGTTCTCCAATTTTCCCTTAATCGCTCACCTAGGTTTTTCACCCATTTTACTCAGAAAACTTTTGTGAGATACCCCACGATTTCTTTTAAATTTTTGGGCCACTCTAAGCCCTCGAAAGAGAGCCCCGAAAAAGCTTCGTGATCACAATTTCAGAAATCTCAGAATTTTTTTTTGCTAAGTCCTCGGAGTTCAAGTCACTTTTCGACCCGATGCCTTTCGCGTCAGCCCGAAACGCACCGAGCTCGGTTGTAATCATATTTAAAACGTGTTACAAGTCTTCTCGCCGAATTTTGCCATTTTGCGAAATCGGCGAACTCGGGTCCAAATTTTGCAAACTTGAGGCTACGCTTTTCAACCACAACTCACTTTTCGACTCAACGGCTTTTGCGTCGATTCGAAAGGCTTCCAACTCACTTGTAATTACATTTGAAATGTGTTACAAGTATTTTTGCTGAATTTGGCCATTTCTTGGTCACCAAAAGCCTCGTTGTATCCAGAATCGCTGGCGGACCCCGTTCTCACAATCCGGGCATCCGATCAACGCGAAACTTTTACTGTGGCCTTAAAACATGTTTACGGAGCTCCCAGAATTTTCTCAGAATTTTCTGACTCTGTGAATTTTCTGCTTAAAATCTGGGCCCACTTACTTAAATAAAATTCTAGATCTCTCCATTTTATCTCGATTTGGGCCCAACTCGCTTCCAAATATTTTTTACTTCCCTAACTTTCATAAAAATAGTATTTCATACCATTTTTACTTACATTTATTTATATACCATAAATCTGGTACATTACAACCCCCCCCCTCTAGTTGTTTGATAGTACCTATTTAGATCCTTGTGGATCCTTAATATATAAAAACCTACAAGTGGTATCAGAGCGGGTTTTAGGATTATTGTAATACTCGGGAAATCTGAGTTGGTATAAAGAGTGTTTTTCAGGTGTGAATGTGTGCGAGGAAACAAAGTTAACTTTAGTGGTCTGTATACCGGTGTGCGAACAGCACAATCGCCGAAGCACAAATTCCGCCTTCTCGATCCGAGTCTAATCTTTGAAATCTGAGGCCTCCAGTACGACCGTCTCATCGAATCGAGTGAAAATGGTATAGACCGTTTGTCGATCCGGCGGTCGGATCGTCCTGAACTTAGCAAGGAAACTAGTGGGAGCCGCGTCTTAAGTGAATAGTGTAATGAATAGTAACTCCCTGATTTAATTCCCTCGCTAGCCAACGTCGGCCGATCGACTGTCTGGAGTCCGAATCTGACGATCCAGGTAGTCGATTTGAATGGCGTCGTCATTCTGCGCGCAGTGGCGTTGACCAAATTTCCGTTTGACAAGCCGGAAGCATCGCAAAGCGTGCAGAACTATTTATTTTACCGTATTTAATGGATTTTAAAATTATAGGGGATCGAATGCGACAAACCAAAATCACTACTTTGTAGATCTCGTCGAGCCGGACGTCGTGGTGGTATCCGTTGTTCAGTTTGACCACCCGGTGGCCTAGAAAAGCGTGAAAAGTGGCGAAAAACGGTGTTTTTGCATAAGAGTCCCCGCATTTTATGTGCGGAATCTAATGGGATTCTTTGGAGAGGGGATTATGTGTGAGTTGAGGTCCCTGCAATAGGACCCGTATCTAAATGAGGTTAGTGGAGGGGCTTCGTAGCATTTTGTGCAAAGGTATACAAATAGTGGTGGATGGACCTAAGTTGCCGTAGCTCGGATCCATCGCACCCAGCCGCACCAGAGGAAGCCTCTCGACTTCCTCTGCCCCTGCTCCGACGGCTGCACCCGCAGCGCCGACGGCCGCCACCACCCCTCGCCGGGAAAGCAAGATCTACTCTTGCTTTCGGATTGGTTGACAAAGGAAGCAACCAATGGGCTCGGGTCCTCTCCTAACCACATCTGGGAGCGTCCTCGGCCACCTGAGAGGCAGATCGGAGAGCCCCGACGCCCAGAACCGCCGCGCGCCGCCGGGCCATCATCCTCTTCGTCCTCGGGTCCGACGAGGTAAGCCCATTTGCTTTTTGTTGTTTTTCGGCAACTTGAGCCCCGGCAGTCAGTTACTGACACCAAGAGGGTGACCTGGGTCATTTCCCGAGGCCTGGGGACCCCGGGGTGCCGGCGGGTGAAGCATGGGTCGCCGGAACCCTAATACTTTGCCGATGATGCACGCGTTGCCTCCGGAGCTCCGGTGCCGGATCTCAGTTGATAGGAATTCTCTGTTGTTCCACAGGAGGGCCTCCACGAAGTTTGGTGGGCTTTGGAGCAGTGTGGAACGCGGAGGAACAAACCCTAGTTTCGGGTCATCTTTCTCACGGCCGAGCTCCACCGCCCGGCGCCGCCACTGCCCCACACCGCCGGACCGACCCTTGGCAAGCTCCGTAGCACCGTGTGGAACACCTTGGTCCAGTCAGAGGGACTCAAAAGCGCTGGCCGGAAATCCACCATTAGAGCATCTCCTTCTTCCCCGAGCTCGAGCTCCGGCGAATGCCGCCGCCCCCAGCCGCCGCCCAGTGCTTCAGGTGAGTTCCTTGGACATTGAGGAGGCCATACATGCATTTGCATGAAAGTTGTAACGTCGGGTTTTTGCTCGCTGTAGTTGCACCATTAGAGCAACCCGAAGTTGAGCTCCGGCCGCCGCCGCCGCCTTTGGTCGCCGGCCAACTACCCAGGTGAGTAATAAGGACTATATTTAAGCTTTCCATCAACTTGTTTTGGACAGAGAGGCTCTGCGAATTAAGTTGCTCCAACCTTTTCGTTAAAGTGTTTGTGTTGGGTGTTTTCCGGCCAACCGCCGCCACCGACCGCCGGCGCCGGGTCTGGCTAGGTCCGACCCACTTCTGGGAGGATACTTTGGCTGATGCTCACCCTTGCATCAGGTCTGAGCCAGGTCTTCTCAGGAAGTTGCCAACCCGAGCCTAGCATGGCTTGGGGGTTGCTCCGGCCAACTTCTCCGTCCGGTCTCTGGGGAGCCACAGGTGAGCACTTCACTCCTCAATCCATCCAGAGCATGATGCTCATGTTTTATTCCAACTTGATCAAGTGGTTGAATCGTTGTAGCATAGTAGCTATTGTGGACTTTGAATGTTTATGGGCCAACTTTGCCCTCGGGCCTCGTGCCGACCCAAACCAGTGAGCACGGGCTTTCTCGCGTCAGAACCTACGCGTTGAAATTTGCGGCGCAGTCTAAAGCTTCTTGCTTTGGAAGATCGGATCAAATCAATGTAGCAGGTTAATGTAATTATGCAATTTTAGAGTACTTTTTGGTTCAAGTTGCAAATGTTACTTCTTGGCCATCTTTGGACAGTGTATACGCACCCTCTAAGCTTTTCGTTAGTGGTCCGTAGACTTCCGTTGAGCGGAAGACTGATATCGTTCTGTAAATCGGCAAAATCGTTGGTTCACGATTTCCGGCGCGTGTCTCGCATACCACGGTATGAAAGAACGATTTCAGGTTACTGTAGTGCTATCGGGATGGGTATGAGTGAGTCTTTTCCTGACCACAGTTTCTGTTCAGGGCCCAGCAGTTCAGCACCAGCCTCCCGGTAGTCATGCGGGAGTTCGGGACCGGCCACGTCTGGGGGGTTCGTTCGGCTGATTTCGAGGTGGGTACCCCTTGGAACCTCTTGGTGCATGTCTGGTTGGCCGAGGTTGGTTCTCGGTCGATGCTCCAGGTTGCTACACGCACACCAGCGGTTTGGCCACCGCGAGGGTGTGCTTTTCCGGAAAAGTGGTATGTTGACCCGTGTACCCCACGTGTTGGTGACGTAATGGGGGCCCTCATTGGTGGGGGGTGTGAGCGGTGGTGCCGAGGCAGGTGCTCGGTGTGGCGCCGGGGCAGCTGCTCGGTGCGGTGGCCGCGGTAGGTGCTCGGTGCGGTTGCTGGGGCAGGTGCCCGGTTTGGATTGTACAAGGGGAGGGCTTTACTGTCGATTTCACGATGATGAGGGCGGTTGCTGTTGTTTTCCTTACAGTTTGCTTTAGTTATAGCCCTTCATGCTTTTCATACTTTGTATCTTGTGTCGCTGACTCCCCACTCTGTGAGAGGTCTATTGGCCCTTCGAGGCTACAGACTGTGGTTAGCTCTCCTTGTGCTTATTTCATTATCCGTTAGTAAAGCTATGTGGGTGTGATACTTTTGTGGGGTTGACTTGGATGTTGGGATTATTAAAAACTCTGTGGATGAATGTTTGGTTTACTATCTGCTTGTTGGCCGTTTTCAAACCAAAAAGAAAAAGAATGAAAACATTGCGAAAATGATTTGAAAAATGTTGGTGCCGTGTGGGCACCGTTTTCAAAACCCTGTGGATTTATGGATTTCGAAATGACTTTATAAATCTTGGGTGTCGTGTGGACACCGCTTTCAAAACCCTGCGGTTTTATCCTTTCAAAAATAGTCGGCCTCTTTATCACTTATGGAAAATGGTTGTATGTGTTTGACGATTGAACTAGTGTGGTTAAAGGTATGATGATATGGACTTTGTAGTCAGGACGCCGTGCATATACAAAGGAGACTCTGCCCGTTTGCAGAGTGAATTTGTATATGCAGCGGGTCTGGGCACGCACCGGGGAAGATTGATTTCATAAAAAAATATATGCCAAATTTGAGAGCTAAACGGTGACGTTTCTTCCGCGTGTTTAAACCCCGGGGCGTGACAGATTAAGATGGTATCAGAGAAAAACAACTTTAACCACAGTAGTCGCCGCCCAACATCCACAGAAAAACATTACCACTAGCTACTAACTAATGAAATGATCAGGGTATAGGTGCGTAGAGATGCGAGAGTGCGGGATTGTTAAGCTTTGTTTCTCGGTTTAACTCGGGTGTTGTGCTAGTGTAGTCGGGTTGGTTTGGAGGTTGGGGTCGAGGCCGGCTGCAACCGGGTTCGAGGAGGTGGCTGGGAAGTGATGGATTGAGCAACCGGCACAAGACACGGTGGGACTGCCGACGGTGCTCATGCACCCGGTGCGGCTGTTAACACAGCAGATCGTTGTGTCGGCTTTTGTCTTCCAAACCCCTTCCTCTGCCGATGCCTGGTCGTCGTTAGTCATGGTGACTGGTGGCAGGGTAATCCGCCGGTGGTTGTTAGTGTGTCGGCTGTCATGTCGGACGTGGGTAACCGGGTGGCTCTTGTCTAAGGTTGTTCCTTTTAGGCCTTCCGGTTTAGGTTACAACGGATTATCGGTCGAATCTTTTGCACCTTGGGCAAGGTATGCGTGGGAATGAGGATTCTTCCCCTACGGCTGTTACCCACCGTTCAACTGTTGCTGTGAACACTGCGATGGTTGTAGAAATCTTCATGGTAGGGTTTGGGGTGCTCCTTTAGGTTAAAAAAAAAAAAAAAAAAAAGGACCACCGGGACTAGTCAACCTTGTTCATTTGGGCTCAGTTTGCTTAGAGAGGCCGTGCCTCGTTTCGCACAAGTGTGCGTAAGGGGCGGCTTTTTATTGGGTGTTTAGCTTTTTGGACGCTGGGTGATGCTGGTCAGCTCCTTTTAAGGGGTTGTGGTGGTGTTAAGGGGTTGTGGTGGTGTAGCTCTGAGTTGAGTTCTCTTGTTCGGCACAAAAGGGTCGGTTAGGTCGTCTCATTAGTGGGTTGACGCGTGATCCCTCGAGTACGCATAGTAAACCTAGGCAGTTTGATGACAAGGTGTTTCTCGCTATTTTTTGTTGCTTATCCTCTCCCGACCCGATAGGTTTTGGATGGGTAGTCTACTGTACCCGGAGGCCATTGTCTTAGCGGACCTAGAGCTCAGAGTCCTCTCGGTTGGGAGTGTGACTGTTTGGTCTGAGTGGTTGCAGCTCGGTTCGTTGCCCGGTGCTTGGAAGGGCGACTGATTGGGACCAAGCGTCAGTGGTTAATTAGAGTGTCGCACCCCTTCGGTGCCAGGACGGAAGTAGGACCGTATTTCTTGGATTTTGTCGCCAGCTTCCCATGACCAAGGCATAGTGTTGAGGACTTTGGGTTGCGAGTCTGTTGTTCTGGAAGCAGGGTAGGTCAACGAGGGTTGTTGACTACATGGCGCTCTGGCAGTGGTCACTTTCGGCTAGGATGCCCTGCATACAGCATTTTCTGTGGGGTAGACCTTGTAGTAGGTCTGAGAGCTGAAACCTAGCTTTAGTTTTAACCGTCGCCTCGGCAGGACGGACAGTCGGAGCGGACAAGCCGGGATAGTGGTTATGCTCCGAGCTAGTGGCCTGTGTTGGTGACGGGTGGAAGTGGCCCGTGTTGGTGACGGGTGGAAGTGGCCTGTGTTGGTGACGGGTGGAAGTGGCCCGTGTTGGTGACGGGTGGAGGTGGTCCATGTTGGTGACGGGTGGGTTCGTTGTTCCAACGGAGGATTGCTTGTAGGCGGTGACCTGGCTGGTTTGGTTGGCACATCCTGTTGTCTCACGAGGGTATTACTGTGGGTTCCCCCTTTGTGGTCGGGTTAATTTGGGCATTTAAGGGCCCGTCGGTCCGGGTTTGGTGGTAGGACCGGGATACCTCGACGCATCGCGAGACTTTGGTTGCTCACTGATCAGCACCGTCAGAGGTGGTCTGCGAATCAGTTGCGTCTTAACAGGGAACTCCAAGCCGAGGAGCAGGCTTACTCAGGTTAGTTTCGATCAAGAGGGACGGGACGGTAGGGTTGCCGAGCGGGTTGAGCCGTCGGTAGTCTGAAATCTTAGGGCAGATCAGTCCGGTGGCTCTCCGTTCAGGGTTACCACCGAGTGTCACCCAGAGATGTAGGGCGCTTCGCTTGTCATTGCTTCAGGGGTGGATATTTGAACGCCCCGGCGGTGTTCATAGGTATGTTGAACGAAATGTTCAGACTCTTCTCGGATCAACTCGCGTACGGGCGAGGAGCGTTTACGAGTGGCCTTGAAGACTCTCAGGGACTAGAGAGTGTAGGCCAAACTCCAAAGGTGTGAGTTTGGGCATCACGAGATGGGCTTTTTGGGACGGCTAAAAGTCAGGAGAGCTTCGAAGAACGCAAGGTTCGGCTAACACGGGCACCAGTGTATGCACTATCGGCACCGGTGAGAATTTTGGGGTTTATCGTGATGCATCACGGAACGGACTTGGAAGTGTGGTGAGGTAGCAGGGGAAAGTTAAGACCCTAAGCGGACTCTTGGTGGCTTAATTTGACAAGGGATGTAGCACAACTCGTGACTCACCATTGGGTTGGTCGTCGAATAAAGGCCAAACATCAGCGCCCGTTGGGGAAACTGCAATCTCTCCTAGTGCCAGAGGGAAATGCGAGGATCACGAGGGGGGCGAAGCCTTTTGGGAGCGCAAGTCGGGCATGCTTGGGCCTTTTCCCCACACTGGATTCCTGGTGTGTTTAAGTTTCAAGGACGAAACTTCTTTTAAGGTGTGAGTGATGTAATACTCGGGAAATCTGAGTTGGTATAAAGAGTGTTTTTCAGGTGTGAATGTGTGCGAGGAAACAAAGTTAACTTTAGTGGTCTGTATACCGGTGTGCGAACGGGACAATCGCCGAAGCACAAATTCTGCCTTCTCGATCCGAGTCTAATCTTGGAAATCTAAGGCCTCCAGTGCGACCGTCTCATCGAATCGAGTGAAAATGGTATAGACCGTTTGTCGATCCGGCGGTCGGATCGTCCTGAACTTAGCAAGGAAACTAGTGGGACCCGCGACTTAACTGAATAGTGAAATAAATAGTAACTCCCTGATTTAATTCCCTCGCTAGCCAACGTCGGCCGATCGATTGTCTGGAGTCCGAATCTGACGATCTAGGTAGTCGATTTGAATGGCGTCATCGTTCTGAGCGCAGTGGAATTGACCAAATTTTCGTTTGACGAACCAGAAGCATCGTAAAGCATGCAGAACTGTTTATTTTACCGTATTTTATGGATTTTAAAATTATGGGGATCGAATGCGACAAACCAAAATCACTACTTTGTAGATCTCGTCGAGCCGGACGTCGTGGTGGTATCCGTTGTTCAGTTTGACGACCCGGTGGCCTCGAAGAGCATGAAAAGTGGCGAAAAATGATGTTTTTGCATAAGAGTCCCCGCATTTTATGTGCGGAATCTAATGGGATTCTTTGTAGAGGGGACTATGTGTGAGTTGAGGTCCCTGCATTAGGACCCGTTTCTAGATGAGGTTAGTGGAGGGGCTTCCTAGCATTTTGTGCAAAGGTATAAAAATAGTGGTGGATGGACCCAAGTTGCCCTAGCTCGGATCCATCGCACCCAGCCGCACCAGAGGAAGCCTCTCGACTTCCTCTGCCCCTGCTCCGATGGCTGCACCCGCAGCGCCGCCGGCCGCCACCACCACACGCCGTGAAAGCAAGATCTACTCTTGCTTTCGGATTGGTTGACAAGGGAAGCAACCAATGGGCTCGGGTCCTCTCCTAACCACATCTGGGAGCGTCCTCGGCCACCTAAGAGGAAGATCGGAGAGCCCCGACGCCCAGAACCGCCGCGCGCCGCCGGGCCATCATCCTCTTCGTCCTCGGGTCCGACGAGGTGAGCCCATTTGCTTTTTGTTTTTTTTCAGCAACTTGAGCCCCGACAGTCAGTTACTGACACCAAGAGGGTGATCTGGGTCATTTCCCGAGGCCTGGGGACCCCGGGGTGCCGGCGGGTGAAGCATGGGTCGCCGGAACCCTAATACTTGGCCGATGATGCATGCGTCGCCTCCGGAGCTCCGGTGCCGGATCTAAGTTGATAGGAATTCTCTGTTGTTCCACAGGAGGGCCTCCACGAAGTTTGGTGGGCTTTGGAGCAGTGTGGAACGCGGAGGAACAAACCCTAGTTTCGGGTCATCTTCCTCACGGCCGAGCTCCACCGCCCGGCGCCGCCACTGCCCCACACCGCCGGACTGACCCTTGGCAAGCTCCGTAGCACCGTGTGGAACACCTTGGTCCAGTCGGAGGGACTCAAAAGCGCTGGCCGAAAATCCACCATTAGAGCATCTCCTTCTTCCCCGAGCTCGAGCTCTGGCGAATGCCGCCGCCCCCGGCCGCCGCCCAGTGCCTCAGGTGAGTTCCTTGGACATTGAGGAGGCCTTACATGCATTTGCGTGAAAGTTGTAACATGGGGTTTTTGCTCGCTGTAGTTGCACCATTAGAGCAAACCGAGGTTGAGCTCCGGCCGCTGCCGCCGCCTTTGGTCGCCGGCCAACTACCCAGGTGAGTAGTAAGGACTATATTTAAGCTTTCCATCAACTTGTTTTGGACAGAGAGGCTCTGCAAATTAAGTTGCTCCAACCTTTTCGTTAAAGTGTGTGTGTTGGGTGTTTTCCGGCCAACCGCCGCCACCGACCGCCGGCGCCGGGTCTGGCCGGGTCCGAGCCACTTTTGGGAGGATACTTTGGCTCATGCTCACCCTTGCATCAGGTCTGAGCCAGGTCTGCTCAGGAAGTTGCCAACCCGAGCCTAGCTTGGCTTGGGGGTTGCTCCGGCCAACTTTTCCGGCTGGTCTCCGGCGAGCCACAGGTGAGCACTTCACTCCTCAGTCCATCCAGAGCATGATGCTCATGTTTTATTCCAACTTGATCAAGTGGTTGATTGGTTGTAGCATAGTAGCTATTGCTGACTTTGAATGTTTATGGGCCAACTTTGCCCTCGGGCCTTGTGCCGACCCAAACCAGCGAGCACGGGCTTTCTCGCGTCAGAACCTACGCGCTGAAATTTGCGGCGCAGTCTAAAGCTTCCTGGTTTGGAAAATCAGATCAAATCAATGTAGCAGGTTAATGTAATTATTCAATTTTAGAGTAATTTTTGGTTCAAGTTGCAAATGTAACTTCTTCGCCGTCTTTGGACAGTGTATACGCACCCTCTAAGCTTTTCGTTAGAGGTCCGTAGACTTCCGTTGAGCGGAAGACGGATATCGTACCGTAAATCGGCAAAATCGTCGGTTCACGATTTCTGACGCGTGTCTCGCATACCACGGTAAGAAAGAACGATTTCAGGTTACTGTAGTGATATCGGGATGGGTATGAGTGAGTCTTTTCCTGACCACAGTTTCTGTTCAGGGCCCAGCAGTTCAGCACCAGCCTCCCGGTAGTCATACGGGAGTTCGGGACCCGCCTACGTCAGGGGGTTCGTTCGACTGACTTCGAGGTGGGTTCCCCTTGGAACCTCTTGGTGCATGTTTTTGTTATTGTTATGTTTATCATTTTAAGGGGTAATGGGGGTGATGTGGACCTCCGAATTTATGAACGTCGCACTGGGAGATTGGACGGGCAATTCGCCCTCTCCGAACAACAGTAGGGTTGTTCGGGGCATACCAGCGATGAGGACGGTGATCGGTGCAACCAGTCGGAAGTCGGAAGGTGGGTTCCTCTCTCGACAGTTCGTGAGTCAGAAAACGAGGTTAATTGGTAACAGCAAAGGTTTGACATGTTAAAATATTGCTAACCCCCGTATACGCTTATGTGTTTATTATCATCATATTTATGGCGACCGAGGGTCGTGGTGCTCGATGATACATCATGTTCGGGGTGATTGCCGAGGCAGGAGCTCGGTTCTGTTTACCGAGGTAGGTGCTCGGTCTGGTTGGCCGGGGTTGGTGCTCGTTCGATGCTCGAGGTTGCTACACGCACACCAGCGGTTTGGCCACCGCGAGGGTGTGCTTTTCCGGAAAAGTGGTACGTTGACCCGTGTACCCCACGTGTTGGTGACGTAATGGGGGCCCTCATAGGTGGTGGGTGTGAGCGGTGGTGCCGAGGCAGGTGCTCGGTGTGGCGCCGGGGCAGGTGCTCGATGCGGTGGCCGCGGTAGGTGCTCGGTGCGGTTTTCGGGGCAAGTGCCCAGTTTGGATTGTACAGGGGGAGGGCTTTACTGTAGATTTCACGATGATGAGGGCGGTTGCTGTGGTTTTCCTTACAGTTTGCTTTAGTTATAGCCCTTCATGCTTTTCATACTTTGTATCTTGTGTCGCTGACTCCCCACTCTGTGATAGGTTCAGTCAGGGGTGGGAGCTAAGGCGACGGTGAGGCTGCGATGAGAGGTCTATTGGCCCTTCGAGGCTACAGACTGCGGTTAGCTCTCCTTGTGCTTATTTCATTATCCATTAGTAAAGCTATGTGGGTGTGATACTTTTGTGGAGTTGACTTGGATGTTGGGATTATTATAAAACTCTGTGGATGAATGTTTGGTTTACAATCTGCTTGTTGGCCGTTTTCAAACCAAAAAGAAAAAGAAAGAAAACATTGCGAAAATGATTTGAAAAATGTTGGTGCCGTGTGGGCACCGTTTCAAAACTCTGTGGATTTATGGATTTCGAAATGACTTTATAAAGCTTGGGTGTCGTGTGGACACCGCTTTCAAAACCCTGCGGTTTTATCCTTTCAAAAATAGTCGGCCTCTTTATCACTTATGGAAAATGGTTGTATGTGTTTGACGATTGAACTAGTGTGGTTAAAGGTATGATGATATGGACTTTGTAGTCAGGACGCCGTGCATATACAAAGGAGACTCTGCCCGTTTGCAGAGTGAATTTGTATATGCGGCGGGTCAGAGCACGCACCGGGGAAGATTGATTTCAAAAAAAAATATATGCCAAATTTGAGAGCTAAACGGTGACGTTTCTTCCGCGTGTTTAAACCCCGGGGCGTGACATTTATCTATCATGTCGGGTGAAAGTGATAATATTTATAGACCTCGACTTTTTTATGGGACTAATTATGCGTATTGGAAAGTGCGGATGAGAGCTTTTCTCATCACAATTGATCAACGGGTATGGCAATCCGTAGAATACGGTTGGGTTCATCCTGTTGAGGAAGTAGGAAATTCTACTACCCCAAAACCTCGCTCTAGATGGTCCAAAAAGGAATTCGAAAGATCTTCTTACAATGGGAAAGGTACGAACGCTCTTTTTAATTCTCTTTCCTCGACTGAGTTCACACGAATTTCCGCGTGTGAAACTGCAAAGAAGATTTGGGATATTCTCAAAATTACACATGAGGGTACTAATCTAGTAAAAATTCAAAAGCTCCAGATGCTTACAAGTCAATTTGAGTCTATTCATATGGATGAGCATGAATTATTTACAGATTATTACACTAGACTTCAAGATGTAATCAATACTAGTGCTAATTTAGGAGAAAAGATCCCGGAGTCGAGAGTTGTAAGAAAGATACTTCGGACTCTTCCGGAATGGTTTAGGGCAAAGGTTACCGCCATTGAAACCGTTAGTCATCCGGATGAGATGAGAGTAGAGGAATTAGTAGGTGCTTTACAAACTTATGAGATGGCTTTTCCTACTAATCAAGTTTCTTCCAAGTCTTCTTCTAAGCTTACAGGTGTTGCATTCAAATCTACAAAGGAAGAAGATGGCGAATCAAGTTCCGACGATGAAATCACTTCTGCCGATTTTGAAGAACAATTGGTGCGGATCATAAAGAAATTTCGTCGGAAGTTTTGGAAGAATCGAACCGATGGATCTTCTTCCTCGAAACCATCTAAAGGATCATCGGGTTCTAAATCCTCTAACCTCAAAAGCTCTGCAAAACCTTCTGAAGAAAAAGATGAATTCGAAGGGGAAATCCAATGTTATAGATGCAAAGGCTACGACCATATTTCAACGGATTGTCCTTCTCCGAAATCATATAAAAAGAAGGCTTTGCAAGCGAAAACTTGGGACGATTCTACTTCTAATGAATCGACCTCAAGTAAAGAGGAAAAAGTCGTTGCCTTTCATGCCTCTCAAATTCCCTCTTCTAATTTTTGCTTATCATCTCTAATCACTGACTCTGCTCCTTTGATTTTGTATGAAACATCAACATCCGATGGAGAGTGATCAAGTGAGGGGGAGTCGAACAAAGAAGAACTCGTTGAGGCATATCAACAACTTATTACAGAATCTAAGAAGATGGCCAAGCATATCAAGAAGTTGAGGAAGCAACGACTAGAGGCTCAAGATGAGAATCATGCTTTAAAGATAAAACTTCATGATCTCGCGGAGGAACGAGAACGTTTATTGGATAACAATAAAATCCTCCAAGAAAAGCGAAACCAATCGGAGACAAACGCTAAATCATATATGGACAAAATTGGTGTCACGCCCCGGGGGTTTGTTTTAGCGGAAACGATTCATAAAAGTCGAATACTTGACGTGTAAATTTTTTTTGTTTAAAAGAGAACCCCTCTTCCCCGGCACGTGCCCAGACCCGCCACACATACAGGATCACTCAGCAAACGGACAGAGTCTCCCCTGTACGTGCACGGCGTAGCGTTCAGTACATGTTCCAACATACACAACCAATCAATCACAACAATTATTCACAAACAACCAGCATTCTAAACTAATAAAAGAAGAACATATGGCCGATCAATTTGGAAAGGATAAATCCACTGTTTTGAAAGAGCGCCTACCCGGCGCTTACGTTTTGAAAGCTAGTTTCGAAATCAGCATAAATCCACAAGGTTTGAAAACGGTGCCCACCCGACACCAAGTTTTGAAATCCCTTTCGCAATCCATAAATCCACAGGGTTTTGAAACCAGTGCCCACACGACACTTAGATTTTAAAAACGGTTTTCGCAATCTTTCCTTCGGCTTTTGCCTTTTTGATTTTCAAATGGCCAATAGAAATAAAAGGAAAAGTAACGCACAAGGGGCACTAAATGCAACCTGTACCGACATCCACGCCGACCCCACGAGGGTATCGCGAACCTCTCACATAACTACAATGCAATGAAAAGCGAGAATGAAAGAAGAAATACAGTCCAGGGTCCCCAGCGACCCAGCTGCTCCTGTCCCGTCCTCACCACCGCCTACCTCTCCCCCCGTCTGAACCCTGTCACGAAGTGGGATGTCAGTGACGTAAAAGTAGTAGAGCAGGAGAATATAATAAAACAAACCGTGAAGACAACCGGAGCAACCACCCCCTCAAGGAGGAAAGGCAACCTGTACACCTGTATCCTGTAATACCCGGACACGTCGGACAACTAAACCCACGGCCCATACCGTACCTGCAGAAACCCGACCACGTCGGACAACTAAACCGACGGGTCGCACCGCTCGCACCTCGGCGCCTCAACCCCACCACTAATAAGGGGCCCCACTACGTCACCTCGTGGGTATACACGGGTCATAGACCACTTTTCTGGAAAAGCGCACCCTTTGCGGTGGCCAAACCGCGGGTGCGCGTGCTGCAGCCTCGAGCATAGTAACCAAGTACACCAGATAAAACCGATAGTAATGAACCATAAAGATCACCAAATATACAAAGTATAACTCAATAGCAAGGAACATAAAGACTATCCACGTTAGCACAGTTAAACGTATAATCAAAAGTAGTTGCAACCGTCGGAAGCCCGACACTAAGTCTTAAACTAAAAACCCACCTGAATGTAGGCTGATCCCGAGCTCTCACTGGACTACTGGGCGGCTGGTGCTGAACAGCTGGGCCCTGAATAGAAACTGTAGTCAGAACTAGACTCACTCATATCCGTCCCGACAACCCTACACTAACGTGTCGCTAATATGGGCACTTAGCCGACACTAGGCTTAAATCGAAGTTCCCGAAAATCCATTGAACCTCCAATCATGACCCGCCGACGGTCTAAAAAAAAAAAATCCAATTATCGTCCAACTACACCTGCTGTCCCTAAACATCATAATTTTGATGTTTAGGCAGACTGGGACCAAATCCCAATTTCTTCTATCGAAAAATTGCTATAAATACACCTATTTGAACACTGTTTTGACCCGTTCTTCCAAACCAGGAATCCGGAGACAGCGCCGTAAGTTTCAGCGCGTTCGTTACGACTAGTCGAAGCTCGTGCTCACCATTTGGGAGTAGCACGAGACCCGAGGAAAACTTCGGGCCATAAAATTCCTCTCTAACCTAGCCAAATAGCATTTTTGTTTCTCCGGCTCTTCACAACCTATTTCTAACACGAGCATTGCGTCCAGTGACACCAAATTAGCCAGGGGCACACTGTCGCGGCTTCGCAAACAGCCCCGAATCCTACCACGACCAACTATCATCTTAACACTTAGTTTTAACACAACATTAAATTCATTCCTCAAAATCTAAATTGTTATATATTAAAATCTCTCCGGACATTGCCAGGACACCAGGGCTCACTTTAATTTCAGTCCAAAACTGATGGATCATCCAGATCCAAGTCCCTCGCTCTCTAACACTTCTACAATGCACCACAACACACATCCACTCAGAACCAACTTGATCTGCAGTGAGCACTGAGCTCAGGGGATGATTTAAAACAACTTTCATATTTTACACAAAGTCAAATTCCCATTTTTTTTTCTTTGTGGCATTTCATCGAACACTTGGTGGGCATACTTTAAATATAACATCCAAACTCTTGCCCGAGCCCATTCTCAGCAAGAAAGCAATCCTGGGGCTTCTAAGATGGAAGGGAAGCTAGAGCCAAGGTTAAGAGGTTACCTGGTGATTGGCCGGTGACCGGATGCAACGGCGGCTGCCGGAGGAGAAGCTCGGCCAAACAAGCTGGTGTAACTCTACAAGATGAAAAACTTACGTCCAAAAGTCCATGCAAAAATTCAGGAAGCCTACTACAGGTCCTACAAGCATACCTGGGTCACTGGCCGGCGGCGGAAAGCGCCGGCGACGCGCGGCGGCGGAGGTCACCCGAGCTCGGATTGCAAAGTGGTGCAACTACGGATTCACAAAACCCTACATTAGAATCCACATGCAACTTCACAAAAGGCCTTATTCATGTCTAAGGAACTTACCTGAGTGGCTTTCCCACCGCTCGGAGCCCCAGCGAACGCCGGCGACGGAGCTCGCCCAAGATAATGGCCGTTAATGGCGGATTCCGGTCGGCAAGGCCTGGGCCGGTGCAACATGGACCAAAATGCTCCAATGGTTGCCAGGGAGCTTCCTGTGGGGGTGGCCGGCGGCGTGGGTGCACGGCGGCGCCGGACGGCGGGGTTCGGCCGCGGTTCAAAAATGGCCGATTCTAGAGCTAGCCGGATCTTCGCGGATCCTCCACCGATCAACTCCAAACTTTAGTAGCAGCTTGCAGTCACCTATAAGACCAAGATCAACGGTCTTGATCTTGATTTTGTCTACCGGATGAAGCTAGTGATCATCCTCGGTCGAAACAAGGAATTCCGGCAAGAGGTCGCTCCCGCCGGCAGTAGGGACGACGGCGATGGACCAGACTTCACAGAGAGGGTCATCACATCTTCATAAACCTATTAGACATAAACTTAGGCTACTTAAAATAACTTTGTTCCATAAACCTACCTCGCCGGAAAATTGGAAAAAGAAGATGTCTCCCGCGGCGGCGCACGACGGGGCTAGGTGTCGGTTCACCCCGGGCTCGGCTGCGGCTTCCCAGAGGATACCTCAGGTGCGGACATGATCCCCCTAGGGTCCTCCCAAGAGTCTTCCTCCTCAAGACCCGAGATCAAGATAGTTCTTGGTCTATCTTCTCCGGCGACGAGGTGGCGGCGGCCGGCGCGGGGCTCCCGTGGAGTGCGGCAGAGGGGAGGAAGACTGTTGCACAGGCGGCTAGGGCAAGGCTAGGGTTTAGGTTTCCTTGAAAGATGCCCTAGCCCGTAGTGTATAAGTAGTGTAAACATGCACTTTGCACTTTAGCCCTCCAACTCATGATATACCGTGCTTAGTCCCTCACAGCATCTTTCTTTTGCATCAAGGTCCCTCAACACAAAGGTGGCACACAATTCGAGGCATAATACAGAGGGTTTATTATGTAAAAAAGCCGTATTTTTACTGTATTTTACGCTTTTCGAGGAGTTCTGGTCGTCGAAACGAAAAATGGACTCCGCCACGACGTCCAGCTCGACGAAACCTATCAGGTAGCGATTTCCGATTTTTGAGAAACTGCCCAGATGAAAACTCGGTCCATCAATACTGTGCCCAAATACAGTTATCGGGCTTTTCGAGACTCTAGGGTCGTCAAACGAAAATTCCGTCAGTGTCATTGCGTCCAAAATAACGAAACCATTCAAAACGACTACCTGGATCACCATGTTCGGAATCCGAACAGTGAAACAGTCAGCGTTGCATTCGTCGGGGTGTCGAAGATTGGGGTTACTATTCATCTACAGTGTTAACTTAAAAACACTGTGCGCAGGCCGCTGTTACATGGGTCCCGATGATTCGCTTGCTTCTTCATCGATTTCTGGACGATCCGACCGTCAGATCGAAAAATATTGAATATGAATCTCGCTCAATTCGACGAGACGATCACAACGGTCAATTCGGATTTCCAAGATCACGTCCGGATTGGGAATTAGCCTTGTTGCCTCGTAAATCGTGCAACTTGCACACTGGCGATTGACCATATAGGCCAACAGGGGTCTTTTGAATTCAAAACCGGATCCAAATTTACTTTTAGACTATTTATTAAAAATACGATATTTTGGGTTTCTACATCACTTACAACTTAAAAGAAGTTTCGTCCCCGAAACTTACAACTTAAAAAAATTTCATTCCCGGAGCCTACAGCCTGATGTCATACTTTATGAAATGCTCAAAAAGTTTATCCGAGGGCTACAAGTCAGTCGCAAGGTATCGACAACTCTAAGGCTACTAATTTAGACCCAATCTGATACTCCCCATTACAGGGCAGAGTATTTCCTCAGTTCTTTCGACAGTCCGTTGCCTGCAGCCGACGTCCTTACCAACAGAATCAGCGAAATACCGTAGAACTGTCGCCAACAACTAGTTGGGGACACAACTCCTATCAGAAGGTATATCACGTACCTCCCAACACAATCTTAGTGCTAAAAACAGAACCTTTATCAAGGATTACTACCACCTCGTGGTCACAAACATCACCATGACTAACACATAGGCGGGTCCACGTCGATCCACAAAATCTGTGCAAAAGGTGGGGTCAATTTGCATCCGTCCCAAAACAGGGTTACCATCGGGCCCATAGGCCAACGAATTAAGACACGGGGACACTGAAGGGTCAGCAACTTGTTCAACCTCTAAGCAAACTGCGAGGCTAGTGCAATCATAGCAGTCATCTACTGCTGTGCCATCAGCCGGACGATTACGAAGAGAACAGTGATTTAACCTTTAACCACTGTAACTGATCCGAGCACTCTGGCTCCATTGAAACATCAAGCCCACAGCCGAAACCATGACCGCGGCTAACCCTGCACTAACAACGATCCCAAAAACCAGAGTGCGTACGACTAATAACCGAAACAGCGAGACTCAACTGTGCGAAACACACCTGAGCTCCAAACCACTATGCCAATACCCTGCGCTCTCTCGTGAACGCAAGTCATCCTAGGGTTCGTTCCTAACTAAAAACCCAGGTATCGGATCGGAAAGGCGGAAATTTGTGCATCGGGAACTGTGCAATTCACGCGCCGGTATGCAAATCGCTAAGGTTAGATCTGCTTCCTCGCCCGCAAGCACACTAGAATTTCTCGAGCGCTACCTCACTCACACCTTAAAAGAAGTTTCATCCCCGAAACTTAAATACGCCAGGAATCCAATACATGGGAACAGTGGCCAAACATGTCCGACTTGCGCTTCCCATTGGCCTTGCGCCCCTCGTGATCTGTACTGCTTCACAATCACAAACACGCAACCCAAAACCTCAAGACTATGCCTTGGTCATGGGGAGCTGGCGACAAAACCCAAGAAGCACGGTCCTACTTCCGTCTTGGCACCCAAGGGGGTGCGACACTCTGATTAACCTCTACCGCTCGGTCCCAATCCATTGCCCTTCCAAGCACCATACACTGAGCCGAGCTGCATACCCCCAGGCCAACGATCACATTCCCAACTAGGAGTATTTAAGCTCTAGGTCCGCTCAACAAAAGGAAGAATCAAGCCCAAACGAACAAGATTTGCTAGTCCCAGTGGTCTCTTTTCTCAACCCCAGGGGGAATCCCAAGACCCCCACAACAACACTACTACACGAGCCCAAACAACACGACTACACAAACGCGACAACCGAGCTAAACCGAGAAACCAAAACTTAACCCGTACTCACACACCCCACAAGTCAGTTCTAGACTCCGCTAGTATGGCACTTAACCAACTATCGAGAAAACGGGACATATACTTTTCCCCCGCTCCCCCGATCACTCGCGTCCTACGCTTCTATGCCTTATTCAATTCATTCCTTCGTAGCTAAGTGTGGTATCTCCGTCGATGTCGGACACTGACTCTGCGTCCCCGGCCGATGATCTAGTACGGGCCATGTCTGTCACACATCACAAGAGTCAACTTCAGACTACCCTACTAACAACAACCATAAAGTGAGAGAAAGGACTCAACATTCCCCCCCCTCCCTCGGTCACTCACGTTCTACAGTCCTATGCCCTACCCATTTCATTCATGTGTAGGCAAGTGAGGTGTTCCCGCGGATGTCGGCACTAACTGTTGTGATTGAAAGAACGCTCTGATACCATTTAATCTGTCACGCCCCGGGGGTTTGTTTTAGCGGAAACGATTCATAAAAGTCGAATACTTGACGTGTAAATTTTTTTTGTTTAAAAGAGAACCCCTCTTCCCCGGCACGTGCCCAGACCCGCCACACATACAGGATCACTCAGCAAACGGACAGAGTCTCCCCTATACGTGCACGGCGTAGCATTCAGTACATGTTCCAACATACACAACCAATCAATCACAACAATTATTCACAAACAACCAGCATTCTAAACTAATAAAAGAAGAACATATGGCCGATCAATTTGGAAAGGATAAATCCACTGTTTTGAAAGAGCGCCTACCCGGCGCTTACGTTTTGAAAGCTAGTTTCGAAATCAGCATAAATCCACAAGGTTTGAAAACGGTGCCCACCCGACACCAAGTTTTGAAATCCCTTTCGCAATCCATAAATCCACAGGGTTTTGAAACCAGTGCCCACACGACACTTAGATTTTAAAAACGGTTTTCGCAATCTTTCCTTCGGCTTTTGCCTTTTTGATTTTCAAATGGCCAATAGAAATAAAAGGAAAAGTAACGCACAAGGGGCACTAAATGCAACCCGTACCGACATCCACGCCGACCCCACGAGGGTATCGCGAACCTCTCACATAACTACAATGCAATGAAAAGCGAGAATGAAAGAAGAAATACAGTCCAGGGTCCCCAGCGACCCAGCTGCTCCTGTCCCGTCCTCACCACCGCCTACCTCTCCCCCCGTCTGAACCCTGTCACGAAGTGGGATGTCAGTGACGTAAAAGTAGTAGAGCAGGAGAATATAATAAAACAAACCGTGAAGACAACCGGAGCAACCACCCCCTCAAGGAGGAAAGGCAACCTGTACACCTGTATCCTGTAATACCCGGACACGTCGGACAACTAAACCCACGGCCCATACCGTACCTGCAGAAACCCGACCACGTCGGACAACTAAACCGACGGGTCGCACCGCTCGCACCTCGGCGCCTCAACCCCACCACTAATAAGGGGCCCCACTACGTCACCTCGTGGGTATACACGGGTCATAGACCACTTTTCCGGAAAAGCGCACCCTTTGCGGTGGCCAAACCGCGGGTGCGCGTGCTGCAGCCTCGAGCATAGTAACCAAGTACACCAGATAAAACCGATAGTAATGAACCATAAAGATCACCAAATATACAAAGTATAACTCAATAGCAAGGAACATAAAGACTATCCACGTTAGCACAGTTAAACGTATAATCAAAAGTAGTTGCAACCGTCGGAAGCCCGACACTAAGTCTTAAACTAAAAACCCACCTGAATGTAGGCTGATCCCGAGCTCTCACTGGACTACTGGGCGGCTGGTGCTGAACAGCTGGGCCCTGAATAGAAACTGTAGTCAGAACTAGACTCACTCATATCCGTCCCGACAACCCTACACTAACATGTCGCTAATATGGGCACTTAGTCGACACTAGGCTTAAATCGAAGTTCCCGAAAATCCATTGAACCTCCAATCATGACCCGCCGACGGTCTAAAAAAAAAAAAATCCAATTATCGTCCAACTACACCTGCTGTCCCTAAACATCATAATTTTGATGTTTAGGCAGACTGGGACCAAATCCCAATTTCTTCTATCGAAAAATTGCTATAAATACACCTATTTGAACACTGTTTTGACCCGTTCTTCCAAACCAGGAATCCGGAGACAGCGCCGTAAGTTTCAGCGCGTTCGTTACGACTAGTCGAAGCTCGTGCTCACCATTTGGGAGTAGCACGAGACCCGAGGAAAACTTCGGGCCATAAAATTCCTCTCTAACCTAGCCAAATAGCATTTTTGTTTCTCCGGCTCTTCACAACCTATTTCTAACACGAGCATTGCGTCCAGTGACACCAAATTAGCCAGGGGCACACTGTCGCGGCTTCGCAAACAGCCCCGAATCCTACCACGGCCAACTATCATCTTAACACTTAGTTTTAACACAACATTAAATTCATTCCTCAAAATCTAAATTGTTATATATTAAAATCTCTCCGGACAGTGCCAGGACACCAGGGCTCACTTTAATTTCAGTCCAAAACAGATGGATCATCCAGATCCAAGTCCCTCGCTCTCTAACACTTCTACAATGCACCACAACACACATCCACTCAGAACCAACTTGATCTGCAGTGAGCACTGAGCTCAGGGGATGATTTAAAACAACTTTCATATTTTACACAAAGTCAAATTCCCATTTTTTTTTCTTTGTGGCATTTCATCGAACACTTGGTGGGCATACTTTAAATATAACATCCAAACTCTTGCCCGAGCCCATTCTCAGCAAGAAAGCAATCCTGGGGCTTCTAAGATGGAAGGGAAGCTAGAGCCAAGGTTAAGAGGTTACCTGGTGATTGGCCGGTGACCGGAGGCAACGGCGGCTGCCGGAGGAGAAGCTCGGCCAAACAAGCTGGTGTAACTCTACAAGATGAAAAACTTACGTCCAAAAGTCCATGCAAAAATTCAGGAAGCCTACTACAGGTCCTACAAGCATACCTGGGTCACTGGCCGGCGGCGGAAAGCGCCGGCGACGCGCGGCGGCGGAGGTCACCCGAGCTCGGATTGCAAAGTGGTGCAACTACGGATTCACAAAACCCTACGTTAGAATCCACATGCAACTTCACAAAAGGCCTTATTCATGTCTAAGGAACTTACCTGAGTGGCTTTCCCACCGCTCGGAGCCCCGGCGAACGCCGGCGACGGAGCTCGGCCAAGATAATGGTCGTTAATGGCGGATTCCGGTCGGCAAGGCCTGGGCCGGTGCAACATGGACCAAAATGCTCCAATGGTTGCCAGGGAGCTTCCTGTGGGGGTGGCCGGCGGCGTGGGTGCACGGCGGCGCCGGACGGCGGGGTTCGGTCGCGGTTCAAAAATGGCCGATTCTAGAGCTAGCCGGATCTTCGCGGATCCTCCACCGATCAACTCCAAACTTTAGTAGCAGCTTGCAGTCACCTATAAGACCAAGATCAACGGTCTTGATCTTGTTTTTGTCTACCGGATGAAGCTAGTGATCATCCTCGGTCGAAACAAGGAATTCCGGCAAGAGGTCGCTCCCGCCGGCAGTAGGGACGACGGCGATGGACCAGACTTCACAGAGAGGGTCATCACATCTTCATAAACCTATTAGACATAAACTTAGGGTACTTAAAATAACTTTGTTCCATAAACCTACCTCGCCGGAAAATTGGAAAAAGAAGATGTCTCCCGCGGCGGCGCACGACGGGGCTAGGTGTCGGTTCACCCCGGGCTCGGCTGCGGCTTCCCAGAGGATACCTCAGGTGCGGACATGATCCCCCTAGGGTCCTCCCAAGAGTCTTCCTCCTCAAGACCCGAGATCAAGATAGTTCTTGGTCTATCTTCTCCGGCGACGAGGTGGCGGCGGCCGGCGCGGGGCTCCCGTGGAGTGCGGCAGAGGGGAGGAAGACTGTTGCACAGGCGGCTAGGGCAAGGCTAGGGTTTAGGTTTCCTTGAAAGATGCCCTAGCCCGTAGTGTATAAGTAGTGTAAACATGCACTTTGCACTTTAGCCCTCCAACTCATGATATACCGTGCTTAGTCCCTCACAGCATCTTTCTTTTGCATCAAGGTCCCTCAACACAAAGGTGGCACACAATTCGAGGCATAATACAGAGGGTTTATTGTGTAAAAAAGCCGTATTTTTACTGTATTTTATGCTTTTCGAGGAGTTCTGGTCGTCGAAACGAAAAATGGACTCCGCCACGACGTCCAGCTCGACGAAACCTATCAGGAAGCGATTTCCGATTTTTGAGAAACTGCCCAGATGAAAACTCGGTCCATCAATACTGTGCCCAAATACAGTTATCGGGCTTTTCGAGACTCTAGGGTCGTCAAACGAAAATTCCGTCAGTGTCATTGCGTCCAAAATAACGAAACCATTCAAAACGACTACCTGGATCACCATGTTCGGAATCCGAACAGTGAAACAGTCAGCGTTGCATTCGTCGGGGTGTCGAAGATTGGGGTTACTATTCATCTACAGTGTTAACTTAAAAACACTGTGCGCAGGCCGCTGTTACATGGGTCCCGATGATTCGCTTGCTTCTTCATCGATTTCTGGACGATCCGACCGTCAGATCGAAAAATATTGAATATGAATCTCGCTCAATTCGACGAGACGATCACAACGGTCAATTCGGATTTCCAAGATCACATCCGGATTGGGAATTAGCCTTTTTGCCTCGTAAATCGTGCAACTTGCACACTGGCGATTGACCATATAGGCCAACAGGGGTCTTTTGAATTCAAAACCGGATCCAAATTTACTTTTAGACTATTTATTAAAAATACGATATTTTGGGTTTCTACAATTGGTTTTCTAGAAAAATAGTTTGAGGAGATTCATGTCACCAACCAAGCTTTGACCAAGCAAGTTCATCAACTTAAATTCGACATACAAAGGATTTCAACCGGTTCCAAGAAACTTGATTGTATGTCCGGATTAGGTAAAACAAGCAAGGTTGGTTTGGGATTTAAAAAGAACCAAACTGTGAAGGCTTCAAGTTCCACAACTAAATTTAAAGGAAGAACTTGTCACCAATGTGGACTTGAAGGACACTTGATGAAGTCGTGCCCGAAAAAGAGAAAGAGGAATTCTTCGGCAACTTCATCTACGGAGCGAACTCAACGCAATCAAAAGACACATCAAGTCAATGGAGTTCACTCAATCCGCCAAAGGTCTGAGCTACAACATCAATCATACAAGTGGATCATTGCGAGGCAAAGACCTAAGGTGGACCAACAGTCAAAGCTATCATCTCCCGGCCACAATGAATCAAGACAACCCAAAATTCGACAATTTTGGATACGGAAAGGTGATATCTTTCCATGTCTTAAGTTCTAAATAGCTTATGACTGTATGTAATGCTTTGATTGGTTTTCGTTTCATATTTTTCTTAATCTCTGCATTATATGTTTTCAATGCTCTTTGTCTCTATGTTTTGTTTTTGAACAAACGGGTTTTATCGAACAAGTGCATTGAATAAAAAGGGTTTCACTTTCAATCACTCCAATTTAATTTTATATGAATTATCAGCTTCACTCCATAATCATAATTCTTGAAGATACTTCATTATAAGAGTTTTTGATAATTATATTCATCAAATTTTAGTAATCATGTGTGATCTTTAGATGATTAATCTATCTCGGTTGTGTGAGTTCTTTGTGATAAACATGAGACAACCGATAGACTAAAATTTAGGATTTAATTCTTTCACATAAGAGATTGTATTTTCTTACAAGGGTAATGAAATGAATTGCAGAAGATGTGGAAAGAGTTACATCCGAAAGGAGTGTGAAAACTACCACCACTTGTTTGGAAAGAGCTGCCACCCCGGTCGTCCGGTTAGTGTGCGAAGCTACCACATGTTATGGATGCTTGAAAAATATATTTGAAATTTTTTAGATGAAGCATACGGAGATTTATATTCAAAGTTCTCATTTTGAACAATCTCCTGGTTGGTATAAGGTGAGATAGTTAAAAGATGCTCAAAAGGCCACCCTTAGGTATTTTAGTGTTTATCTCAAATTTGAAAGGGTAGAAATCAAATTGATGTCATTTGGAAATCTCTGTAAGTCATCTTTGTAAATCCGTTACATCTTGATAGAGTTTGGATCTCTAGATTACTTTTGATGACTTGTGTTTGACGTATATAAAATGAAAAACGGTTTATAATGTTTTATCTTTATTTTTCATGATTTCGGAGTAAATCTTTTTAATTTTTGTAAAATTAATTAGATAGAATGGCATCTGTGTGATCTCACAATTTTCAAGCACTTAAATTGTTTTCTTGATGGCATGCAAATCGGTAATTCAAAGATTTCAAAATCAGGATTTGTTTTAAGAAATTATTTGATCTTAGCTTTCGAGTACCGGTACGTAATCTGTGTTTTTGTTATATACCGGAACTGAGCTTTTATCTCTCTTTCTCTATGAACTAATGCTGTTAGTGATTTCCTTTTGTCTAGTATGTTCACTGTTTGACAATTTGTGACAAAAAGGGGGAGAAGAGAAATGACGGAGATGAGATCATCGAGATAGGGGGAGATGATGAAAAAGGATCCGAAAAACAAAAAGAACCAAAAGGACGAAACAAATGTAGGATTTACATTTAATTTCTAACGACTAACGTTTGATTTTGTTTGGAGTTTTGTTTTGCAGGATTTATATCACTTTAAGACTCCAAGTCCTAAGTCATAGAGTTTGTTCTAGGACTGGTTCAAATGTATTTTTATTTTTTGGATCTTTCACGCAAAGAAAGTCAATGTTTTGGTGATGACATTGAGTTTCGATTTTTTGGTTTAAGATGAGTGTCTTGAGCGTTTTATGTATTTTTGGGTTTTGTCACGAAATTTCCAAAGGATGAGATTGTTACGGCTTTTTGTGTTGGTATATTTCGTGAGTTGAGTCGGAGTCTTGAAGTGATCAATTTGTCAATCAGCAATTGAAGACTCAGAGAAGATTCAACAAGAGCTCAAGTTGACACTCAGTGTTTTGAGTCTTGAAGATTGAAGTTGAAGAATTGTGGATGATATACATCAATCTTAAGGAAAATGGATTTGGAATGATCAGGTACGTTTAACTAAATAATTTTGGTGATCCGAATACATTTGTGTAGTTTAGAAACACTTGGATAAGTTTTCATTGCATAAAAATCAAAAAACTATTTTTTCAGGAAATCCAGTTCGGATCAGAAAATTCTGTTCAGGACCCCGAACCTTGTTTTTTCAGAAATTCTCTAAAAAACAATGACAGTCCGGAAGGAGCCTAATCCAGTCCGGGCCGTCGTGCGGGAAAAATTCTGTTAAGTCAGTTTTTGATGCTTATCTCTTTCCAAAGGTTTCTAACCTATAAATAGACACTTAGGGTTTCTCAAGAACTACCGACTAATTAAGAAAACACTTGAGAGCAACCCTAGAGGCTAGGTTTTTTATCGTTCTTCTTTTAGCCTCTTTTAGGTCAATTCGACGGTTCTTCCATGATCTATCTTTTGTCGAATTGATCTAGTCTTTGCTTAGAGATTCCTTCTACGGTTCCTCAATGATAATCTAAGCAAAGGATCACCATCGAAGCCAATATTCTTATCGGCTGAGTTTGCGTCGTGGATTTGACGTAGCATCGTGGATTCGGTGTGTTGAAGGTGTTTCATGGATTCGAAACGTGTGCTCGTGGATTCGAGTGGTGTTCGTGGATTCGAACGTGTGCAGTGGACGTGCAGTCGGTGAGCGCAAGATCCGAAGAAGTTGAAGGAGGGGTTTGAGTCCGTGGAGTCGGTAATCACCTTGTTATTCTTCCTTTTCTTATTGGATTGTTATTGCGTGTTGGTCCCGTGGTTTTTCTCCTGGATTGGAGTTTTCACGTAAATCTCGGTGTGCTGTTTTTATTTTCCGCATTGGTTTTTATTTTGCACTGAGATTTGTTTTTAAGTATTACACCTATTCACCCCCCCCTCTAGTTGTTTGATAGTACCTATTTAGATCCTTGTGGATCCTTAATATATAAAAACCTACAAGTTGTATCAGAGAGGGTTTTAGGTTTATTGTAATACTCGGGAAATCTGAGTTGGTATAAAGAGTGTTTTTCAAGTGTGAATGTGTGCGAGGAAACAAAGTTAACTTTAGTGGTCTGTATACCGGTGTGCGAACAGCACAATCGCCGAAGCACAAATTTCGCCTTCTCGATCCGAGTCTAATCTTGGAAATCTGAGGCCTCCAGTGCGACCGTCTCATCGAATCGAGTGAAAATGGTATAGACCGTTTGTCGATCCGGCGGTTGGATCGTCCTGAACTTAGCAAGGAAACTAGTGGGACCCGCGACTTAAGTGAATAGTGAAATGAATAGTAACTCCCTGATTTAATTCCCTCGCTAGCCAACGTCGGCCGATCGACTGTCTGGAGTCTGAATCTGACGATCCAGGTAGTCGATTTGAATGGCGTCGTCGTTCTGAGCGCAGTGGCGTTGACCAAATTTCCGTTTGACGAGCCGGAAGCATCGTAAAGCGTGTAGAACTATTTATTTTATCGTATTTGATGGATTTTAAAATTATAGGGGATCGAATGCGACAAACCAAAATCACTACTTTGTAGATATCGTCGAGCCGGACGTCGTGGTGGTATCCGTTGTTCAGTTTGAAGACCCGGTGGCCTCGAAAAGCGTGAAAAGTGGCGAAATACGGTGTTTTTGCATAAGAGTCCCCGTATTTTATCTGCGGAATCTAATGGGATTCTTTGGAGAGGGGCCTATGTGTGAGTTGAGGTCCCTACAATAGGACCCATTTCTAGATGAGGTTAGTGGAGGGGCTTCGTAGCATTTTGTGCAAAGTTATGCAAATAGTGGTGGATGGACCCAAGTTGCCCTAGCTCGGATCCATCGCACCCAGCCGCACCAGAGGAAGGCTCTCGACTTCCTCTGCCCCTGCTCCGACGGCTGCACCCGCAGCGCCGACGGTCGCCACCACCCCTCGCCGGGAAAGCAAGATCTACTCTTGCTTTCGGATTGGTTGACAAGGGAAGCAACCAATGGGCTCGGGTCCTCTCCTAACCACATCTGGGGGCGTCCTCGGCCAACTGAGAGGCAGATCGGAGAGACCCGACGCCCAGAACCGCCGCGCGCCGCCGTGCCATCATCCTCTTCGTCCTCGGGTCCGACAAGGTGAGCCCATTTGATTTTTGTTTTTTTTCAGCAAATTGAGCCACGGCAGTCAGTTACTGACACCAAGAGGGTGCTCTGGGTCATTTCCCGAGGCCTGGGGACCCAGGGGTTCCGGCGGGTGAAGCATGGGTCGCCGGAACCCTAATACTTGGCCAATGATGCACGCGTCGCCTCCTGAGCTCCGGTGCCGGATCTAAGTTGATAGGAATTCTCTGTTGTTCCACAGGAGGGCCTCCACGAAGTTTGGTGGGCTTTGGAGCAGTGTGGAACGCGGAGGAACAAACCCTAGTTTCGGGTCATCTTCCTCACGGCCGAGCTCCACCGCCCGGCGCCGCCACTGCCCCACACCGCCGGACCGACCCTTGGCAAGCTCCGTAGCACCGTGTGGAACACTTTGGTCCAGTCGGAGGGACTCATAAGCGCTGGCCGGAAATCCACCCTTAGAGCATCTCCTTCTTCCAAGAGCTCGAGCTCCGGCGAATGCCGCCGCCCAGTGCCTCAGGTGACTTCCTTGGACATTGAGGAGGCCTTACATGCATTTGCATGAAAGTTGTAACGTGGGGTTTTTGCTCGCTGTAGTTTCACCATTAGAGCAACCCGAGGTTGAGCTCCGGCCGCCGCCGCCGCCTTTGGTCGCCGGCCAACTACCCTGGTGAGTAGTAAGGACTATATTTAAGCTTTCCATCAACTTGTTTTGGACAGAGAGGCTCTGCAGATTAAGTTGCTCCAACCTTTTCGTTAAAGTGTGTGTGTTGGGTGTTTTCCGGCCAACCGCCGCCACCGACCGCCGGCGCCGGGTCTGGCTAGGTCCGAACCACTTCTGGGAGGATACATTGGCTTATGCTCACCCTTGCATCAGGTCTGAGCCAGGTCTTCTTAGGAAGTTGCCAACCCGAGCCTAGCTTGGCTTGGGGGTTGCTCCGGCCAACTTCTCCGGCCGATCTCCGGCGAGCCACAAGTGAGCACTTCACTCCTCAGTCCATCCAGAGCATGATGCTCATGTTTTCTTCCAACTTGATCAAGTGGTTGATTGGTTGTAGCATAGTAGCTATTGTGGACTTTGAATGTTTATGGGCCAACTTTGCCCTCGGGCCTCATGCCGACCCAAACCAGTGAGCACGGGCTTTCTCGCGTCAGAACCTACGCGCTGAAATTTGCGGCGCAGTCTAAAGCTTCCTGGTTTGGAAGATCGGATCAAATCAATGTAGCAGGCTAATGTAATTATGTAATTTTACAGTACTTTTCGGTTCAAGTCGCAAATGTAACTTCTTCGCCGTCTTTGGATAGTGTATACGCACCCTCTAAGCTTTTCGTTAGAGGTCCGTAGACTTCCGTTGAGCGGAAGACAGATATCGTTCCATAAATCGGCAAAATCGTCGGTTCACGATTTCCGATGCGTGTTTCGCATACCACTGTATGAAAGAACGATTTCAGGTTACTGTAGTGCTATCGGGATGGGTATGAGTGAGTCTTTTCTTGACCACAGTTTCTGTTCAAGGCCCAGCAGTTCAGCACCAGCCTCCCGGTAGTCATGCGGGAGTTCGAGACAGGCCTACGTCTGGGGGGTTCGTTCGACAGATTTCGAGGTGGGTACCCCTTGGAACCTCTTGGTGCATGTTTTTGTTATTGTTATGTTTATCATTTTAAGGGGTAATGGGGGTGATGTGGAACTCCGAATTTATGAACGTCGTGCTGGGAGATTGGACGGGCAATTCGCCCTCTCCGAACTACAATAGGGTTGTTCGGGGAATACCAGCGATGAGGACGGTGATCGGTGCGACCAGTCGGAAGTCGGAAGGTGGGTTCCTCTCTCGACAGTTTGTGAGTCGGAAAACGAGGGTAATTGGTAAGAGCAAAGGTTTGACATGTTAAAATATTGCTAACCCCCGTATACGCTTACGTGTTTATTATCATCATATTTATGGCGACCGAGGGACGTGGTGCTCGATGATACATCATGTTCGGGGTGATTGCCGAGGCAGGTGCTCGGTTTAGTTTATCGAGGTAGGTGCTCGGTCTGGTTGGCCGAGGTTGGTGCTCGGTCGATGCTCGAGGTTGCTACACGCACACCAGCGGTTTGGCCACCGCGAGGGTGTGCTTTTCCGGAAAAGTGGTACGTTGACCCGTGTACCCCACGTGTTGGTGACGTAAAGGGGGCCCTCATAGGTGGGGGGTGTGAGCGGTGGTGCCGAGGCAGGTGCTCGGTGTGGCGCCGGGGCAGGTGCACGGTGCGGTGGCCGCAGTAGGTGCTCGGTGCGGTTGCCGGGGCAAGTGCCCGGTTTGGATTGTACAGGGGGAGGGCTTTACTGTCGATTTCACGATGTTGAGGGCGGTTGCTGTGGTTTTCCTTACAGTTTGCTTTAGTTATAGCCCTTCATGCTTTTCATACTTTGTATCTTGTGTCGCTGACTCCCCACTCTGTGATAGGTTCAGTCAGGGGTGAGAGCTAAGGCGACGGTGAGGCTGCGATGAGAGGTCTATTGGCCCTTCGAGGCTACAGACTGTGGTTAGCTCTCCTTGTGCTTATTTCATTATCCGTTAGTAAAGCTATGTGGGTGTGATACTTTTGTGGGGTTGACTTGGATGTTGGGATTATTATAAAACTCTGTGGATGAATGTTTGGTTTACTATCTGCTTGTTGGCCGTTTTCAAACCAAAAAGAAAAAGAAAGAAAACATTGCAAAAATGATTTGAAAAATGTTGGTGCCGTGTGGACACCGTTTTCAAAACCCTGTGGATTTATGGATTTCGAAATGACTTTATAAAGCTTGGGAGTCGTGTGGTCACCGCTTTCAAAACACTGCGGTTTTATCCTTTCAAAAATAGTCGGCCTCTTTATCACTTATGGAAAATGGATGTATGTGTTTGACGATTGAACTAGTGTGGTTAAAGGTATGATGATATGGACTTTGTAGTCAGGACGCCGTGCATATACAAAGGAGACTCTGCCCATTTGCAGAGTGAATTTGTATATGCGGAGGGTCTGGGCGCGCACCGGGGAAGATTGATTTAAAAAAAAAATATATGCCAAATTTGAGAGCTAAACGGTGACGTTTCTTCCGCATGTTTAAACCCCGGGGCGTGACAGATTAAGATGGTATCAGAGAAAAACAACTTTAACCACAGTAATCGCCGCCCAACATCCACAGAAGAACATTACCACTAGCTACTAACTAATGAAATGATCAGGGTGTAGGTGCGTAGAGATGCGAGAGTGCGGGATTGTTAAGCTTTGTTTCTCGGTTTAACTCGGGTGTTGTGCTAGTGTAGTCGGGTTGGTTTGGAGGTTGGGGTCGAGGCCGGCTGCCACCGGGTTCGAGGAGGTGGCTGGGAAGTGATGGATTGAGCAACCGGCACAAGACACGTTGGGACTGCCGACGGTGCTCATGCACCCGGTGCGGCTGTTAACACAGCAGATCGTTGTGTCGGCTTTTGTCTTCCAAACCCCTTCCTCTGTCGACGCCTGGTCGTCGTTAGTCATGGTGACTGGTGGAGGGTATTCCGCCGGTGGTTGTTAGTGTGTCGGCTGTCATGTCAGACGTGGGTAACCGGGTGGCTCTTGTCTAAGGTTGTACCTTTTAGGCCTTCCGGTTTAGGTTACAACGGATTGTCGGTCGAGTCTTTTGCACCTTGGGTAAGGTATGCGTGGGAATGAGGATTCTTCCCCTACGGCTGTTACCCACCATTCAATTGTTGCTGTGAACACTGCGATGGTTGTAGAAATCTTCATGGTAGGGTTTGGGGTGCTCCTTTAGGTTAAAAAAAAAAAAAAAAAAGGACCGCCGGGACTAGTCAACCTTGTTCATTTGGGCTCAGTTTGTTTAGAGAGGTCGTGCCTCGTTTCGCACAAGTGTGCATAAGGGGCGGCTTTTTATTGGGTGTTTAGCTTTTTGGACGCTGGGTGATGCTGGTCAGCTCCTTTTAAGGGGTTGTGGTGGTGTAGCTCTGAGTTGAGTTCTCTTGTTCGGCACAAGAGGGTCGGTTAGGTCGTCTCATTAGTGTGTTGACGCGTGATCCCTCGAGTACGCATAGTAAACCTAGGCAGTTTGATGACAAGGTGTTTCCCGCTATTTTTTGTTGCTTATCCTCTTCCGACCCGATAGGTTTTGGATGGGTAGTCTACTGTACCCGGAGGCCATTGTCTTAGCGGACCTAGAGCTCAGAGTCCTCTCGGTTGGGAGTGTGACTGTTTGGTCTGAGTGGTTGCAGCTCGGTTCGTTGCCCGGTGCTTGGAAGGGCGACGGATTGGGACCGAGCGTCAGTGGTTAATCAGAGTGTCGCACCCCTTCGGTGCCAGGACGGAAGTAGGACCGTATTTCTTGGGTTTTGTCGCCAGCTTCCCATGACCAAGGCATAGTGTTGAGGACTTTGGGTTGCGAGTCTATTGTTTTGGAAGCAGTGTAGGTAAACGAGGGTTGTTGAATACATGGCGCTTTGGCAGTGGTCACTTTCGGCTAGGATGCCCTGCATGCAGCATTTTCTGTGGGGTAGACCTTGTAGTAGGTCTGAGAGCTGAAACCTAGCTTTAGTTTTGACCGTCGCCTCGGCAGGACGGACAGTCGGAGCGGACAAGCCGGGATAGTGGTTATGCTCCGAGCTAGTGGCCTGTGTTGGTGACGGGTGGAAGTGGCCCGTGTTGGTGATGGGTGGAAGTGGCCCGTGTTAGTGACGGGTGGAAGTGGCCCGTGTTGGTGACGGGTGGAGGTGGTCCGTGTTGGTGACGGGTGGGTTCGTTGTTCCAAAGGAGGATTGCTTGTAGGCGGTGACCTGGCTGGTTTGGTTGGCACATCCTGTTGTCTCGTGAGGGTATTACTGTGGGTTCCCCCTTTGTGGTCGGGTTAATTTGGGCATTTAAGGGCCCGTCGGTCCGGGTTTGGTGGTAGGACCGGAGTACCTCGACGCATCGCGAGACTTTGGTTGCTGACTGATCAGCATCGTCAGAGGTGGTCTGCGAACCGGTGGCGTCTTAACAGGGAACTCCAAGCCGAGGAGCAGGCTTACTCAGGTTAGTTTCGATCAAGAGGGACGGGACGGTCGGGTTGCCAAGTGGGTTGAGCCGTCGGTAGTCTTAAATCTTAGGGCAGATCAGTCCGATGGCTCTCCGTTCAGGGTTACCACCGAGTTTCGCCCAGAGATGTAGGGCACTTCGCTTGTCATTGCTTCGGGGGTGGATATTTGAACGCCTGTAGTAACCGTGGGTTTATTTGTCGTTCTGGACCTTCTTTTGAATTTTATTGAACCGCTTTTCGACTAAGGGGTCCGGGGGTGACTTATGTTTTTCGTGTTTTTTGGGCACACCATCGGGGCTCGCGGGTATTTTTGGAAAATAAAGCTCGTGAAACGGAGATCGGCGGCGCGATCGGTTTTGGTTTCCGACTCCGGAATCTCCCGAAATAAATTCCGGAAGTTTTAGTACGGTTCAGGCGACTTACACAATTACCGAGGCAGACCGGACCCTGGTTCGCACCCAAGTCGACTAATTATTTGGCCCTGGGGAATTAGGTTTGGGCTACCCCCACTTCCTTTGTTAGCCCGATCCTTTTCTTCTAAGTGCGACTTGGGTTAAGGTATTATTTTTCCTCCTTCTTGCCCTGAGCGTAGGTCACAAGGAACGAGGAAGCGGAACCCTTTTCCCAAAAATCTCCTCCCTTCTACCGGCGAAACCGAGGACCAGGCGGAGGGGATCAAGGAGAGGGGGAAACGATCGCTCACCCCAAGGAATCTGGCAAGCAAGCGTGGGGCGAACCTTTCCTATTCCTCCTTCTCCATCGGCGGATCGGGAACGTCGAGATCGGTGAGTCTTTATTTAGTTATTTGTTTTTTTTACTGCATTAAATTCTAGGGTAGGTTGAGACGGATCGTCGCACGAAGGAGGCGGGACCCTACGGGGGCGCCGCACGGACTTGGGCGCCGTGCAGGGCGCCGCCTGCGCGTGCGGGCTGCACGCCGCGCGGACCTGGGCGCCGCGCGGGGCACCGCCCGCGCGTGCAGGCTGGGTGCCGTGCGGGCCTGGGCACCGCGCGGGACGCCGCCCGCGCGTGCGGGCTGGGCGCCGCGCGGGCCTAGGCACCGCACGGGGCGCTGTCCGCGCGTGCGGGCTGGGCCCCGTGCGGGCCGGGGCGCCGCGCGGGGCACCGCCCGCGCGTGCGGGCTAGGTGCCGCGCAGGCCCGGGCACCGTGCTGCCCCGCCGCCGCCACCGGGTCCGACCGGTCCATCGCCGTTTCCGCGACCGACGGGCGAGGGTCGCGTCCAGCAACGGAAACTGGATATTCTTTTCTGCTACTCTCGATTTATTGTTGGTGAGTATCTGATTCGTCCCGGGGGTCCTTGCAGATTCGGGGAGCACACCGGGACGCGGAGGGGTTGAGCGGCGGTCATTGCACGTGACAGGTGGGTTTTTCTTTGTGGCTTAGCATAGTGTGAATGTTGTTGGAAGGTTACTAATTGCATGTTATCCGTACTAATGCTAACGGTCTCTAGTGTTTGCGATATTACCCTGTATATTGGTTTTATGCTCATAGTTGCGACACGCGCACCCGCGGTCTGGACACCGCAAAGGGTGCTCTTTTTCTGGGAAAGCGGTCTTCGACCCGTGTAAACCCACGAGGTGAGGTAGTGGGGGCCCCCGTAGGTGTGGGGTTTGAGGCATCAAAAGGGGGGGGGATTGGCGTGACCTGTCGGGATAGGTGTCCGACGAGGTCAGGTGCCCCAAGGTGTGAGCGGTACGATCTGTCGGGGTAGGTGCCCGACGAGATCAAGGTGCGTAGGTGCTACAGGTATTATAGGTATTGCAGGTGTTCGCGTGTTACTTTTCCAGTGAGCCGAGTGGTTGCTCCGGATAGTCTTACAGTTGGGTTTGGCATTTCTTTCTTGCTTATTATTACTATTACATGTCACTGACTACCCACTCCATGACAGGTTCTTCCAGGGGTGAGCGGTACACGACGGTGAGGTCGATGCAGGAGTGGTCGGGCAGTGAGGAGCCCTAGTCTGTATTTTCCTTTACCTTTCCTTGCATTTCATTTGGTACCGTAGACTACGGTGTGGTTCGCGATACCCTTGTGGGGTCGGTGTGGATGTTGATTACTGGTATTCTGGAATTGGAATTATAGTTCTTTTATTATCCCCGTTCGGCCGTTTTCCAAAGCAAAATAACTAGAAAAAAAAAAGAGAACTTCGAAAACTATCTTTAAAAAATCTGGGGTCGTGTGGACCCGTTTTCCAAACCATGTGGATTTATGGGATATCTAAACTGTTTTCAAAACCTCGGGTCGTGTGGACCTGTTTTCCAAACCCTGTGGATTTATGGCATCTTTCCAAACTGTTTTCAAAATCTTGGGTCGTGTGGACCTGTTTTCAAAACTGTGAGTTTATCCTTTCAACTTGACTGGCGACGGGCGTTGTATTCAGTCTGCATTGTTGGTTAAATATCAAAATGTTGTGATTAACTGAATGCTTGTGTTGAGATGTTGTAATAGCCGCGACGCCGTGTATATACAGAGGAGACTCTGCCCGATTTTTGAGTAAATCTGTATATGCGGCGGGTCTGGGCACGTGCCGGGGAGGATCGAATTTCAAAATAAAATTTAACAACTCTTTCTTTTCCGCTGAGCGAGACCCCCGGGGCGTGACAGATTAAGATGGTATCAGAGAGGTTCTTCTTTTAATCACAACAGTTAAGGTCCAACATCCACGGTGACGCCACACGTAGCTTCAGATAAATGAAATGTGCAGGACATAAGGGTGTAGGATGTGAATGATCGGGGGGGGGGGGGGGGGAGGGGGGGAAAGTGTAGATTCTTTCTCTCTCGATGTTTGGTAGTTGTTCTAGCGGAGACTAGAATTAATATTTTGGTTGTATGTATGTACAGACGATGGTTCGAACTAGAGCGTCGGCCGGGGACGAGGGGGCAGATGTGACGGCATCGACGGCCGCGGAGAACCAACTCCTGCGACAGCAACTGCGAGAGATGGCGGGGCAGCTGGCGACCCTCACCGATCATGTGCGTTAGTTGACGCAGCGGCTTCCGGCCGCGTCAGCGACGGTCGCCCCGGCCCCTCCACAGGGGCCAACCGCGCCAGCAGCAGTGCCGCAAGTAGTGGGGACTGGGGTAGGAGCGGCCCCTCCACCGGTAGCAACGGCCGGGACAGCATCAGCCCAGACCACGACGCCGGCGACAGCACCCGCAACAGCGTGCATGGGACCGACACCGGGGGCCCTCGGCGGGGGTACCTCGGGGGAGACCTTGGCGACGCCCGTCCCTGCTGTGGCCGCCGCCACCGCGGGAGAGGGGACAGCGCCATTGACAGAGCGGGAGCGGGTACGAGCCAATCTGGCGGATTTCAAGAAATACGATCCACCCGTTTTCGAGGGAGAAACGACCGATCCTTGGGTCGTCGAGGACTGGGTGGGATCGATGGAAAAGTTGTTTGAAGACCTACTCATGGAGGACTGGGAGCGGGTTCCCCTAGCGGTCCACTGTCTGGGGGGGAACGCCCGCTTATGGTGGAAGACGGTGCGTCCCGACCCCACCACGGGCACCGCGCTTCCATCATGGACGACGTTCAAGCAGGAGCTGTTTGGGGCTTTCTTCACGAACAGCGTCAAGAAGAAACTGGAGGATGACTTGAACCACATCCAACAGGGGAGCAAGATAGTTATGGAATATCAGCGCCAATTCGTGCGATTGGCAAACTGCGTCCCTTTCGTCATAAGGGACGAAGCCCACAAGGCGCAACTTTTCGTGGATGGATTACGAAGCGATATCTTCCAGGTGGTACAGGCAGCCGACTTGCACACGTTCCAAAAAGTGGTCGACCGGGCCACTGTGGTCGAGCGCGGGTTTGCAATCACACGTGCCAAGAGGGAGGCCCCGGCACAGCATGAGGATAGGAAGCGGCAACAGCAGAGCTACGGGGGAGGTTCTTCTACTGGGAGCCGACCCCCCAAGCGGTGGAGACCCCAATCAGGATCACGGAGCGCGCCTACAGGAGGGCCGAGACTAGGAGACAGGCCTTGTGTGATCTGCGGGGGAGCGCACCAGGTGTTGGATTGCCCTCAGAGAGTCGATCATTGCTTCCGCTGCGGCAAGCAGGGGCACTTTCGCCGCAACTGCCCTCTTGCCATGGGACCAGCTTCTTCTGCCGCATCCACGCCTTCGCCACAGCTTTCCGGGCGGGGGAAAGCTCCTATGGGGTCGACCTCTAGGCCCCCGGCATCGCGGCGCGAGGAGACAAGGCAGCCTCAACCGGGCGGACGAGTTTAGTCAATGACCCACCAAGAGATGGACAGGCCGGAGGACGTGCTTGCAGGTATTACTTCTGTTTCAAATTCCCGAGCTAGAACCCTTTTTGATACCGGAGCAACACACTCGTTCATTTCTTGTGATTACGTGTTCATGCATGACCTCGGGGAGACACCCCTCCAAAACCGATTGACGGTCCAGACCGCGGGTGGGACACTGGAGGCGACCAGTTTGGTGGCCACCTGCCCGATTAATCTAGGGCGACTGCCTTGTCCTTGGGATTTGGTGGTAATCCCCCTGAAGGAGTACGACGTGGTGTTGGGCATGGATTGGCTCTCAAGGTACCAAGTGCTTATCGACTGCGAGAAGCGGATGGTGCAACTATAAGAACCAAGTTTCCCTAAAAATGTGTATCTGGCGTGCAAGAGCACCTCCTTCCCAGCTGTCATCTCAGTGGCACGAGCCCGGAGACTGGTAGAGGGCGGGTGTGTGGCCTATCTGGCGTCTGTGGACTTAATCGCCCGACCCTCGGGGACACCGGCAGACATCCCAGTGGTAAGGGATTTTCCCGATGTTTTTCCGTCGGAGCTGCCCGGGATGCCCCCTGAGCGGGAGGTGATGTTCCCAATTGAACTGCTACCGGGCACGCAGCCGATCACGAAGGCGCCGTACCGAATGGCTTTCGTAGAGTTGAAGGAGCTTAAGGCGCAGCTGGAGGATCTCTTGGACAAAGGGTTCATCAGACCGAGTGTGTCACCCTGGGGCGCACCGGTGCTCTTTGTGCGGAAGAAAGATGGAAGTCTGCGACTCTGCATCGACTACAGGGGAATAAACAAGGTGACGGTGAAGAATAAGTACCCCCTGCCCAGAATTGACGACCTCTTCGACCAGCTACGAGGAGCGACGGTCTTCTCAAAGATTGATCTGCAATCGGGCTACCACCAGCTTCGGGCTCGGAACGAAGATATTCCAAGGACCGCCTTCCGGACCCGGTATGGCCACTACGAATTTACGGTTATGCCTTTCGGGCTTACGAACGCCTCGCGGTCTTCATGGACATGATGAACCGAGTGTTCAGGCCTTTCCTAGACCGGTTCGTGGTGGTCTTCATCGACGACATACTGATCTATTCACTCACTGACAAGGAGCACGAGCAACATCTACGAATGATCCTCCAGACCCTCAGGGACCACGAGTTGTTCGCTAAGCTCAAGAAGTACGAATTCTGGCTACGCGAGGTGGGCTTTTTAGGGCACGTGATCTCGGCAAAAGGAATCGCCGTGGATCCCAAGAAGGTGGAATCCGTAACAGCCTGGCAGCCGCCAACTACGGTAACGGAGATCCGCAGTTTCTTGGGCCTGGCTGGGTACTACCGACGTTTTGTCGAGGGCTTCTCGAAGATAGCCGCCCCTCTGAACCGGTTGACTAGGAAAGGAGAAAAGTTTGTGTGGTCGACACAATGCCAGGAGAGCTTCGAAGAACTCAAAAGAAGGCTAACCAGGGCACCAATTCTTGTACTACCAACACCCGGAGAGGACTATGAGGTGTACTGCGACGCATCGAGGATCGGCCTTGGGGGTGTATTGATGCAACAGGGAAAAGTAATAGCCTGTGCTTCCAGGCAGCTGAAGGATTACGAAAAGAATTACCCGATACACGATTTGGAACTGGCTGCAGTGGTCTTTGTTCTGAAGTTATGGAGACACTACCTCTTTGGTGTCCACTGTAACCTTTTTTCTGACCACCAAAGTCTTAAGTACCTGTTCACCCAAAAGGAACTAAACTTGCGGCAGAGGCGGTGGCTTGAACTATTGAAGGATTACGATCTAACAATCCAGTACCACCCCGGGAAAGCAAACGTAGTGACAGACGCTTTGAGCAGGAAGGGGCAACCAGAAGAGACGACGGCACGCGCGATAACTGAGCAGAGCACCTTGATCGCGGAATTCTCACGATTGAAGTTGGAGGTGGTACCAATGGGCACGGTTGCACAACTGTTGGCTTTGGTGGTAAAGCCGACGCTATTCGAGAGAATTCGAGAGGGACAGCAGGCGGACTCGCACTTACAGCTCGTACGAGACAAGATCTCGCCGGATCAAGAAGGTGACTTTTCAGTGGAAGACGACGGCACTCTACGGTTCCGCGGGCGGATCTGCGTGCCGGATACCCCGGAATTGAAGGAGGAAATCCTAGCTGAGGCACACCGCGCCCCTTATGCGGCACACCCTGGGGGCACGAAGATGTATAGGGACCTCAAACAGACTTTCTGGTGGCCCAAGCTGAAGGGGGATGTGACTCATCATGTTGCGCATTGCCTGGTTTGCCAGCAGATAAAGGCAGAGCATCAGCGGCCGGCGGGAAAGCTACAGCCCTTACCGGTGCCGGAGTGGAAGTGGGATCAGATCACCATGGACTTCGTCACTGGATTCCCACGTTCACAGCAGGGGCACGACGCAATCTGGGTCATTGTTGACCGGCTAACCAAGTCAGCGCACTTCCTGCCCATTCACACAACCTGGACCAGAGAGCGGTTGGCTCAAGTCTACCTCAGCGAGATTGTGAGACTGCATGGAGTGCCGGCATCGATCACATCGGATAGAGACACACGCTTTGTTTCGAAGTTTTGGCAGAGCCTACAGCAGGCCTTGGGGACCAAACTACAGTTCAGCACGGCCTTCCACCCGCAGACGGACGGACAGTCGGAGCGAGTGATACAGACGCTGGAGGACCTGCTGCGAGCCTGTATACTAGACTGGGGGGTCGGTTGGGAGCGTTACCTGCCCCTCGTCGAATTCGCCTACAATAACAGCCACCAGGCCAGCATCCAGATGGCACCCTACGAGGCCTTATACGGCAGACGCTGCCGATCCCCGATCTGTTGGGACGACTTAGGAGAACGGAAGTTCTTGGGACCCGACTTGGTGGAGGAAACTGAAGAGAAAGTACGCCTTATCAGGAAGCGCCTACTAACCGCCCAGAGTCGACAAAAGAGCTATGCGGATCGGAGACGCCGCGACCTAGAATTCCAGGTGGGAGAACACGTGTTTCTGCGGGTCTCGCCGTCCAGAGGAATCAAGCGGTTCGGGTTGAAGGGCAAGCTGAGCCCGCGGTTTGTGGGGCCGTTCGAGATCCTGGAGCGCATTGGCCCAGTGGCTTACCGCCTTGCCCTACCACCAAACCTCAACCAGGTCCACGACGTGTTCCACGTCTCGATGCTCAAGAAATACCTCCCCGACCCATCGCCACGTCTCGATGCTCAAGAAATACCTCCCCGACCCATCGCCTGTCCTGGACGTCTCGACACTCGAACTGAAGGAGGACCTAAGCTTCGAGGAAACCCCGGTGCGAATCCTAGCAAGAGAGAGCAAGACGCTGCGAAACCGAGCCATCCCCTACGTAAAGGTGCTCTGGAGCAACCACGAGGAGCGGGAAGCGACGTGGGAGCTGGAGTCAAAGATGCGGGAGGTCTACCCCTACCTTTTCACCGCGAACCAGGATTGAGTTTCGGGGACGAAACTCGTTTTTAAGAGGTGAGTGGTGTAGTAACCGTGGGTTTATTTGTCGTTCTGGACCTTCTTTTGAATTTTATTGAACCGCTTTTCGACTAAGGGGTCCGGGGTGACTTATGTTTTTCGTGTTTTCTGGGCAGACCGTCGGGGCTCGCGGGTATTTTTGGAAAATAAAGCTCGTGAAACGGAGATCGGCGGCGCGATCGGTTTTGGTTTCCGACTCCGGAATCTCCCGAAATAAATTCCAGAAGTTTTAGTACGGTTCAGGCGACTTACACAATTATCGAGGCAGACCGGACCCTGGTTCGCACCCAAGTCGACTAATTATTTGGCCCTGGGGAATTAGGTTTGGGCTACCCCCACTTCCTTTGTTAGCCCGATCCTTTTTTTCTAAGTGCGACTTGGGTTAGGGTATTATTTTTCCTCCTTCTTGCCCTGAGCGTAGGTCACAAGGAACAAGGAAGCGGAACCCTTTTCCCAAAAATCTCCTCCCTTCTACCGGTGGAACCAAGGACCAGGCGGAGGGGATCAAGGAGAGGGGGAAACGATCGCTCACCCCAAGGAATCCGGCAAGCAAGCGCGGGGCGAACCTTTCCTATTCCTCTTTCTCCATCGGCGGATCGGGAACGCCGAGATCGGTGAGTCTTTATTTAGTTATTTGTTTTTTTTACTGCATTAAATTCTAGGGTAGGTTGAGATGGATCGTCGCACGAAGGAGGCGGGACCCTACGGTCGGCCACACGCCGCCGCTACGGGGGCGCCGCGCGGGCCTGGGCGCTGCGCGGGCCTGGGCACCGCGCGGGGCGCCGCCCGCGCATGCGGGCTGGGCGCCGCGCGGGCCTGGGCACTGCGCGGGGCGCCGTCCGCGCGTGCGGGACTGGGCGCCGCGCGGGGCGCTGTCCGCGCGTGCGGGCTGGGCCCCGTGCGGGCCGGGGCACCGCGCGGGGCGCCGCCCGCGCGTGCGGGCTGAGCGCCGCGCAGGCCCGGGCACCGTGCAGCCCCGCCGCCGCCACCGGGTCCGACCGGGCCATCGCCGTTTCCGCGACCGACGGGCGAGGGTCGCGTCCAGCAACGGAAACTGGATATTCTTTTCTGCTGCTCTCGATTTATTGTTGGTGAGTATCTGATTCGTCCCGGGGGTCCTTGCAGATTCGGGGAGCACACCGGGATGCGGAGGGGTTGAGCGGCGGTCATTGCACGTGACAGGTGGGTTTTTCTTTGAGGCTTAGCATAGTGTCAATGTTGTTGGAAGGTTACTAATTGCATGTTATCCGTACTAGTGCTAACGGTCTCTAGTGTTTGCGATATTACCCTGTATATTGGTTTTATGCTCGTAGTTGCGACACGCACACCCGCGGTCTGGCCACCGCAAAGGGTGCTCTTTTTCCGGGAAAGCGGTCTTCGACCCGTGTAAACCCACGAAGTGAGGTAGTGGGGGCCCCCGTAGGTGTGGGGTTTGAGGCATCAAAAGGGGGGGGAGAGGTGTGACCTGTCGGGATAGGTGTCCGACGAGGTCAGGTGCCCCAAGGTGTGAGCAGTGCGATCTGTCGGGGTAGGTGCCCGACGAGATCAAGGTGCGTAGGTGCTACAGGTATTACAGGTATTGCAGGTGTTCGCGTGTTACTTTTCAAGTGAGCCGAGTGGTTGCTCCGGATAGTCTTACAGTTGGGTTTGGCATTTCTTTCTTGCTTATTATTACTATTACATGTCACTGACTACCCACTCCATGACAGGTTCTTCCAGGGGTGAGCTGTAGACGACGGTGAGGTCGAGGCAGGAGTGGTCGGGCAGTGAGGAGCCCTAGTCTGTATTTTCCTTTACCTTTCCTTGCATTTCATTTGGTACCGTAGACTATGGTGTGGTTCATGATACCCTTGTCGGGTCGGTGTGGATGTTGATTACTGGTATTCTGGAATTGGAATTATAGTTCTTTTATTATCCCCGTTTGGCCGTTTTCCAAAGCAAAATAACTAGAAAAAAAAAAAAGAGAACTTCGAAAACTATCTTTCAAAAATCTGGGGTCGTGTGGACCCGTTTTCCAAACCATGTGGATTTATGGGATTTCTAAACTATTTTCAAAACCTCGGGTCGTGTGGACCTGTTTTCCAAACCCTGTGGATTTATGGCATCTTTCCAAACTGTTTTCAAAACCTTGGGTCGTGTGGACCTGTTTTCAAAACTGTGAGTTTATCCTTTCAACTTGACTGGCGACGGGCGTTGTATTCAGTCTGCATTTGTAGTAACCATGATTTTAAAATCCAGAATTCAGGTTTAAATAATTTCCAGAATTATTTAAATAGCAAAAATTGGTAGATAGTAGTGCAACAGTGGCCCTAAAATATCGACTTTTGATCGGGGTCTGATCTGGAAAATCCGAGGTCACCATTGCGATCGTCTCGTCGAAACATAGAAGTTTCATATTCATATGTTTTCGATCCGACGGTCGGAGCTTCCAGAAATCAGAAATTAAAAAGCGGGCCCCGCGACTTAAAGTGAATAGTAACCCTCGATTTTTAATCCCTCGCAAGCACTAACGGCCATACTACTATCTAGGATTTTAACATAGGAGTATGAGTAATGGATCCTAGCTAATTTCGATGTTCTGAGCGCAATGGCACTGACGGATTTCGCGTTTGGCGACCCGGGTGCATCGAAGTGCGTGCCACGCGCGATAATTCGACGAACTTTATGGAACGACTTTTAATCCGAGCGTCAAACAAACCAAACAAACACGCTACCTGACAGGTCTCAACGAGCCGGACGTCGTGGCGAAGTCCATTTTCAGTTTCGGCGACTCGAGTGCCTCGAAAAGCGTGAAAAGTGTCAAAAATGGAGGTATTTTGGAAGAAACCCTAATATTTTATGTACCAAATTAAATGAGGCTTATAGGTTGGGGTTCTGGGTGCAATTATGACCTAAAGCAGGGACCTAGATGTTAGAGGCACAAGGTATAGGGGCTAAATGGCATTTTTTACATAGCAACCTTTGGCTCTTGGGCTTCCTCGTGGGGGGTTACACGAGGAAGGCTCTTGGGATTTCTAACTCCCAAGAGTAAATCCTCAAAAGGCCTTAGTGCTGGAGGCCGGGGAGTCATCCCCTCCATGAGAGATAATCCGAGGGAGAGTGAAGAGAAGAGGTTGGAACCAAGTTGAACAAGGTTGGGTTTTGGAGCTCCTGTGGTGATCCTTGTGACTGGAGGACCATCCCGGAAGCTTGCCGTGGTCGCGCGAGGAAGAAGAAGAAGGAACCCGGCTTCTTCCTATCTTCCCCGAATCCGACAAGGTGAGTTTTCCCAAACCATTGATTGTATGCACCCCGGACCCTTAGCAGTAGCCTAACTCGGACCTAGGAATGCTTTTTGCCAAGCCCGAGCTCCCCATGCACAGTGGTTGGCCGGCGGGAGAAATTTCTCGCCGGAAACCTAGGATTGCTCCGCCGCGGCCGTTCTCCACAACCAGTGGACTAGAGTGGAAACCAAAATGATGGGTTTTTACTGTAGAATATAGTGATCATCTCCACCAAATTTGGTGGAGTTTGATCAAGCCAATCGATGGCAGATCCAAACCCTAAATTTCGGGATTTTTGCACTTCGGCCGAGCTCCTTGCTCCGGCGCCGACGAGCCTCCCCAGCGCCGGCCACCTACCCAGAAATCTTCCTGGGTGTGAGAGGAGTGCACCCATGCACTTGCATGGCACCCATGCAGCATCAAATTGGCGCGGCCATGGATGACCCGAAAACGAGTTCAAACGCGGCCGCCGGCGCTCCGGCCATCTCCGGCCGGGGAGGGTTGGTCGGGAAGATTCCTACGACTCTCTTGAACATTTCCATCCAAGTTGGAAGTCTCCAAAATGCTTCTGTAAAAATCCGCCATTAATGGAGTTGAAGCTCCAAACCGAGCTTGTGGCCGCCGCGTCGCCGCCGTGTCCTGTCGCCGGGCACGGGTTCGGGTGAGTATGTTATGGTATTTAGCATCCAATTGATCAAGTTGTTGAGCCTCAAATGCCCTGGATGAGTAGTCACAAATTTCAATGTATTGAGGTCATCTTCAACCTCTAGCTTCGGCTTATCCGAGGCTGGGCAAGGGCCCAGGTTGCAGGGAAAGGTTCCTTCAACCTGGGGAAGAAGTTCCATCCAAGTTATATAGCCTCTGGTGCTCCCTTTGCCGAGAACAAGCTCGGGTTTTGGTTATGTGTGTGTTGTGTAGATGGTGCACATAGGGTGTTTGATGAAATGCCACAGTGAAGATTTTGATGGATTTAGGCTTCTATTTAAAAATGAATGTTGCTCGAAATGTTCCCCTGAGCTTGATGCTCACTCCAGATCAAATCAGATCTGTGTGGATTGATGTTTGGAGCATTACACACATTGTTAGAGAGCAAGGCTTTGGATCTCTTTGATCCAGCAGTTTCTGGGCTGCCCAAAGGTGAGCCCTGGTATCCTGGCACTGTCCAGAGCCACTTTGATATACAAAGTTTTATTAAATGATGATTAGATTAAAAGTTGTAGTTAAACCAACCTCCAAATGTAATGTTTGACCCAAACACTGTTCCGGGCTGTTTGCGAAGCCGCGATAGTGCCTTCCTAGCTAATTTGGGGTCACTGGACGCGATGCTCGCGTTAGAATTAGTGTTTGAGGTCTCGAAGAAATAAAATGGCATTTAGGCTAAGTTAGAGCATAAATTATGGGCCAAAGTTTGCCTCGGGTTCCGTGCTGACACAAATGGGTGAGCACGGTGTCCAGCAAGACATAAGTAACCTGTTGGAAGTGACGGAATGTTAAAATGAATCTCCAGTTGAAAGAACGAGCGAAAACAGTGCCCAAATTGGCACTAAAAGTGAAAATTTAAAAGCCCTAGGGGTCTAGATGCAAAAGTCACATCATATACTGGTTAGTAAGTTGATTCCTGAACCTTAATTCACATTCAGGGTTATTCGGTAGCATCTGGTGTGCTTAGCGTACAGTTGGTTCAGTTTAGCCGCCTGCGTTACATCAGGTGGGTTATCTTCGGTCCGGGCTTTATCAGTTCGGCCCTCGGTGTACGGTGTTGGTTGGACTCCTGTTTTTGGTAACCTAGTTTATCTTGAGCCTGTCTGCCTTTGGTTGCAATATATATTACTGTTAGTTGCTTTGACTGATTGGCCATTTCGTAGTTGCACTCCTATGCTTGATTATTATATTGATCTACCAATGCTTGAGCCTGCCCTTCCTTTGATTCAGTTATTTGCTACGTTATACCTGCTTTATGCCTGATTATGATCTTCTTTAGTGATCTTTACCATATCTGCTGATTAGTTGTTTCCAGTGGTTATATTATTGCTCTACATATTGCCATGCCTGTTTGGTCATCTGATAGTTGAGCTTGCTTCCTTGTTGTTCGCCTGTTATGCTGCTAAATACATGATCTTCTAAAATAAATATTTTTACCAAGCCTTGTAGGGTAGCCTGAGTCTGTTCTTGTTTGATAGGACAAGGGCAATGCTCTACGAGGTTTGGGACCCAAAAACCTATTGTTTTCAAAGGTTTTCTTAAAAACATGTGTTTAGTTGCATAAGGGGTTAGTCTGCCTGATTGGTTGTTAGATGTTGAGCTATGCCTGTTATCAGTCCTATTCTGCCTTACATGATTATTCATTGTGCCTCTGGTATTTATATCTTATCTTGGAACATTTCCATGTTGGATTGGTGAGCTCGCTTGTTCTGCCGATCAAGTAATACACTGCTGAGCACATAGATTTGTTTAACTGATGTTTTTACCGAGCTTCGTAGGGTCGCCGGAGTCTATTCTTGTTTGATAGGACAAAGGCAATTGCTCTGCGAGGTTTGGAAACCCAAGCTTCGTAGTGTCGCCTGAGTCTGTTCTTGTTTGATAGGACGAGGGCAATGCTCTTCGGGGTGTGGACTTTTCAAAACAGTTTTCTTAAAAATAAGTGTTTAAGTTTTGTATTATTTGGTTGGTCTGCATGATTGAGTTGAGTTTTTCGGTTGAGCTTATGCTGAGTTGAGATTTGCCTTGGTCTTGCATATGAGTTGAGATTCAGTTGATTTGGTTATTGCATCCCAGTGGGGATTTCCCGACTTGTTGCCGATTACCCGGTCAGTGGACCGCCAGTTTGATCATTTGCACATGATTCGCCCGCACCGTTGTTCTTCACGTACACCAGCGGACTGATCCCCCGTAGCGGTGTACTTTACCGGTAAAGTGGTTAGCTGAGGCAACCCGTGACCCTAGTTTGGGGAATGTCAACCAGGTGGTGCCAAGTGGGCAGCCTTGCCTGAGGTCTTGTGAAGGCCAATATGGTAGCTTGTGATTGGGTCTTTGCGTTTTCATCTATTTGATGCATGTGTTGTTAAGTTGCTTTAACATGATTCTTTGATTCTTTGATCTGGTTTCTAGTTATCTACCTTTATATGATTCTTTGTGATGCCTTTGATTATAGTTTCATTGTTATCTTGCTGATTGTCCTACTCTTTGATGCGTTGATTATCCTGATACATGTTTGTCCTATTTTAAATTCTGCTAAAATTATCTCCTATGCTTGTACCCAGGTTATGAGTTTTGCTTTCTTTACAGCACCAGTTATATATCTGCTTTACCCTAACCCCTGATCTATTACTATCCTCTAGCATTGTATACCAGTAGGTACGATCTGCTATTTCTCGGCTCGTCGTGCCCACTGGGATATACTCCGGTATATCTCACACCCTCGGGTGACTGTTTTTCAGGCCGAGCGGGTGCTGGGATGTCGGGACGTGTTGGTGAGATTCCGTGTTAGATGTTGACCCTGGACAGCCGAAAGTTCATGTATTATTTGATGTTAAAGGAAAGAGTTGTAATTCAGATGTATATAATTGTAAAGTTAATTGTAACTTTTGCTTGTAGTTGTACGTAGTTAGTACTCTGATTGTATGCCAAGTGAGCCGTGCATATATAGAAAAGGCTCAATTCCCAGTGGGATTGGGACTCTTCTATATATGTGGCGGTCTGTTGCGCCCTGGCTGGTTTTAAACTCTGAAAAAAAAAAAAAAAAAAAAATTTAGACGCTGATTTTTAAACTCGGGGTGTGACAGCATTGTTGGTTAAATATCGAACTGTTGTGATTAACTGAATGCTTGTGTTGAGATGTTGTAATAGCCGCGACGCCGTGCATATACAGAGGAGACTCTGCCCGATTTTCGAGTAAATCTGTATATATGCAGCGGGTCTGGGCACGTGCCGGGGAGGACCGAATTTCAAAAAAAAATTTAACAACTCTTTCTTTTTCGCTGAGCGAGACCCCCGGGGCGTGACAACGCCCCAGCGGTGTTCATAGGTATGTTGAACGGAATGTTCAGACTCTTCTCGGATCAACTCGCGTACGGGCGAGGAGCGTTTACGAGTGACCTTGAAGACTCTCAGGGACCAGAGAGTGTAGGCCAAACTCCAAAGGTGTGAGTTTGGGCATCGCGAGGTGGGCTTTTTGGGACGGCTAAAAGTCAGGAGAGCTTCGAAGAATGCAAGGTTCGGCTAACACTGGCACTAGTGTATGCACTATCGGCACCGGTGAGAATTTTGGGGTTTATGGTGATGCATCACGGAACGGACTTGGAAGTGTGGTGAGGTAGCAGGGGAAAGTTAAGACCCTAAGCGGACTCTTGGTGGCTTAATTTGACAAGGGATGTAGCACAACTCGTGACTCGCCATTGGGTTGGTCGTCGAATAAAGGCCAAACATCAGCACCCGTTGGGGAAACTGCAATCTCTCCTAGTGCCAGAGGGAGATGCGAGGATCACGAGGGGCCCGAAGCCTTTTGGGAGGCAAGTCGGGCATGCTTGGGCCTTTTCCCCACACTGGATTCCTGGTGTGTTTAAGTTTCGAGGACGACACTTCTTTTAAGGTGTGAGTGATGTAATACTCGGGAAATCTGAGTTGGTATAAAGAGTGTTTTTCAGGTGTGAATGTGTGCGAGGAAACAAAGTTAACTTTAGTGGTCTGTATACCGGTGTGCGAACGGCACAATCGCCGAAGCACAAATTCCGCCTTCTCGATCCGAGTCTAATCATGGAAATCTGAGGCTTCTAGTGCGACCGTCTCATCGAATCGAGTGAAAATGGTACAGACCGTTTGTCGATCCGGCGGTCGGATCATCCTGAACTTAGCAAGGAAACTAGTGGGACCCGCGACTTAAGTGAATAGTGAAATAAATAGTAACTCCCTGATTTAATTCCCTCGCTAGCCAACGTCGGCCGATCGACTGTCTGGAGTCCGAATCTGACGATCCAGGTAGTCGATTAGAATGGAGTCGTCGTTCTGAGCGCAGTGGCATTGACCAAACTTCCGTTTGACGAGCCAGAAGCATCGTAAAGCGTGCAGAACTGTTTATTTTACCGTATTTGATGGATTTTAAAATTATAGGGGATCGAATACGACAAACCAAAATCACTACTTTGTAGATCTCGTCGAGCCGGACGTCGTGGTGGTATCCGTTGTTCAGTTTGACGACCCGGTGGGCTCGAAAAGCGTGAAAAGTGGCGAAAAATGATGTTTTTGCATAAGAGTCCCCGCATTTTATGTGCGGAATCTAATGGGATTCTTTAGAGAGGGGCCTATGTGTAAGTTGAGGTCCCTGCAATAGGACCCGTTTCTAGATGAGGTTAGTCGATGGGCTTCTTTGCATTTTGTGCAAAGGTATACAAATAGTGGTGATGGACCCAAGTTGCCCTAGCTCAGATCCATCGCACCCAGCCGCACCAGAGGAAGCCTCTCGACTTCCTCTGCCCCTGCTCCGACGGCTGCACTCGCAGCGCCGCCGGCCGCCACCACCCCTCGCCGGGAAAGCAAGATCTACTCTTGCTTTCAGATTGGTTGACAAGGGAAGCAACCAATGGGCTCGGGTCCTCTCCTAACCACATCTGGGAGCGTCCTCGGCCATCTGAGAGGCAAATCGGAGAGCCCCGACGCCCAGCACCGCCGCGCGCCGCCGGGCCATCATCCTCTTCGTCCTCGGGTCCGACGAGGTGAGCCCATTTGCTTTTTGTTTTTTTTCGGCAACTTGAGCCCGGCAGTCAGTTACTGACACCAAGAGGGTGATCTGGGTCATTTCCCGAGGCCTGGGGACCCCGGGGTGCCGGCGGGTGAAGCATGGGTCGCCGGAACCCTAATACTTGGCCGATGATGCTCGCGTCGCCTCCGGAGCTCCGGTGTCGGATCTAAGTTGATAGGAAATCTCGGTTGTTCCACAGGAGGGCCTCCACGAAGTTTGGTGGGCTTTGGAGCAGTGTGGAACGCGGAGGAACAAACGCTAGTTTCGGGTCATCTTCCTCACGGCCGAGCTCCACCGCCCAGCGCCGCCACTGCCCCACACCGCCGGACCGACCCTTGGCAAGCTCCGTAGCACCGTGTGGAACACCTTGATCCAGTCGGAGGGACTCAAAAGCGATGGCCGGAAATCCACCATTAGAGCATCTCCTTCTTCCCCGAGCTCGAGCTCCGGCGAATGCCGCCGCCCCCGGCTGTTACAGCTTTTTGTATTGGCATATTTCGTGAGTTGAGTTGTTGAGTTGAGTCGGAGTCTTGAAGTGATCAAATTGTCAATCAGCAATCAAAGACTCGGAGAAGATTCAACAAGAGCTCAAGTTGACACTTAGGGTTTTGAGTTTTGAAGATTGAAGTTGAAGAATTGTGAATCATATACATCAATCTTAAGGAAAATGGATTCGGAATGATCAGGTACGTTTAACTAAATAATATTGGTGATCCGAATTCATTTGAGTGGTTTAGAAACACTTGGATAAGTTTTCATTGCTTAAAAATAAAAAACTGGACAAATTGGATGTTTCAGAATTTCTGATCCTGAACCGATCCGGATCAGAATTCCGATCCGGATCAGAATTCCGATCCGGATCCCGAACCTTATTTTTTCAGGAATTGCTGAAAAAAGATGACGATCAGGATCGCCGTAAATCTGATCCGGATCGTCGTGCGGGAAAATTTCTGTTAAGGCAGTTTTTGATGCTTATCTCTTTCCAAAGGTTTCTAAACTATAAATAGACATTTAGGGTTTCTCAAAAACTACCGATTAATTAATAAAACACTTGAGAGCAACCCTAGAGGCTAGGTTTTTATCGTTCTTCTTTATAGCCTCTTTTAGGTCAATTCGACGGTTCTTCCAAGATCTATCTTTTGTCGAATTGATCTAGTCTTTGCTTAGAGATTTCTTCTACGGTTCCTCAATGAGAATCTAAGCAAAGGATCACCATCGAAGCAAATATTACTATCGGCTAAGTTTGCGTCGTGGATTCGACGTAGCATCGTGGATTCGATGTGTTGAAGGCGTTTCGTGGATTAGAAACATGTGCTCGTGGATTCGAGTGGCGTTCGTGGATTCGAACGTGTGCAGTGGACGTGCAATCGGTGGAGCGCAAGGTCCGAAGAAGTTGAAGGAGGGGTTGAGTCCGTGGATTCGGTAATCACCTTGTTATTCTTCTTTTCTTGGTGGATTGTTATTGCGTGTTCGGCGAGCGCAAGATCCGAAGAAGCTGAAGGAGGGGTTGGAGTCCGTGGAGTCGGTAATCACCTTGTGATTCTTCTATTCTTAGTGGATTGGAGTTTCCACGTATATCTCGGTGTGCTATTTTTATTTTCCGCATTGGTTTTCATTTTGCACTGAGATTGAGTTTTATAAGTATTACACCTATTCACCCCCCCTCTAGTTGTTTGATAGTACCTATTTAGATCCTTGTGGATCCTTCAAAACCAACAATTGGTATCAGAGCGGGTTTTATGTTTATCTATCATGTCGGGTGAAAGTGGTAATATTTATAGACCTCCTCTTTTTGATGGGACTAATTATGCTTATTGGAAAGTGCGGATGAGGGCTTTTCTCATCGCAATTGATGAGCGGGTATGGCAATCCGTGGAATACGGTTGGGTGCATCCTGTTGAGGAAGTAGGAAATTCTACTACCCCAAAACCTCGCTCTAGATGGTCCAAAGAGGAACTCGAAAGATCTTCTTACAATGGGAAAGGTATGAACGCTCTATTTAACTCTCTTTCCTCGACTGAGTTCACAAGAATTGCGAAGGAAATTTGGGATATTCTCAAAATTACACATGAGGGTACTAATCTTGTAAAAATTTAAAAGCTCCAGATGCTTACAAGTCAATTTGACTCTATTCATATGGAAGAGCATGAATTGTTTACAGATTATTACACCAGACTTCAAGATGTGATCAATACTTGTGCTAATTTAGGAGAAAAGATTCCGGAGTCGAGAATTGTAAGAAAGATACTTCGGACTCTTCCGGAACGGTTTAGGGCAAAAGTTACCGCCATTGAAACCGTTAGTCATCCGGATGAGTTGAGAGTAGAGGAATTAGTAGGTGCTTTGCAAACTTATGAAATGACTTTTCCTACTAATCAAGTTTCTTCCAAGTCTTCTTCTAAACTTACAGGTATTGCATTCAAATCAACAAAGGAAGAAGATAGCGAATCAAGTTCAAACGATGAAATCTCTTTTGCCGATTTTGAAGAACAATTGGCGCGGATCGTAAAGAAATTTCGTCGGAAGTTTTCGAAGAATCGAACCGATGGATATTCATCCACGAAACCATCTAAAGGATCATCGGGTTCTAAATCCTCTAATCTCAAAGGCGTTGCAAAACCTTCTAAAGAAAAAGAAAAAGATGATTTCGAAGGGGAAATCCAATGCTATCGATGCAAAGGCTACGGCCATTTTTCAACGGATTGTCCTTCTAAGAAATCATACAAAAAGAAGGCTTTGCAAGCGAAAACTTGGGACGATTCTACTTCTAATGAATCGACCTCAAGTAAAGAGGAAAAAGTTGTTGCTTTTCATGCCTCTCATATTCCCTCTTCTAATTTGTGTTTATCATCTTTAGTCACTGACTCTGTTCCTTTGATTTTGTATGAAACATCAACATCCGGCGGAGAGTCATCAAGTGAGGGGGAGTCGGACGAAGAAGAACTCGTTGAGGCATATCAACAACTTCTTGTGGAATCTAAGAAGATGGCCAAGCATATCAAGAAGTTGAGAAAGCAACGACTTGAGATTCAAGACGAGAATCAAGCTTTAAAGATAAAACTTCAAGATCTCGAGGAGGAACAAGGACGTTTATTGGATAACAATAAAATCCTCCAAGAAAAGCTAAACCAATCGGAGACAAACGCTAAATCATATATGGACAATATTGGTTTTCTAGAAAAACAGTTTGAGGAGATTCATGTCACCAACCAAGCATTGACCAAGCAAGTTCATCAACTTAAATCCGACATACAAAGGCTTTCAATCGGTTCCAAGATATTTGATTGTATATCCGGATTAGGTCAAACAAGCAAGGTTGGTTTGGGTTTTAAAAAGGATCAAACTGTGCATGCTTCAAGTTCCACATTCAAATTGAAAGGAAGAACGTGTCACCTTTGTAGACTTGAAGGACATTTGGTGAAGGATTGCCCGAAAAAGAGAAAGAAAAATTCTTCGGCAACTTCATCTACGGAGCGGACTCAACGGACTCAAAAGATACATCAAGTCAAAGGAGTTCACTCAACCCACCAAAGGTCCGAGCCACAACATCAATCATACAAGTGGATCATTGCGAGGCAAAGACCTAAGGTGGACCAACAGTCAAAGTGTTGGGTTAAATGTAATAAGGATCTAAATAGGGGAAAAAACACCTAGAGGGGGGTGAATAGGTGTAAACGCATAAACACTCAAAAAATCGTTGCGATAAAAACCCAATGCGGAAATAAAAATAATACGCAAGATTTTTACGTGGAAAACTCCATCACCGGAGTAAAAAACCACGGGACCGATAACACGGCAGAAATCCACTAGAATTAAAACACGTACAAGGTGATTTACCGTACACACTTACGACTCAACCTTTTCCATACGCTCCTAGAGGATCTTCTCCGCTCGCTCCGCGACGCTTCTCGAATCCACGATCTGCGCCCAACGCCGAATCCACGGCGTCCAACGTCGAATCCACGACGTCCGACCGAATCCACGGTCTTCACCCAATAGCACCCTTCGAATCCACGAACGTGCCTCGCTCCGAATCCACGAGAGCGGTTGAACCTTGAATCCACAAGGACACGCGAATCCACGCGCCGATTTTTGGGGTAAATCGTTGTTTTGGGTGGTGATGATCCGCCGAATACTTAGATCAAAGATAGATCGGAAATACCATCTAAGTATTCATTAGTTTGATTCAACTCAAGATGTGAGTATGAAAACCTAGAATCAAACTAATCAATATAGATGAAGAAACATAGAGTATTCTCTAATGATTTCCTTTCTTCTCTATATGTGGATCTAGAGCCGTATAAGATGATATATGAAAATGACGGCTATTTCGATTCACAGTGGATTTACCCTAGAAAAAGAATCATAGGGTCTATTTATAGGTTAGAAACCCTAGGAAGGAGATAAGAATCAAAAACCTAACATTTATGGAGATTTTACGGACGGCGATCCGGATCGGATTAACTGTGATCCGGATCGTCGCAACGAGTCAGGCAATTCCAGAAAAACGAAGGTTCGGGATCCGGATCGAAGTGCTTGATCCGGATCGTTCATACAGTTCACCAAACATCAACGTTCGGGATCCGGATTGTGAAGCCTGATCCGGATCGTTCAAGGAAGATGGTAAACTCAGTGTTCGGGATCCGGATCAAGAGAGGCTACGATCCGGATTGAACTGGTGTATGAACGAACCACCTTCGGGATCCGGATCGAACAACCTGATCCGGATCCTGAACATGTCCCAAGTCCAGTTTTTGATTTTTATGCAATGAAAGATTCTTCCAAGTGTTTCTACACTACAAGAAGTATTCGGATCACACAAAATCTTTAGTAAAACATACCTGATCCTTTTGAATTCTTCTTTCTTGAGATTGAGTTAAACGATCCAACTTTCTTCACCTTCAATCTTCAAGACTTGAGACTTTCACGAAACTACGCCAACTCAAATTCCGTAACAATCTCCCCCTTTGGCGGTTTCGTGACAAAACACAGATCCACTAAAGAAAATTCAAAAAGATATTTTTGTTGCTATCACCATACAACAAAAATTTACAATGGAGATCCAAAAATTTAAAAACATGAGATAAACTCCTAAAACAGACTCTAGACTTAGACATCTGTACTCTCTGCACAAAGAAATCATTCTTGACAAAAAGAGATCGTTAGATACCTCAAGAATATTTAGCATACAAAACCTAGTACAGAGATAGAGTTTATCTGATCATCATGACATTTGAGAATTCAGATATGTAAGAGAATCATAGTCAAAAACCAACATATCTTCTATGCAATTAAAAACCAAATGTCACACAATGTTAGTCCAACATCAACTTGTTAGTTATATTACATGCCCAAATAGTTAGTCGAATAGTTAGTCGAGACATGCAAACAATCACAAGATGAAAACCAAAGTTGAAGTTGAAGTGATACTTACCTTGATGTATACAAAATCTTCATCATCATACAAAATCTTCATCATCAAGATTTTCACAATCATTGTTCATTGTTCAAATCATTGTTCTAAACTCTCTCCCCCTTTTTGTCACAAACAAAGCCAAAGATTACAGAAGTGGAGAGAATGGTTAACAGTTTAAGTTAGAGAACTAAAAACTCAAATTAACACTTAAAAACCTGCACAACAGAAGGATTTAAACATATGCATAATAAACAGAAATTAGAAGGATACGGATTATTCAGACTCGTCTGAACTGATACAGCCGAGGATTTGGAAAATCTTCTTTATTCGCTTGTTCATTGCTGATTGATTTTTATTTACCTTCTTTATTTCTTCCTTTACCTCAATTAGTTCATTTGATATACGTTCTTGCTCGTTGGAGAGCCTTTGCTGTTCTTTATAGATTGAGGTAACAGATGCATCATCATCAGAAGTTGATTGTGGTGCTTGTTGTGCCGGAGGTGCTGGTTGTGATGGTGGTGCTAGTTGGACTGGAGGAGCTGCTGCCGGTGCAGAGGTTGTTGCTTGTTGTCGTTGTTCTCGTTGCCGGTGAAGAGGTATGAAAGGTTCATCTGGCTTCGTCGAAAGAGACTTTACAATTGTTGTGTCATTGATCGTTCCTAGACTGTGCAGATAGGAACTCGCATTTGTGTCAGCTTTAAATTTGCGAAGAATGCGCATGATGATCATTGGAAAAGGTAGTCTCTCTGACGGATGAGCTTGCTCCACATATCGTGCCATCCTTGACCAGATGACGTAGGGAATGTTTAAGTTAGCTCCCATTGCTGCTGCGGGGTTTCCAAGTAGATAAAGGAATATCATTCTTTCCCACCGAAGAACCTTTGTGTTCATGTTTGGAATAATATTGTAACAAACAATAAGGTTTAAGATGCGGTACTCTGGTCGTAGTTCTTTCGAGAAAACGGAGTTTCCTGTCGACCGAGTATTTGGAACGCAGATTCCATCAACTACCACTCTCCAGGAGTAGGTGTTGAAGGCTTGATTCTTTAGGTAATTAGTGCCATCGGCTCGGGCGTCCATCCCTAGTACTTCACCAATTAGCTGAGGCGTTACTTTGATTCTGACATTCTTGACTAATGTTTGAAAATCCCGACGCCCGCTTTCCTGATCAACTAGATAGCAGGCATTCTGATAAAACATCCTCACTGAGTGAAGACAATACCCAGTGGTCTCCGGGAAATCGCAAATGAAAGCAAGACCTCTCTGGTCAAACAAAGTCCCAAACGTCTGAGAACGCTGCTTTAAGGCTTTTACATCAACATGCCTTTCTCCAATGCATTCTCTGTTTTCAAAATCCTTTATTCTAGCCGAGCTGACAAAGTCTTGAGGAGGTGCTTGCCTATCAGCTGGTTGCTCAATGGAGATTCCTTGTGCACTCCCTCTTTTGCGAGCAATACTTTTTCTTCTTGTCTTCCCAGAAGTTTCTTCCATTGGAGCTTTGCCTTTCTCAGTAGCAGTGGGCGGAGCCTTTGATGTTTCTGCAGGTGCTTTTCCCTTTGAAGCAGTCGGAACAGTCGTTGCTTCAACTTGCAGTTCATCCCAATTAATTGATTCCGTTTCAGATTCTGTATCGGAATCATCTTTAGCTTTCTTCGCTTTCTTAGCCTTTTAGCCCTCTTGGGCTTGACGGTGTCTCTCGTATGAACCATAGCCGCAAGTAGAAAAACAATCCAAGTGATCACCATTGCTAATGGTTTCTTGAGAAAAGGAATCCTGTGTAGACCAACTCAAGAACACATGGAAAAAAAAAATTGTTAATTTTCAAAGATTGAAAAACTGTACCCAAACAATCATAATCATGTAGAGAGACTAAGAATCAAATTAGTTTTGCAAAAGGACTTTTAAAAATAGATCAATTGCATGATTTTTGAAAATCCTTATTATATGCCCTAAAACCGAAATTTTAGAAATCGAAGCCTAAAAATCCGTTAATCAGGAGAATACCTAGCATATAATCAAAACTAATCTACCCAGAGTTCTTATTTCAAAAGAAATTTGATCAAAAACCATCCACAAACAAAGTTGATCCAAGAAATTCATCACGTTTGAGGAGGAAAAGAGAAAAACGGTGAAAAACCGAGATTTTGATCAATAAAACTTACTTGGAGTTGAAGAACTTGAGTTTGAAAGCTTCCAGGAAGGATGAAATCTAGAGAGAGAGGCTCTGGAAACTTTGGAACAAAAGATTGGAGTAAAAGAAATCAAAAACCCCTTTCGTTCTTTATAAAACCTAGCCGCGATCCGGATCAGTTCATAACTGCGATCCGGATCGGCTACCCGCAGTGAGAAACTGCGTTCGGGATCCGGATCGGCAGATACAATCCGGATCGTCAGCCCGCAGAAGAATTCCTGCGTTCGGGATCCGGATCATCTAGCCCGATCCGGATCGGCCCCAACTTTTTCTTTAGAAAATTTCAGAGAAATTCAAGAAAACCAGAAAAAGATTGTAAGCGCAAATGTGTATCAACTTTAAACAAAGATCATCGTTTCATACAACAAGAATTAGATTATGCCAAATCTATCAATAATATCCAAAAATGAAACGAAAATTTACAAAAATTAAATCCCTTAAAGTTGAACACCTTCAATTACATCTAACTTGATCTTATGAGTAATGCCTTTATCAAATCATCAATTCAGTAAAGAAAATGAAATACAAAGATCAATAGATGTTTGAAATCCCAAATATAATAGATAATGTATCTAGACAATCTGTTGAAGAGAGTGGCTCTTTGAGCATCTTTCTTTAAAAACCCACCTTATACCAACCTTGAAATTTGACAGAGTCAAGTATTTCAACATGCATTTTACTTAATCAAAAATTTGAACAACCATGCTTGGTATACATGTGGTAGTTGCACACAATACTCGGACGACCGAGTTGGTAGCTCTTTCCTCCATGTGGTGGTAGTTTTCACACTCCTCACTGGGATGTAACTCTTTCCACATCTTTTGAGCATTTTACCTTTTCTAAAACTCCCCCTCAATTGGCTATCAATTATTTAAGATATAAAGTATTCAACCAAATATTGATCTCGATTTCATACTCGACTAAGCAGTCAAATAAGATAATGACTATACCAAGAGATCATAGAGAGAGAGAAATTGACTTTGATCACTTTAGAAAATGATTTAATTAACATAAATGATCATTGCAACAGTGAAATATTATGATGGCAAAAGCATAATAAATTTCTAAATGTGCGAAAAGATGCAATTAAAGTCAATTATGATCTATGCTCAATTAATGTCCTATGTACAAACATAGATAATGAACAAAACAAAAACAAATACAAAACCTATCCTAAGCAAAGATTTCAAAAAGAAGATTATTTCAAGGAAAGCATCCCAATTGCTTTTCGTAAATGAATAAAACGTTTTTGATCCAAAGGTTTTGTTAGAATGTCAGCTAATTGATCCTCAGTTGAAATATATGAAAGTTGAAGAGTATTTGATTCAACTAGCTCTCTAAGAAAATGATATCTAAGTTCAATATGTTTTGTTCTAGAGTGCAACACAGGGTTTTTAGAAATGTTAATTGCACTAGAGTTGTCACAAAGTATTGTTACCGAAGATGCTGAAATGCGGAAGTCGCTCAATACGCTTTTCATCCAAATGAGTTGAGTTGAGCAACTTCCAGCTGAAATGTATTCCGCTTCGGCAGTCGAGAGTGCTATGCAGTTCTGCTTTTTACTGTGCCATGCAACAAGGCAATGGCCAAGATAGAAGCATGCACCACTCGTGCTTTTCCGATCATCCACTGATCCTGCCCAATCGGCATCTGAGTATCCAACAATATCCAAACTTGTTCCCATAGGATACCAAATTCCGAAATTAATTGATCCTTTGATATACCGGATGATCCTTTTCACCGCTTTCAGGTGAACCTCCTTTGGTGCTGATTGATATCTCGCGCAAATCCCAACACCAAAAGATATATCCGGGCGACTAGCCGTGAGGTAAAGTAGACTTCCAATCATACTTCGATACAGTTTCTCGTCTACATTCTCACTATATGATTCACTTCCAAGTCCCTTGTGGCTAGTTCCCATTGGAGTCGGAAAATCTTTACAATTTTCTAGATCAAACTTTTTGACCAACTCCATTGCATACTTGGATTGACTCAAGTGAATACCTTCATCATTTTGTTTAATTTGCAATCCAAGGAAATAAGTCAATTCGCCCATCATGGACATCTCAAATTCGCTTTCCATGGTCTCCGCGAATTTAGAAGCATCGTTATCTCTTGTTGCGCCAAATACAATGTCATCGACATAGATTTGTGCTACAATGAAATTGCTTTGATAATGCTTCACAAAGAGAGTCCTATCAGCTCCCCCTCGAGTATAGCCCTTCTCCAAAAGGTGCTTTGTTAACCTTTCGTACCATGCTCGCGGTGCTTGTTTCAGACCGTAAAGAGCCTTTTTCAAACGAAAAACATGGTTAGGTTGTTTATGATCTACAAAACCTTTCGGTTGAGCCACATAAACTTTCTCATTTAAAAACCCATTTAGAAATGCGCTCTTAACGTCCATTTGAAATAATTTGATTTTAAAATGACAAGCAATAGCAAATAGTATACGAATGGACTCGAGTCTAGCTACAGGGGCGAAGGTTTCATCAAAGTCTATACCTTCTACTTGAGAGTAGCCTTGAGCAACTAATCGTGCCTTGTTCCTGATGATAGTACCATCCTCATTTTTCTTGTTCTTGAAGATCCATTTGGTACCTATCACATTGTGTTGCTTTGGAGGCTTCGTTAATTCCCAGACTTTGTTTCGCTCAAATTGATGGAGCTCTTCCTGCATTGCTTTAATCCAGTAGTCATCCTGAAGAGCTTCATCTATGTTCTTTGGTTCGATTAAAGATACGTAGCAAGCGAATCCACAAATCAACTGCCTCCGAGTTCTGACTCCTTGTGGATCTCCAATAATATTCGATTCCGGATGATCCTTGGAGATTCGTAACGTTTGTTGAAACGGAGTACTCGGAGATATATGAGATGATTCCTGCACATCAGATAAACTAGAAGAACCATTAGATGCATCATTAATATTGGAAGTATTATTATGAGAAGATGCACTAGCAGGAGAATCATCATCTAGAGAGATATCGAGGGTAGATTTTCCAGTTTCAAAGTGAAAAGCTTCATCTACTTTAACATTTATAGATTCTACGATCGTCTTAGATTCAATGTTAAATACTCGATATGCTCTGCTATTCGTAGAATAACCCAAAAAGATCCCTTCATCACTTCGGGAGTCGAACTTTCCAAGATTTTCACGGTCACGTAAAATGTAACATCGACTCCCGAAGACACGAAAATATTTGATGTTGGGTTTTCTACTAAACCACAGCTCATATGGTGTATTTAAAGTTCCTGGGCGCAAGTAAACTCTATTAATGACATAGACAGCGGTGTTCACAGCTTCAGCCCAAAAATGTAGCGGTAAATTCCGGCTATGAAGCATCACACGCGCCATCTCTTGAACAACCCTGTTCTTGCGCTCAACAACACCATTCTGCTGAGGTGTATAGGGTGCCGAGAATTCATGTTTAATTCCATTTGAAGTGCAAAAATCAATGAATTTTGAATTTATGAATTCTCCACCTCTATCACTTCTAACACGAATGATCTTTTCATTCTTTTCAATCATAATACGATGGCAAATCTCATGAAAAGAGTCAAACGTATCAGCTTTCTCTTTTAAAAATGCTACCCAAGAAAACCGAGAGAAATCATCAACCAATAAAAAATGTACCATTTACCTCCCAAAGATGGTTAACAGATCGGCCAAAAGAAAAAGAAGAAAAGAAAATAGTCTACATAAACTACACAAGATTTAATCGTAAAACGATTAAAGACAAGGAGGGGTTTCACCTTTGCATACCCAAACCTTTTGAGTTTTGGAGTATGTTGGCAATGGTTGAGAAGTTTTCCTTAATGAAGACGTCTTGCAAGATTGGTCTTTTTCTTTTGTCATCGTCTTGTTTGAAGTACTACCAATGTCCTTTTCGTTAGGAGAATCCTTCTTTGAATTCCATGGAGTGAGCTTATTGGTAGCAGTTGCAAGATGTGGTTGATTTGATCCTTGAGCTCCAATCTTGCAATTTCTTCCAATGTGCCCTGCAAAATTACAACGAAAACATACCTTTGTGCTTGATGATTCTGAAGAGGATGAAGTAGGCTTGTTGTCGTTGGTTGTCATGATTTCCGGTGTCGGAGGAGGAGATACCGACTGAGGCACAAAGACTGTCCCTACCGAACTAAAATTGTCTTCAGTTCGATTGTATCCGAGGCCGAACTTGTTCGTTTGACCAAGACCAAGAAGTTTATCCAACTTACTCCTTCCTAAAGAGAATTGCTGTAAGTCATCCTTGAGTTGGCAAATGGTCTCTGTCATTTCCAATTTTTCCCGTCGGGCCTCGCCGTAGAGCTTCAAGAAATAGTTTGCTTTGTTCACCATATCTATATAGTTCTTCTCGAGTTGCTCATTGGACTCTTGAAGGGAAACATTTTCTTTTATCAGTTTATCCCTTTCCACTTCAAGATCGGTCGAGAGAGAAGTTACCCTTTTTACTTCTTCGAGATCCTGCAATCTCCCTCTCAACCCCTTGTTTTGCTTAGCCGGTTTCTTTAAATCCCGTAAAGATCTGTGATAGGCTAGAGCAAATTCTTCACCTTCCGAATCATCCGATTCGTTGTCCGTTGCATTCTTTTCAACAGTGGAGTTGGACAACGACTCGGATGTACTTGCCATAAAGCACATGAAGGGTGAAGATACGGACGCGTGGAATGCGGTGGAGCTCTTTTCTTCATCACTCGAAGACGACTCATTTGACGTTGAGTTGTCATCCCAAGTGACGACTTGCATCGCCTTCTTCTTTGCCGGATACTTGTTAGGACATTCCGTTGCAATGTGGCCGTAGCCTCGACATTTGAAGCATTGTAGTTGTCCTTCTGAACTTTTCTTATCCTTTGAGAAGTTCTCTTGCTTTCTTGACTTGTAACCCGAAGTACCCTTGCCTTTGTTCGACTTTCCGAAGGATGGAGATTTGCTTGAATTACCCCTTCGAAAGTTGCGGCGAAACTTCCTTGTCAAGAGAGCGAGCTGCTTCTCAAATTCCTCCATAGAAAGGTTCTCGTCATCGTCTGAGGAGGACGTATCCGCGTCTTCTTCCTTAGTTGTTTTCAACGCATAACCTGAAGACTTAGAAGTGCATGCCTTTCCAGAAGAATTGTTAGTAGTAAATGTCATTTCATAAGTTTGTAATGAACCAACTAATTCTTCTACACGTATTTCGTCCGGGTGTTTAATAGTTTCAATGGCAGTAACCTTTGGGCGAAATCGTTCAGGAAGAGTTCTTAAGATCTTTCTTACAATCTTAAATTCTGGAATCTTCTCTCCCAGATTAGCACATGAGTTTACGATGTCTTGCAATCGTGTATAGTAGTCCGTGAAAGATTCATTTTCTGCCATTAAGATAGAGTCAAACTTGCTCGTAAGCATTTGCAGTTTCTGAATCTTCACGAGGTTAGTTCCCTCATGTGTAACCTGAAGAACATCCCAGATTTCTTTCGCAGTCTCACATGCCGAGACGCGAGAGAATTCAGTTTGAGATAAGGCATTAAAGATAGCATTAATTCCCTTGCCATTGTAAGAAGATGAATCTAACTCTTCCTTGGTCCATTTCGACCTAGGTTTTAAGGTGCGAACATCACCAATAAATTCAGTTGGATTAGACCATCCTATTCAATTGATTGCCACACCCGTTCGTCGATGGAAATTAAAAGGCTTTCATCCGTACTTTCCAGTACGCATAATTTGTTCCATCGAAGAACGGGGGTCGGTTGATGTTTCCACCTTCAACCATTGTTTACAACCCTATTCCCTCTCTGATACCACTTGTTGGGTTATATGTAATAAGGATCTAAATAGGGAAAAACACCTAGAGGGGGTGAATAGGTGTAAACGTATAAACACTCAAAAAATCGTTGCGATAAAAACCCAATGCGGAAATAAAAATAATACGCAAGATTTTTACGTGGAAAACTCCATCACCGGAGTAAAAAACCACGGGACCGATAACACGGCAGAAATCCACTAGAATTAAAACACGTACAAGGTGATTTACCGTACACACTTACGACTCAACCTTTTCCATACGCTCCTAGAGGATCTTCTCCGCTCGCTCCGACGCTTCTCGAATCCACGATCTGCGCCCAACGCCGAATCCACGGCGTCCAACGTCGAATCCACGACGTCCGACCGAATCCACGGTCTTCACCCAATAGCACCCTTCGAATCCACGAACGTGCCTCGCTCCGAATCCACGAGAGCGGTTGAACCTTGAATCCACAAGGACACGCGAATCCACGCGCCGATTTTGGGGTAAATCGTTGTTTTTGGGTGGTGATGATCCGCCGAATACTTAGATCAAAGATAGATCGGAAATACCATCTAAGTATTCATTAGTTTGATTCAACTCAAGATGTGAGTATGAAAACCTAGAATCAAACTAATCAATATAGATGAAGAAACATAGAGTATTCTCTAATGATTTCCTTTCTTCTCTATATGTGATCTAGAGCCGTATAAGATGATATATGAAAATGACGGCTATTTTGATTGGATTGACCCTAGAAAAAGAGTCATAGGGTCTATTTATAGGTTAGAAACCCTAGGAAGGAGATAAGAATCAAAAACCTAACATTTCTGGAATTTTACGGACGGCGATCCGGATCGGATTAACTGTGATCCGGATCGTCGTAACGAGTCAGCCAATTCCAGAAAAACGAAGGTTCGGGATCCGGATCGAAGTGCTTGATCCGGATCGTTCATACAGTTCACCAAACATCAACGTTCGGGATCCGGATTGCGAAGCCTGATCCGGATCGTTCAAGGAAGATGGTAAACTCAGTGTTCGGGATCCGGATCAAGAGAGGCTACGATCCGGATTGAACTGTGTATGAACGAACCACCTTCGGGATCCGGATCGAACAACCTGATCCGGATCCTGAACATGTCCCAAGTCCAGTTTTTGATTTTTATGCAATGAAAGATTCTTCCAAGTGTTTCTACACTACAAGAAGTATTCGGATCACACAAAATCTTTAGTTAAACATACCTGATCCTTTTGAATTCTTCTTTCTTGAGATTGAGTTAAATGATCCAACTTTCTTCACCTTCAATCTTCAAGACTTGAGACTTTCACGAAACTACGCCAACTCAAATTCCGTAACAA